>MU825417.1:313961-913961 GCA_029204205.1 Desmophyllum pertusum | reverse complement strand
AAAGAAGAGTTATGCAACATTAAAGTGGCAGCTTTCATTTTGACAAATTTGTTAACCGACGAGACGGAGAGAGCTAAATAACATTTGCAATCCAATTCCATATTTGTACGCGTCAAGTCGCCTAGTTGTCAACTTCAAGTGCCACTTTAAAACGGCATGGAACTTTGGGACAAACCATAACACTCTCAAAAGTAAGAAAACATTTTGAATTTTCTAACAAAAACAAACACCCCCTGATCTCGACCAGTAGATAATAAATATCTGTACTCGCCCGCACACGAAAAAAAAATCAAAAATTCATTTTCAACGAAACTGAAAATTTGTGTCTGTCAAATTGAGAGTGAAGTTGGATAGCCCAAAGTTCGCACCTTCAATATCCGAGAAAAATGGTGGACATTTAAAAACCCTACATTGCAATTCCAGTTTCTAAATGTTCGAGTGTCAGCTCTTGCCTGACACTCGCCAGCGTTCATTCAGCATAACTTGCAATTGTAGTTCAAGATATTTTGGTTTCATCTTCAGTAAATCAGTAATTTTGACAATGCAGTTAGTTCAGCAACTCGAGCGCGCTCTAAATATTTGCCACCATTTCTGTCGGAATATTTTAACGTCATTAATATGCACTCTTAACTTCGCCACGCTCCCCAATGCTGGATAAACCATTGATTTTCCACTGTGGAGTCCTTCTTGTTGTTTTCTCCTTGAAGTTTCAGTCTGTAAATTAAACAGGAAAGAGTACATTTAGCTACATGGTTAGAAACTCTAACATTTAACGCAAGAAACTTGCGAATTATAGCGCACATTGTATAATAAGTTAAAATGGAAATAAACTGATATTTTGGTTCCATCGAGTCGAGTCTGGTTCGGTCTGTAGTAAGTAATCTTTCGTATTTGACATTTCTTGACAAGGGAAAATAGCTGAGATTAAAATTTTGGTAGCCCTGCACACTGGAAGATAATTATTTTACAGTTTGTTGCTTTAGCGAAAGCGTTGCTTTCTTAGTTCAACGACTCTGTTGTCCTACACCAGAATGTTAAACAGCTAAAATGTTCACCGCGGAATCAAACGCGTGTACAACTTGAAATTATTCCTGTTCTTGTTTGAGGAAGGAAAGGAAAATAACATTCAAAACGCTTTCTCGAGAAGACCATTCAGTAAACCTATTTCTCCGTTTCGTTTCAACATTTTAAGCAAAGAAAATTTATCGACCGTTAGTCTTCTCTCGAAGGCGAAACCCCAAACGCACGTGGAAACTGTAACGGCACTTTTAAAAAATATATTCCCCCCTTCGACTCAAGGGCAAAATTGCAAAGACGTTGGTGCTCACCTTCGCTTTGAATTAGTCGACGTTTGATGAAGTATTTCTGCGGTTTCTTCGTGGAGTTGTCTTCAGAAAGCCCATCCTGGGTTCACCTCTTCACATTGCAGCGACGTGTTTGAAGTGATAAAAATTCTACAAGAAATCATGAATATGGATTAAAAACAGAAGCCAATCGCTGGCAAATACGTCAGAGATTTAGGTGCGGATTGTGTTCGCACGCTTTTTCAAAAGCTTTTGTTGAATTTGTTATTGAGGCAACAATTTTTGGAATATTATTGGCGAATTATTCGCGAAATTTACAAGACATTGAACGGAATCGTAAACGTTTTCGTTGGAAAATTGAATTTTTTTGTCAACGTAGTTTGCCGTCCCACGATTGTTTTCGTATGGTTTTTACTCGGCCACATAAAAACGAATTTTACGAGTAAGAGAAAAATTGCCGTGGTGAAAGGGGGGGAGGGGGGGGACACTTTTTGGTGGTGATTCAAAATTGCCGCGGTGAAAGGGGGACACTTTTTGGTGGTGATTATGCTCATCAGAAAATTTGAATGAAACCCCTAAAAAAGACCAGCTGGGCGTGGCTCAAGCTTTATTTGACCCCTAAAAGATACCATTCTACAACAGACAGACAAATAAGAGCTTTTAGAGGCTTTAAGGGGGGAGAACCTAAGTGTTAAGTTGTGTTCCTATGCCGGCATACAGCAGCCAGCTCTACCAAGCATGCACTATGAGATTGTGTGTTCGCAGACTTTTTCAGCTGAAATGTTTCTTGGTTTGCGCAGCAAGGAAGCTAAACATTTGTTGTTCTTTTTATGAAAGAAAGTTAGTTTTTCATGTGGAAGATTGACAGCTTTTCCAACATGTTATATTATCATTGGTTGAGTTATAATTAGAAATCCAGATAAACCTTTGGACGTTTACCTTGACGAATGACTAGGTTGGATGTAGTTTCTGTAGGTAGAATAATGGTTTTCTTTGAAATCTATTATACTCATGAATAGAACGATGTATTATTGCACAATGAAACCGGGAATGAAACCTTCATTAAAGGGGACACCCTCGAGACAAGGAGAGGTTTCCCAGCGTTAATTTTGCCAGTGCAAACGTTTGCTTTACTTTTTGTGTCTCCTTAAAGGAGGTGTCCCCGGCCCGCCCTTAATGAAGGTGTCCCAAAGTAGAGTTCCACTGTATTTGCTCACCATAGCAGGTGTTCTTTTCAAATCTTTCCCAAAGGCAAACATCTTTGTACTTTATAGTAGTTGTTACTAGATTATATTGTACAGGAAAATCAATTGGAACAATTAAAAAGGTTTTGGAGCTATTCAAACGAAAGAGTACAAACTACGGTTAACGCTGATTTCACTGAAAATCATCGTTAAGTGTCTTCCTTAGTTATTTATCTCAGAAAAGAGGGCATAGGCCATCTTTACCTCGGTTTCAAAACGAGTCCAAGTGCGGATCCTCCATGTTTCTAAAACCCTTTTTAGAGAAGTCATTTGTTCTCGATATTCTAGCGAAATTAAGCCTGAAATTCGAATACTTAATTCCTTTATAATCCAAAACTCAAAAATGTTATTTCAATGCTACGGAACTTAGAGCGAGAAAGACATCTTAATTGCCGATTCTATATTTCACTGTTTAACAATTCCTTAAGTAGATTGAGAAAATAAACAATGTTTTAAAGCGTCATTTAACCGAGATTGTTTTATTTTTTGGATTCCGAGCAGCTGAAAGTACACCGCATTTAGCCTAAATAAATATATATTATTTTACCTTCAGTGTACATAGTCGATTTTATTGCCGTTATAAATACTAGCTATTGACTAGCATAGTAGTATACGTAAGAAGAGCGAAGCTGGTACCTCCTCGTCAAGTTGGCGAAAGGGTAAGTATACTTTTAGTTTTATGAACTTGCGAGGGTCGAGTTTAAAAGCATCAAATCACTAGAGCCAATAATTTCTAATAGATAATTGTAAAGCGGCGCAACCGGCAACGCCTAACAAGTTGTGCTACCACGACAAATACAATTGTCGAAGATCGGCACCGTTTTTTCATGCAGTAACCTTATTCAAGCTACCGGATATCTTTGTTTGATTTTCACCTCTCAACTGGCCTAGGATTTTTACCTAAGGCGTGCTAGGTAATGATGAGTATATGGAATAAATCATATGCATATGTGAACTGCGATAGAAATAAAGAAAGCGATCTATGAGATCGTTGCAGTTATATATCAACTTATTAAACAGTCGAAAAAACGCCCTTAAAAAATAGGCGTGCTAGCCTGTTGATAAAAAAATTAAGTTCTCTTGATGTCAATTTAGCCTTTTGAACTTTGTGTTCATTTTTATACGCTTTATAAGTTGTTTTTTATTAAAGAACCTTTATATAAGAATGTTGAGACGGAAAAAGCCAAAATTTTAAGAATAGTCTCTATCTCTGTGTTCAAGGCTTTTATCAGTAAAAGTCGGCTGGCGCGACATCTCAGTTAAATCGACTTTTGTTCAAATTCAACCAGGAGGCCGACAGGAAGCATTCACTCTTCACCTAACAGTGACGTGTACATTTGAATGCGTTTAAGAATGATTTTCTTCAGCAATACCACCTTGTTTTCAAAATTGAAAACAGTAAAAGAACGTCCCGGCCTCAGCCAAAAAATGTAAATAAATAAAACGCTAACCTACCAGAGCTAGAAGCAAAGCGAAAGCCGCAAATAAATCAGTAACGTTCGTGACGGTAAGGATAAGGTAAAGCTACACTCGGGCCAAACTGGCCCACACTGCAGGAGCTTATCCCGGTTTCCGTAGCATGAAGCCGACCAGGAGTATTGCTACTGCCCCTGGATGGGATGCTATTCCATCGCAGGTTTTGATAATACAAATCATACAGATTCGCGACACGCTTAGTTCTTACAATATTATTCTGGATCTCTTTTGAAAAATTGAATCCGAAATTTTCAATATGCGGTGCGTTTTTATTTTCTTGATCAATGGCCGCATTTATCTTAGACGACGAATAATTTGTCCACGGTTAAATGCAACAAGTTTTATGCGAGACGCACAAAACGTCTGCTCGGCACTAGTACAATACTTACATTATTCGTGCGTTTAAACGTCTTTTAGAGCTGGCACAATTCTGTTAAATTCGACGTTTTTAAATTCGTCTCATTTTCCGTAATTGAGAGCGGTTTTCAATTGAGTGTCGAAAGTAATCGCTGTATTGCTTGCTTTGGTTTTGCTTTACTAAGCTCTATGATTCGTTTAAAAAACTCGCGCCACCTTCTCAACCAATCAGATGCAAAACCAAAAATTATTATTATTACATTATAAATTTTAAACCGATCACGACTTGGTCGCACGCGTTTTCCCGCGCTTGGCACCGGTTACTTGTATTTGCTATAAGTTCTCTGATTGGTTCATTGTGTTGTTTACGTTTGTTGTGATTGGCTATTGTAACTGTTTTTGGTTTTGGTTTCACGACACTCAATTGAAAACCGCTGTATCTTGACGGATAAATCGTCTCAGACAAGTATTTGTCCCAGACGTATTATTCGACTTCCAAGATAATTACAGCCAATTTTATTTATTCTCCTCCAGAACCAACAAAATGCTACATTTCACAGTTGCGTTGATATTGCTGATCTGCGCTGTGGAGGCGGATGATCGTAGTCCTTACGGTTTGTGAAGTGTCTTATTTGGCTATAAAAGTCTGTATACATGTATGTGATTTTCTAACTTAGCAATGTCCCTGAGCTAACGGGAAAGACTAGGAACAATAGTGCACCTGAAATACAGTGGTAAAGTGTGACGTCATGTGACGTCACAAATTTTATAATTATTGTTACCCATCATTAGATAGGGATTGCTGCTGTATGATCAACCACAAAATTTCAACTTGTTAGCACGAATAGAACAGAAGATAGAGGCTCAAAGTTTGGTACTGTCCCATAAAAACCTCTCTAATTTTGCGCCTGTTCTAAACTGAAGGAACAGACACAAAATTAGAAGGGTTTGTATGGAGAAATTAAAACCTGTACTGCCAAATCTCGGCGGTAAATTGCAATGGAGAGCTACATTTTTGGACGTTTTTGGCATGCTTCCTCCGAATAGCTGATCAAATTTTATAATTTCGCAAATTTAATTTTTGTGACGTCATAACTTTAGTACTCTATAACGTCCCCCTCACAAGAGCTTTTAAAATTTGATCAATCTACTTAACGTCAGGGCGGGATTCATGCTCTCATTTTGAATATTGATTTAAAATCTAAAAGGGCACAATAAAAATAGAACTATAATTATTCTTGTAGAAAATATGAACGTTCCAGAATCAGAACACTTACAACATGGCGATATGATCCCGAACCCTTCAAGAGCTGGCCATAAATTGAACAAGTGGCCAGGTGGAATATTTCTCTATGAATTTCACAGCTCCATTGGTAAGTAGCGCTTCTTATCGAAGTTATTTTCAATGATTTTCCGACACAGTCGCGAGTGTCGGAAATAGACTGGAAACGAGCTGAGTGTGTGCAGCGGCCGCGCTGATTGGCGCGAAACTCTGAGTACAAAATTTACAAATTAAAAAATTTAATTACGATAACCAAGCAGATTTATTCCGATATTCAGGGTAATGTATTCTCACTCCTTTTTCAGCAAATGAACCTCAAGCCGTGAAAGTGATTAAGGAAGTCATGGCCTACTATGAGCGAATAACCTGCATCAAGTTTAGAAAACGAACTAACGAAAGATGTTTTGTCCAGTTTACCAGAAGAAACGACAAGTAAGCTTAAGCTAATTTTAAAATTATATTATTTTTTTATTTTTTATTTTTTGTTTTCAATTCAGTCAACTATTGGTATTAATGATGGAAAATTAGGCTGTAATATTGAATATAACAGAAAAATATTCACAATAAATGGATCTGTCAGGTCGAGGTTTAAGGTGACTCCCTATAGTTTTATGACCGAGCGCGCGCTGTTGACGAAAGCTTTAGTAATCTGCGCGCGCTCAAAGGAAAATCCTCGAACCGCGCGTGTTTTTCCGATTTTTTATGACGTCAGCATGGTCAAAAAATTCAAAATTAACCGTGGATTTTCTCGCATTTCCTTCGGTAAATTTTTGTGAAAATTCGCACAATTCAAGACAGAAACGTTACCTATCACATGACTGTTTTTTGAAGAAATTTGTCAGAGCAAGTAAGTTTTATTGTTTAAAATAACAAATGAGGTAATATTGGCAAAATCGTCTGAAAAACCACAAGGTTTTTCCCCTCCAAAATGCCAGGCAAACTCAGTTTCATAAGATGGCAAAATTTAAAGAAATTTCACCGAAGGAAACAAAAAAAATAAGGAATAAAGATAAAATATAGCAAAAATGTGCCATTCTTTAGATGCTGTGTTGCCATGGCAGCGGCCTCCAACGAAAAAAGTAACAACCTATAAATAACTGTAATTATATCAGTTTCCTTACTGGTAAATATTGGGAACAAAAAATCAAAGACAAAATAACTGGGGTTTCCTTTCGAACTCATGTCAGTTAGTGTAGGTCATTGGTAAATACTCTAGGGAGTCACCTTAATTGTAGTTTGCACGGATTGGGCCTCGCTCACGTGCTCTTGTCACGTGGGCTCATAGGTCACTTCTAGTTCTTGTTCGGTGTAGCAATTACGTAAGTTTTGAATAAAATAAACCTCCCCGGCGTTTAATCGAGAAAATACGATTACGGTATTGAGTTAGCTCTCAGATACGGATATATATTTATCTATTTATTTATTTGACAGAGCTGGTTGCTCATCCAATGTTGGGAGAATCTGTTGGCCTGGAGGACAGCATCTCAATCTGGCGAAAGGCTGTTGGAGCAAAGGTGTTGTGATTCATGAAATAGGTGAGAAGAAACCACTGAAACGTCCCAAAAGTCTAAAAAGCTATAGACTGAACTGATGGTAAAAAACAAAAGGCCAGGCTCATTATCAAATTCCTGACCAATTTCACAAGTACTCATGTGATTACCAGAATACAATGAAAGAGAATTTACGGGCTCCAGCCACGTGATATTTTGGACAATTTTGAAATATCACTACAACATGCTATTACCTATACTTCCTTTAAAGCCACAAATCATCTTTATAGTAGTCTTCCTTATTACCACTGCTTCTCAATGACGATCTATTTCATCAGCTCACGCAATTGGATTTCTACATGAACAGGACAGACCGGATCGTGACCAGTACGTGAAAATCATTAAAGCAAACCTACAGGATGGTAAGTATTCATTTCCTAATAATAATAAAAAAACACATCTTATTTAATATATCATGAATGCATGGTATGGTTGCTCACAATGAACCATATGCACTTAGGACCAATTTATTTTATTTTTCAGGATGGAAAAACGTGTTAGATCAGCCCAAGGACGTCCACACAAATTACGACACTAGCGGAACTCCTTATGACTACCTGAGTATCATGCATTATACACAAACTGCCTTTGCCAAAAGAGACCGAAATGGTAGACTGCTAACAACAATTGAAATCAAGGACAAATCTGTAAGTTAATGATTTGCCAAAGCCACTATGCAGTTTGCTTTGCTTCAACATTTAGCAAAATGTCCAAGATTTGTGCATACGAAACATACTAGTAATACGTGACTCGCATGGATCCTCGCGAAGCTGGGATGGGGATTAATTAAATCGATATCTAGCCCGTCCATTATCGACTAGTTATTACTTATTGGATCTGTTGTGGTCATAAAATGAGGTGCAAATTGACATTTCAAGCCTACGAATGTGTTTTTTGTTTTCGTCTGGCAGTACTGCATACCAGTTTATTTTGTTTTCCACCATGTATGTTTGAGAACATGCATATCATGACCAGGGATCATGACTATGTTCTTCCTTGTAAACCTCATTAACTGTCTACGCCCGTGTCTACGTAACACTTATCTCAGATTCTTCGCTCGATTTTCGAGCTCCAGATCCAATTCACTTTCCTCGCTGCTTGGCATCCCTTCTGGATCACTTTCTTCATCCAAAACTCTTGCTAAAACATCTCGAGATCATCTGAATCCCGTCTGAAACGAATCACGGTCTGTTCGCATCGGACGCCATTTGTAATCTGAACTTAGCTGTTTTTGAAAATCCGTCGTGTAAGATTCATTGGAAGGTCCCTGTTCAAACTCACCAGGGGAATGGGTTAGAGTATTGTCACGCTCTTCTGAAAATGTCACGCCGAGCAGATAAAAGGCACATTTTTGCAAAACATTTTTGTCATCGTTTCTGAGTGCACGATTTTTAAGACTTTGACCCGTAATGAGATTTAATAAGACAATAATCTCGTTGTATCGACATTCGTTAGTTTACAGGTACAACTGGGAACAAACATGACTTCAGTCGGTGGGATGTAGAGGAGATCAACAGATTTTACAAATGTTCCGGTAAGTATTAGCGTCTAAAACGGTTCATAGCAGTGGAACATGACATCAAAACACCAGCGACCAACAGTAGCTGCAGTGCAGTACATGTAGCTCAGTAACTTGGGAATTGCGTGCATGACACACGTCAGTAATTACAACTCAAATGTTCTTAAAGGGACACTGTCCTCGTTTTTAGCATGATTCTGGGAAGCTCAGAAACATATCTACGTAGATCATAGGAAGATGACTGAACAATAATGGTTTGATTCTGTAGAATAGTACTCGACAAATGACAGGAACCCATTAAGGATAACTAACGACAGCGAGGATGGAAATGGATTACAATATGGATTTTTGAAAAAGTGACAGGCTGTCAGTTTTTCAAAGTTTCAAGTTTGGGTCACAAATTTACGAAATTTTGCAGAAATGTTGTTGCAGTATGCTTTTTACCATTTAGTTAGAGTTTATTAAGTTATTATTCCATTAGAGACCATTTCGTGCATTTATAACAGTTTTGAGCAAACACCCGGGACAGTGTCCCTTTAAGCGTGTCATATCAACAGTTTTTTCACTTACAAAATCGTTTGACTTGGCTAGCAAGAAAGACAAGACAAAAAATATATTATTGCACTGTAATTTAACTTTAGTATACTTATTATACAGAAAGAGATACTGAAAGAAGCAAGCAGGACATTGGTTTCATAAAAAAACGCGATGCACATTCAATACGCATTTACAGCTATTTCAAGAAACGTTGTCGGATAGAAAGTGTTCCTTGAGTCTTTGCACCAGCATCGCAGAGTGGGGTTTGGTAACTAATTGTTATATTTTTTTTTCCTTTTTTAATTAAACAGGGCACACAAATCCTCCCACTACGAAGCCACCTACATGTGGTAAGTAAATCAATTAAGACACTTGTTCTATATTTTACGCAACAAACATTACTGTATTCAGCTTGTCACGAGCGTGGGACAAATAATTGTTTTTTCTTTGTCCCACGCTCATGACAAACTGAATACAGTTACTTACTACAGTATGACATGCAGAGCTTAACATTTACCATCTTTACATTTACTACTAACATTACCTTTACTTTACGAATAATTTTCTCATTTTTGGCTCGTGTAACTATAGTTACAGTCGAGACTTTGGAATTAATATGAGGGCTTTCTTTGATGTGGGAGGGATGGCAAACAGCAACGCGATAATGCTAACATGCGGGTCAGACCATTGCAATTCGGCTATATATGAATTCAGATGTCGCTCAGCGATGGCACTGGCCAGCCATTCCACTACAAGGCCGATGACTGGGGACGTTACAAAGACAAAAACACTAGCTCAAAGAGAGGTAATACATGTACAATTCGATGCCATGAATTACCTATGAACAAGAAATGTAATTATACTAACTTTGACAATTGATTGTCCAAAGTAATACGAAATTCCTTTGGCTTTGCTGTGATTGGTTTAAAAAACTTGCAGCAATCGGATGCAAAACCATTGGCGCCAGTTATATGTATTTGTTTTGATTTCTGATTTGTGTTGTTTACGTTTGTTGTTTGTTTGTTTACATTTTGCTTTTACATAACAACACTCAATTGAAAACCGCTCTACGTTTCCATGCATCTATCTTAGTTGATAAGGACGTTAGATGCCCATGCTGGAAAAGTTACTGCAGCTGGCACAGTTATGTGATACCAAACTGCAAAAAGACCTGCAATCTGTGTTGATAAAGACAGCAGTGTGGCCAGTAGTGAAGCTGAATTCAATGGTAAGTCATGAGGCATTTCTTATCAACAATGTAGTAAAAATAATAATAAAGCCTTTATTTATCGACCGTAGCACGTAATAGCGTAAGAACACTAAAACTTGTGGCCCTCCAATTAAATATTAAAAATTACATTATATGTAAGCTAAAAATATAATATAGAAATAGAAATCAAAGATACAAGATTATATATATATAAAACTGACTAAAAATGCTACTACAATGTAAAAACCTACCAATAAAAAAATAATACATCAAATAGAAGAGAATCGCGGATGAAATGGAAATATATATTAAATGAGCTAACAATCTCTTTCCTTTAAAATAGAGTCCTTGAAATAGTTTAACGTTTCACGGAGGACTTCATCTTAAAACTTGCTGGTAATTGCTTCCATAATTGTGACCGTCCACCTTCAGTCTTTCTTTTAAAGACCCGATGAATAGCAGCTGATCTATTGCATCCTCAAACTCATCAAGTTAAAACAAAGGAAATCATAACCGCGACAGTGGTTTGGATGTATTGATGTATGATCTTAACTAGCATAGATTTTTACGATTTTAGTTCTCGGTTACTCCGCCTTTGAGTTAGTTTCGATTAAGAAGATATATCAAACACGAGAGGGCGTGTTTTATCACATTTCCAAACATCTCAAATTTCGTCAAATATATTTCGCTGCGCGTCGTATTTTCAAGATTGACATGCTTTGAGCGTTTAACTCTTGCCGATTTTGTTTTAATTTTTTGACTTTTTTAGACGGGAGGTCGCCTCGTTGGTTCAATTTCGGTGAATAGTGGCAGAATATTTACTTCGCTGCCAATTCATCTCTATTTTTGAGAATAACAGTGTTCAATACGATTCAATCTGAAAGAAACAATTCTTTAGAGTACATCACATGGTCTGAACAAACTAAATAGGTTTAGGGCCTCCACAGACTAGAGAGATATATATGATAACTAGTTTCACACACTGGCTTTTTGTTATCGACAACGTTTTATGATCGACAACTAAATAGTTGTCGACAACTAACTCTCTAGTCTGCGGAGGCCCTTATTATTGAACTCGGTCGCAAATCAATTATTTCAATGATTGCGCCACTGAAAAATTACGATATTTTGCTCTACCTCATCCAATCATTTCTTTTTGTCTTTACTTTATTTCAGGTCAGGTGCACCTTGAAGTCATTGGCTGTTGTGTCATACATGTAGATCATCTCGAGTGGAATAAACATGTTATAAAAATAGTCCACATGAGTTTTTACTGAACTGAACTTCTAAAGTAGCGTCGTTGAAAATCCTGTCTTGAGGGGCGGCATTATAAGTGAAAGTTGAGGAGAATAAAATAAGAAAAAAGATGGCGAATCCAATATGGCGGCTGTTCGAAAATCATATGACGTCATCATTTCATGTTACATACTTCAAAGGAAATATTTTGTTAACGTACTATATACCCTCCAAGTTTCATTGTCGTAACTTTAATACTCTTGGAGAAACGGAAGGGGCCGGGGGGGGGGGGGGAAATTCTCAATTTTGAAGAATGATAACACACATAGCCAGGGTAAGATATTCAGTCAATGACCCAAGCTTGGCAAAAGAATTCCGCTGAAATGTTTCTTGGTTTGCGCAGAGCAAGGAAGCAAAACATTTCACTGGACGAAAAAATAGATTTGCTCAAATTTGCTCAGATGCAAATTTCAGCAAAGACAGGGTAAATGTGGAGCAAATGTGGTAAATACCACATTTGCCCATGCCTTTACACCCCATGGTAAATGTATGTGAAAATGTGGTATTTACCACATTTGCTCCACATTTACCCTGTCTTTGCTGAAATTTGCATCTGAGCAAATTTGAGCAAATCCATTTTTCGTCCAGTGTTTGTTGTTCTTTTTATGAAAGAAAGTTAGTTTTTCATGAGGAAGATTGACAGCTTTTCCTTGTTATATTATCATTGGTTGAGTTATAATTAAAAATCCAGATAAACCTTTGGACGTTTACCTTTACGAATGACTAGGTTGGATAATAGTTTTCTATAGGTAGAATAATGGTTTTCTTTGAAATCTATTATACTCGTGAATAGAACGATGTATTATTACACAATGAGACCTTCATTAAAGGGGACACCCTCGAGAAAAGGAGAAGTGTCCCAGCGTTAATTTTGCCAGGGCAAAAGTTTGTGTCCCCTTAAACGAGGTGTCCCCTTAATGGAGGTGTCCCAAAGTAGAGTTCCACTGTATTTGCTAAGCATAGCAGGTGTTCTTTTCAAATCTTTCCCAAAGGTAAACAGCTTTGTACTTTACAATAGTTATTACCAGATTATATTGTACAGGAAAATCAATTGGAACAAAATAGGTTTTGGTGCTATTCAAACGAAAGAGAAACAGTACAAGCTATGGTTAACGCTGATTTCACTGAAAATCATCGTTAAGCGTCTTCCTTACTATTTATCTCAGAAAGAGGAAATCTGAGGCCATTTCCGAGTTCCCTTTATCTCTGTTTCAAAACGAGTCCAAGTGCGAAACCTTTCATATGAAAATGAGTTTAACTCACAAGTTCATTCAAATGCAAATCAAACTCATTTTCATATGAAAGATTTCGCACTTGGACCTGTTTTGAAACAGAGGCAAAAGGCAACTCGGAAATGGCCTATTATTGCAGTTTCCTTGATACTTTAGCATGGGTCTTTTCCTCGCTTGATGCCTTAGAGTAAAAATAGCAACCCAATGTTTTGCTCTTTTCATGAAAGAAAGTTAGTTTTTTCATGCCGAAGATTTGTAGCTATTCCAACATATTATATTCTCATTGGTTGAGTAATAATCAATTATAACAAAAGAGGTTGTGGTGCTATTCTAACGAAAGAGAAACGTTAACGCTGATTTCTCTGGAAATCTTTCGTTTGAATAGCACCAAAACCTATTTTGCTCCAATTGATTTTCCCGTACAATAGAATCTAGTAACAACTATTGTAAAGTACAAAAATGTTTACCTTTGGGAAAGATTTGAAAAGAACACCTGCTATTACCAAATATAATAATAGGTCGTTCTATTCATGTGTACACTAGATTTTACATTTTAAAGAAAACTATTATTCTACCTATTTATTCGTAAAGGTAAACGTCCAACGGTTTATCTGGAATCAGTTATAACTCAACCAGTGAGAATTATAACTGGAAGGCACTACTGGAGAAGATGGCACCAAACCGGGTTGGGTGGATGGAATTTTTCAATGGATATAATATGTTGGAAAAGCTATCAGTATTCTGCATTAAAAACTAACTTTCTTTCATGAAAAGAACAAAACGTTTGGAGTTGCTATTTTTACTCTAAGGCAACGGATAATTTCAAAGACTTGCCACGTGAGGAAAAGACCATGTCAAAGTAATAAGGGAATTCAGAAATTCTTCTTTTCTGAGATGGATAACTAAGGAAGTCTCTAAACGATCATTTCCAGAGAATTCAACGTTAACCATAGTTTGTACTGTTTCTCTTTCGTTTGAATAACACCAAAACCTATTTTGTTCCAATTGATTTTCCTGTACAATATAATCTGGTAATAACTATTGTAAAGTACAAAGCTGTTTACCTTTGGGAAATATTTGGAAAGAACACCTGCTATGGTTAGCAAATACAGCGGACGCCTCCTTTAAGGGGACACAAACGTTTGCACTAGCAAAATTAACACTGGGACACTTCTCCTTGTCTCGAGGGTGTCCCCTTTAATGAAGGTCTCATCAGTTGTATAATAATAGCCGGTCGTTCTATTCATGAGTATAATAAATTTCAAAGAAAACCATTATTCTACCTATAGAAAGCTATTATCCAACCTAGTCATTCGTCTGGATTTTTAATTATAACTCAATCAATGAGAATATAATACGTTGGAATAACTATCAATCTTGTCGCATGAAAAACTAACTTTCCTTCATGAAAAAAACAAAAAGTTTGGTTGTTATTTTATCTGTAAGGCGATCATTGCCAAAGTAGTAAGGAAACGAACTCAGTAATTCCCTCCTTTCTGAGATAAAAAATTAAGGAAGATGCTTAACGATGATTTTCAGTGAAATCAGCGTCTTTAGTTTGTACTGTTTCTCTTTCGTTTGAATAACACCAAAACCTTTTTATTGTTCCAATAGATTTTCCTGTACAATATAATCCAGTAATAACTATCAGTACAGTACAAAGATGTTTACCTTTGGGAAAGATTGCAAAGAACACCTGCTATGGTTAGCAAATACAGTGGAACTCTACTTTGGGACACCTCCTTTAAGGGGACACCTCCTTTAAGAGGACACAAACTTTTGCCCTGGCAAAATTAACGCTGGGACACTTCTCCTTGTCTCGAGGGTGTCCCCTTTAATGAAGGTTTCATTGTGCAATAATACATCGTTCTATTCATGAGTATAATAGATTTCAAAGAAAACCATTATTCTACCTATAGAAAGCTATTATCCAACCTAGTCATTCGTCTGGATTTTTAATTATAACTCAATCAATGAGAATATAATACGTTGGAATAACTATCAATCTTGTCGCATGAAAAACTAACTTTCCTTCATGAAAAAAACAAAAAGTTTGGTTGTTATTTTATCTGTAAGGCGATCATTGCCAAAGTAGTAAGGAAACGAACTCAGTAATTCCCTCTTTTCTGAGATAAACAATGAAGGAAGATGCTTAACGATGATTTTCAGTGAAATCAGCGTCAACCTTAGTTTGTACTGTTTCTCTTTCGTTAGAATAACACCAAAACCTATTTTGTTCCAATTGATTTTCCTGTACAATATAATCTAGTAACAACTACTATAAAGTACAAAGATGTTTACCTTTGGGAAAGATTTGAAAAGAACACCTGCTATGCTTAGCAAATACAGTGGAACCTCTACTTTGGGACACCTCCATTAAGGGGACACCTCGTTTAAGGGGACACAAACGTTTGCCCTGGCAAAATTAACGCTGGGACACTTCTCCTTTTCTCGAGGGTGTCCCCTTTAATGAAGGTCTCATTGTGTAATAATACATCGTTCTATTCGTTAGTATAATAGATTTTACATTTCAATAAGCTTGAGTTTTATTGAGAACGAATCGCACATAATTAACGGATCAAATAGGGATTTCATGGTTGTGAAGCAACTTGAAAAAGTTTTGTTGCTGTTATTTTCTTAGTTATTTATCTGGGAAGAAAGGGAATTACTGAGTTCGTTTCCTTACTACTTTGCCATGGGTCTTTTTCTCATATGACATGTCTTTGAAATTATCGCCTTAGAGCAAAAATAGCAACCAAACTTTTTGATGTTGCTACACAACTATGACATTCCGATTTTATCCGTTAATGATGTGTGATTTCCTCGCAATAAAATAAAACGCAAGCTTATTTCCCAAGAAGCGCACTGCCGGCTCGTACTGCACAGAGTCAAGATCTCCATTCTCCAAAACTTTGGCGGTAAAAATCATCACCACGGCAGTAAGAACGGAATACGGCACCGCGCAATATAGGTAAGATACCAGATTTATACAAACCAGTTATTAACAGCCACTTTTTACTAGTCCAAAATTAAAAAGAGTTTATTTTCATGACTTCCTTGACTAAAACATTAGCCGTTAAGCTTGCGTCAGTTCCTGTTATGCTCATGTAAAAACAAGCGATATAATCGACTTTGTGAATTCTGAGCTTTCCCAACAGGAGTCGAACCTTTGACTTTCCTCCCCACCCGGTTGGGTGGAGACTCGTGGGAACGTAGGCCACATCTAACAAATGTTCTGCATACTGGTTGTTAAGTGAGTGAGTAAGTGAGTGAGTGAGTGAGTGAGTGAGTGAGTGAGTGAGTGAGTGAGTGAGTGAGTGAGTGAGTGAGTGAGTGAGTGAGTAATAGTAATAGTAATAGTATATCTTTATTGCGCCTTACTCTCCAAAGGGAGGTATTGGTTTAGTTACAATAAAGGTTTGAACATTAACTAATACAAAGAATAAATGACAATTAATAAAATCTTAGACAATAAATTATACTAATTACCTTGATTATGAATTGAGGATCTCTTTCCTTTTTTGAAACATCAAATTAATATATTTACCTATTATTTTAGATGTATTTTCATTATCGACTCTAAGTAAATATTTAGTTTTATCGTTATCATTTAATCTTACGTAATTTGCATCGGTGTTTGAAATGAGGGAATGTAGTTCACGTCTTATGGCAGTATACCCCTGGCAATACATCAAGAAATGCTGTTCGTGTTCTATGACATTTTCCTTGCATATCAAACATGTTCGCTCTTCTACTGGAATTAATGCTCCACTATTTTCATATTTTCCAGTTTGTATGCGTAATGCATGGCATCCTAATCTAAGCCTTGTCAGGCTTATTCTGTGTGCTGGGTTTGTAACTATTGTCAAGTAATTTTCAAATTGGTAATTCCTTTTAACTTCTTTATGTGTAAATTTTTCTCTTGAAGTTGTTGATGAACTGTGAGTGAGTGAGTGAGTGAGTGAGTGAGTGAGTGAGTGAGTGAGTGAGTGAGTGAGTGAGTGAGTGAGTGAGTGAGTGAGTGAGTGAGTGAGTGAGTGAGTGAGTGAGTGAGTGAGTGAGTGAGTGAGTGAGTGAGTGAGTGAGTGAGTGAGTGAGTGAGTGAGTGAATGAGTGAGTGAGTGTGAAAATTCTGAAATTATTTTGTCTTATTTTCCTCCAGTATCAACAAAAATGCTACATTTCACAGTTGGGTTGATGTTGTTGGTATGCGCTGTACAGGCGGTACCATCGGATGAGCCTGCTCCATATGGTATGTATGAAAGTACCTCAAATCGTATCATGTAGAAATATATCTAAAATGTCCATTGACAGAACTTGTACTATTTTTCACTTTTGTATAGAAAATATCAACATTACAGCATATGAAGAGTTACACCTGCAACAAGGGGACATGATTCCAGACCCTTCATATGGAAGGGCAGCCCATAAAGCGAGAAGGTGGCCAAATGGAGTACTTAGTTATATAATTCACGACTCCCTTGGTAGGTATATGACCACTGTAGTACAAACGACTGCTTATAAGTAAGGCCATCCCCATAAAAGTTTTGTTTCCCGTCGCCCTCTCTCTCGTGAAAGTGGGTCGGTCGGTCGGTAAAAAAAAAAAGACAAGCCGAGAAACGAAATATTGACTAATTAATACATAAATAATTCCAAGCGAGCCTTGATTGTATCTTCCCCGTGACCACCATTTTGAAACGAGCCGATATCACTCTAAAGGTGTTCGAAGACGTCATTACTGGGCTGATTTAGATGTCAGAATAATTTTAAGATATAAACAAAGCATTGTAAGCTTGGTAACCAGGTAACACCCGAGAAAAGGTCGCAGCCAATGAATTATATATTTTTTTTACTTTTTGAAAACATTGGGTCGATCGGGCGATGGGAAACAAAACATTTCATGGGGATGGACTAACAGCATACGTAATTGGATTGAGTGGAGTCAGGAGTCACTCCAATCTGTAAAAACAAAAATTAATATGAGTCCGCTACTCTCATTGACTATTTTAAGTTGCGTGGCGTGCATGTAAGGGAAGACAAAGCTGAAACGTTTTGTTATTGGAATAAAGTTATATAAATCACGCTCCAAAGTAAGTAACAATTAAAAGTTATTTATCCTGTCATTTGCCCGCTGAGAAAAATCATACAATTCACAAATATTGGTAATATAAGCATAACCTAAAAGCCATGGACCTTTGACACTGTTGCTCTCCACCAATCACTAACGTCTGCTTCCCTAAGAAAATAAATTACGTAAAAAAAAAATAACATTGTAAACAACTTTGAGACTGGCATAACAGTAAATTTACGCAAAAACAGCTGGGCGTTTTCGATTGTAAATCATCATTAGCTTATGTAGATTTGTTCTGCTATTAAGCCGGGTTGATAGTTACTAGAAGCTTGCATTCTTTTTCAATTATCTTTTTTAGCCCGTGAACCTCAAGCTATGAAAGCGATTAAGGAAGCCATGGAGGAGTATGAGGCAAAGACCTGTATCAGGTTTCAAAAAGTAGAAAAAACAACCGATAAATGTTTTCTGTGGTTTACCAGAAGGAACGATCAGTAAGTTTATTTTCAATTAACCACTTTTTTCTTTGTTATGGAAAACTTGAAAGAATAATGTAATAGATCGCTTTCATCATATCAAAATAACAATATTGTTTTGCTTACATGAAAAACATCAACAAACTCAGAGATTGTAGAGTACCGTGTACGAGGAAATTTGTGCGGGAGGAAAATTTTGCGGATTGCTGACTGAATTTGTTTTGCGGGAGGAAATTTTTGCGGATCGAGACAGCTAAAATTTAAGCTGGGAGGAAATGTTTGCGGATTTCTGGTCGAGTATAAATAAAATTCAAGGCAGTATCGGTATTAAATTTCAATTTTACTTCCTGACCGGAAGTTTCTATAGTTCTAGCTAATGGCGTTTCTTCAGATGATCCTTTCCTGGAAATCCATTGAATACATGTACTTTGGAATTGACTGTATGTTGTCAGTATCTATTTACGACAACTGACGTTGAACGTGACACAGAAGCGGAAAAGTACCGACAATAACGGTTTTCCGTGAAAAGCCATATGTGATAGGAAAAATGTATTTTATTAACTTTGGCTAGCGTTTCCTATTATGTTCACTGTTAAAAAGTTCCTGTTAAGCCGATATACACCATTAAAACAAGATTTACTAATTTTTCTGCGGGAGTATATTTCTGCGGCGGAAAAAGTTTGCGGGAGTTTTTTTCTGCGGGATTTTTTTTTGCGGATCGAAGGAAATCCGCAAAATCCGCAAAAATTAACTCCCGCAAAATTAAACTCCTACATGGTAGGTGGAAAGGCATATATTCCCCAAATTTTAACTTGACAGTGTTCATTGCAACCACGTTATTGGAAAAACAATATTCGGAAAATTACAACACTTTGGCAGCCAAAAATGTCTAAAACAAACAAATTGACGTCAATGTTTGTACCATAGTTAATAGAGGGAAATGGTTATGAAGCCCGGCAAAGTTCTTTGTTATATGTTTTTGTTCGCTATTTTGGGGGTTGACCGTGCACAAAACCTGACAAAATACAATAGGTGGTTACGTGTGTTCAAGCAACTAACCAATAGAAACGTTGCGATTACGTAATTCATGCATAGTGTATGAGCGCAAAACAAAAGATGTGCACGGTCATGGACCTTCCAACATAAATCTTGGCCTCTTTGTTTGCTCCTTTGAAGTTTGCCGGGCTTCTTAGCCATTTCCCTCTATTAACTATGGTTTGTACGGTTTGTTTTTATTTACTTGACAGAGGTGGCTGCTCATCTAATGTTGGCATGATTTGCTGGAATGGAGGGCAACATCTCAATCTGGCGAAAGGCTGTTGGGGCAAAGGTGTCGTGCTTCATGAAATAGGTAAAAATGTAAACAATAATGATCATACTTTGTGTCTTTTGATCCTAGCTTTTATGGTCATTTATCGTGGAACAATTGGTGTGTCAAGGTTTTGCTCACGTGCAAGTAGCTCATTCTAAGAACCTTAGTCTACTTTACCCTAATTTGGAGATTTCCGGTTTAATTTTCGCTTTTGATTAATGAGCAATTTTCACTTTCAGCTTTTAAAAGTATTTTAAGTGGATACTGCTTCATTTTAACAACAATACGTTTGTCAATCAAAGCACAGAACAATCACCTTTTATATATTAATCACAGGGTCGTCTATAAGTTTGGACGATATACAGGGAGTTTTTACAGAGTTTTTACGTGAACGCTATGGCTTTATTTTTACTTTTTCTTACTTATTTTCTACTTTTTTTAAACTTATTTTCTACTTTATTCAGAATTAGCCAATCACAGCCGTGATTCGAAGCAACAGTCGAGACATTTTTCTACCTTTTTTCTGCGTTTTAATCAAAGTATACCATCGCGGTGGTCTTCGATAAAATCGCGGGGAAAAGGTAGAAAAAATGTCTCGGCCGTTGCTTCGAATCACGGCTGTGATTGGCTAATTCTAAAAAAGTAAAAAAATAAGTAGAAAATAAGTAGGAAATAAATTGGGGATACAGTTTTTTGTTCTGAAATATTGAGTATTTTCAGAGGTTTAGACCTCTGGTATTTGGGTATATTTTGAGATTAATATTTGGACTATTTATTTACCAAAAGGACTAACGCACTTATGTCTGAACTAGGATATTGTTCACCATTGCTCGTGTAACAAAAAGCATGCAGGCAATTATTTAAAGGAGCTATGTCACAGATGGTGCATCTTGAAAAATTTAGCCTAACCTTTTCATGTTGTCAGTCGTTCATAATCTGTCCCAATTCTCACCAATTTTTCCATATGCCCGTTCCGAAGTTTAAAAAGGGACTGGGCCATAGTTTATACATTGTTCAAATTACGTCATATTACGAAATGAATCCCATCACCTGAAATATCGCATAAAATTTGTAAGTTTAACAAGTTTTGTGATGTTACATTGCATAGCAACCAAGCTGTGAGCTGTCAAAGGTCCATATACAAATGTCGTCCATTCAGAGATGGCGTCCCCCAAATCCATACAAAGTCTCTAATCAGTTCTGATTTTTGAAAGCCTTCTACATGGTTGCAATCTAATGAACAAATACCAAACTTGGTTAACTGACTAATTTTAATGTTATATTTCTTTTGATGGGCTCCAATTTTTAATTAAATTAAAATTATTTTAAAACTCGTCCCCAGTCTCCATTTGAACTTCGGATCGGTGTTGGTGTTGTTCAGGTTTACTTAGTGGTCCTTAGTCAACCACTTTTTCGAGGTTTCTTCAATTGGAAGATAATTTTGTACATCGCAAAAATATATCAGTCGTGATATTGCTCCTAATGGCTTTAAAAAACACAAATCTTCTTTATCGTGGTCTTCCTTACTGCTGATTCTCAATGACGATCTATTTTAAAATTGTGTTTTCATCAGCTCACGCAATTGGATTTCTACATGAACAGGATAGGCCGGATCGTAACAAGTATGTTAGAATCATTAGAGAAAACCTACAGGATGGTAAGTATTCATTTAATTGCTAATAAAAAAAATTACATTTTAATGATATCATGAATGCATGATAGAGTTGTTCATAGAATATAAAAGTACACTTTATAAGGTAATCGCAATTACTGGTGCACCCAGTTACTTTAGTAGTATTCATTGACATAAGAATCCCAACTGGCAGATGGCTGTCTGACCAGTTGGTTAGTAACAACGCGTGACCGAGGAGTTGAACTCGAGATTAGCGATAAATCATCTTTGCTGACGTCAGTAGTATTAAATGCCCCGATTAAAAAAAACAGATATATTAACAAGAAAGAGCATACAAAATTTACTTACCGTGCCAAGTTTGAAGGGAACGGGTCGAATCCTGCTTCAAACGATACGTTCAAGTTGCAATTGTTTTGCTATGCAAACTCAATTTGCATTGATAATTAATGCCCTGGGGATGAATATTAATATAAGTATAAAAGATTTCCATGTGTTCTATTCAATGCACTTTGCTCTAGTCACGGTCAGTGAATGTTTTGGCGTCCCGCCCACCCTTCCCGCGAAGAAGCCGGGTTTGAGATCTACTCTATTTTCTTTTCGCCTTGGTTTGGGGCTTGTCCCAGCCCAGAGCGATTCCGCATACCTCATTTACATATCATAAATAACAATACCCAGGGCAGAATATTATACTGTGTGGCAACGCCTGCCACCCAGCCATACTTGACGTTATTCCAATGGAAATATCTCATTTAACAAGCACATTTAACATATTGACTATAATATTCACAACAATTACTAAATAGCAGTCAATTCAAATAATTAATTAAGTAAGTCAGTGAGTAAGTAAGTAAGTAAGCAACTTTATTTACATTGTAATGAGAGTAAACACATAACAGTTAAAATCCGATTGTGTTTGCCAGACTAAATTTAATTTTATGTAAATTTATGCAAATAGTTGATAGATGAAAGAACTATCAATAAACTTCGAATAAATTATAGTGAAAAATACCGTAATTGTAGTCAGGAATTGGTCGTTTCACTTAAATACTATAACCCTCACAGGGGCGGACCCAGGAATTTTTTATAGCGGGGGTCCGAGGGTTTACCCGAAAATGTGAAGTAGAAGGATAATTTTTTTGGAGGGAGGGGTTGGACACCGGAGGGGACTCCCCAGAAAAAAATTGAGATTTCAAGCTTTGAAAAGTGCATTTTAGTGGATCCTGGAGATGGTTTTGCTATGGATAATGGTGAAAGCAATAATGCGAAACGACGTCCAGGTGTAATGAGATGCTATTAAGAACGCGATAACCTTACTAGGGATTAGCCAAAATTATGAACATCTCTGGAATGTGCACATGTTCATGAATAGAATTCAGTTCACGAAAAGAATTCCATGCTTCTAAAAACAATTTATGTGACGATTGAGAACAGCGGTCTACAATCTTACAATAAAAAATAGTCTAGTCACATTCAAAATCCAAGCCATGTTTTCAGGTTTACAGCATTTGGATCAATTGTTTTCTTTTCAGACTGGAAAACCGTGTTAGATCAGCCCAAGGACATCTGGCAGAATTACGACACTAGCGGAACTCCTTATGACTACCTGAGTATCATGCATTATACGGAAACTGCCTTTGCCAAATACCACAATGGTAAACAGCTAATAACAATTAAAGTGTTGGACGAACGTGTAAGTCATGTTGTTTTTAAATGAACATTTTCTGTCAAATTCAGTATTTTATCTCTTGTCATTTGTATACATATAACAATCGCATGTATTGACGTCATAAGTAAACTAATTCTTTTTTTTTTTTTTTTTTTTAATAAGTAAATAATTTACTTAATAAGTAAACTAATTTGCATAATACAAAAACTTGAATATCTCTGGATTAGACCGTTTTCATTATGACGTCACATGCGCAAAGGTTGCTGGTAGTTGTAGTAAAAATCGACACAGTGGCAAAATGAGTGCGCGTGCGCCAACCTGCTCGCTCATTTCCATACAAACATAATGGCGGAAATTCAAAATCGTGAACCTCGCGCGAGGTTCTGCGCGAAATATAAACTATGAACGTGGCTTTAATGTGGTAAAGGAAACATGCCAAACAATTTTCATTGTGAACAACTTAGACGATGGTTAAAGTGTAGCGGACCTTCCACAAGTGGAAATCGCATCCAACAGCTTGAAAGATGAGAGGATATCCTTACATGGCATGAAATTAAAGTGTCGCGTTAAGCCGTGTTTTCACGCAAAGTTTTCACAAATTTCCGAGCAGCGCGGCTAATTTGTGAAAGTTTTAAGTGAATTTTACCGCCATTATACAGGACATATTGCTTTCACCTTTCATGACATGGGGAGCTAATGATTCCTCAAGTAAAAGCCTTAGAAGGTTGCCTTTTAAGTAAGCTTATTAAAAACTTAGCTTCAGCCACTGGTGTAAAAATAATTTCGCATCGATGATAAGCAAACAAAGTTCAAATGGACAATAAAAATGCGTTTGGCTGAAGAATAATTTCTCCCACTGGTGGACTTGAGTTTCTCCGTTATACTGACCGTCCATAAGACTAGTCTCTTTCGTCTTTGTTTGTATGGTAAAGCTGTTTATTATATGGCAAACTGGTCCACGACGAAAAGGAACATTCTGATTGGTTCCCTGAGCGGTCCGTATTTTGCAACACGGACCGATATTTTGGTCATACGGACCGTATTTTGCAAAATTGTTTTCTATTAAGTAGAAACATGTTTCCTCGTGTCTGGCGGACAATTTCGGTTAAACTTTTCGCAAAGTGGCCTGAAAAATGCAAGACTATGCTTAGCTTTGGCGCGCGCGCGTTAGCCGAGAATGGTTGCATTAATTTATCAGCAAGTTTTTTAAAAAGCCATTATAATAAAAACTTTATTGAACTAGCTTGTTCGGTCCGTATTGGGAAATATTGGTCTCGTTCTTTTTTTGCAAGTTTATGGACCTCGCCTTCGGCTCGGTCCATAAACTTGCAAAAAAGAACTCGACCAATATTTTCCCAATACGGACCTCACGCTAGTTCAATAACATCTATATATTGTTATTTAAACAATGTGATGTGAAACTTCCTTGGTTTCCATGAATGAATTTCAGTCGCCATGCGACATAACCTTAACTAATATGTAACCACGAATAACTGTACGCTGAAAAACACTCAAGTTCAATGAAAACACTGAAATTCAAAATGTTTTTTTTCAAAGATGTCACCCGATTTTCATACAAAAAAAGTCAAATTCCGAAGCGTTGTGAAGATTTCATTCAGTTGCCAGCGAAGAGCCTGCGAGGTTCGCGCGAAACGCGCATGCTATACTACAACTACCAGTAACCTTTACGCGTGTGACGTAATAATGAAAACGGTCTACTACAGTGGACCCCCGCTATCTCGAACTCTCAAGGGAAACAGAAAATTGTTCGAGATGGTGGTGTCAAATTTCGTAATTTTCAACAAAACTGAACTAGTATACAAATCATCGACCTGTCAGTGCTCGCAGAGTCTGGCCTACAGGTCTCTTATACAATATTAGCAATCCATACTGTTTACAGTATTACGTCAGTGTTTCTCTAGTTTTTCCCATTCAAAGAACAAAAAGTGCTTTATTATTAACATTTTTTATCAGTTACACATGTTGTAAAGAGAAAAACAAGACAGTGTCTTCCATACAAAGTCCCGGCTCTTGGCTATGTTACAGTTTTACCAGCCAGAGAAAATTATATCCACAGACTGTCAGCAGAAATGAAAAAGTCCAAACACTTTCACCCAAAAATTCACTACGCCCATACTTTCGCGAGGCTCTGCGAGACGCGTATTTCTAGTTAATCTATTCAGCCATGTATTCTCCGTTTCCATGCTTCATGTGATCCACAATCATCCATTTTCACTTTGCTCCGACGAAGGGCTAACGTTCGAAACATTAGCATTCCAAGTTATTTTACCTTTGTCACCCAAGTTGATAATCAACAAAGTGTTTCACTTGTCCTTCGACGCAGTATTAAGCCCCGATCAAGCGGTCACAACATTTGTCACAACATTCTCACAACATTTGTTGAGAGCCGATGTTGAGACCACCCCTCTCAACAATGTTGTGAGGTGTTGTGACATGTTGTGACGAGTTTGAATTATTTTAACTTTGTCTCAACATCGTCACAACATTTATTTTGTTCTTGAAATGTTGAGATGTTGTTGTGGCCGTTTGACCGGGCATGGTCACAACATGTCACAACAAATGTTGTAAGAATATTGTGACAAATGTTGTGACCGTAGGAAACTAATTACTTTGCTTATCCCGTTTTATTATTCATTAGTATAAAGGCAGATGTGGGAACAAACATGAATTTACTAAAACCGATATAGAAGAGATAAACAGGTTTTACAGATGCGGTAAGTAACAAAGGGCATCCAACGGTTCGTTTCGATGGAATATTTGTTCGGACTGCAGAATACCCGGCCACTTCAAAGCTGTACCCCTAAAAATGCTGGATACGAGGGTACGCAGTAATTTTCTTCTAATGCTTCTTCATTTTTTCACCTCAGTTTTAGAACGAGAAATTAAGACATACTGTACGTGGCTGTAGCTAGAGACATATTTGTCGCCGCGTAGCTACTTGTTTTGGGGTGGCCGGGTATTTTGCAGTTACTGTGAGCCATTTGTTCGGAAAATGTAATGAAAAGCTGGATGTTTCTTTAGTAAGGTGGCCCGATCCTATTTATTTATTATATGTCGTCGGATTGAAAAATAATGTTTTTTTGTTGTTGTAAAAATGAGGTTTTAAAAATATGTATGCTGATAACTCCATCAAAAAATAAATAACATTTTCTTAAAATTCAAATGTTTTTCATTTAGGGTGCCAAACATCAAAGAAATCGGTTAAATCTCTTCTGCCAAAAAGCGCGACTCAAGAATGTAACCAACGTGCCAATAAATAGGATCGGGTCACCTTCATTTATTAACATACCGTAAAAGCTGCCTCGTCCCCAGTCGCTCGCGGGGATAATTTTGAACGGGGCGCGCGGGGAACGATTTTTCTCCTTCCCATCATCCCCCGCTCTCGCGCTTCGCGCTCGTTCCAAGCTCCCTCGCGCTCGTTCCAAGCTCCCTCGCGCTTCGCGCTCGCTCGCCCGGTTTAATCGCGCTTCGCGCTCTCGCGAAAAGCCTGTGGAGGAGGCAGCCGTAAAAGCTCTATTAAGCCCCCGGGGGGCTTATTTAATTTCAGGCCTCAAGAAGGGGGGGGGGGGCTTATTAGAGAGGGGGGCTTAATAGAGAGGGGGGGCTTATTTCAAATCATAAATTTTCAATAAAATTCACATTATTTTTTCAAACTTTACTATTACACCACTAACTAAAACAGAACAAGAAATGGGTTATGTATGACCGTCTTACAAAGGAAACGTCCTTTATACCCTAACTCGACGATAGTTCTGGAAATTAAAGACCATGTTTCAATATAAAGTGACTGAAACGCAAGAAAATATCGCTGAAAAGTAATTTACATCAGCCTGACGTAAGGAGGGGGGGGCTTAAGGTGACTCCCTAGAGTATTTACCAATGACCTACACTAACTGACATGAGTTCGAAAGGAAACCCCAGTTATTTTGTCTTTGATTTTTTGTTCCCAATATTTACCTGTAAGGAAACTGATATAATTACAGTTATTTATAGATTGTTACTTTTTTCGTTGGAGGCCGTTGCCATGGCAACACAGCATCTAAATAATGGCACATTTTTGCTATATTTTATCTTTATTCCTTATTTTTTTTGTTTCCTTCGGTGAAATTTCTTTAAATTTTGCCATCTTATGAAACTGGGTTTGCCTGGCATTTTGGAGGGGGAAAACCTTGTGGTTTTTTCAGACGATTTTGCCAATATTACCTCATTTGTTATTTTAAACAATAAAACTTACTTGCTCTGACAAATTTCGGTCATGTGATAGGTAACGTTTCTGTCTTGAATTGTGCGAATTTTCACAAAAATTTACCGAAGGAAATGCGAGAAAATCCACGGTTAATTTTGAATTTTTTGATCATGCTGACGTCATAAAAAATCGGAAAAACACGCGCGGTTCGAGGATTTTCCTTTGAGCGCGCGCAGATTACTAAAGCTTTCGTCAACAGCGCGCGCTCGGTCATAAAACTATAGGGAGTCACCTTAATAGAGAGGGGGGGCTTATTACAAAATCTGACTTCAAAGGGGGGGCTTATTAGATAGGGGGGGCTTAATAGAGAGGGGGGGCTAAATAGAGCTTTTACGGTAGTTGTATAAAATGACTCATCTATATGTATTTAGTAAACATCTACTAGTATACTAATGTAATGCAAATGAGACAATCTGATTGGCTGGCTATCACATCATAGAAATCTCGAGCTCATAATATAATTGTTAAATATTGCGGACGTGATTGCAAACCAGGTAGCTGGGAACATGACCAAGTGTCCGCTTACGAGAGGTGTCCGCCTACGGGAGGTGTCCGTTAGCGGATGCTCGACTGTAAAACAAAAAAACAAAGCGAAGCCAATGTAGAGCAAGGTGTGATTCGCGGCTGACGCAAACAAGCGCAACTTTTATCAATTAATTCACCTATGATTTATGGTTTAATATTTTTTCTTCATTTAAATTTATAGGGGGCACTGGTCCGAATACCCCGGAGCCCACTGGTCCGCCGAAACCCACGAAGCCCCCAAAGACCCCAAAGCCACCGAAGACTCCGAAGCCCCCGAAGACCCCGAAGCCCCCGAAGACCCCAAAGCCACCGAAGACCCCGAAGCCCCCGAAGACCCCGAAGACCCCGAAGCCCCCCAAAGACCCCGAAGCCCCCGAAGCCCACGAAGCGTCCGAAGCCGACGAAGCGTCCAGGTAGCGGTATAAACTGTATAAAAGAGGGTCAATCTCCCTCCCTATTCAGGACAATTTAATATATACAATTCAATTTAAGTCCAACTTCAAGTAATCCACCCCAGCCTTCTATACATAACAAGTTCTTACTAGCAAGAATCATTCACGACAGACTAGATATGCCAACTTCACGTTAATTCGTCCAGTTGTCAAACGCCAAACTGAAGGACGAAGAACATTTACTATGACTGCTTGTCAAGCTTGGAACAGGTTACCCCTCTCCATGCGGAAAATGGTCTCACTTAATTATTTTAGAGACTCTCTTTTGAAAATCATTGTTTTAAAGATTAGCAGCTCTTAAATCATTTTATTCTGTAATTTAGCTATATTATTCTCATTTATTTTATCTTGTATTTTCTTATATTTTATCCTGCACATTATTTCATACTTTAGCCATAGTTTTAATATTCTTATTTTATTATATTTTATTATATTTTATATCTGATCTTGAATATAATGTAGGAGGGTCACTGACTGACTGACTGCCGACTGACCGACCGACCGACCGACCGACCGACCGACCGACCGACCGACCGACCGACCGACCGACCGACCGACCGACCGATTGACTGATTGGCTGACTGATTGATTGACTGACTGATTGTATGACTGACTGACGTGTGACTGTCTGACTGACTGACTGACTGATTTACTTTTCCACATGGACACACAAGTACATAACGCCAAAATGAGTTTTTGTCCTGTACAGGAAAAGGGAGAAGACGAAGCCAAGGAGGAGGAGGAGGACGACGAGGGAAGGGAAGAAGAAGAAGTTCTTTTTAGGACTTACCTGGGATGGTATGTTTCAAATTGCACTAGTGCGCGTGCGCTGTACTGTTGCCATGGTTCTATTAATTCGAATGAAGTATCTTCCTTGATATAAGTAGAAGATAATTAAAAAGTATTGTTCCTGACTGATCTAAAGGTTCTCTTCCCTTATTTACTGCGCCGTGACCTTTTGAACCCTTTGAAGTGAACTTCTTGATCTGTTTCCTGAGACGTCCGCTAATTAAGATGATTGACAGCAGCGAAAAACGCAACAGTTGGTTGAGCAGAGTTCACGTGTTATAAAAGTTTGGGTTTTGTGCGAATGAACACTGTTTGTTATTTGACCGACATATTTTTTTGACAACCGTTTATTATGAGTTGTAGCTCATTCGACCAATCAAAATCATATAAGAAGTGTTGGAGGTGAACTTGACACAAACCGATAAACATCTGAGATGACAACTCCATCCACAAACTTCTTGATTCGTCAAATTACATGGGAGAATTGGCAAGTTATATTTTAAAAAGTGCCAAAATTAAATTTATCAAAAGCATCAATGCCAAGTGGCAACGTTAGGTAGGATTGGTCATTTTTTTTCTCGTTATGTCCACAGAGAACCCCAAATCTCTCCAAAATCGCTTCAAATATCGCAGCAAAACTCAAGATTGAACTAGATTTTTTCGCGTTTACTTTTATAGCTTCACTCGATCAGAGAGAGGGTCGGGTCCCTGTGTTATGTGTCATGATGTTAGCAGTCATAGGCTGCGTTTACACGGATGTAGTTCCAAAGCTACACGTCGAAATGTAAACGTACAGGGTTTCAAAGCGTTTACACGAAACGATTTTTCCGTTTTCGATGCGCACGTGACGTATTTTGTTAGGTGGAATCTGGAAACGATAATACCTTGTCTATAAGTCAACATAACTAGCAAAATGAGTTGAAGTAGAGAATCTACACCGCAAAATAAAGAAAGTAAGCGTGCACTTTTCTGCATGTTCATCATATTTCACCTGGCCGGCTCAGTTTTTTTTGCGCCAAAAACCAATCGTTTCAAAACGACACGGTTATACACCGTATCATTTCCAAAACGCTCCACGTTTGACAGCGTTTTCAAAAGGATACGGTTTCAATTTTCTATCCTCGCCGTGTATTAAACACGGAAGGCGTAACCACATCGAAAACGATGCGGTTAATTAATTATAATAAATTACATAATTTATTTTAATTTATTTATTTAATGAAACTAGTGCTAATATAATTTGCTGAAATGATTCACTGCATATTTTTTTCTTTGTAGGAACTTGCTTTCAGAGGACAGGGGATTTGTGTCCTTGCAACAAGACTTGGAAGCAAGTTATGAAAAGGGGAGGGGAGGGGGTGCCGGGTGCGTTTATTCATATTCATAACGGTGATTAAGGGATATTTAGCACAATTGTATTTCATCTATAATAGTATCGTTGATAAAAAAAAAAAAGTTGCATTCTTGATGGTTAATTTTTCGTCACAAAGGGATTAAAAAGAAAGTGTCTTTGCTTTCAGAGTTGATTTTGAGAACCTGAATGAAATAACTATATGGTTCTATTCATATTGTTATTCAAGGAATGATTACGAAAGCAAAAACTGGTGTAAATTGTTGTCAACAATAAAGGGATTGAAAATATATTGTATTTGTCTTGATTTTAACCATTTTACACCCAGAAGCAAGCATCAAGTCAATTATAGTCTGTGGATGAAACCCTAGTGTGTCACCATTCAAATGAAAGCTATTGAGCAGTACTTTCATGTGGTGCTGTTTGTGTTTCCATATCTTGCAAAATGAAATTTGAGATTGTTTTTTTCAATTTTGGGCTTTGACATTCTTGGGAGTGAAAAGGTTAAGATACGGTTCTTTTCAGTGGTTGACTTCCTTTGGGTTGGCGCTTTAAGCGTCTGGGATTAAAAAGAAAACGCCAGGGGCGTCGGTACCTTATTCAAGAGATGCGTTTCAATCGTAATAAGGCATGTTACTAACGCTCCTATTAAAAGTCCGCTAATCATTTGTGTGCACAGAACTTAGAACAAAAAATCCGATACTAAATGTACAGAACTCCATAAGTACATTGACTTCACTTTGAAGTACAAAATTTAAATTTTAGCACATTGTACAGTCGAACCTCCGCTAACGGACACCTCCCGTAGGCGGACACCTCTCTTAAGCGGACACTTTTTCTGGTTCCGAGCTGATGTCCGCTTATTCCAAACAAACGCCCTCTCTCTATGAAAGGCCCTGGGTGTTAATTAACTCGTGAATGCGAAGGCAATGAACGAGTTTTAGCATTTGGTGGATAAATTTCACTCGCTCGATGGGCGCGCTATGAATTGATGCATATTCATTTATTAATTCACGGGAGTCCCATAGAAGCCTTTGATTCCTTTGTGGCGTCGGGGCAGGCGTTTGTTCGAGCATTTTATCAAGGAAAGTGATGGAAACTCATTTCCCTTTCTTGTCCGCGTTCTAGCTATACTATTCACACTGCATACATAATGAGCATCGCATATAAGATGAACAACAAACCATGAATAAATTGTCATTCGTAAGTGCAACGGCTCCGTCAACATGCTTGTGCATCTCGCTCTTTTGGACATTAAAGTCAAGCTGCAGCTGGAGACAGCATTATCAGCCGTCGATATATAAACTTGAGTGTTTCAGGTATTCCACAAATATGTATTTGAATGTATATTTTATTGGTAAATGTGGGCAAGTGCTCAAGAGTTTTGTATCTTGTAGAATGACACGCTCGACGGAAGGGTACAAAGACGACGAGATGAGTTGGTTCGAGCGAAGACGGCAGATGGAATTCACAGACGCTTCAGTGAAAATGGGGTGGACTTTCCACCGGTCATGTTGTAGTTTTGCTGCAGATGAAATTTAGACGTTTCAGTAGTCTTCCTTGTTCAGCCTCAGCGGAGCAGTGTGAAGGTCTGTTTGTTTTGTCTGTTATGTCTCTCGCAGGAGCATGGTTTATTTGTGGCCGTGGTATATTTTCTCGGCCAGTGAGTACGCGGTCTACTGCAGGTTTGCAAGTTAAGCGCATCTGTTTGCATTTCCCAAAGGGTTAGCTTTCTTGTTATAGTGATATATTTTGTTATTCAAATTTCGTATTTTCACCACGTGCGGTCGCGGGGGTGGGACAATGTTGGTTTTTAGGGGTGAGTCCTTTTTGCTAATTATTCTTAGATATAGTAATTTAATTATGCCGCGTGTTGACACGGGGGTGAGTTTTCTCACCAGGATTTATACGCCGGGTGTAGTCCCGGGGGTGAGTTTTTCCCACCAGGTTTTATACGCCGGGTGTAGTCCCGGGGGTGAGTTTTCTCACCAGGATTTTATACGCCGGGTGTAGTCCCGGGGGTGAGTTTTTCTCACCAGGATTTATACGCCGGGTGTAATCCCGGGGGTGAGTTTTCTCACCAGGATTTATATGCCGGGTGTAGTCCCGGGGGTGAGTTTTCTCACCAGGATTTATACGCCGGGTGTAGTCCCGGGGGTGAGTTTTTCTCACCAGGATTTATACGCCGGGTGTAGTCCCGGGGGTGAGTTTTCTCACCAGGATTTATACGCCGGGTGTAGTCCCGGGGGTGAGTTTTTCTCACCAGGTTTTATACGCCGGGTGTAGTCCCGGGGGTGAGTTTTCTCACCAGGATTTATACGCCGGGTGTAGTCCCGGGGGTGAGTTTTTCTCACCAGGATTTATACGCCGGGTGTAGTCCCGGGGGTGAGTTTTCTCATCAGGATTTATACGCTGTGTCTAGGCACGAAACGAGAACCCGCCGGGTATATTTGTTGAAGGATATAGATACGCCATGTATTGTTACAAGGGCAAAGACTCACTAGGTATGCTCCGTCAGGGAGTATATCTTGAATTCGCCGGGTAGTCATGGCGTGTTTGTTGATTGGGAATTTTTTCCCCTTTTTAGAGGTTAAAAGCTGAAGTCCTGAAGCTGAACCAGACAGTTGAGACAATGACTAGATCATCTGTGGAGAAACTCCTTAATGAAGATTATGGCCTACGCATCTCGTCCCCTACCAGATTTCAATAAATACGAAGCCTTGGAGATGCTAGAATCGCTTCAACTTACGGCTCAAGATACCAAGCATGACCGCCAGGAATTTCTATCGTTTGGTTTACCAAACAGTCCGTGGAAAGCTCGATGTGCCTCAGGATCAATTTAGAAGTCTCGTCCTGCGCCTTTTGGGCGATAAAGATCATGAAAAGATCTTCGATTGTGTGGCGAAGGTAGAGAAACACTATCGTTCGAGGGACCGGGCCGGGACCGCAGCTGTGTCTCCCTATTACAGAGAAGGCCGGGAGAGAAATGCCAGAGATTTCCCGAGAAACCCGGGAAGGCCTATGTCGTGTTTCTACTGTGGTAAACTTGGCCACATTAAGCGATTCTGCGAGGCAAGGAAAAGGGATTCTTCTGGGAACATGGGGCTGCAGAAGAATGGCACGTTTCCAGCGTCAGCCGGAAAATAAAGTGTGAACTTTCGCAGACAACATATGTTAAGCTGATTTAGGTTTTCTGTTTGGGTAATAAACGTGTCTTCAATTCAGTCATGTCTTATGTGAGTGTTTTTCTCTTAATTAGTAATAAACTCGATAGTCTCAGAGTTTTGATAGCTTTGAAAACAGGGTCTCTAGTTACCCTCCCAGGATTACTGGGTCAGAGCTGTCATCTCTCTGCTGACTACTTTGGGGTTTCACCCGTGGGAATAATACCTTTTGTTCTTGATGTTTTTCCCTAGGAAATTATTTCATGGGCTTGGGAATATGACAAGAACTTCGATAACGCTATCACTCATGGACAGTCTGGGGTGAATGCAATTCAATGGGTAGACTCCATGGGGAACCCCATAGCGGTCAGCGGCGAGATGACAGCATGTGAACTAATGCAAAAGGTCACGCGTGTGGAGCAAGGCGAGATTATAGGGGATGTAAATGAGTTGTCCTTCCGAGACCCCAGTAATTTTAGAGCTGGAGAGCTTCACGCTCACTACTCGTTTTGGGAGAAAGTCGCGGAACGATGCCCTGAAATGGCGGCTCAAACCGATGTCTTGGATTGGATCAAAATACAGTTTCTATTTTTCCGTATTTCCAACGATTTGGGAGATTTGGGAGTGAGATTTGGGAGTGAGATTTGGGAGTGAGATTTGGGAGTGAGGTTTGGGGGTAGGTTTTGAGGATTAATGGAGTATAATAATGATGAGATTGGATAATGTTAAAGTTGACATATCTTGTATCCAATAGGCATAAATATAATTACATGTTTTGGAGATTACGGTAGTGGTGTTTGGTCTCGATAGCATACCATCAATGGTCTCTTTGTGGTCGGATGTAAGTATTGGGGGATTTTAAGAGCCCATTGATGGTATTCTGAGCTGTGAAGTATAAGATTCCAGGAAGTTGGGAGCCGAATTTTACCCAATCTTAATAAGATGCGATAATTGTTGCATTGCTGAATAGTATACTATTCACACTGCATACATAATGAGCATCGCATATAAGATGAACAACAAACCATGAATAAATTGTCATTCGTAAGTGCAACGGCATAGGGAATATACTAAGTGCAGAGTGACTGGTAGTTTGTAGAATGTTCATAGGGGTGTGTTGAGGGTGTTCATTACGCTTAAGGGTAATGGCTAGTACAACATTTTCTTGCCCCACCCACCCACCCACGTGTTTCTCATTTGCACTGCGACTCTTATCGTGTCGCCGAATTTTACCCAATCTTAATAAGATGCGATAATTGTTGCATTGCTGAATAGTATACTATTAAAAACAACGCAATAAGAAATATTAGTAAAAATCTACTAATAAACTAATGCAAATGGGGCAATCTGATTTGCTGAGCTACTGGTATACTATCAGGACTTATTAGCCATTAGTGTGCAGTGGCTGGAGGTCGTCTACAAAATGGCGGTTCCTTCTTGTTTCTCCGAAGTTTCAGAGGGCGATTTAGAGTGATTACAGTACTAGACAATTGTTATGCTTTTACTAAAACAATTAGATTATTCGTTCTCATTTTCTATGATATGATAGTTGATTGTTGATTGACAAAAGGAAAAAACAACACCCCAAAAAATTAAAATGATTTTATTTTTTCAAAGGTGAGTGTAGTGAGGTCTTCATTCCAAATTAATAAACCCGATGTATGATACACTATGTTGATTATCAACTTGGAGTTGATAAAGGTAAATTAACCGCCGTAGCGAATTTCTAAAAGCTGACGTTTCGAGCGTTAGCCCTTCGTCGGATACACCGTTAAACGCGAGGCCGCATATGTAAAGCGCCATCTTCCAGATGTAATTCCATTATTTCCCACTACCGATTCCTATTACGTTTTAGCGGCAAAATTGTGCGATTTTAAGCTTCTAGTAGAAGTTAACACCACACCAAGAAATTTGGCTTATTTTTTTTGTAAGAACGTTTATTGTTTGAGCTGAGGCTGAGCCGGGACAAAACGTCTGAAAACGTTCTTAAAGGGACACTGTCCCGCGTATTTGCTCAAAACTGTTATAAATGCATGAAATGGTCCCTAAATCTATGAAATAAGAACTCAATAAACTCTAACTAAATGATAAAAAGCAATTTCTTCAAGAAATTCCATACTGCAACAAAATGTTTGCAAACTTTCAAAGATTTCCGAGCCAAATTTGAAACTTTGAAAAACGGACATCCTGACGTTTTTTCAAAAATCCATATTGCAATCCATTTCCATCCTCGCTGTCGTTCGTCATCCTCACTTCATAATGGGTTCCTGTCATTTGTCGAGTGTTATTCTACAGAATCAAACTATTATTGATCAACTTCCTATGATCTAGATATGTTTCTGAGCTTCCCAAAATCATGCTAAAATCAGGACAGTGTCCCTTTAAGTAGTATTATTATTTCAGTAAATCAACGCGGACAGGACCAGGAAACCTTTCAAAGAGCATCGTGTAGTGTGTTGTAACAAGTTTCATATTGACTTCGATGGCTTGGAAATTTTGGAGAAATGAACATTCTTAACATTTACTCAGACCAAATTGTTACATTTTATTTTATTTGTTTTATTCAAACGTTTATATTAAGACTTTCTCTCAGCCTGGGTATGTTCTTGGCATGTTCTTAAAATTATGGCCAATCTCAGCCTCAACGTCCTTATCAAAAAGGTTCTTACCAAAAAAAAATAGTGTATTCATGCGCAAGAGTCATGTGCGACATTAAAAATGAAGGCATTGATCATTGTATTTGGTATATCATATAAACAAATAAGAAGGAAGTTATAGCTTTCATAGAAAAGGCCTGGTTAAAAGTTATAAAATGTCTGTAAAATCTTGGTACATTTCAACTGCAAAAGGATTGAATTATTACACGCTCCAGTTTCCCTGAACCTGTCACTGGTTGGTTTCTGATGAGGTTTTCTCGTTCATCAACACATCTGTCATTATTTTCATCATAAACGTCTTAGACATCCTAGAGATAGAACAGATCCATTATAATAATAAAATAATTTATTGTACGACATAGCATTTTAGAGTGCGAATACGCACAAAGACGAGAGCAAATATGAGACCGTATTACACGGTCTCATAAAAACTGACTCGTAAAAATACCCAGCCGTATTACACAACTTTCCGCTGAATAACCTCTATTTATATACCGCCATTTCCAAGAGCTCAATCCACCGTGCCGAAAAAGATGGCGACTGGTACATTTACCCATAATTCTTAGCGCACGAAAACCCTAAAAAACTCTCATAAAAATGCACAGAAAAGTTCTAAAAACTTCAAACCTAGCATACACAATGTTGTTAGTACAGGGACGAATTTCACAAAAAAAATGGCTTTCTATGTGCCTACTGGCTTTGTTAGGTTCGCAAGGTATTGTGGTAAAATGTACAGCCGCCATCTTTTTCCGTACGGTGGATTATAAAACCAGTTTAGATCGAGCTGTCCCGGACAGTAATAATCAAAACCAAAGCAATATACTAGCTCAATGGTGGGCTACTGGTTATTAGTGCGCAAGGCTTGGCCGGGATCCTTGTGTTGAGTGTGTTTTTGGACAAGACACTTTACTTTCACATATTTTCCTCTCTCTACCCCGGAGTATACCGTGTGGCATGAAATTTTCGCGGGAGTTTAATTTCGCGGATTGCCGATTTTTTTAGTTTCGCGGGAACAAATTTTCGCGGATCTCGGGCAAGTTCCTGTCCAGTATTTTGCGTAGGGTACTTGTAATATTGTTTGCAGTCAATTTAATTATTTTTCGCAAGAGTTTATTTTTACGGGATCTAATCTTCGCGGATCGTTGGAAAATCCGCGAAATTCGCGAAAATTAGATCCCGCGAAAATTTCATGCCACACGGTAAATGACTACCGACGAACTGTTATTGGGGCACAATTAACAGCATTCTGGTAAAGAAGGTCAACTATAGTCTTCACAAGCCAAGTGGCCCACAAATGCCGGAGCTTATCCCCGGTTCCTGTAGCATGGCGTGACTAGGAGTATCGCTACTCCCCTGGATGGGATGCTAGTACATCGCAGGTTACCCCCCCCCCCCCCCCCCCCCCCCCCAGCATTTTTGTCAGGTTGCCCTAACAGTTCACCACAAGCATCCATTACACTCCTGGGTAGAGAGGGGGAATGTGAGAGGGAGGCCGGGGGAGCGGGAACCTGGGAATAAAGGGGATAGGAAGTATACGAGAGGCAGAAAAAGTGTGGGCGGAAAGAGGGATTATATCGCGATTAAATTATTATATCGAGAAAAAATATTTTGCAATAGAAAATGAACGAAGAGACGGGAGTCAGCCAGGGGTGGGGGGGGGGGGGGGGGGGGGGGGGGGGGGGGGGGGGGTTGCGCGGCCTGCTTCTTGGAACCCTTATCCTATTTCAGACCAAAATATGTGATTTTCCATACCCTATTTCAGACCTGACCCAAAAATCGATACCCTATTTCAGACCTATAAAATTAGTGCAAGTGTCTAATACATGACTTCAGCTACCCAGGAATGAGTTCTATTTGCGTAAACATTTGAGAAGGGCATCAAATTCGCCGATGTTAATGGAAAAATAGTTCCAGGCCAGGCAAACCAAATTCTAGGCCAGAGTGTACATAAACGTACCCTATTTCGGACCAAAATGGTCAAAATCTATACCCTACTTCGGACCAAAATGGCTCAAAAACCATACCCTTTTGGCTTTGGCGCCGCACATACCTATATAACTTATATAAGGGGGTAATTATATAAGGGGGAGCCACTAAGTCAGAGGCGGGATCAGGGAGTAAAATGTATGGGAAGCGCCCCCCCCTCCACAGTGATATGCTTAGTGATAACCTTAAGTTATAATCACAGGAACAAATTTGTTACTCTAAGCAACACATACCATCTAAAGAGGTTGGGAAAGTACTGGTTTGTGTAAACCTTTAGCAGGACTGGGTTCTCTGAGATCCAAATTTCATCCAACTTGTTGGCCATTCCTACTGCCATTAACTTCGCACAACGTTCTGTCGGCATATTTATTATTTTATCAGAGAACTTTGGTGAGTCTTTAAACTCCTGCAAGAGAAAAGTCTTGAGTCACAGAAAATTGGATTCACACGCCCTACGTACTGAAAGCTACATGGACAAAAAACGTCTACCCATCCGAGACAAGTACTTTTTTTTTTCTCGGATGAGCATGGATTTCCAAAAACACTTTTTTCTCTTTCTATATTGAATATATTTCATCTTAGTTTACAATTTTAATGCTTCAGACAAGTGGAATATTCTGTTAAGTCTGAGATAATACATAAAGGATGTGTGTTAATTTTAAGGGAGCCAGTACCCATAAATATTTCAATTTGTTTTTTCTTTAAATTCTTTTATGTAATTAATGGGTAAATAAAGTTGTTGTTGTTGTTGTTGTTAACCCCTAAGAGTGCCAATTGGCACATTATGCCATCAACTGGTCAATATTTAGCCATTGATTTTTACTTGAATTTTGGACACCAAAATGTTCTTCGATAGATCTGCTTTATGAAAGCATAAAATTGTACACCCCCTAAATGTGACTTAACTTTTACAACTTTTTTTCCTGATGCATGGTATGCAACATGGCGGATATTAACCAGTATATTGAGAGCTGCATACATACCAAATGAAGATATTAAACACCTTTTTAACATTGTTCTTTTTATGATTTAAATCCATTTATTTCAAAGCTATTTGTTGATGTGCAGTGATTTATCAAATATACTGATTAATACCTTTCATTATAATATATATTATACATGGACATCTGACTAATATTTATCGAGTTAGGAAAAAAGACCATTCCTCTTAGGGCTTACCCGAGTTAGAGTTATCGTCCGGTGGCCTAATGATAAGTACATTGGGCTCTGGATCGAGCGTTCCAGGTTCGAGCCTGTATTACCGTTCCTTTTTTTAATTTATTCATTTTTAATTAATTATTATGCAATTTTTTTTTTGGACAAGACAAGTGAATTTGATTTTCGGACAACCAAAATCTGAGTGGTCCTTGTCCAATGGACAAGTGGAAAGAAAAAATATTTGTTTGCCCTGTTAGTACTCGATAATAATTGTTTTTTTAATCTTACCACATTGATGACATCAGTGAAAGCATAACGAGCTATGTTTGACTTGATAGGTCCTGGTATGACTGTCTGTACATGAATGTTGTGCTCAGCCAACTCTATCCGTGTAGAGTCAAAATAACCCTGGTGAAGTGATAATCATGACAATAAACACTAAAATAAGACTAAAACACAGTGGCCCCAATGGAAATTAAGCATTCAAGTTTTGTCTCTGTGTCAAAAATTAATTAATTCATTCATTAACTTTTATTTAATGAGGGTAGCACTTTTGAAACAGTGCTACAACTGACAAACCTGTCGCCCTCGGATTCCATCCAGATGATCGAATTGGAATTTAGAACTTGTTGGTTTTTGTGGAGAGAGGATTTAACTGGAGTACCCAATGAAAACCCCAGTTCAGAGCAAGGATTAAGAACCAACAACAAACTCAACCGACATTAATAATTCCGAGCTGAAACCGAACCCAGGCCACATTGGTGGGAGGCAATCACTCTTACCATTGCACCATCCCTGCTCCCTGTATAAAGGGTGGAGCTGAGGGGAGCATCGAGGGGAACAAATGTGTGCACACACAAGTTTGCCACAGTTTCTAAAGACACGTACACTGATCATGATGCAAGTCCTGAATGTTCTGAAGCTGCTGTTTCCCGATGGAGTTATACCATTTTGTTTCCTAAGGGGCTAGAAAATCTTACTGTAATATTTTCTATGGCATCATTAAGATACATGGCCTTCAAGTCCAGTACGTACCTGCAATGCATGTTTACTGGCACAATATGTACTATGATAAGGGATCCCTGTAAAGAATTGTTCAGGAAATTGCAAAAAGTTATTTCAATTCATACGTTTAACAATTTAGACAAGCACAGTGGCCTGGTAAATAGCCCATTGGACTCTGGATCAAGTGGTCCAAGTTTAAGCCCTGGCCACACCGTCATTGTTCTCTCCACCCAGCAGGAAATGGGTACCGGCAAATTGTCAGGGCAACCTAACAAAAAATGCTGGAGGGGGGTTAACCTGCGATGGACTAGCATCCTATCCAGGGGAGTAGCGATACTCCTAGTCGCTTCATGCTATGGAAACCAGAGTTAAGTGTCAGACTGATAAGCCACTTAAGACTTGTAGACAGACTTAACCTTAACGTTAGCACAAAAAAGGTTTATTTATTAAAAATTAACCAACAAATGTATTATTACCATACTTTCCCAGTACACTGCTCACCACCACAATCTGTCCATCATGGCGTGCTATCATATGAGGGAGAACTGCTTTGGTCAAAGAGATGGTACCAACAGTATTTAAATCTAAAAGAGCTCTTTCCACCTCTAATGGTGTTTTTTTCATCAAAGATCTCTGCCCCCGGCCACCATTGTTCACCAAAATATCAACCTAAAAAAAAAACATTATTGCTTCAATTAGTTTGTTGTTGTTGTTTCTCTGGGGGGGGGGGGGGGGGGGGAGGATTTGCTTTCTCGTTCATACACCTGTAGATATATGCATTCAACATCGTCTGTTGTGAGAAACAGAAAAGTCCATTAATCAAGAGTGAACCTCAAACTTCACTGTATGTAAAGTTTAGTAGAAACACAATGAGAAAGCTAAGATATTATTCATTCAGTCAGTAACAGAAGCTACGTAGAAAAAGAATTCTCAGTTCTCTAAACAGGAGTCGAACCTATGACCCTCTGCACGCTGGTCAGACACTCTTACCTACCACTGCAGAGCTACTGTACAGGAGACTCGTTGGAGCTTAGGCCATATAACTAGGTTCAAATGCGACAAACTTTTAAAAAAAAATTTGATGGATAAAGCTTAGTAATGTAAAAATATTTTAAGGATTATTTAAATGAAAGTATAAAAAAATGTAATATTAATTTAATTAGTAAAATATTAAATATCAAATAAATTATTTATTAATGAAAGTATCCCAACAAACTTACTTATTTTGATGTCAACTATATTACTCTCTGTACAATTTATTATACATTTGTACACAAACTTCAGACTTTTTCCGAACCTTTTCCAAAATGTTTACTTATTCTCTAAAATCAGCAACAGCAAACAGTCTAAAACTTCATCGCTATAAAGCACATGTATGGGACATTCCTTTTGTCATCTGCACCATCCCCCCTTCCCCCTCCCTCCCCCAAGAAAGGCAGGTTTTACTACAAGAGGGTTCAGATTTTTATCATCAAAGGGGCTGCCAAAACATCAAGCCTTCTGATTTTTTCCAAATGTGCCGGCAAAAGATCAACCCTTTGGATTTTTTTCTTCAAAGGGCGCCAATAAAAATTTAAGGTGTCGGATTCCTGCCATCCTTGGGTGGGGAGTGCTGATAAAAAATGGAATGTCCCTATGTATATTTATCAGAATACCTTTCCAAAATGCTTGAGGACATCTTGGGTAAGTTCTTCATGTGTGCTAAATTTTGTCAAGTCCAACGGAAGGACAAGAATATCTTGATCTTTGTTAAATTTGGAATCAAAACCTGTGGCAATGGCTGGCAAATAAAAAATAATTCAAAAAAATTGTCACTGATGGCAGAGATTAGAATATTTGCGAAGATTATGGCCATGCAATGACCGTCGCATCCTGGACTGACCATTTCATTTTTGAGGTGGGGGGGGGCATGGCCATGCAAATGGGATGAAAAAATATACTTGCAGAACATAAAAGGTGAAGAACAACTTTTGCCAAACGTAAAGGTGAAAACATTCTTGCTCAGGGAAATTGCCCAATCCCACCCACCCACCCCCTCCCCCCACACTGCACTCAATTTTGGTAACCGGCCGGGCCCTATCAGAAGCTTCGCATGACATGATCGATAGGTCACTTTAACCAGCTTTAATATGTAAGCGAGATTTTCTAGCAGTTTCTGGGCAGCCAAAAAAGATCAACTTTAAAATTTTTATTGGAGCCGAGGGGTACCACAACCTCGTTCCCAGCGTCTCTCATCTTCCCACCCCCTGGAGCGAGAGAAGGGGGCTCGCTCCAGGGGGTGGGAAGATGAGAGACCCTGGGAACGAGGTTGGGGGGTACCACACACAGACAAGTGTACAATAAAGCTTTATATAAACAAAGCTTTATATACTTTGCACAAGTTATTTATCGCATTATATTAAACTTACCCGCACAGTTTTCCTTGACTCTCTCTAATTCTGCCGTCCTTCTTGCAGACAGTATTAATTTGCAGCCATATTTTGCCAGTTCATAAGCCAAATATTCACCGATACCGCTAGAAGCGCCGGTAATCCACACAACCTTCCCGCGTAAAGCAATGGCCGGATCTTGACCGAGCTTCTCATAAATCAGCAACGTATAATCACCATCTTGGAATTTTACGAGTAAGAAACAAACTAGAGGTACAAGAACTGCGACAATCAAGAAATTTCGGCCCATGTTAAATTATAGATCAGTTGCTTTTCTGCAAGGGAAAGGGCCTGGAAAGGGTATGTTCGTCGACTTGGTAACCACGTGACTTATGCGTGACAAAACGAGAAAATATTGGAATAGGAATCAAGGTCTGGGGAACGAGAATGGGAATAGCAAACAAGAACTTAGCCTGCGTAGCTGGCGGTATTGTTCGCACAAGGTAAAGTCCTTTGAACAGAAGAGGCTGGAGGTGACTTTGTTGTGATACAAACCTTCCTTCTTTTCAAATGTAAATTATTCTGTTACGTAATATGTAAACTAGTTTCTGATCTCTATCATCTCATGGCCACCCCTGACCTCGCTTTCATACAGAGGCTTGGTTACATTTCACAGAACTGTAAAATGGTCTATTGGACTCCACTTTTTTAAACTCCACTTAGTCCCGAGTTGTATCCCCTAAACAACCCTTATTTAATCCATAAACAAAAAAAAACAATCACGATTCATTTCAACCACTGTTTATTATTTTAAAAACAACCTAGAAAAATAGCGGAAACGAAGGTGTTGACCAGACTCAAAACGTGGGAATAACTCTGTATTAGCTCCAAAGCTTTCTTAGGAGAGGGAGGGAGGGGATATCGTTGCCCACGATGTGAGAGCCTTGAATAGGTTTTATTTAGCCTGCGAAACGAAGACGAACTTTCGCCTGTTGTTCAGACTAGAATAGGACAAGGGAGAATGATCTAAGAGAAACATTCCCTGTCTTCCAATTATATTTTTAATTTGCAGTCCACAGCTGACCTACTTCAAGAGCGCTACCTGATTGGTCAGTTCGAGTAACGTGATGTCGGAGCTTCGATCAAAAGGAAATAAAAAATAACTTCCACAGCATGGCGCGAAACTATTAATAGATTTAAAAAAATTTATCATGGGGCATGGGGAATCGTTCTCTTAGATCGTCCTCTCTTCGTTAGCCGTTAGGCAGAATTTCAGTCAGGCTCTGCTCGTTCAGGGGTTTGCAGTATGTTTGAACGACCAGAGGCGACTAAAAATTCGGGCTCCGAAAAAGCTACATATTTTCCATATTTTTAACCCGGAAAGCAAAATTCGACGACAAATTGCAGCTACACTTGTTCAGACACATTTGGGCGATTATTTAGTTAACACCACCATTGAGGTCATTATTTTCGTTTTCTTTTTACAAATAGACTTAGGTAAGAAATGTTTGTGAACAGATAACAACATGGAAAGTGCTTTGTACTTTAATTGTTTTTCGTAATATATCGTGAACTACTCGTAAAATAAGCCCGTACATTGCATTCTCCTTGAATTATCTTCACGTATTATGGCATCTGAATCACAATGATCGAAATGAATTAAATACACACAAACCTTTGAAAAGTTCTAGTAGCTATCTTCAGTCACTTGTTGGGCAGTGTACAAAATTATCTCTAAATCGAAGGAAATCTCGAAATAATAGTTGACCGCGGTAGAAAAACACCAAAGCAGCCATAATTAACTACAAAGAAACAAGGATGGATAAGATTAAGATGGATTATGAACCGCGATTTATAAAGAGATTATTTTGCGCCAGAGAGGTTCACAGCGGTCAAATGCAACGCGCGCGCGAATTTCCCGCCAAAACTTCCTCTGTCTAATGTCTCAAACTTGTGATATCCTTCACTTTCGAGCCAAAATTACTTAAAACTTAAGTTTTGTACGCCGAATATTCATAGAAAATTTAATAATTGTTATTCACCAGCTTTATTTTGGTTTACCACTGTATTTTTTTTTTGTAACATTTTTTTTTCTTGCACAGAACGAAAACCGGAAGTGGCGTTGAATATTTGCGTTCGACCGCTGTGCCCTTACCGCAGACAATTATCTTGTGTACAGAATTCAAAGCACTTGTCCAAATCATTAAGAGCTGAAGGAAGCCTAATAAATATCTCTACTTTATAAACAGTAACACGACGAGCTCTAATTATGCCTTATTGTACACCAGTGAACTCGAGAAAATCTAGTCAAAGCTCTCTGAGCGGACACTCTCGTAAGCGGACAGCTCTACTTACGGCCGCCTTGACAAAACCCCGTTTGAACTCAAGCTCATACAAACTCTGTATTTACACATTCCCGTAAGCGACCAGCTCCAGTTGTGAACACTGCTTCCCGAGGGTGTCCGCTTACGGGAGCCTCGACTGTATCATCTTCGGGTATCAATGTCTCTCGTCAGCACAGTCTCCCCCCGGAAACATAATTGCAATATAATAAATCTTCTTCACAACTCGCTGTGTGGGAATAGAAGAGAACCGGGGGGGATCTGTCGAAGGCAGGGAGCATAAAACCACTCGCGTTTACAAGTTGTTACGATCGTGGACCTCCCATTTTGTTGATGAGCTCGTCGCATATCGCTGTAAGTTCAGCATTTTCTGTAATCTGAGAATAAAAGCAAGAAAGAAAATCAATAAAATGTTCCTCGAGTCTGCACAATTCCTTTGACCGCAACCTCGTTCCCATGGCTTTTCCCTTCTAAATTTGGCGGGCCAAATTTAGAAGGGAAAAGTCCCGGGAACGAGGTTGCTTTGACCGTAAAACAACGGAGCAAAACCTACTTATCGTAGGGGATAGGCCATGCTTGACTAGTACAAATAGTCGTTGCCTTTACAGAACAAGCTTCAGCTGCAATACGCTGACTTAGCTAAGAGTACACCATGCTTATTTTTTACTGCAGCAATATTCCTCGACTGGCATACATATGGCCTGCTCTAGTAACTTATCTGGCCAGCGCTAACTCTGGTTTCCATAGCATGAAGTGACTAGGAGTATTGTCACTCCCCTGGATAAGATGCTAGTCCTTCACAGGTAACCCCTCAGCATTTTTGTCAGGTATCCAATTTACTGCTGGGCGGAGAGAGGCACTGTGAGAGTTACGTATCTTACCCAATAACACAACACAGTGACCCCGGCCAGAGCTCGAACCAGGACGGCTCGGTCCGGAGTCCAATGCGCTAACCATTAGGCCACCGCGTCAGGCAACTAAAGCAAAGCTGAGCTGCAAAATATGCGCCGTACAAAACGGCCGCAATGTCGCCTCTCGACAAGGGTTTGGATTGGCATTCGTCTTTATGTTAGTTTTCCTACTGCTTGGCCAATCAAAATGCTCCACGTCAATAAATTGCACATGCGGCTTTCTGATTGGCTGAGAAGTGTTGGAAACCCAACTGAAAGATGTCAAAATTTCATCATCAAAACTTTTGGCAAGTGACGTTTACAAACATGGAAATACAACTACAGTCAACTCTCGTTATAGCGGACACCCTCGGTACGTTGTTTGGAGTCCGTAATAGCGAGTCAGTTTCAATCAAACCTCTATAGCTTCCGCCGGGGGAGGGCTGGATTGTGTCCGTAATAGCGGGTGTCCGCAAGGCGAGAGTTGACTGCAAAGTATTAAACTTCATAACATTAATTTATTATAATAAAATACCCAACCTCGTCCCCAGGACTATCTCCGCTTTCAAGATGGCGGGTGGGCGCGAAGAAGACCCTGGCGAAGAGCAGGTCACGTGACCACAAAATTAGCCAATCGCGAGCCCGCCGCCATTTTTGGAGACACGTGACCTGCTCTTCACCAGGGTCTTCTTCGCGCCCACCGGCCATCTTGAAAGCGGAGATGGCCCTGGGGACGAGGTTGTAAAATACCTTCTGCTGTAGACTCATTTCTAAACTGGCTGACTTTGATTGCTCTTTCTTGAGTGCCGCTTTCATTACTGCTATCTCTGACTCGATGGATTTCCGTACTCGAGTGATCTCAATATTTGCACTGAAAAATAAAACAGGGACAGATTTATTAGTACGCAAATTGCGTGCAAATTTAAGCTTCAAGGAGCTATGTCATGGATGGTGCATCTTGAAAAAATTGGCCAATATTTTCAAGTTCGTCATTTGCAATCCGTCGTAATCTTCTCCATCCTCAACCATCCTTGTTCCTGTTTGGTTTATTATCACCTCTTTGGTGTTTTTCTACCTTAGTAAACTATTATTTTGAGGCTTTCTTCAATTTGAAGGTGATTTTGAACTTCGCAAAAATGACTTAAATTATCGTGACATAGCTCCTTTAAAGATTATCGTCCTGGGTATTATTTTCCCGTTATTTTTGGGCTTGAAGAGTTAGAATCCATTTGAAGAACACACACAGAAATACGATAAATACAAACCTCTCTATTTTTTCTTCGGCGTGTTTCTTTAACATGCGATATTTTTCCTCGGATCTTTTCAGTTTCTCCTGGTAGTCGTTTGTTGCCTTTTTAAGTATTTCTTCGTTCTGTAACAAGAAAGGACAAGAAGCACATTTTATAACGTAAATAAGGTAACATAAGAACAACCTTAAACAAAAGCTACGTAAATAGCAATAGTTGCTTTCAGGGGATCGCCACTTTCAGGATTTAGCTACGTCGTTTGCAATCCGTCTTAATCTTCTCCATACTCATCCATCCTTGTTCCTGTTTGGTTTATTATCACCTCTTTGGTGTTTTTCTACCGTAGTAAACTATTATTTTGAGGTTTTCTTCAATTTGAAGGTGATTTTGCACTTCGCAAAAATGACTTACGTGACATAGTTCCTTTAACAACCGTCAATTTCTGTCGCTACTTTTGAAGAGTCGCGAATTCGAGGATTCGTTGCTTTCGGAATGTCAATTACCTTTTTAAAATTCTCCACTACTCCTTTGAGCTTCTCGTATCTTCTGTGAAGGTCTGAAAAGGCTGTCTCTACCGCGGTCAAGTCAGATTGCAGCTGTGAAAGATAACAAATAAATAAACCTGATAAGTACGCTGTGAACTAAGCAATCAAAGCATTACAATGCAGCCACTTTGCTTTTCCCGACCTATCAGAAGACTGGTAAAAGTAAAGCCGCACTCGGGCCAAACTGGCCCACACTGCCGGAGCTTATCCCGGTTTCCGTAGCATGAAACGACTCGGAGTATTGCTACTCCCCCTGGATGAGATGCTAGTCCATCGCAGGTTACCCCTCCGCATTTTGTCGCCATTACCCATTTATACTCCTGGGTGGAGAGAGGCACTGCGAGAGTACAGTGTCTTTCCCAAGAACACAACACAATGACCCAGGCCAGCGCTCGAACCCGGACGCACGATCCGGAGTCCAACGCGCTAACCATTAGGCCACCGCGTCTCCCAGAACTAAAAAGACTGGAAGACCGTTAAATATTCGGCGGTGTCGGAAAGTTTGTATACAATATTTTTTCTGCAATATTGTATCTCGTCCGTCACTGCTACCTCGCGAGGTGTTGATAATTTTTTCCTGAAAATGTTAGTTTCATTTGTTCTCCCTCTCGGAATTTTTATTTTTTTTTTATATGTGGAATGGAAAGCGGTCCTTTTGTTTAGACATGTTCTCGTTGTTGTTTTCGCCGTGGGTGCTCCATAATCAAACCATGTCGGTGACAAGGAATCATGTAACTTAATACCTGGTCTCTTTCCTTCGCTTCTTCTGAAGTCGAGTGATTATACTGGTCCTGGGACTTCTGATTTTTTTCTGTAAGGAAAAACGTTAAGAAATAGCGTTACCCAACGATAGACTAATGATAGACTTCGTTCAACTAACGAAAGAGGGACTGCTTGACTGCTTGCAGTGTAGCGTTCTGAAGAAAGGCAAAACAGCTGATACTACGGAGAAGAAAAGACTGCCGTACAGCATGTTTTTCTCAAACTTTTTAATAACATCTATTTGTTGCTTTTTCGGCCGTTATCTGGCCAATAGCCCTTTTCACGGTTAACTTGCGATATTTGCATAACAATACACTTGAACATAGAAGCGAGGCAATTTCGGGCACAAGCTGCAAAACATCGTGTTTTTCTTGAACTCCTTCAACTCTTTTAGTATAAAAACAGTTTTAAAATGTAGAAGAACTACAATTCTTTTAGTTTACGTTGTTTTAGAAATAAATTGTAAAACGACTTTTCTCTATTAATAAAGAGTAGACTCACATAAGCAACAGGAAGATCGGATTACGATCTTTACGGCAAACTTTAACTAAAATAGTTGCATATTTAGTTCTTCTCCGTTTTAAAACTATTTTTATGCTAACATAGTTTAAGGAGCTCAAGAAAATCACGATGTTTTACAGCTTGTGCCCGAAATTGCCTCGCTTCTATGTTTAGCTGTATTGTTATGCAAATATTTCAGGTTAACCGTGAAAAGGGCTATTTAAAACCATGTCAAGGTGGCCCGTGTAGCTGCTAGCCCGTGTAGCTGGCGGTATTGTTAGCGCGAGGTAAAGTTTTACAACGAGTCGACTCTCGCGGCTTTGCCGCTCACTTTCGCGCTTTAACATCGCGTGCCAGCAAGATCGCCAGCTACGCAGGCTTTAAAAACAGCACGTTGGACTGTTGATTATTTGATTGGCTGAGATGAAAAACCGAAGGTTGGTTGTGGCGGATCTAGGGAGGCCCGGGCCTCCCCCTTTACTTGAAAAATTACCCCCTTGTATTGTAAATAGGTTTTTGTTTAGGGGCCTGCCGCCAGTTAAGTCATAATGAACAGTTACCTATCATGTCTGCGATGGTCTTCTCGTATTCTTGCATCACGACCCTGAAGAAAATGAACGAGTGTTAGGAAAGTAACCATCAAACGCGGACATAACGAACACCCCTTGCGAACATTTCACCGGTAAAGACAATAACTGAACTTTGTCACATTTATGATCGGAATGATGTCGGGTCTAAATGAAACAAATTCAAGTTCGTTTAACCGGACTGTGTTTGGTTAGTTTAAATTTAATTAATAGTGGTTCTAAATAAAGCCGATTTTTATCTCAAAATGTCTCATCTTTGGTTTATGAGAATAACCAGCATAAAAGCATCATTTTAAAGCAACATTACATGCAAAACGAACAGGACATTTCCTAGCTGCATTTTGCCTCGGTTTCAAAACGAGATACACCAGAACTCGTTATGAAACCGAGGTAAAATGCAACCAGGAAATGTCCTATTGTCTGTCTTCTCGGCATTTTACCTTAACTCTCCTGTTTCCCTCTTTAGTTGATGATTCCTGTCCGTCAGTTCTTTGCTTTCCATTTCACGAATTGTAGCCTCCTCTTGCATCTTAAAAAGAAAGTAAAACAAAAGCTAAGTCAGTTAAGTTCATTCCGAGCATAATATAAGCACCTTTTACGGCCGTTTTTTTTTTTGACTAAGCCTGTCATGTTGACAGATATACGGGCAATACACCATGGAAGCAACGTGTTCTACTAAATTGGGTCTTAGCTGAAGCTCTTTGCAATAATGCAGGGTTCAATTCCTGCTGTTACCATCCCCCCGGGCATTTGCCATTTTTTCTTCACTTGGAGTCCTATTCCCCATCCCCGGGCACAAAGATAGAAGCAATTCCCCACCCCCGGGACACAAACTGCACCGTTTCACAAGAAGACAGAAATATTTATTACGTTTAACAAAATAGACGTGGACTCGTATGGCTCCAAAAATCAGGAAACATCTCTCCCATTGTTTTTGTTTCTCGCCCGCGTTTCTTTGGCTTTTAACGCTCCTCTCTTGCGGTTTTTTCAAATACAGGTTTTATAAACTTGGAAAAATTGCTTTCCTCCAACCAGTCCCATACAAATTGAAGTGATTCCCCAGCAAAGAAGTCCGCTCGCCAATTTCGCCCCATAATTCCTTGCGCGACTAGATACTTCAACTATACCCACCCCCTAACCCCGGGACAAGACTAACTTGCAAAATTCCCCACCCCCGGGCCACAAGGGCTGAGTTTCTCCCGGGAGGGGGGGGGGGTGGTAATAGTAGGAATTGAACCCTGCATTACTACGTAAGGTACCTGCTGACGCAGAGCATCTGTTTCATTCCTCACTGCCGCGGCGAACTCTTCCTTGCTACAGAACAGCGCCTAGCAACGGGAACAATGAGAACATGACAATACAGTCGAACCCGCCTCAATTATGTGCCATTTATGTTGAAAGTTTACTTGTAGATGTTTTTCAATCGGCCATTTGTGAATTATCTTTTGCTTACGTTTAAAACTGAACGAGGCTTAGTGCTTGGTTCTTGTGAGTTTCACTCGCATGTTCATTTTAATGGAAATGATTTTCAAATCCAACTCATTTTCCTAGAAAGGTTTTCCACCAGGTATAATTTTGAAACAGAGGCAAAACATAACAATAGACCATTTCCAAGTTCTCGTTTGTTTATCGTTCTCGTATTTCTACTAAGCTTAAAATATACCATCATTTCTTTAGTTTCCACAAATTCTCATTCATCGACAATCTAATCCTAGCAGTATGCGGGATGTTTGTCACACTTGAACCTAGTTATATGGCCTTAGCTGCAACGAGTCTCCTGTAGCTCAGTGGTAGAGCGTCCGACCGGTGTGCGGAAGGTCATAGGTTCGACTCGTGTTGGGGGGAACTCGGAATTTTTTTCCGAGTAGCTTGTGTCACTGACAGAATAATATCGTCCTCAGACCATTTCCAAGGTGTCCTTTTCCTCTGTTTCAAAACGAGTGCTGGTGCACAACATTTCATGTGGAAATGAGTTCATATCAAAGGTTGCGCGTCAGGACTTGTTTTTGAAACAGAGTAAAAAGGCAACTTGGACTAGTACTTACCTGCTTACGAAGAGCTTTCGTCTCTCTCTTGACAGCTGCATCTAAATCCTCTTTGCTGTATAACAGCGCCTAAAAAGGCAAACGAGAACAAACGTTCAAACAAAAATGTTACGAAACCTTATAGGGCGGTTTTCAATAGACCAATTTCGATATATTAAAATTCTAACTTGGCTCCGAGGCTTAGGGGAATAAAACAAAAGAAATCGAAAAGAAATCACATCGAGGTTGAGGGATGAATAAATCATTTCTTTTGTTTTATTCCCCTAAGCCTCGGAGCCAAGAATTTTAATATATCGAAATTGGTCTACTGACTGTTGTAAAACCAAGACCCAAGCAGTTGCAATGGCCAATCACAACAAACGGAAACAACACAACGAACCAATGAGAACTCGAAGCAAATACACGTGACAGGCGCGAAGCGCGGGATAACGCGTGCGACCAAGGCGCGATTGGTTTTGATTTTGCATCTGATTGGTTGAGAAGGTGGCGCGAGATTTTAAGCCAATCATAGAGCGTAGTAAAGCAAAGCCAAAGCAATTCTGAATGGACAAATACATGTAGCATGATGAGCTAGCGCCAACGAAATCGCGAGCTACGCAGGCTAACGGGTTCTGAACTTCCGCACCTTGTACTAACGGTTCCCGCGTCTTCGTTGTGGTTCGTTCCCGCCTCTTTGTGGTTTTACTATCGCAACATATTACGTAATATTGTAATCCTGCTACCCGCCCTCTCTTCTCTCGCCCCCAGTCCCCTTCCCCACCCCCCCCCCACCCCCCCCCGACAAAAAAGTTATCAGCGATAATTTCAATTTCATGTATGAAGCAATTTGTCTCATCGAAAGTGTTAGTTTAACCAAAACGTAGTCCACATAACAAACTCCGAGGTGACTGAAGGAATCTGATATGCAAGAAATAGAGTAAACTAAAGCCGCAAATTTACGAATAAAGCAAGCAAAAGTTCTAAAGACAGGTCCGCAGTGTGTGTACATGTGTGGGCTTGTGGGTAGTTTGTAAGAAGCCTCGGTATCCTTAAGCTACGCTACAACTGTCAAAGCTAAAATATAAGTTGTCAAAAAGCTTTTAGCTATCAGCATAGCGCATCAATTAAATCAAATGTGTGTTTTGAAGGTTAAGCTAAGGTCTTCGTTCTAATTGAACAGATAACAGCATATTCATTTCACAGATGACTCTCTATGCAACATGTTATCGCAAAGTGAAACAAGAACGTAGATATTGATATATCCCCGTTGCTTTGCTGATCAAGTGCAGTTATACCCATTCATCTCACAGACCATGTGTTGGCCAGGCGTCCAATTCACGTAGACCCACGAACAAACAAATGAGCAAATCCATCTTTTTGCAGGCGCGGATCCAGACCGGTTTCCTCCGTTTTATGTAAATCGGTCATTTGGAAAATTTGACCGATTTCCATAAAACTAAACCGGTCAAGTTTTTTTCCTGGATCCGCGCGACCGCGCCTGTTGCTCGTGACTTTACAGTGCGGGGTTACACGAATACTTCGTGTAAGCCCACACAAAAACCTATCTTGTTAAAACACATGCTCGATTGCTCAATTACATTGCGTTAAAGCCTTTATGTAACATTGCAAAAACATATAAACCTTCATTCAAAGAACGCTCAGCTAACCTCATTTTTCACGGCGTTTTCATGAACCGGTTGTCCCAAACAACCTAAGGCCTTGAAGAAACTCCACAAGTACATGATCTTTGTTCTGTGCTCTTTGATCCGACCACTGATCAGGTAATCAACAATGGAAAAATCCGCAACGGGAAAAACACACATAGCGACGTTGGCGACGCCATTTTACCGAGACAGAATGTTTGGTGGCTTAAAAAGGACATCCACAGATCTTCATGAGACACGGAATACTTCTGTAAACTGGCATTAATTTAAAATCCCGTTGCTAAAGGCTTGACAATTCCGCTATTTGTGTTTATAACGCGATTTGAAAACCGCTACCCACCAGTTAATTTTCATGAAAGGGTTTTCGCGCGTTAATGGGTTCCAAAGAAAGCCATGACCGCATTTGACGACTTACATGACAGGTCACGCGGCATACGGACCAATCAAAAGCCACGTTTTTCCCGGTAAGTCTCCTTATAAGGGGAATGATTCGATGTTTATGTTTTAGACATACATGTAGACGCAAAACACCAGTCACCTCGCTTACACATCATTAATATTAAATGACCACAGAATCACTTAGGTAAGAATCCGCAAGCCATCTGTTCACTGATTCGTTTTGACAGTGAAAAGTCAAAACAAAGAAGCGATGCGGAAAAAAAAAATTCATCACGAAAAGTTAATACTCCTTTCGTGTAAATTGCGAATTTAGTCTAAATTTTATAAATTACACGCGGTTATCTCTATTCCGCTTTAAGTTTTAAAACAATCGCTACAATGTCTCCCTTTCAAAGTTTAAATGAAACAATTCGCGATTTTGGAATTTCAAACTGCAAAAATGAAAACGAAATACTCGCATTAAAAAATAAAATAATAAAATATATGTCTAAAAAGGTATAGAAATATTTATATTTTATCAAAATACCGTGTTAGATTTTAAAAATCGATTTCGTCAACAAGTCTTGATTTCGAACTGATTTAAGACTGATTTAAAATTCCACCTACAGATGAAGTAAAGAAATTTGCGTGCAAAGTTACAAGCGAATGCAAAACATATCTTGCATAAGGTAGATTTTTTATATTTCTTCAAGCTTTTTTTTTTCACCGATATTCATATCAAAAGACGCCTGCCCAATATACAGCGAAAACAAACAAAAACAGAGAATATATTAAGAATACTGTATGCAGACATATCTAAAAACATCTACGAGGAAACCTTTTGAATTCCGTCAACGGATGAATTGAAAACTGAAATGTATTCAACGCTGAATGAATACTACATGTACACGTCTGTCTGCATTCATCCTGTGTTTCCAAGATAATTTACAGTATTTAAATAGTGGAATTATAGAAGCGAGGTAGAATGCTGTAGCTACTCAGAACTCTGACCAAACGGATGAAAAACGAAAGGCAAAAACATTGGCCACTATATACTTTGCGAGATAGCACAAGAAAGTGTGAAACATTTTATGTCTCGCTATTTTAGCACGCGAAATACCTGTACGCGGACAATATTCGCAACTGCTGCAAACCGAATTTAATTTAATTTTGCCTTTGAAACAGCGTTTCCCTTTATTCAGCCGGATCTGGTTTTAAATTTCTTTTCTAAAGCCAAAAAATCAAATTGCGATTTCAATTTACATGATTGTACATGCATCACATCTTGGCCGAAGAGATACATGTGCAATATTTGCAAGTGTTTTCATTCGCAAATAAACCGGTCCAGTGTGGCGCGTACGGTCGATAAAACACAATTAAACGCAACATTTCGGGAATAGAAAAGTCCATATTGATAATTTAGAATTTAACGTTTCAGTTTTTACCTTTCCGCGCGGCCGTTCTTCCTCGTTCACCTCAATGTTGCTTATTTCTGGCACAGACTGCGTTTCTTCCACAATGTTGTCAGCAGACTCTTCCACAAAAATATCCTCTTCGTCTTTTTCAAATTCTGTTTTCATCCCCTGAAAAAAATAAATTATACCCACAATGTTTTCATCGTAACACAGCAGGGGATTTTCTTTAAAAAACAGTTTTGGTTTCCGGTAGAGTATGAAGGAATATGCTGTGTAGAAATGAAACTGAATTTACATACCATTAACATTTTAAATCTACCGGAAAATTGTGGGCATCGTCATGCAAAAGTCGGCGGTAAAAACTGAATAATGTTTCAACTTATATTAGGAGTAATTATTGCAATTTTTATTACGTCTGTGAAAGTGTTGAGAATTCAGCCAAACAATTTTGAATAAAATGATTTAAAAGGGGTGTTAGAGAGAAAGAAACTAAAAGCTTTTATTTTAGTCGGCGTGGATTTTTACATTGTAAATGAACAGAGGACTTCATAATTAGCGCTTTGATATTATTGGAATTTATTTCTCTTTTGTTTATATCATCATAAATGGGCCAAAGAACATTTCGAAAATTAATATAATGAAGCCATTTGTACTAAATTAAAGCGCTTTATGAACCGAAAAAAAATGTCTCAGGGGTGGGAAGGATGGGGAATGTTAACTTTTTGCTTGTCACGCAATTTTTCGGAGCTATGTCACGATGTTTTAAGTCATTTTTGTGAAGTGAAAAATCACCTTCAAATTGAAGGAAACCACAAAATAATTTAGTTTACTAAGGTAGAAAAACACCAAAGAGGTGATAATAAATCAAACAGGAACAAGGATGGTTGAGGATGGAGAAGATTAAGACGGATTGAGAACGGCGAACTTGAAAAAAATGGCCACTTTTTTCAAGATGCGCCATCCGTGACGTAGGCTCACGAGAGGATCGCGGGCGCACCGAAAGACCCAAGGCTGGAGACTGAGCCTATCCGTGACGTAGCTCCTTTAAATTTACGAATAAAGCAAACAAAAAATAGGTCCGCAGTGTGTGCGTACATGTGTGTGCTCCTGGCAATGAAGTTCATATTTACCTCGTTTAATTTGGAAGGAGTGAAATTCAGCAGTTTATCCACTCCACATGGACTGTCGGCCTGTTCTAACAATGCATGGTCCCTGTTTGTACGGCGTCCAGGCAGCACTGTGGACCGTCCACGGGGCATGGGAGAATCCATCAACAGAAGGTTATCACCCATGCTGATGTAAACAAATAAATAATAACAAATTTAAGGTCAAATTGACAGAGATAAAAGGTTAAGTGAAGTTACCCCCACACACCCCTGGGCATTTTTGTTAGGTTGTCCTAATACAGAACAGCCACTAGGGCAGAATTAACAGACTGTGCTAGAGAGGTGGCCATTGTAAGGAGGTTTCAATAAGAGTAAAGGGTATGGATTGGCCCATGTTGGGGATAGAAATTCCTGGCCATTATAGAGGTGGTCGACAGTGGAGGTTCGAGTGTAACAATAATTATTTGCCAGTACCCAGTCCCATTTACACTCCAGTCCTGGGTGGAGAGATGCACTGTGAGAGTAAAGTGTATTTCCCAAGAACACATCACAATGACCCCGGCCAGGGCTTGAATGTAAACTTACTACCTAGACTACAAGATCACAATGAAACTTGTGCAGAACTCTCACCTCAGCGGCTTTGGTGGTGCCATATCTCTCACACCCATGCTACCTTTCACTGGTGAATTAAAAATAATAGACATGGATTATTGAGATTGTTGACTGTAGGGTGCAAGTGCAAGCAATGAGCTTTGTTGATGTGGGAAAACCTCTCCACACCATTTGATTTCAGCCTCATTTGATCCACAAAGGGTCAGGGCCCCGAACAAGTGCTGTTTTTGGCAAATCTTTGTTGTCCAAAGCAGTGCAGTGAGCCAAAGAGTTTCCGGGTTGTAGTCACCCAATCAAAAAATAGCATGAATATGAAGGTTCTCGAGAATTTTTGCGATTTCTCCACTTGTTATCAATTCTTCTACCATAACCATATAATGAACTCTGCTATAAAAAAAAAAAGGGAAACCCATTATATACATGTACCCCCTTCTAGAGCAGTCTCAGGTCAAAAACGGTACCCGACAAGGTCAGCCACCTGACCAGGCAAATTAATGAAAAACGTCAGTGTTGATTTGGCTAGATCAAAATATATAATATTATCTATTGACCCACTGAAATTCCTCATTGACACCTCGCCTTCAAAACCTATCTGTAACCCTGGCTAATAACCCATGGCTGCAGGTCAATTCAACCATCACACATCACTTACCTCCAGGGCTTTGAGTAGTACTTGGCCCTTTGACAAGTGGATCAAACTTAACATACAGAGACTGACGGGCCAGGGCTGACTGCAATACAAGAAACAGCAGAATTACTTGAATGAATTGATACAGCATACATGTACATGAGGGTAGCCTGTTGCAGGGTCTCGGTTAGTGGGGATGAGCCAAAAAGTGAGCTGGCGGCTCGTCCCCACTAAGCGAGAGCATGGAACAGGCTAACATGAGGGTGTCAGTGAGGTATACAGTTTTAGTTACATAGTCAGTAAACAGCTAAAGAAGGGAACAGCAAAAAAATGATTTGTTGTAAGGTAGACCATAAATTTGTAATTGATTCATGGAAATACAGTTGAACCTCTCTAAAATGAACTGGCAGTTGTGCAGAGGTGGCTGTTACAGGGAGGTTTCAATAAGAGTGAACTGTATGGATCGGCTCACAGTCAGGACGAAAAATCTTGACCGGCCATGGCATTATAGAAAGGTGGGCGTGGCCATTACTGGAGTGGAGGTTTGAATGTACAATTATATTGTAGAGCAGTTATTTCATAGCACAAAATGTAGCACAACTGTGTCTGTTGAGTCAAATATTAGACAAAACTACATCTGTGTCCAAAAAAATATCATTTGAATTCATTATTAATATTGTACTAATAATTTTATTATTATCTCTTGCACCTATGAAATCACTTCCTTTTATACAGTTGACAGTCCAAACAGAAATATGTATCTGTTATTATTAAATTACAACTGTGCGACTACTCAAAGCGGGCCAGTTTGAAGAAAATTTTCTAGGTTTCCCGAGAGCTCCACACTTTGTTGGTGTCAAATTTTGTTGTACATATTGTCTGACTTGTACACTTCAACGCGATTGGCCAGTTTACGAAAAAGGTCGCCATCCTTTGTTCTCGATCAACGTTTTGATTGGTTACTTTTCTTCAAACTGGCAGGGGCCTGTTTCGAGTAGTCCACTGTAAATGTTGTTAGTTTTTTTCCTTTCCATTCTTTTTGAGTTTTAAGTGTAAATTACCTGGATCAAGTCTTCAAATTGATCATAATTTATTTAAAAAATTCAGCTTTTCTGTCAGATCCAAAACAGTGTTGTTTGTGTCAAAACTTCATATGATAATAAATACAGAAATGGAAGCCAAACATGTCACCAAAATAAGCAGACTTGAAAATAGAATTATCCTCACAAAAATATAAATTAATATATACTTTTGATGTTTTCATACAAACCAACAACACTAATTCATGTAATATATCTGTAACTCTTAAAAGAGCCTGACATGCGAGTCTAACTAAAATGTTATTCAAATTAATTCAAATTCAAAACCTTTCTCTTCATCAATATTACCAGACACCACAATTTAGCATTTTCTTCCATGCTCAGGATTGCCAAAAAAAATTTAAAGGAATACATCATGCTTGGATTTTGGATTTAACACAAAACTCCAAGCACTTACACTGTACTACCGATAATCTTAATGAAGAATTTCTTCAATTGTGAGAGAGTTTCACTGAAAATGGATTCTATTTTTGCTTGCTGTGTGACAGCTTGTGAGATCTGCACTATTTTTGCTTGTTATTTGATTCAGTGATCACCGCCGGCAGGTGTTTATCTGACATATTTATGTTTGACTGGCCAATAAGCAGTGCACAGGCTCAAGATTTAAAGGTGAGACAGGTCAAATGCTTTGTCTGAGTGGCACTCCATGGCATTATAAATAATTTATTATTCATGTCTGGTATGGCTGTGATAAGAAACACAGGAATATCTTCAGACTTCTGGCTGTACGATTTCATGGATTGATTCAATTTTAACATCGCTAACTGAAAATTTATCACCGATGCAAAATGCGACAAAATTTATGTTGCAGATTACTAAAGAGAGATGGAAGACCCAATAACAGGTACAATTACTTGTTAGGCTTTGAACATAACTTAATTAGGTTAGGATAGTCAACATTGACTAGGGGCAAGGAAAGAACACGGCTCAAAGAAATATATACATGTACTATATTCAAAGCTTACAATAGGAAGGAAATTATGGAAGAAAGGCTTTCATGTACATGTAAATATTACTAACATGTATTTGAACACTCTAGATGTTTCTTCTAGAGTGAACTTATATACCAGAAATAAAAGTCTGTAGCATTGTTAAATTACATTTTACAGGTAGACAGGAAGAGAGACAAAGTAATGTTCTTCAAGTACATTTACATAACAGCATATTACGAGTTTTTTAATCAAATTATTGAGATTCAGAACTGAGGCGGACCACATTTCATCATCTGCAACATTGCTTTATAAATACAACTTTTACAAAACTTTAATTAAAAAGAGACAATTTGAACTATAAAATAATAACATTTCATAATAATGCTAACAGAAGTTCAATTTGTGTTGTCCAATTACATGTATGTCTATTTCATACTCAAGATTAACAAATCAGACTCCTACATTGCAGTCGTCTCATTTTGCTAATCACTCAAAGACATACATGTACTGTAAAAGCTCTATTGAGCCCCCAGGGGCCTTATTTAATTTCAAGCCTCAAGAAGGGGGGGGGGGGGGGGGGGGGAGGCTTGTTAGAGAGGGGGGCTTAATAGAGAGGGGGAGCCTTATTTCAAATCTTACATTTTCAAGAAAATTCACATACATTTTTCAAATTTTACTACACCACTAACTAAAACAGAAAAGAAATGGGTAATGTACATGTATATATCACTGTCTTACAAATTTATGCAATGTCATTTATACCCTAACTCAACAATAGTTCTGGAAATTAAAGACCAAAATATTGCTGGAAAGGGGCTTATTACCAAATCTGACTTCCAAAGTGGGGGTTATTAGAGATGGGGGCTTAATAGAGACGGGGGGCTAAATAGAGCTTTTACGGTAATTATCATTACAGACCAAATTGGACTCCACTCGGTACTATTACCATTTATTTAGTAATTAAAATTAAAATAATTTTTAAAAATATTTTCTAAGACAAGCACTGATTATCAGTAGATTACTTACCATTTCAAATTCTTTATTGCTGTTACCACACTGCTCAAGATAATCAAGCTCCCACATAGCTACAGTCAAGACATTCACACATTATTTTAGTAATTTGAATGTGATTTACATTAACACTATATGTCCATGATATCATTAAATAGAAATGATTACCACACAATTTTTTAAAGGTATGGTTGCTGTACACTTCGCAAGGTTTCATGCGACTCATGGAAATCTACATACATGTACACTCCGTCTGTTACATTTGTCTGATGATGTCAAACATGGGACATGAGACAAACTTATAAACCACCATAAAATCTCACTTTTGATCATTGGTTGGACTCAGAATTGGCAACCTAGTTACTAATTTCATTAGGGTCTATTAATAATAAAATTAATTATTACCTTCACTTGCTGGTTTAAATGCATCATCTCCAAACTGATCGTCATCCTCTTGTTGATTTTCAGCGTCCTGTTCAAACAAGTCCTCGACTTCCGCTGTCTTTTCACTGCTAACTACATGTAGATCTTCTAAAGTGTCATTCTCTTGAAACTCATTCTCGAGTTCAGAGGGATTCACAGAAAACAGCTCGGCAGACTTGTAACAGTGCTCTTCGCTAGTTATTTCCTTCAGCAAGTTATCAGTTCTCGTGTTTCCCGTTGATAGTACATCATCATCATCTTCGAGGTTGTCATTTTCATGTGAAGCCAGGAGTTTGTCTATGTCTTCGTTACTATCCATTAAGTTGTCTACAGAGCATGCATAATAAAGGTATTTTACAATATTATTAAAAATACATGTACATGAATTTACTTCACAACTTCAATAAAACGTTATAATATAAATTAAAACTCTTACATGTGGTGTTGTGAAGGGATGACAGCCATAAAAAAACTTATCAAATGAATGTAGTTGGTTTTTTTGTTAATCGGATATGTCAAACAATAGTTCAGTGCGATGATCGATGATCACCCCTGTCACTTTTACATGGAAGTCCCCCCGGCCAGGTAAACAAATCTGACAGAAAATCTCACTGCAAACCTTGTTCAGGTGATGTCCTTTCACTGCCAATGGGTGAAAAGGTCCGTGGACAGTCATTACTATTAATTTGCAACTTTGAGAAGTCAGACAAAATCTCTGTCTCTAGATCATCATCAGGCGCATCCAAATACGCGGCAGTATCACCATTGATATCAATATCGTCACCAGGAGATACCTCAGGTACATTTATCTCTGGGAGGTCATCAGAACTTGTCGTCATATTTGTAGCAGTTGATTGCTCCCTGTGACGATGTTGAAAACAAAATAAAATCATGTAGTTATCAATATTAATGTACAATGATATCCTGCTAGTCTCTTAGATCTTACCCGACTTTTCTAGGAAAGATCGAAGCGACTCTGCTAGCAGGTTAGTACATTGACATCTACTATCAAAATCACTAGCTAGAGTGGTAAAACTGCCATAATAGAGAATAGATAGAGATTTAAATTAGAAGCGGCTCGATTGTTTACATGTGATGTGAAAAAATTGTCAAATGATCTGAAAAATATTGTCACGTGGTTCGTATTGCTAGCGTCTTGTCAGCAAAAACACGTACTAGTATGGCTTTGTTTTTCGCTCACAACGCGAACCACATGGCGATTTTTTTTCAGATCATGTGACAATTTTTTTCACATCACGCGTTACAATCTAACCGCTTCAAATTCAAATTTCTAACAGCGGTTTTACATGTACCACTCTAGTGGTTTTGATAGTGCATGTACATGTATGCATGTAGTTTTTTTTTGCAACTCTTTGTATCTCCTTCTCTTACCTAAAACAGGGCAAATCAGTTATAAGTTTGTCAAGCAACTCCTGTGAAAAGAAAAAAAAACATTGGTGTTAGATATCTTTGACACTAAACAGGATTTTAACCCTTTCACTCCCAAGAGTGCTAAGTTCAAAACTGAGGGGGGAAATATTTAATTCATTTTGCAGAATTGTCACAAACAGTACCACATGAAAGTACTGCTCAATAGCTTTCATTTGAATGGTCACACACTAGGTTTCAACCACATTTATTGACTCAAGGTTTGACTCTGGGAGTGAAACATCAAGGGTTAATATTTGTGTGAAAAACTTGTACAGTTCTTCTAAACAGTTATTTCAAGCATAGGACATCATTTTTTTGTAAGGTCAGATAGTTTCCAACAAACCAGAGAACTTCACAGTGAGTATTATTATGAAATATTACAATAGAAAATATTTCTCACTTTTGCTGCGTCGATGTTTAGCTTGTGATCTTCCTTGGTCACAACTTGTGTTCTCTCTGTCCAATTTTGTTCTTCGTCAAGTTTACGAATCTCCTCCCAATCAACGCGTACTTCAGCGTCGCTGTAACTAGGAATTGTGTGACGCACAGGAGAATTTTTGAAGGAGACCTGTTGAGACAATTTGTAGATTAATAAATGAAAACAAACCAGAGTAACATCATAGCTTTTCCAATTTTCAGTCAACTCCCAATGAATGAACAAATGAACGAACAAACCAACCACAATGACTTTGAACCTGCTCAGACCATGTCCATGAGGCCGAGGGTCAATGAGTGTTTTCGCTCATTTTATAGGCTGACTGATGTTAGCATAACCCAGTGACAGACTATTAGGCAAACTCACAATCTGATTGGCTATGCAATAGACTGCCCTGGGAGCGCGCAAGTAAAATTGCCGAAACCACTAACCAAAATTAGAAATAAACCACTTTTACTGAACTTTTTGTTGAATAGATCGGTCTCTGGGTTATGCTAAAACAATAATATTATTAGACGGCTCGCCCTCGGTTTCTATCGATGTTTGATAGTTGACTCAGGGCTTTGCCTCTCGCCAACTATCAGCAGATAGAAACCTCGAGCTTGCTGTCTAATTGTTAAATAGCCGATGGGAGTTTAAGAAAACTGTCATCTAACTGCCATCTACACATCTCCTCAATGTTAAGGCAGATTGCCAAAGCTGTTCCTAAGGGGTCAAGTTGACTTCATGTATATTTTTTTGTGTTGTTATTTTGACAAAGCAGAGAAGCTTTATTTGGGATCGACCTCTCACCCAAATTACACACAGACCACCTGTTAATTTTGAAACTTATAAAACAGCTTCTAAAGAGGATACCAACAATAAATCAACAGAATAAATAAGCTTACTACGGTCAGTGCAACAATCATCAAAATTAAATATAGCTCATTAATTCAAGGCAACGTCCACGTCATATAAAGAGGACAGAAGACTTTACGTTTGAGAAAACGTCGATAAAATCGGTTCTCGGCATGGAAATTATGATGGTGCATAGAACTGCAATTCATAAATTGTTATTAAATCTGAATCGTTCCGGAAACGCTTACAAAATTACGAAATAAGCTTAAATTTAATTTACAAGCCAAGACTTTACTGTCTTTAGATAATTTTGGAGAAGTTTCAGTTGTTTCTTTAATAATTTGAAAGAGAGTACATTCAGATAGCACATGAAAGCGAAAACAATTTGCACAGAAAAAAATAATCAATCATGCCACGCCAAGAAATGAAAAAGATCAAACACAATTTTCGAAATTAACTTATTATTTCATCATGCATTAGCTGTTTTTGCCAAGAATAATAGCTGAATATTGACATAACCGATGGGTTTATATTATAGAAAAGAAATAATCGCTTTGCTTTATAGCGAAGTTATTTGAAGAAGGCTTCTTACCATAAAATTTACACTTGAATGCTGTCCAAAAAAAATTATATCGCGGCAGTGCAAACTATTTTACATAAAAATGTGATTTTCGTGACCGATTGCAATTTGCCTAGGGCCGATATCTAAATTAAAGGTTACAAGGTTTGTTGTACGTGAAAACTATTCAACTGACCAGAAATACGGCGTTGATAGCTAAAACTAAACTCTAGTTATTTCGCTATCCACGAAAACCAAGTGAAGCTTACTTTGGCCAATTTCTTTTCGAAGGGGCAGTTTCCTTTCTGCGAAGACTTCAATATCGAGACGACTCTTGGCGGCTCCCCATTTTGCCAGTTTTCTGGGATGCCTTGGTTCTCTTTATCAGCTAATTCCTGACTTCGTGTCCTAAAATCCATTTATCACAAAACGTTAAAACTTCTGAATCCACAAAACATCCAGCAAACAATAAAACAACAATAAAATTCAAAGTTTTACCATTTCGCGAACCGTTGGCCGCCTCTTTTCCTGAGCCCGCGAGCAAAAGGATAAGCACGCAACAAGCATGCGTAGTTTTACAATGAGAAAATTAATCGGGAATCTCAGGATTAGACTAAGGAATTGGAGAGCAGGACTTTTTCTTTAGACTGCGAGCAGTCTCATTCTTTTCCTAGAAATTCTGGGGCGAGCAAAATTGTTACAGTTCTGCTCGCGCCAAGAATCTGAGGAGAAAAGACAAATCGGCCTCAAATCGGCCTCAAAAAAGGCCCCAAAAAAGGCCTCAATAAACGGCCTCAAATCGGCCTAAAAAACGGACTCAAAACGGGCTCAAAACGGGCTCAAAAGGCCGCGAAACAGCCTCAAAAAACGAACTCCAAACGGACTCAAATCTGCCTCAAAAGAGCCTCAAATCGACCTCAAAAAACGGACTCAAAACAGCTTCAAATCGGCCTCGAAAAATGGACTCAAAACGGCCTCAAATCGGCCTAAAAAAAACGGACTCAAAACGGCCTCAAAAAATGGACTCAAAACGGACTCAAATCGGCCTCGAAAAACGGCCTCAAAACGGCCTCAAATCACGGGGGGGGGGGGGGGGGGGGGGGGGGGGGGGGGTGGGGTACTCCCTATAATAGACTATACGGGGAGGCTCCGCCCGAAAGGGGTACCTTTTCAGACTGGAGGTATGTAAAAGGGTAGGTATTTCACGAGTTCGAGTATAGAAAAGAGAGGGATTTCACGAGTTCGAGTAAGGAAAAGGGTAGGGAAAACTGTCATTTAGGTATGAGGTGGACTGCAGGTTTGAAGTTCTTAGCCAACGTAAGACAGCTTCCTTCCACTTCCTTCTGGGGATATATATTGTTCATTAAGTTCATTCATACCCCAAAGGTATAGAAAGGGATGCAGTGTTTCTACTGTAGGTATGTGAAAGGGGTACCATTTTCATAATTTCTATGGAAGGTATATGAAAGGGGTACCTTTTCTGTCAAAAGTGGTATATAAAAGGGTAAGGGGTTGGACCTCTGGGCGGAGCCTCCCCGTATAAATTTGTTTTAAGTACCCCCCCCCCCCCCCCCCCGACCTCAAATCGACCTCAAAATGGGCCTCAAATCGGCCTCAAATCGTACTCAAAATCGGCCTCAAATCGGCCTCAAATCGGCCTCAGAAAAGACTTCAAATCGGCCACAAATCGGCCTCAAATCGGCCTCCAAAAAGGCGTCAAATCAGCCTCAAAATCCGCCTCAAAAAGGCCTCAACGGCCTCAAGTCGGCCTCAAACGGCCTCAAAGCGGCGTCCAAAAAAGCCTCAAATTGGTTTCTAATCGGCCTCATAAAAGGCCTCAAATCGGCATAAAAAAAACTCAAATCGGTCTCAAATCGTACTTAAAATCGGCATCAAATCATTTTCAAATCGGCCTCAAAAACGTCCTCAAATCGGCCTAAAAAAGACCTCAAATCGACCACAAATCGTTCTCTAAAACGGCCTCAAAAAAGGCCTAAAAAAAGGCTTCAAAAAGGCCTCAAATTGGCCTCAAATCGGCTTCAATTCGGCCTCAAAGCGGTCTTAAATCGGCCTCAAATCGGCCTCAAATCGGCAATTAAATCGAGTATACAGGTATTTCAAGAGATGCCCAAACTGCGGGTATTTCAATATATGCCCAAACTGCGGGTATTTCAAGAGATGCACGAACTGCGGGTATTTCAAGAGATGCCCAAAATGCGGGTATTTCAAGGTATAACCAAAATGCGGTCTCAAATCAGCCTCAAATTCATCCTCAAATTGGCCTCAAATCGGCCTCAAAATCGGCATCAAATTGGCCTCAAATCGGCCTCAAATCTAGCCTCCTACCCAGACTTTCTTTGGGCTCGTCACGCACTCCTCTCCCACTAAAGTCTGCTTAACGGAGCATGCAGCTTCTTCCGTTCTGTGAGATTGGCCAATCATAGCTTGTCTGCCTGTTTCTGGAAAACGGGACTTTGACCCCGCAACAATGGAGCGTGCCGTGCAAGAAATTTCTAATGTTACAATGAGAGTAGCCTGCGGACTTAAATGGGAATTCGATTCAAGTCGTTTCTTTCTAACACACTTTCTGTTGTCTTTGGCCCATTTTCTCTAAATTCTTCCATTTGTATGATTTTTTTGGCAGTGGACATTTTCCTTTTCCTGTGAATCAAGGCTCTCCTCTGCATGGTTTATATCTTGTCTTCATAAACGCTTTTCAAGCCTCAGGAATCGCAGGAAATGGAGTTTTCGAGTTTAAATAAAATTTAATTAAGGACCAGGCCCAAGCCGGTCTTGTCAGGCCTACAACTACTAAAAAAACCCTCGCTACGCCCCTGCATGCAAGCGTTTTATTTCTACGTTGTGTGACATGCATTGAGAGCGACTATTCCATGGGAGGAGTCGTGAATCTCAAAAATATAACGATTGAATTCGTCTTTCTTTCGGCCTAGGATAAAGTCCAAGTAATGCGCCCAACATTTTCTTTCAACCTTTGCTATGGTCGCGCAACAGCGTTGCACGAAGTTGAACAGCGTTGAAAAGCGTTGTGTTGCTCACATTACCGCCCCGTGTTGCAAGTTGCGGCAACATCATGTTGCACAAAAGTTGAACTCATGTCTAATTCGCGCAACTTGCAATACGCGGGTGGTAATACGTGTAACAACACTTGTCAATCTGCAATGCAACAGTTTTTCGCGACAAGTTGCAAGAAAATGTTACGCGTATTAATTACTTGGCCTCTAGGTGGCTAAAATTAGGGTCCAGGGCTGGTTTGCATGCATTATGCAGGGGCACCCAACGAAAAAATGTCCCTGTGTTGTCGGAACGTCGTTTTTACCGGTTATAACTGTGCTTTTTTGTGCAGTTTAATGGCTTATTTTAAACGCCAAGAAAAATTAATGTATCAGTTCGGATACGTTAGCTGAACTTTCAAAAATCAGAAAATTTTAGGGATTGAAAACTTATTACCCGAATTTATGAGCTGAATTTGCCTTTCGAAAATCCTAGCTGACCTTTTTTGTACCCAAAACGACATTTTTATCTCTCCGAAAACAAAATACATTAATTTTCCCATATTAAGAAAGTTCGAGAATATCCGAGGCAATTATAGGTCTTCCGAACAGATATTCCACCGAAACGATCCGTTGGGTGCCCCTGATTATGCGTTCGTGAGAGGGATTGGGAAAGGTCGGATCGTATCGGGTTCGGTACGACCAGGCCTTGGGGAATCCCAAACATTCGTTTTCCTTACGGCCTAGGTAGCTGGGGTAAGGGATTGAGGTTGCGCTACTCGCTAGCAAGAGGGAGTGCGAAAGGAATGCGCATTGAGAGCGACTAGTCCCATGGGAGAAGTGCATGGTGGGAATCCTCTTCTTCGACATATTTTCCTGTAACTTTGCAACATTATCTTTGAGAAAATCCAGCAATAATGTGCAAAGGTAGCCTGTTCCAGGCTCTCGGATAGTGGGGACGAAGCGAAAAAGAATGGCCGCGCGAAGGGAGTCTGGGAGAGAGTGCCCTGCCTCTCTCCCAGACTCCCTTCGCGCGGCCGTTCGCTTTTTCGTTTCGTCCCGGCCCACTATCCGAGAGCCTGGAACAGGCTAATGCAAAGGTCGTCCTTTTTTCAAAAATGTCCATAATATCGTAGAATATCAGGCCAGTGACTTCATTTGATTTCGCCAGGATAACAGTAGAATAGATAGAGCTTCTGATTGGTTGATTCCCAATATGGGTACGGCACATTACTATCACGGAAAAACAAAACAGTAAGAGACACCAAATGCCATTTATTTTCTCTTCGCTTTTAATATATATTTCCTTAAAACATCTATCTGATGACCGACCATAACATGCACTGCATTTTACTTTCATTCGAGTACTTTTCAGGGTAAGAGCTGAACATATTTAATTAATTCTCAGCCGCCATTATAGCCCTTTTCACCGTTTTAACCTGTCATATTTGCATAACAATACAGTTAAACATAGAAGCGAGGCAATTTCGGTCACAAGCTGTAAAACATCGTGATTTTCTTGAGCTCCTTGAACTACAGTCGAAGCTCTCGCAAGCGACCACGTCGGGAATTCAAAAAAGTGGTCGTAACTAGAGCTGGTCGCTTACGACAATGGGCTGTTGTAAGCGACCATATGCTAAAACAATAGAGGCTGGCCACTTACAAATGTATGAAAGCGAATGTACAGGTCAAGCATCCAGAGATTCAAAAATTATCTTATTCAGATGATTACAAATAATACAATGTCTCACAAATGTGTAGTACAACTAGTGGTCGCTTACGAGAGCTTAAAGACAAAGGAAACGACCAGTTGGTAATTCCAAAAAGTGGTCGCGGTCGCTTACGGATGCCGGGAGCGGTCGCTTACGAGAGCTTTTAATTACAGAGTTTGAGTGACAATTCAGTAAAACGGGGTTTCACAATGGTGGTCGTAACTAGAGCTTGGTCGCTTACGAGAGCGGTCGCAACGAGAGATTCGACTGTATGTTAGAATACAAAGAAGAACTACAAATACAACTCTTTTAGTAGTAAAGTTTGCAGTAAAGATCGTAAGACGATAAAAAGAACTTGCTGTACATTATTTTAATTAGAGTTTTTATAGTTTTTTCCCATCTGTCAGTTAAAGGGAATTTTTTTTTTAACTTTTAACTTTAACTTAACTGCCTAGAGAGACAGCTATGCTCTGTCAAAAGTTGAATTTAGGCAGTTTTCCAGTCAATTCATGGTTTCTTGTTATGAGCTAACCACTTTCTTGTTTTCAATAACAAACCACATCATATAAGCCATTATTAGACCAAACACCATTAACTTTTACACCGAGTGACTTGAAACAGTCGTCGTTAAATTTTTTTTCGAATCCTGGGCATAGCAGATGGTAACGTTGCCTTGAGATCTTTCAGTGGATTGACGCGAATTCTTGGAGCAAGCTAAACTGCTCTAGATTACTGACGGAGATCGTTCTTCGAACATCGATCACTATCGAACGAACCTGTGGAAACAATAAGAAGATCAAATGAAATCAGGATATGCTTTGGAAAGAAATAATTAACAATTATTCCACGACATTAACTCATAGCCAACGAGGTGCGTAGCGCCGAGTTGGCTATTGGCTTCTTCATGTACGACGAGATTGAGTGGAATAATTGTTTTATAATATACTCACCACAGGATATTGCAATTGAATTACCGGGGAAAGAACGAGGAAACAGAAGAAAAATGGGATTTTTATTATTTTGAAAACATGACTTTGCATACGTGCACGTGCCCCAAATTCGTAATTAGCGGGCTTCCCAAATAAGGTAGTAATGGTACATTGCCTCATATGCCTCGAGTAGGGAACCAATCAGATTGTCCAAAATTGCAATATCCTGTGGTGAGTATATTATAATGGTAAGTGTTGTCTTTCAACAGACCCTTTTTAAAAATGGCTGCCAATTTAAAATTATTTTGTATGCATTTAAATTTGCCTCACTAACCTCGTTTTTGAGTTGATCATTCAAAATAATTTTTATTCTAGAACGAGGTTAGTCAGGATAATTTAAATGCATACAAAATAATTTTAAACGGCAGCCATTTTTAAAATGGGTCTATAACACGCGAACTCTGAAGTTCAAAACCCAACAAACGATTGCGTTTTTCGCTGCCCGTCCGTCAATCATAATTTATGTTCTGTTTCCTGAGAGATGATTGACGGCAGCAAAAAAACGCAACTGTTGGATGATATGGTAACTTCAGAGTTCTAAGGTTGGTAGGTATACAATGAGAAAGATGTTTTATCACTCAGTGAAACAAGCTACTCGAAAAAAATAATTCTGAGTTCTCCCAACAGGAGTCGAACCCATGACCTTCCGCACACCGGTCGGACGCTCTACCACTGACCTAAACGAGACTCGCATTTGACCTACGTAGCTAGTTATATCAATATGGCCTAGCTCAGACCTGACTACAGACTACTGGTTAACACGTACCAGTTGAGTAAAGTAAGCCGCCTCCTTCGGCTTCTCCGAGTATTTTTCGTAGTGATCCAAATTCTCTTGCAGCTTCAGGGTCAACGTGTCATAATTACTGCGAATCACGCTCAATACCTGAAAAATAAAATACGCATTTAGGAAACCTCAAAATAATAGTTTATTGACGTAGAAAAACACCAAAGATGTAATGATAAACCAAAAAGGAACAAGGGTGGTTGAGACTGGGGAAGATTGTGAAGGATTACGAAAAACGATCTTGAAATCTTTTGGCTAAATTTTTCAATCAACACAACTCAGTCAATCACTGCAACAAGTTAGTCACGTGTCGTGCAAAGCACGCAGTTTTAGCGCCAAACAAAAATGGTTCCTCGTCACAGTCGATGACGAAACTCCGCGTCCGAGACGAGACTGAGCCCGCGGTTTTCGTCCTCGAAGTTGCTAAGAAACATGACGTATCCTTATTGCGCTATGCTGGCGCGCTTGCTTTCGGAGTACTCGTGAGTGCTCACGCTAGTTTTTGATTGGATAATAAGAGTCGGAAACTCTTCGAGTGCTTCAACGAAGATTTGCCAAAAACGGCACTTGATCCCCCGACTGGTCAGTGCTGAACTGCTCGAATAAGCGGTTGGCCAGCCATTATATACAAACCTGTTTCCGAAGACATTGACGTCAGATGATTGACAGCAGCCCATGAATCAATTTTCGGCGTGAAATGGTTTATGATTGCTCTGTAAGGAATAAAAAAGTGTTTATAAATGACTAGCGGCAAGGGCGGGAAAACTGTGTCAATCAACGAGACATGTTTTGATGCACTTGATTGGCTTGGAAAATAGCTTTTCATCACTGGGTTATGCTAAGATAATACGCCATTTCCGAGTTCCGTTTGCCTCTGTTTCAAAACGAGTCCTGGTGCACAACCTTTCATATGGAAATGAGTTTTACTCGCATGTTCATTCAAATGCAAATCCAACTCATTTTCGTTTGAATAGTTTCGCACCAGGACTCGTTTTGAAACAGAGGCAAAAGGCAACTCGGAAATGGCTGAATTAGACTGCTCGCTCTCGGTTTCTAGCGAAATTTACAGTTGACTCGAGGCTTCGTCCCCACAGCTATCAGCCGATAAAATCTTGAGCTCGCAGTATAATAGTTCATTTTACAGTTGTGTGCTTAGAATTCAGGCCTTCGAATATAAGTGAGGCTGGAGGTGACTTTGTTGTGATACAAACATTCCTTGTTTTCAAATGTAAATTATTCTGTTATTATGTAAACTAGTTTCTGACTCCTCTATCATCTCATGGTCACCCCTAACCTCGCTTTCATACAGAGGCTTGGTTACATTTCACTGAACTGTTCAGGACCTTACCTGACATTCACTAAAGAACTGGCGAGACGAGATGCAGCATCCTTCCAGTCGCCACCATTTGTTGAATGTCTTAATGCTGTCAATAATAACAAACGAACCATTAATGAATCACACGAAGCCATGTAGCCTGTGTAAACAGACGTGTCTCTTCGCGCGCTCAATTCTTCCCTCGCTCGAGAGAAGTCTGCAATTCAACCCGAAAAATTCCATACTGATGACGTAGCTCTATAGAGATCCGTGTAGTGTCTCTGATTGGTTGTTGTTCGGGGTTGAATTTTCGCGCGCAAGTAACAACCAATCAGAGACACTACACGGATCTCTGTAAAGCTACGTCATCAGTATGGCATTTTTCGGGACGAATCTCGGACGTCTCTTGAGCGAAGGAAGAATTGAGCTCGCGAAGAGAGATGTCTATTTACTCGGCTTTGAAAGCTGACTTACATCTACCAAACAAAATTTCCGGCCTCAAACCGACTATAAAGTAGTTAATTAGTTTTTGTCTTTGACTTACCCATTGAATACAGGTTGTCGAAAATCTGATGCACTCGTATGATTTCGTAATACAGTTCGTCATATGACGTGGGAGAAGGTAGAAATGTGTCTCCATACGTGATAAACAAATTAAAGATGTTAACCACCTGAAAAAAAAAATTTAAAAAAAAATTAAATCTGAGAATGTTATAGTGAAACGCGTCGACAGTCGAAGCTCTCTGAGCGGACACTCTCGTCAGCCGACAGCTCTACTTACGGCCGCCTTGACAAAACCCCGTTTGAACTCTAGCTCATACAAACTCTGTATTTACACATTCCCGTAAGCGGCCAGCTCCAGTTGCGGACACTTTTTCTGCTTCCGAGGGCGTCCGCTTACGGGAGCTTTGACTGTACTAACATTTTTTAGCTCCGTCCACGGTACTTGTTGGTTAATTTTGAATTGGATTATTTTCCGAATACGGTATTCATTCCTGAGTGACGCAGTTGTAAACTAACCTGTGATGCCAGGGTGAAGATATCGCAGGTCTTTGTGAGCAGAGTTTCATTGGAGAGAAGGAACTTAAGGAAGTTCATAAGAGCAGTCCAGAAACTCTTCCATGAGTAAGACAGCCTGACGCGGCATCTCTTTTGATAACACAGCATGCGATGGAGTATTCCAAATGTTTTACTGCAAGAATAAAGAACAAACAAACATCACTACGTTATGTGATTGGTTAAAAAAACCTCGCGTCACCTACTCAACCAATCAGATGCAACCAATCGCTACTTGGTCACACGCGTTTTCCGCGCTTGGCTGGTCACGTGTATTTGCTTCGAGTTCTCATTGGTTCACTGTGTTGTTTACGTTTGTTGTGATTGGCCATTGTTCAACCCCTTCATCAGTGAACTTCTTAGTAACGTATTTTTTAGCCTCTTATTGTAATTAGTATTGTATTTTTTTTAATCTTCTTAAATTCTAATATAATGTATTTTTTAGACGCAGGGCCCCTATGGATACCAGCCTAGAGCTGAATGGGCCACCCTGGTTAAAAAAATATTTACTTCATACTTACTTTACCCAAGAACGCTATTCTCTGCTGAACCAAGAGCTACCACGAGGCATAAAAAAATAATCAGGTGTCTCCATATTGTCTAACTACATCAACCAAGTGCAGAATATATATATCCCCCACGAATTTCAATTATTTCAACCACCCCTGAATGTTACAAATGGTTGCTGTGTACCTGTATAAGTCAGTTTGTAAAGTTTTCATCATGTGAGTTACAATAAACTCCACCATAAGATCTGAAAAAGAAAGTACATTGTAGTCATTATTTTAATATCTCTGTGGACTAACAAGGTACAGCACTGAAATTAGTGAATGGCCAAAAAGCTGAAAGTAAAAACATTCTGTAGACAGTCTTGCGTCGTCACACAACGCTGCGAAAAAGCGTCACGTAATAACCAAAATTTTACTACAAACACTGATGAATGTAACTCCACTCATGGGAGACGGGGTGGTTAGCGCGTTGGACTCCGGATCGAGCGGCCCGGGTTCGAGCGCTGGCCGGGGTCATTGTGTTGTGGTTTTGCCTCTCTCCACCCACACAGTATAAATGGTACCAGGGGGAGTAGCAATACTCCTAGTCGGCTTCATCAGTGCTACGGAAACCGGGATAAGCTCCAGCAGTGTGGGCCAGTTTGGCCTGAGCGGCTTTACCTTTACAAGACATTAGAAAGCAAAGGTGTGATATCACATCAATTCTACGATTCTTTTCCTGTTTGTTTGCTGTTGCTTTTGTTGAAGAGAACGAAGCTTGCGACAAGGATGGTGAAAAGACGGCACAATTTACTATTCGATTGCATTGCTCATTAAACCTTTTGCTTAGCGACATCCTCCTCGTTGCCGATGCCGTCGTTGTTTGGTTAAACTCCCTACTGCTCATCAGGGCCGGTGCTTTGCTGGAATAAGTTTCCGTAGCAGGAACCATTGAAGCGACTGGGAAATAAAATTGCTACTCCCACTGGACGAGAGTAAAATGTCTTTGCCACGAATACAACACAACGACAAGGCAGGGCTCTAACCAGTATCTCGCAGGACTCACCTAGTAACGCACAAGCGAGAGGCCTTGAAGGAGCATTCTTTTCAATGACAGCACCTCTGTGATACATTTGCTGAAATTTAAAAAAAAAAAGTTGAATAGAGCGGTTTTCAATTGAGTGTCGGTAGTAATCTGGAATTTTCTTACGTTTTACTTCACTACGCTCTGTGATTGGTTTAAAAAAACTCGCGCCATCTACTCAACCAATCAGATGCAAAACCAAAACCAATCGTGACTTGGTCACACGCCTTTTCCCGCGCTTGGCGCCGGTTACATGTATTTGCTTCGAGTTCTCGAGTTCTCATTGGTTCATTCTGTGTTTTTATATGTTTGTTGTGATTGGCCATTGTAATTGCTTTGGTTTTGGTTTTACGACACTCAATTGAAAACTGGTACGAAACACTACAGTTTACTTACGCTAACTGGAATTCTTCGCTATTAAACTAAACTTGTTTCCCTTGGATTTATCAACTGTTTCGCAGTAACAGCGGCAGTCCAATGTATTCTGTTTTCATTCATACAACGATGAACAACAATAACCTTTTTCGCGACATTGTTTCGCAGTAATTCCGCTATCAGATCTCGAACAAATGTTTATTTTTCGTAGGTGCTCCAGGTAGCGGGCGAGAGTCTACTGTATTCTATTTTGAAAATCCGTTCTCTCTTACAGTTGGGATACATTGTACTTTCGGGAAACCGATTATGTTTAAGACAAATCTTCGTAAAAAGCACCCGAAGAGTCCCGACGAGTTCCGACTCTTAATGTCTAATCAGAAAATAGAACGAGCAACTCCGAAAGTTATCACGTGAACTTGTCACCATCAGGATACGTCATGTTACTTAGCAACATCCCCGCTGAAAATCGCGGGCTCAGTTCATTCTCGGAGACTGTGTACCAGTACTTACCGCTCTATGTAGAGGCACTGAGAACGTCATGTTAGCATCATGAAGAAAAACATTCGCGTATTGATCCTGAATAAAAGAAAGCAGAAGATTAAGCTAAAGTAAAACCACTTGGAAAATAATTATTGAAGAATCCCGAACGTAGCGAGGGTCGTTACTTTCGGTTTTAGCAGCTTTTCAGATGGTCTCGCTACTTACAGATGCTCAAATCCTGAAATCCTGCTATAAACTGCTGAGTAACAACCTTGCCAAATTACCAAAAGATATACTAAACTGAAACTTTTTCAATTTTTAAAAATTCGGTAACATGTTCACTTACAATTAAATAAGCGTGTTTTGTTTTGTTTTTCAAAAGAGGGGATCGCTACTTTCAGGTGTTCGTTGCTTTCGAGAATTAGAGATATCCTGAACAATGTTATAAACAAGAAATATATCATAAATATGAAGGCCATTGAAGTTGAAAAAACCGTGGAAGGGTCTATTGAGCGCGCGGAGTCGAGAGATTTCTCACTCACGCTTCAGATCTTACCTCAACAATACATGTCAAAATGATCTGACACAGCTTGGCATTGCTTATACCTTTGTCATCTGCAAGATAAATAAATGTCCCGGCTAATAAATCGCACATATTTTAAAATCTTAAACTAACTTAAACATTTAACATGAAAGAACTTTCTTTCCAAAGTGCGATCAACTGAAGTTACGTGTAAGTATAATCATGGCCAACTATACCTTTAGTATTCTGAAGAGCAATGGAAGAATACGTCAATAGAGTGACCAGTAAATTAGTGGGCTGACTCAAGTCAGGAGGAAAATCTTCAACAACGGCAGCTAAAGAAAAACATGTAATAATATGATAAAACAGAAGAACTCTTAGCCAATGTCAAATGCATGGGTACTATAAATAATCTATCTTTAACGTGAATTTGAAAGACCTAAATAGTAAACCCAACAATATAATGGTTTGAACTTGTAATACGGTACTCGACAAATGACAGGAACCCATTAGGAAGCGAGGATGACTAGCGATGGCGAGGATGGAAATGGATTACAATATGGAGGACAACCTTAAAATCACGAAGTTCACATTTTCAAGGTTGGCTCGTCGTACCCCTTTGAAAGTTTGCAAATATCTCGTTGCAAAATGGAATTCATTTGAGGAAGTGCCTTTAATCATTGAGTTAGAAGATTACATTTAATAAACTTTGTGAATTTTATCGTATAAAATATTGTATAATATAAATAAGTCATTTATTGTCCTACCAGTTGCAGTCCTCTCAACAACCGGAGGAGCGGCTGTAGGTGAAGGAGGAGGACTGGACCCTGGGGCAGTCTAAAGAGAACAAGACAACTGAATATTTAAGAATCTTAACAGAGATTTTAAAATTACAGTCAAAGCCAAAAGACAATCGGGGGAACAAGTGCTGTTCTTGGCAAATCTTCGTTCAGGCATTCAGGGTTTCCGATTCTTATTATCCAATCAAGAAATAGCGCGAGCACTCACGAGTACTCCGAAAATTGTCACGCCAGCATTGCGCAATGAGGATATGTCATGTTGCTTAGCAACTTTACTGGACGAAAAATCGCAGGCTCAGTCCCGTCTCCCGGTACTGGTGAATTATTGGATCAGGGTCATATAATACGTTTTACACATTACTTGATACACCGTTGTCAGTACTGACACTCACCGTAACATGACTAAGGACAGTAAAGAAATTTCTGTTTAGGTGCACTGCTTCATATAACGCCAGAAGGACAGCCTCGTTGGTACTAACAAGACACAAAATACTAAGAGTTCAACTATACAGCGGGCCACACGTTCATTAATGTGATGTGACACAAGTGATCGGTTGAGGACAAAGCATTTAAAAGCATACACTGGGAGTTGAATTGGGGGGGGGGGGGGGGGGGCAGAGGGGGTGGGAATACAGGGGGAAAGGGGGGGGGGGTGTGTGAAGTCTATTGGAGGCGGGAAAAGGAGCGGGCAGGGAAGCAGGATTCCCAAGGTGACAGAAACCAGGAGAAATATAGGACATTTTTTGCAACATGGCACAATATTTTGTAATAGAAAAGTACAAAGAGGCGCGATCCACTAAGGTAGGGACATGAACTAGGAGTATACGAAGTACGGGACGTGGGAAGTATAGACCCCCCCCTGTCCCACCTCACGAATATAGTGATTCAGCGTAAGCTCAGTTGCAGTCAAGTACCTGAAACATTCTGCTCTCTCTGTCTCAGCAACAAACATGCTTCCAACCTGTACAGTAGCAAATTGACAAAATTAGTCAATGTTATTTCCTTGAATGTACATGTCCTAATATTATTTACACAACAAACTAATTCAAGTATAACCTACACATACGGTTTCTTTGGCAATTTTGTCTGCATGCACACTAAACAATAGCAATAGGCGAATGGATAATATAATAGTTTTCAATTGAGTGTCAAAAGCAATCTGGAATTGCTTTGGTTTGGGTTTTGCTTTACTACGCTCTGTGATTGGTTTAAAAAACTTGCACCACATACTCAACCAATCAGATGCAAAACCAAAACGAATTGCGACTTGGTCAAACATGTTTTCCCGCGCTTGGCACCGGTTACGTGTATTTGCGTTGAGTTTTCATTGGTTCATTGTGTTGTTTGCAGTTGTTGCGATTGGCCATTGCAATTAACAGTTACTTTTCTCTTCCCCTTCTGTGTTGGCCAATTATAGGGCAAACAAAATGTTCAGTCTATTGATGTGAAAGACATTGTGTACATACAAAGCTTGTGATGGAACTGATCAATCCTCCAGATGCCTGTTCTAGCATGGCTGCATGTTTCCTGAAACAAAATGAAATGTTTAGTGAACTGTCTGGATACATCAACCTTTAATGAGTCTGACATAATACACTGGTGTCAGCACTAGTGAATTTCAATAATAATATTATTAAAGTATCAACAAATTATTATACCTGTTGTAATCAGTAAGCGCAGCTGATATTACACAGCCAAAACCCTTCAAAAGAAAACAATGAACTGCAGTTAATATCATTCTATTATTGTGTCATGGTTGTTAGTGACCAATTTCAATTAACTTCCCATAACAAATTCAAGCTGGCCGGCTGCAGGGTTTGTATACTTTTGAGCTTTTTCAATGACCTGAACTTTACCATTTTTTGTAAAATTTTAAAAAGCTATCCTTGGTTCAGGTATTTTTTCACCTTTTTCTTCACAAAAAATGAACTGCCTATTAATCTATTTTGTACAATCCACGTCATTTTCCATGACTTTAGTTTCCATGACTCACACTTAAATTCCATGACTTTCCAGGTTTTCCATGACCCGAACAAACCCTGTGGCAACCTACAGGTCCTGGATTACTCTAACGAATTACTGTATTATAATTAATTAATTATTTATAAATAATTCATTTTATTTGAACTTACATTTAGTGCCAATTCATCATCCAAGATTGACAGCTTTCCAATATAAGGATTTGATGCCTGACAGTAAATAAAAACCTTTAATTCAAAGTAGGGACCTAATAAAAGTAGTACCACCAAATAAATATGTACAGTTTGATGGCTAGGGACCAACAAATGTTTGCCATTTAACAATTATTCGCCGAAGGCGAAGTGAATATTGGTGAATACATGTACATGTGTATTCACTACTGAGCCTAAATTCCCAATGCTTTGAATATCCCTTACTTGGAGTGATGTCTTTAGAATAAACGAAAATTTCATTCAAAAACGAGTCGCCATCTTTACTTGCCAACACAAGAAATGTGGCTTAGCTTAGCAGCCACGCCTTGAAATCCTATATTCACTGCCTAGCGCAGTGAATATAGCGTCAGATGCCGAATTTTTCGACCAATCAGCTATAGTGGGATTCTTTATATTCATCTTAGTAAATTATACTAAATGTTTTCCGTCTTTCCATAGAGTTATGGTAACACAAGTGAAGTTTGGGAGAACAAGAAATGCTGTGGAGCGAGTGTTTCCACAGCAATTTCGAGTTCTCCCAAACTTTCATGACTGTTACCATAACTGTGTGGAAACACACTCAGGGAAAACGTTTTCTATTGTCTAATAAAAGACCGCGACAATTATTTTTGCGTCTTAACCCTCAATCGTGGCCTAGACTGTGCACTAACAAAGACGATATATCCAAAGTCATTCAATTGAGGTTGCGCCGTACCTGAAATTCTGTACTAAAATGCTGTATTGAAAATGCACAGAAATACACTTCTAGCAAATGCTGCACTCACTTCATACTTTCTGTAATTAACCAGAATTGTCAAAAGCAGCATTGCTTCATAGCCATGTTGCTGTCTGGCCACTGGATCAGCGAGAACCTAATGACAAAACACATTGGTAAGACTGATAACTACTTTGTGCACTGTACAATGTAAAGGTAAAGTCTCCTTGCGCCTAGTGGCCAACAACTGCCAGAGTTTATCCCAGTTTCGGTAGATGTAGCATGAAGCAACTAAAAGTATTGTTAAAGGGGCTGTGTCACGCTACGTTTTGCTATTCTTCCCTGTATTCTTTTTTTACGAGCTATAAAATCAAACATGTCAATGAAATATTAATTCAAAGATGCAATCTCACTTACATAACAAACACAGACGATTTCTAAGCATTATTTACACACTGAAAATAGCGTGACACAGCCCCTTTAACACGGACCGGTGCTCGAATCTGGACCGCTCGATCCAGAGTCAAGCGTCTTAACCATTCGGTCACCGCTCCTCCCATGTGCCATGTTGAGAGAATAACTCATCAATCACTACACTTACCTGAATGACAGCTTCAAAAATGCTGTTAATCATGATATATTCCACTATCGTGTTTTGACTGACATTGTCAGTTGCCTAAAATGAGATGAACACTGTCAGACTCAGACAAACATGTATGCATATCCCAGGGGATTACTCTAGGGGAGGGGGGGGGGGGGGGGTGGGGTCAGTGCTTCTTAGGTTTGATGCTTCATTAATATCTACTTCACCTGCTATATTTCCATTGCAAGTTCTCAAACTCAGCTGTCGATTTAATTCCGGAGTGTTTTTTTAATTCCAGAGCTTTGACGTCATTTCGGAATTTTAATCCGTTTTGACGTCTTTTCGGAATTTTAATCCGTTTTGACATGTTTTCTGAATTTTAATCCGTTTTGACGTGTTTGCGGAATTTTAATCCGTTTTGACGTCTTTTCGGAATTTTAATCCCTTCTGGGTCATTTCTGAATTTTAATCCGTTTTGACATATTTTCTGAATTTTAATCCGTTTTGACATATTTTCTGAATTTTAATCCGTTTTGACAAATTTTCTGAATTTTAATCCGTTTTGACGTATTTTCGCAATTTTAATCCGTTTTGACATATTTTCTAAATTTTAATCCGTTTTGACGTATTTTCTGAATTTTAATCCGTTTTGACATATTTTCTGAATTTTAATCCGTTTTGACATATTTTCTGAATTTTAATCCGTTTTGACAAATTTTCTGAATTTTAATCCGTTTTGACGTATTTTCGCAATTTTAATCCGTTTTGACGTATTTTCTAAATTTTAATCCGTTTTGACGTCATTTCGCAATTTTAATCCGTTTTGACGCATTTTCTGAATTTTAATCCGTTTTGACATATTTTCTAAATTTTAATCCGTTTTGACATATTTTCGGAATTTTAATCCGTTTTGACGTATTTTCGCAATTTTAATCCGTTTTGACGTGTTTTCGGAATTTTAATCCGTTTTGACGTGTTTTCTGAATTTTAATCCGTTTTGACGTCATTTCGGAATTTCAATCCGTTTTGACAAATTTTCTGAATTTTAATCCGTTTTGACATATTTTCTAAATTTTAATCCGTTTTGACATATTTTCGGAATTTTAATCCGTTTTGACGTATTTCGGAATTTTAATCCGTTTTGACGTGTTTTCGGAATTTTAATCCGTTTTGACGTGTTTTCTGAATTTTAATCCGTTTTGACGTCATTTCGGAATTTCAATCCGTTTTGACGTATTTTCTGAATTTTAATCCGTTTTGAAGTATTTTCTGAATTTTAATCCGTTTTGACGTATTTTCTGAATTTTAATCCGTTTTGACATATTTTCGGAATTTTAATCCGTTTTGACGAGTTTTTTTGACATATTTTCGGAATTTTAATCCGTTTTGACGTGTTTTCTGAATTTTAATCCGTTTTGACGTCATTTCGGTATTTTAATCCGTTTTGACGTATTTTCTGAATTGTAATCCGTTTTGACGTCATTTCGGAATTTAAATCCGTTTTGACGTATTTTCTGAATTTTAATCCGTTTTGACATATTTCCCGAATTTTAATCCCTTTTGACATATTGTCGGAATTTTAATCCGTTTTGACATATTTTCTAAATTTTAATCCGTTTTGACGTATTTTCTGAATTTTAATCCGTTTTGACGTCATTTCGCAATTTTAATCCGTTTTGACGCATTTTCTGAATTTTAATCCGTTTTGACATATTTTCTAAATTTTAATCCGTTTTGACATATTTTCGGAATTTTAATCCGTTTTGACGTATTTTCGCAATTTTAATCCGTTTTGACGTGTTTTCGGAATTTTAATCCGTTTTGACGTGTTTTCTGAATTTTAATCCGTTTTGACGTCATTTCGGAATTTCAATCCGTTTTGACAAATTTTCTGAATTTTAATCCGTTTTGACATATTTTCTAAATTTTAATCCGTTTTGACATATTTTCGGAATTTCAATCCGTTTTGACGTATTTTCGCAATTTTAATCCGTTTTGACGTGTTTTCGGAATTTTAATCCGTTTTGACGTGTTTTCGGAATTTTAATCCGTTTTGACGTCATTTCGGAATTTCAATCCGTTTTGACGTATTTTCTGAATTTTAATCCGTTTTGAAGTATTTTCGGAATTTTAATCCGTTTTGACGTATTTTCTGAATTTTAATCCGTTTTGACATATTTTCGGAATTTTAATCCGTTTTGACGAGTTTTTTTGACATATTTTCGGAATTTTAATCCGTTTTGACGTGTTTTCTGAATTTTAATCCGTTTTGACGTCATTTCGGTATTTTAATCCGTTTTGACGTATTTTCTGAATTGTAATCCGTTTTGACGTCATTTCGGAATTTAAATCCGTTTTTGACGTATTTTCTGAATTTTAATCCGTTTTGACATATTTCCCGAATTTTAATCCGTTTTGACATATTGTCGGAATTTTAATCCGTTTTGACATATTTTCTAAATTTTAATCCGTTTTGACGTATTTTCTGAATTTTAATCCGTTTTGACGTCATTTCGCAATTTTAATCCGTTTTGACGCATTTTCTGAATTTTAATCCGTTTTGACATATTTTCTAAATTTTAATCCGTTTTGACACATTTTCGGAATTTTAATCCGTTTTGACGTATTTTCGCAATTTTAATCCGTTTTGACGTGTTTTCTGAATTTTAATCCGTTTTGACGTCATTTCGTAATTTTAATCCGTTTTGACGTATTTTCTGAATTTTAATCCATTTTGACATATTTTCTGAATTTTAATCCGTTTTGACATATTTTCTGAATTTTAATCCGTTTTGACGTATTTTCTGAATTTTAATCCGTTTTGACGTATTTTCTGAATTTTAATCCATTTTGACATAATTTCGGTAATCCATTTTGACATATTTTCTGAATTTTAATCCGTTGATATATTTTCTGAATTTTAATCCGTTTTGACATATTTTCTGAATTTTAATCCGTTTTGACATATTTTCTGAATTTTAATCCGTTTTGACATATTTTCTGAATTTTAATCCGTTTTGACATATTTTCTAAATTTTAATCCGTTTTGACAAATTTTCTGAATTTTAATCCGTTTTGACGTATTTTCGGAATTTTAATCCGTTTTGACGTATTTTCTCAATTTTAATCCGTTTTGACATATTTTCTGAATTTTAATCCGTTTTGACGTATTTTCTGAATTTTAATCCGTTTTGACGTATTTTCTAAATTTTAATCCATTTTGACATATTTTCGGAATTTTAATCCGTTTTGACGTCATTTCGGAATTTTAATCCGTTTTGACGTATTTTCTGAAATGTAATCCGTTTTGACGTCATTTCGGAATTTAAATCCGTTTTGACGTATTTTCTGAATTTTAATCCGTTTTGACATATTTTCCGAATTTTAATCCGTTTTGACGAGTTTTTTTTGACATATTTTCGGAATTTTAATCCGTTTTGACGTGTTTTCTGAATTTTAATCCGTTTTGACGTCATTTCGGTATTTTAATCCGTTTTGACGTATTTTCTGAATTGTAATCCGTTTTGACGTCATTTCGGAATTTAAATCCGTTTTTGACGTATTTTCTGAATTTTAATCCGTTTTGACATATTTCCCGAATTTTAATCCCTTTTGACATATTGTCGGAATTTTAATCCGTTTTGACATATTTTCTAAATTTTAATCCGTTTTGACGTATTTTCTGAATTTTAATCCGTTTTGACGTCATTTCGCAATTTTAATCCGTTTTGACGCATTTTCTGAATTTTAATCCGTTTTGACATATTTTCTAAATTTTAATCCGTTTTGACATATTTTCGGAATTTTAATCCGTTTTGACGTATGTTCGCAATTTTAATCCGTTTTGACGTGTTTTCGGAATTTTAATCCGTTTTGACGTGTTTTCTGAATTTTAATCCGTTTTGACGTCATTTCGGAATTTCAATCCGTTTTGACAAATTTTCTGAATTTTAATCCGTTTTGACATATTTTCTAAATTTTAATCCGTTTTGACATATTTTCGGAATTTTAATCCGTTTTGACGTATTTTCGCAATTTTAATCCGTTTTGACGTGTTTTCGGAATTTTAATCCGTTTTGACGTGTTTTCGGAATTTTAATCCGTTTTGACGTCATTTCGGAATTTCAATCCGTTTTGACGTATTTTCTGAATTTTAATCCGTTTTGAAGTATTTTCGGAATTTTAATCCGTTTTGACGTATTTTCTGAATTTTAATCCGTTTTGACATATTTTCTAAATTTTAATCCGTTTTGACATATTTTCGGAATTTTAATCCGTTTTGACGTATTTTCGCAATTTTAATCCGTTTTGACGTGTTTTCGGAATTTTAATCCGTTTTGACGTGTTTTCTGAATTTTAATCCGTTTTGACGTCATTTCGGAATTTCAATCCGTTTTGACAAATTTTCTGAATTTTAATCCGTTTTGACATATTTTCTAAATTTTAATCCGTTTTGACATATTTTCGGAATTTCAATCCGTTTTGACGTATTTTCGCAATTTTAATCCGTTTTGACGTGTTTTCGGAATTTTAATCCGTTTTGACGTGTTTTCGGAATTTTAATCCGTTTTGACGTCATTTCGGAATTTCAATCCGTTTTGACGTATTTTCTGAATTTTAATCCGTTTTGAAGTATTTTCGGAATTTTAATCCGTTTTGACGTATTTTCTGAATTTTAATCCGTTTTGACATATTTTCGGAATTTTAATCCGTTTTGACGAGTTTTTTTTGACATATTTTCGGAATTTTAATCCGTTTTGACGTGTTTTCTGAATTTTAATCCGTTTTGACGTCATTTCGGTATTTTAATCCGTTTTGACGTATTTTCTGAATTGTAATCCGTTTTGACGTCATTTCGGAATTTAAATCCGTTTTTGACGTATTTTCTGAATTTTAATCCGTTTTGACATATTTCCCGAATTTTAATCCCTTTTGACATATTGTCGGAATTTTAATCCGTTTTGACATATTTTCTAAATTTTAATCCGTTTTGACGTATTTTCTGAATTTTAATCCGTTTTGACGTCATTTCGCAATTTTAATCCGTTTTGACGCATTTTCTGAATTTTAATCCGTTTTGACATATTTTCTAAATTTTAATCCGTTTTGACATATTTTCGGAATTTTAATCCGTTTTGACGTATTTTCGCAATTTTAATCCGTTTTGACGTGTTTTCTGAATTTTAATCCGTTTTGACGTCATTTCGTAATTTTAATCCGTTTTGACGTATTTTCTGAATTTTAATCCATTTTGACATATTTTCTGAATTTTAATCCGTTTTGACATATTTTCTGAATTTTAATCCGTTTTGACGTATTTTCTGAATTTTAATCCGTTTTGACGTATTTTCTGAATTTTAATCCATTTTGACATAATTTCGGTAATCCATTTTGACATATTTTCTGAATTTTAATCCGTTGATATATTTTCTGAATTTTAATCCGTTTTGACATATTTTCTGAATTTTAATCCGTTTTGACATATTTTCTAAATTTTAATCCGTTTTGACAAATTTTCTGAATTTTAATCCGTTTTGACGTATTTTCGGAATTTTAATCCGTTTTGACGTATTTTCTCAATTTTAATCCGTTTTGACATATTTTCTGAATTTTAATCCGTTTTGACGTATTTTCTGAATTTTAATCCGTTTTGACGTATTTTCTAAATTTTAATCCATTTTGACATATTTTCGGAATTTTAATCCGTTTTGACGTCATTTCGGAATTTTAATCCGTTTTGACGTATTTTCTGAAATGTAATCCGTTTTCACGTCATTTCGGAATTTAAATCCGTTTTGACGTATTTTCTGAATTTTAATCCGTTTTGACATATTTTCCGAATTTTAATCCGTTTTGACGAGTTTTTTTTGACATATTTTCGGAATTTTAATCCGTTTTGACGTGTTTTCTGAATTTTAATCCGTTTTGACGTCATTTCGGTATTTTAATCCGTTTTGACGTATTTTCTGAATTGTAATCCGTTTTGACGTCATTTCGGAATTTAAATCCGTTTTTGACGTATTTTCTGAATTTTAATCCGTTTTGACATATTTCCCGAATTTTAATCCCTTTTGACATATTGTCGGAATTTTAATCCGTTTTGACATATTTTCTAAATTTTAATCCGTTTTGACGTATTTTCTGAATTTTAATCCGTTTTGACGTCATTTCGCAATTTTAATCCGTTTTGACGCATTTTCTGAATTTTAATCCGTTTTGACATATTTTCTAAATTTTAATCCGTTTTGACATATTTTCGGAATTTTAATCCGTTTTGACGTATTTTCGCAATTTTAATCCGTTTTGACGTGTTTTCGGAATTTTAATCCGTTTTGACGTGTTTTCTGAATTTTAATCCGTTTTGACGTCATTTCGGAATTTCAATCCGTTTTGACAAATTTTCTGAATTTTAATCCGTTTTGACATATTTTCTAAATTTTAATCCGTTTTGACATATTTTCGGAATTTTAATCCGTTTTGACGTATTTTCGCAATTTTAATCCGTTTTGACGTGTTTTCGGAATTTTAATCCGTTTTGACGTGTTTTCGGAATTTTAATCCGTTTTGACGTCATTTCGGAATTTCAATCCGTTTTGACGTATTTTCTGAATTTTAATCCGTTTTGAAGTATTTTCGGAATTTTAATCCGTTTTGACGTATTTTCTGAATTTTAATCCGTTTTGACATATTTTCGGAATTTTAATCCGTTTTGACGAGTTTTTTTTGACATATTTTCGGAATTTTAATCCGTTTTGACGTGTTTTCTGAATTTTAATCCGTTTTGACGTCATTTCGGTATTTTAATCCGTTTTGACGTATTTTCTGAATTGTAATCCGTTTTGACGTCATTTCGGAATTTAAATCCGTTTTGACGTATTTTCTGAATTTTAATCCGTTTTGACATATTTCCCGAATTTTAATCCCTTTTGACATATTGTCGGAATTTTAATCCGTTTTGACATATTTTCTAAATTTTAATCCGTTTTGACGTATTTTCTGAATTTTAATCCGTTTTGACGTCATTTCGCAATTTTAATCCGTTTTGACGCATTTTCTGAATTTTAATCCGTTTTGACATATTTTCTAAATTTTAATCCGTTTTGACATATTTTCGGAATTTTAATCCGTTTTGACGTATTTTCGCAATTTTAATCCGTTTTGACGTGTTTTCTGAATTTTAATCCGTTTTGACGTCATTTCGTAATTTTAATCCGTTTTGACGTATTTTCTGAATTTTAATCCGTTTTGACATATTTTCTGAATTTTAATCCGTTTTGACGTATTTTCTGAATTTTAATCCGTTTTGACGTATTTTCTGAATTTTAATCCATTTTGACATAATTTCGGTAATCCATTTTGACATATTTTCTGAATTTTAATCCGTTGATATATTTTCTGAATTTTAATCCGTTTTGACATATTTTCTGAATTTTAATCCGTTTTGACATATTTTCTGAATTTTAATCCGTTTTGACATATTTTCTGAATTTTAATCCGTTTTGACATATTTTCTAAATTTTAATCCGTTTTGACAAATTTTCTGAATTTTAATCCGTTTTGACGTATTTTCGGAATTTTAATCCGTTTTGACGTATTTTCTCAATTTTAATCCGTTTTGACATATTTTCTGAATTTTAATCCGTTTTGACGTATTTTCTGAATTTTAATCCGTTTTGACGTATTTTCTAAATTTTAATCCATTTTGACATATTTTCGGAATTTTAATCCGTTTTGACGTCATTTCGGAATTTTAATCCGTTTTGACGTATTTTCTGAAATGTAATCCGTTTTGACGTCATTTCGGAATTTAAATCCGTTTTGACGTATTTTCTGAATTTTAATCCGTTTTGACATATTTTCCGAATTTTAATCCCTTTTGACATATTGTCGGAATTTTAATCCGTTTTGACGTATTTTCGAAATTTTAATCCGTTTTGACGTGTTTTCTGAATTTTAATCCGTTTTGACGTCATTTCGTAATTTTAATCCGTTGATATATTTTCTGAATTTTAATCCGTTTTTACATATTTTCTGAATTTTAATCCGTTTTGACATATTTTCTGAATTTTAATCCGTTTTGACATATTTTCTAAATTTTAATCCGTTTTGACAAATTTTCTGAATTTTAATCCGTTTTGACGTGTTTTCTGAATTTTAATCCGTTTTGACGTCATTTCGGTATTTTAATCCGTTTTGACGTATTTTCTGAATTGTAATCCGTTTTGACGTCATTTCGGAATTTAAATCCGTTTTTGACGTATTTTCTGAATTTTAATCCGTTTTGACATATTTCCCGAATTTTAATCCCTTTTGACATATTGTCGGAATTTTAATCCGTTTTGACATATTTTCTAAATTTTAATCCGTTTTGACGTATTTTCTGAATTTTAATCCGTTTTGACGTCATTTCGCAATTTTAATCCGTTTTGACGCATTTTCTGAATTTTAATCCGTTTTGACATATTTTCTAAATTTTAATCCGTTTTGACATATTTTCGGAATTTTAATCCGTTTTGACGTATTTTCGCAATTTTAATCCGTTTTGACGTGTTTTCTGAATTTTAATCCGTTTTGACGTCATTTCGTAATTTTAATCCGTTTTGACGTATTTTCTGAATTTTAATCCATTTTGACATATTTTCTGAATTTTAATCCGTTTTGACATATTTTCTGAATTTTAATCCGTTTTGACGTATTTTCTGAATTTTAATCCGTTTTGACGTATTTTCTGAATTTTAATCCATTTTGACATAATTTCGGTAATCCATTTTGACATATTTTCTGAATTTTAATCCGTTGATATATTTTCTGAATTTTAATCCGTTTTGACATATTTTCTGAATTTTAATCCGTTTTGACATATTTTCTGAATTTTAATCCGTTTTGACATATTTTCTGAATTTTAATCCGTTTTGACATATTTTCTAAATTTAATCCGTTTTGACAAATTTTCTGAATTTTAATCCGTTTTGACGTATTTTCGGAATTTTAATCCGTTTTGACGTATTTTCTCAATTTTAATCCGTTTTGACATATTTTCTGAATTTTAATCCGTTTTGACATATTTTCTGAATTTTAATCCGTTTTGACGTATTTTCGGAATTTTAATCCGTTTTGACGTAATTTCGGAATTTTAACCCGTTTTGACGTATTTTCTGAATTTTAATCCATTTTGACATATTTTCTGAATTTTAATCCGTTTTGACGTCGTTTCGGAATTTTAATCCGTTTTGACATCTTTTCGGAATTTCAATCCATTTTGACGGATTAAAATTTCTAAAAGACGTCAAAACGGATTAAAATTCCGAAAGATTAATGATAGTGTAAACTTTCACTCGGGACACTCTGGAATTAAATCGACAGCTGTTTTTAATAATTCATCAAGTTAAAACAAAGGACATCATGACCATGACAGGGTTTTGATATCTGATCAAACCTCCATAGATGTTTGCGATTTCATTTCTTCTTTAGTTTTAGTTTCGATTGAGAAGATATATGAAACCCTCAAGACAGTGATCACATTTCCAAACCATTCAAATTCCGTAAAAAATATTCCACAGCGCGTCATATTTTCCACTCTCTTCTCAGGGTTCGGAAATGTAATCCAACCTTGTCTCTCAGGCTTGGTATAATTTATTACATGAAAATCTATACCCTAACGCCAAAAAAAAATAATAATAAATAAACATGATTTGTTTATTATCCTGTTTCTGATCAAAATGGAGAAGTTTATATACCTGCTCAAAAATCATTATTCTTTTTGGTAGCAAATGGACCCTGATGTGAACAAAATGTTGAGCACAAAAACCAAACCCATGAATTTATCAAAAAATGATGCTAAGAACGGCAATATACAAATGTAGATTTAAACAGGAGGCGCATTGCAAAAGGGACTTGACTCCTCTTACTTTCAAAACCATCTAATTTGCATTTTACTTTTGCATGTGGAAACGTAACCTCTGATAAACTCTTGTATTTCTTTTAGAAATTTAAGCTCTCAAAGATAACTTGAATGACCATACGAACATGGGGTAAAATCGAGACAAAAATTAATGTGTTTTAATTTCGCGGGTTCAGAGTTCAGTAAATGTGCGTGGTACTAGTACTGCCAGTATTTAATTTAGCCAAAACTCTATCTTCTTATGGTTCATATTTCTTGGGTAACAAAGTAGTTCGTGGAAGAATGAATAACTGTTTCTAAGTAATATATTATTTTGTGCTTGTTTGGAATAATTTCGAAAAGGACGAACTCGACATTTCATTCACCGCTAATATGGAGCAATTGTCTAATTCGCTGATAATTGACAAATGAGGTCTGTCTTCCTAAGGTAACCTCCCTTTTATAGTGCGACACCCCCGGGGCGACCCTGTGTTTAAGATGTAAGTTTCAAATACAATTTAAAGAAATCATGAAGGGAATATGTACTTACTGTAACAAGGATTAGAGTCAGCTTAAGTGACAGGTTCTTTAAGCTCACTGTGAAAAAGGGTGAAAATGGTAGTTAATAAAACTAGTACACAAAGCCAGTCCTATCAACAACTCTGGCTGCAGGAAAGCAGCACAACTATCAGGGGGTCATTTAATTTGATAGTCAGAACTTTTTCTGTCTGATATCCTCTTTATATGAGAAATTGCAGAACTCTCAAGTCCCCTGGTACTACCAAAAGACCACTACTGGGTCTCTGGACCCTAGGGCCCAGGGACCATGGGTTTTTGGTCTCTGTACTCTCTGGATCCCTGGATCTCTAGGTCCATGGTTCTCTGGGTCTGTGGGCTAGCTGAGCCCCTGACCCTGGTGTTGTTTGTGACATAACTTGGGACTTGGTATATGGAGCATAATTTGATTTACAAGTGTTTGTTAGTTTTTGGTAAAAATTAATCTCCAGATTTCCAGTACTCAAAAGTTGAGAGGTCTGAAAAATATCAACCTTTGTACTGTAGCAAGAGGTTCGAATGTTATCATATTTACCTGGATAGTCCCCAACTAGAAATGTGTGCAAACTTTCTAACAATCCCTGCAAAGAAAAAAATAAAATATACAAAAAATGTGTATGGTAATCAACACAACGAGTGATGTTGTTCAAATAAATTCTATTTTTCAATACTGCAGCCAGGGGGGGCTAGCAGCGAGGCCTGGGACCTAGTATATATGATTGCACATTTTAGAAATTTGGCCGAGCGAGACTAAGTACTGGTTTGTTTAAAATAAACATGGTGGACGATGGCTGACATGACGTGCGTTTGTGTTCGTTCAGAAATATTTTGGCGATTCCACGTCCAAACATCTATGGGAACGATTCGGTCGCTGTTTAACTGAACTTTGGTCATTGTGGGACACCATGGATGAAAATTCCACAGCAAACTCCCGTAGAGGTACGTTTCTCGAATGATTGACAGATTTCTTTACTTGTGCGATCATGTATTGCGGAAAAGCGGCAAGATCAAAGGGCGCTGCCTGCCCCCCCTGACTGCAGCACCTTTCAAACTCTGCTCAATCAATGGTTGAATTTTTCGCTGTCATCAATCATCTAGTAAGCGAATGTCTCAGGAAACAGAAGTTCACTTCCATGGGTTCAAAAGGTCACATCCGTGGATTGTGATTGGTAGAGTTTGATTGATTTTGTGTTTCAGGGTCCATTGGTTGTCATGGCAATTATGATCGACAGCAGTGAAAAACGTAACGGTTTTGAACATTACTTCAGAGTTCACAATCATGTTATTGAAGGGTGCATTAACCCCTTTCACTCCCAGAGTCAAACCTTGAGTCAATAAATGTGCTTCTAACTTTCAAGTCTGGATGAAACCCTAGTATGTGACCATTCAAATGAAAGCTTTGAGCATTACTTTCAAGTGGTGCTGTTAGTTTTTGACAAATATTTTGCAAAGTGTTATTCAATATTTTTTTTTTCTCAGTTTTGAACTTAACACTATTGGGAGTGAAATTAACAGTTAATACACTGATATCAACATACCTGCATTTGTGCTTCGGCAGCATCAAAACCAATCAAAATGTTAATGATGTCAAACCCATGGTCCCCTAATCTCTTTCTGTAAACCGCCCGGACTATTGCACACAGCGTCTGAAAGTACAGAGACAACATAGCTTATTAGTAATTAAAACATATACTCCAGGACCTATATTATTGTCTTGTTGGCCTGTTTCCTGACAATGTACATGCTGTATTCAATTTGTAAGGAGAAGTAGATGTTTAATACATACCTGCAGAGCATTGACTAGTTTTATTTGGTGATCTCCTCGCAAAGCAATACAGCATTGAGAAAACAGAAGGTTGAGGTTTTCCTAATTAAATGAATTAATTAAGAGTTAGTAAGCCCAATCAGAATTCAATTGCCCTATATAATAAAAAAATTATAATATTATCATGTATAATAAGCGGTAAAGCATAAATTATACATGTAAGTTATTGTAAGTTAATGGTACTGAGACAGCTCATACAGTCCACAAGTCAGTGAAGGGGTTACCCCTCCCGGGTTACCTCCCCACCCCCACCCATCCCCACAAGTCATGTAACTGTTTTGTTTAGATGTTTATCTTTTGTAACTTGTACCTTAACATCCATAAGTTCTTCTTCACTGAGCTTATCAATACACTGTTCCAAGTACACAGCATTGACCTTAAAGACAGAAAATGTTAAGTATATCTCCTTAAGGTATCAGCCACCCTTCAAAATTACCATTTTGTGAAATTTTCAATTTTTTGAAATTCTGGTAGATCTCGCAAAGAGCTTTTATTTCCAAAAAATTCTACCTCAAAATGTTATTTCTGTGGAAAGTTATTGAACATGAAAGATTTCCTTCATTATTTTTCTGTAATTAGCTGTTGACATTTCAGTCATATTTATTCAATTATCCAATTACATACAATATGAATAATTGTCTGCGCTGCGTGGCCGATTTCATAGCGAGCGACAAAGGTTTCACCTACCACTTTCAGAGTCAAAGCAAAGTGACTTCCATCAAATCCATTAAAAGCAAAAATGAAGTCGCCCTGTACAAATACTACCTAAAGTTAATTTTAGCCGGTTGAATTGATTCTGCGACACAAAACAGCGCACATTTGCCGAGCGACGCGTGCGTATTGAACTCCAAGTCGGCAGCCATTCAACCAATTTGGCTGAAATTTGGCCAGAATGATGACATACATCTCTTCTACAAAACCGCGTCTGCGAATTTTAATACTCCTTTTAATTTTAAAGCTAGAGCTTTTTTTCCACAGGGAGTGCTAACTAATTGTCACTCCCAACTTCATTTGCCAATAAAAGAAAAACAAACGCACTTGTCAAAAATCTGAGACACGGTTTTTTAGCCGAACGTGTTGAGAAGCGAATACGGTGTTAATCGTTTTCTTCTGTTTATTTCCGGAGGGACTGGAACATGATTTATAAAGACATGTACTTTTACACAAAGCTTCCCATTTTCGAAACACATTTAAGTTTATCGTTTTTTTTAGTAAAAAGCCATAATCTGGAATTATTAAACTTTCAAAAAATATATGGTTTATAGGATTTTTTATAAAAACAACTAACGCTACAGCGATCCGCGCGCGGACGGTCCTGAAGGGTGGCTGATACCTTAAACACTTTCTTGAATACATGACAGACTAACTAGCACTCAGGGATTGATTTACAGTTGGGGGGATTAGGGAAGACGTGGGTGGGACTGCTATGCCTATATGGCTCAATAAAGCTATAAATACAAATTTAGGTCTGACTTTTGATGTGGATGGACAATATACATACCTCAGAGACAATAATAATAGCATTATTGAGATAGGTCATATAATTAAAAATGGTGGTTGCGGTGGTCGGTGGTCGCGGTGGTCATGGTTGTGGTCTCAGTGGTCATGGTGGGGGTCGCAGTGATCATGGTGGTGGATGTATAATGCGCATTCTGATTGGTTGTGTAGTCATTAAGTGCATCAGAGGCCATGTAACATGGTTATGATGTATCACTGCATTTTGTTGGCTTTATTTCATCAAAGAAATAGAAAATGGCTGGTTCTTGTTTGTAACATACATGTAGGCTGCCGATGTATTAACACAAGAAAGTTTAGGAGAATTTAGTACTTAAGGCCTCGCCTTCAACTCGGGTTTACACAAACTTTTGAATTCTCCCAACTTTCTCTTGTGTTTGCATCATTCAGGCTATGTAAACATAAGCCATTTTCTATTTTTCTAAATAGTAACAGTGCTTACAATCTATCCACTATTTGAAACTTATTTCTCACTGTTATATGTTTAAATAACTTTAATAATGAATCATAACTCATCACTCACCCTCATGAGAAAAAATTCATGCCAGAAATTTGGACTTTCACGAGATGGATCATCTCCCTGAAAAAAAATAAAACTCTTGTAAAGCTGTGTGAAAGAAATGAGTAATGTGTAGTGAGTAAAGTAATTATGTTAATTTGTTTCCATATTACTTTTAAAAGCTTGATATTATGTACATGTATTCACTTATTAAAAGTAACAGCAGTTATTACAGATGTCAGCGGTTTGACATGCAAACAAGGCGCAAGGCCCGGTGATCTGGGTACGAGATTAGGCGAAAGGGTCAATCTGGTATTGTTACAAACGAGGCGAAAGGGTCAATCTGGCATTGTATTGGCCCATTAGCCTCATTTGTTAATGCTCGATTACCAGCCGCTGTTCGGGAAAATGAGCCAGAACGAAGACCGCGTCCACTTTGGTGCGTCCACTTTGGTGTGCGTCCACTTTGGTGCGTCCACTTTGGTGCGTCCACTTTGGTGCGTCCACTTTCCAATTACCACTTTTTCTCTCACTATCCAACCACCCCACCCTCCTCCTTGTGGGGTCTTTCCTTATATTTCTTTCTTTTCTGTCCCTTCCTTCATTGGCGAATTCATATCTTGAGCAGCAGGGGACTTATTACACAGGGTAATCAATCAATCAATCAATCAATCAATAAAAATAATAAGTTCTGATTTAGGAAGCTTGAGCCTAAACAAGTTATAAAAACAAAGTAATCAGACATGTCTTTAAAACAAGTAAGCTTGCATGTACATGTCTGATCACTTTGATTTTGGTACGTGGTAAAATATTAAATATTATGATCATATGTATATCTCACTCACGTACATGTACATACCTTAAAGAAATCATCATAGATTCCAACGATTTTCTCTTTGACCGGCTTCTTTGGTGATAAAGGTCCTGATTTTATTTCAGCCATAGTATAAACCATCGTATTTAAACTTGCCCACGAAACTGTTAGCAAATATAAGCTTACTGGAGATCGAATCTCAAGTTGTCAAAGTTTTACAAATCATATCGACTATCGTTTCTTACCAAGGACAAAAATGTCAATAAAATCATCGGCTTGCTCTTAGCAAAGAACAACATTCAATTGTAAGCACGTCGAAGCCACATTTTGTGCTAAATTTTGCTATTAAATTCAAACAAAATAGGTTTTTTGTCGGGTTTTGTGTCAATTTCTAAGAGAAGCACTGGCACTACTGAAGTTAACCGCTGGTAATAGAGCACGTGATCCGGAGTCACGAGACTTTAAATTTCCCAGAATTCTACATTCGCGCCAAAACCTTACACGTGAAAAGTAGGAAACATGGCGGACTTTCTGTCCTGCAAAACTTTGAGCTAAGTCGATTCTAGAACTTTAAAAATGGGCCTTACGAAAAGCGAGGCGTTCACAGTCTTGGAGCTTCCATTAGGTTTGTATTCTCTTTTCTAGATTATGCCTTCGAATCCACTAAATTTGGTTTCAGCGTGAAATAAACACTTCTTCAAGGTGGTGTATATTTCGCGATCTCTATCTCTCTTTAGTGGACTATTTTAAAGCGAAAGAATGCACAATATTCTTTCCAAATTGATGTATAATTTGCTGATGTCTCTCAGTTCGTTGCCTCGGGGTTTTTCGTTCAAAGCATTTTGTGTTTAATTCGAATCTTGACCCGTAGTTCTTCGAGCTCCTAAAAATTGCGTGACGAAATTCGAACTATTGTTCGGACTTCTGTCAATTTCAGTATTGACTGAATTATAATATGATGTGATTTTTTACTGCATTTACCAAGCAATTAAAAGGGTACTGTTCGATGTCCACTAAATTCCGGTGTTTGATCTCCGTCTTTGTTTAGGTTTTATTCCAAGTAAAACAAAATAGTTATTATTTTTAAACAGGAAGTGTGGGAATGTTGTCAATATTGCTTTACAAAGACAGAATTAAGACACTTTTGAGTGCTTGTTATGGACCTTTACCTCAATAAATTCAACTTAACTACTTTCCAATTAAATCAAGGAGATCAAAGTGCAAAGGAAAGTGTCAAAGTACATTGTGGTGATGATGAAAGTAAAAGTAAAGTATGAATATATGAAATGATTCATATATGTGAACTGCAGTGGAAAGAACGAAATAGAATGAGATCTTCACAGTTATGTTTCAACTAAGCAGTTAAAAAGAAGTCCTAAAAAAATTCAGGCTCCAACGGGATTCAAACCCATAACTTTGTGATTCTGGAGCAAACGCTCTGCCACTGAGCTATGAAGCCAGTCGTAACACTTACTACACTGTAGTAACACCCCTCGCAGGTGTTACGGGTTCAAATGAGAACACTGAGTGCCGTCTCAATATTCATTCATGTAATGTTTTTCAGAAAAAGTTGTGAAAAACAAGGTGTAATTCCCCTTTGGTATCATTAGCACCACATCCCACCATAAAAAATTCCAATGAAATTTTGCTGACCAGTTCACAAGCTCTTCACAAAATTTAAACCCAATGAAAATAAAAGACATCAGGGTAACATGTTATACATTGATATGTTTTCAGGAGCCAGTAACGAAGAGATTCGATCCAGTTACAAACGTCTTGCTTTGAAGTGGCACCCTGACAAACACAACAACAGTCAAGAAGCTACCGAGGTAAGTCAAGCATGTTCATTATTATTATGTTGATTGTATGCTTGACAAGCTTTGCTTTGTGTGAGACGTGGTGGTCGATTGGTTAACGTGTTGGACTCCAGATCGAGCGATCCAGGTTCGAGTGCTGGCTGGGGTCATTGTGTTGTGTTCTTGGGCAAGATTAACTCTCACAGTGCCTCTCCCCACCCAGGAACTTGTATAAATGGGTACTGGCGACAAAATGCTGGGAGGCAACCTGCAATGGACTAGCATCCCATCCAGGGGAGTAGCAATACTCCTAGTCGACTTCATGCTACAGAAACCAGGATAAGCTCCGCGAGTGCTATGAGCCAAAGTGTGGCTTTACCTTTTTTGACAAACTTTTTTATTTCTAGAAATTCCAAGAAGTGTCTTCAGCATACAAGCGGCTAACAAGTGAAGACTCTGATGATGAAATTAACTTGACTCCTGTAAGTAGTGTGTCTATTTTCAATTGATTTTGTGATCTATACTATTTCCATGTTTTATTTCTGTCATTAATCTGCCCACCGACACCAGCCAAAAAAATCTGGCCATATTATTGGGGTATGTTAATGAAGTTGGCCTAACTGACTGCTCAGGCCAAAATAAAGTGGCAGTAATAATGTATTCTGGAATTTGGCCTATTTTGATAGTCATTCCTTTTAAGACAGTTTGGTCCATTTCTTCCTAACTTGCAGGCGGATATGTTTGACCTCTTTGCTCACATTTTCTTTCACCGAAATGGTAAGTAAATCTCAGTTATGTGTGGTACAAATATAGGGCTGGCTGAATCCAACATGGAGAGACCTTACAGTGTATTTCAGACAAGACTTTAGTTTTTATAAAATCTGAACCCTTAGATTCAGTGCTTGTTACTTCTACATGTATGTAAATTGTAGATCATTCATTCAAACCAGCGAGGACTGATAGAACAGTTTTCTAGTAATTGTTGTAAAACTAAAACCAAGACTTACTTATGGAGGCAGCGTGGCCGAGTGGTTTTGGGACTGGTATTGTAATCCGGAGGTCCCAGGTTCAAGCCCTCCATCCTGCTACATAACTACTTTTTAAAATTTTTGGTGATTGTTTTGTTTAGGAATGTTTGGTTGCTGTCCTGGAATGTATGACTCAGACAACAGTTGTGACAGTGATGACGATGATGATGATGATGACGACGATGAGTTGGATGACGAAATTCTTCAAAGTATAGCACGGAGTTTTAGGAAAAAATATGAAAGAAAACCCACAGAAAAAGCAACTAGTAAGTAGGAAAGATAGCTTGTAATCTGTTTGTATTGATTGCTAACAGTGTACTGTTTCTATACTAAACGTTTTCCGTGTTTCCATAGAGTTATGGTAACACAAGTGAAGTTTGGGAGAATTAGAAATGCTGTGCGGCTCGTGTTTCCACAGCAGTTTCGAGTTCTACCAAACTTTCACAAGTGTTACCATAACTCTGTGGAAACACATGCAGGGAAAAACGTTTTCTATTGTTTTTATTAATAAAAGCACAAAGCAATTTTCTACATGACTTGTACATGTATGTTTCCATAGAGTTTTGGTAAATGGTTTTGAGCCAATCAGAGTTCACATAGTATCTTGTTTATTTCATACAGTAAAAAGGGGTTCTCAATAGAAAGTAGCAAGATTTCTTGTTAGTGTCTTGCTGAAAGTGAACGTGTCTCAATGTCATGTTTTAGCAGATTTAACCAGGATTATTACAGGCGGTAAACACAAAAAATGATGCAAATCTAATCAGCCATCAAATCCCCTAATTTTATAACATAACAAGCGTGGTTACCTTAGCTTGTTAGAAGGTTAAATCTGTTTAGTAAAATGAGTGAACCTTACAACTGTAATTTACTGGGCTGTATTGTTAATCTAGAATATTTTTGTTTCTAGCTGGCCGGCCTGCACATAACTTATCAGAAGCGGTGAGTTGACTTTGACTGCTTCTTTACTTCAACATTGCTTTCTCGTCATACAAAATTTGTATACATTTAATGTATTAGTTGAGGTTTGAGGGTACTTTTGACAACCTTGTTGTAATCCTCGGACACATGGACAGGGCCACCCTTGCCCGTCGGGCAAGTGAGCAGAGAAAGTTACTTGCCCGACAGGAAAATCTACTTGTCCCGGACAACCGGACTGGGTTTTTTTTTTAGGCCTGCCAGGGGATTGATTTGTCGAAAAGGCTTTCGTAAATTATCTTCTCCTATTAGATTGACTGACAGATAATTTTCCTTTAAAACCCGCAGGAAGCCATGAAAAATGCTAAAGAACTTATAGAGGAAGAAGAAAGAGACAGAAAAAAAGCAGAAAAAAGAAGAGCGAAAAAAAAGGTTCGATTTTCATTTTCCCCTTTACTGCTATCCACTAATGGCCATTTCCCATATTCAGTCACCTCTCCTAAAGTTAAGCAGACACTCAGTCGGGACAAGTGCTGCCATATGCAAACACTTAACATTATTATAATCCTCCCATAAATGGACACCTCTTTTGAGTGGATGCTTATTCTGGTCCCAAGCATAGGCGGATTTAGGGGTGGGGCCAAGGGGAGTGTCGCATAGAGGTTATGGTCTTGCCGCAACTGCTAGAGCCCCCTTCTGTATTTCCTTGATCTGCCTCTACCAAGGGTGTCCATGTGTGAGAGGCTCAAACTGTCTCACCTCACCTCCCCTCTTCATGCTCTGTTGCACATACAGCTGTAAGGCTCAAACTGTACTTCTTTTTTTATGACAGAGAAACAAAGAAAGAAAGAGGGAAAAGAAAGGGAGAAGAAAGGAAAAGATGAAAAAGAAAATATACAACAGGTACACAACACATCTGTGCAGTGGGAAGGGGAATGGTTTTAGGCAGGCGGAAGAAATGGCCAAAAAAGTAGGGTAGGAGGGAGAAATGGCTGAAAAAAATGGAGAAGGGAGAACGGCTGAAAAAATTAGGGCAGAGGGACAAACAACATAAAAGGAAGAGGGAGAAACAGCAGAAAACATTATGTTCCTGTCTCCTCTGCATACAGTGTAGCTGCTGCAGTACAAGGCCTCATTTGAATGAATGACTTGATGATAAAAAAATTATCTTTAATGATAATCCGTTTCTCTCTTGCAGCAAAAGAATAATAAAAAAGAAAATATTCCAGCTAGTAGTAAAGTGCCAGCCAAAGACGTGGATAAAAAAAGAAATACAACAACTACAAGTAAAACTGTAAATAACAATACAAAATTATCAAATGGTCTTAAAGAACAGTGCGTGAATAATAACATGAATCTGCAACAATCAGGAAAAATGGAACAAAGTTCATCTAAAAGGTAAGCTGCATAATTAACTTTTGAACTATCACAAGTGGTCAACTATAATACTATCCATCCCAGATATCTGTGGACCTGGTTGTTTTTTTCAGTCCACTTGTTTCATTCCACGGTTCGACTTTAGCGGTTGTGTAAGCCACAAAAATAGTATCGCGTTATGACTTTTTTTTAAACTGTGGAATGAAACCAACGGTGTGTGAAGTGGGCTGAAAAAAAAACAAAGTGAATTAGTTTCTAATGAAACTGTGGTGCTGCATCGGCGGGCAAGTGAAACACTATGTTGATTATCAACACGAAGTTGATAAAGGTAAATTAACCACCGTAGCGAATTTCTAGAAGCTTTTAGAAATTCACTACAGCGGTTAATTTACCTTTATCAACTTGAGTTGATAATCCACATAGTGAAAAAAAACCTTGTCCACGGATGTCTGGGATGTCGAATAGTATATACATGTAGGGCAAGTTTTGCTGAATGTTTACATCTCTATTTAATTAATTTAGAATTCACCCGATTTAAAAACAGATCATCACAACTACGAAGTGCATGTAAAATTTAGTTATCATGCCAAGTTTGAAAGGAAAAGGCTTGAAACCTGCTTCAGACTTGCAAGATTTACAGACATTTGCCACGTACAAATATCTGTTACTAAATTTGACGGTTTTTAAAAGGTTTCTTGGTCAATATTTTAAACATATTCCTATAATAATAATTACATGTACACTGTACAAGGTGGCCATAAGGCAGGGTTCCCACTATTGGGTTTTAACAGAGTGCAAAGAAAGCTGCTGTCCGATAGCCTGGGGCTAGTGTATTTTTTCTGTTGGGGTAGTGCATTTTATCCATCACTTGCCCGACAGACAAGTAAATTTTTGGACATTTTTTTTAGTTGGTGCCAATGAGAAAGGCCTTCGCTGGCTAGCACACAATGGCTCCAACTTGCCCAAAGGGCATCCTGGAAAATATGATTTCTTTGCACCCTGTTTAATTAATTTATTATTTGTGCAATTTTTATTCAGGCATGAAGATGAGGATTTATCAGCTGGAGAGGTTAGATGATGCAAATCATGTTTTTGTGAATAATGTCTTTGATATGTCTGTTGTAGTTTAAAATGAATTTTAGGTCAAAATGATTTCAAACCAGTTTAATTTTTATTTTCCTTTGTTTCAGATTTATTACCATAATCATAAGACAAAGAAAAATCAAAATCAAACTAGTTTGAAATCATTTTAACCTAAAATAATTTTAAACTACAACATATCCATGGCTCAAGGTTCAAGGGATGATTAAGCTAATCCAGGATTAGCGTCAATATTTATTTCAGTTTTGTAACTTTTCAGTGAGGTTTTCTGTTTATATTTTGACCGTTTTGAATTGTGAGTAATCTGAAACTCTTTAAAACTTTAGCAGTGAAAAACACTTTTAGACAAGAGAAAAATAAAACCTTCATTTACTTTTTATAAAAGCTAATCCTGGATTAGAACCCAAGATTAGTGTTAAGAGGGATTCCGCTCAACGTTCGAGCAATAAGTGCAAACATTAATTACTAAAAAACTACGTTTAGCACGGTAACATTTTGAATACTATTTGAAACATATCACTTTCATTCACTTCTCCAAGTGACCCCGCAATTAAATTCTCAAGCATTCTCGAGAAAATTAATGTCAAACCTCGTAAAAAAGTTATTAAAACGCACGCCATTTTGTTTTGAACTGACATGAAGCATCTTTTTAATTAAAATATGTAATGACTTCTCTCGCGGGGTCAGCTTGGGAGCTAATTTATCGATAATTTCTTCTTAACTGTATTCAAAATGTTACCGTGCTATGAGTATTTTTTTGGTAACTTAATTTTTTGCACTTTTTGCTCGAACGTCCAGCGGAAATCGTCTTAATCAGCTTTTGAACAACAGGGCTCATTAGTATTCTATACCAGTATGAACTGAAATTTTGTTACAGTACAATTTTTTCTGTGGGTTTCAAATATTTTGGTGGTTGTCGTTTGTTTTTGGATCAGGAAGTTCAACTTGGGACACTAAAATAGTGGTACGATTTCTCAAACTCTCAAGGGAAATGAAAAACAGTTCGAGATAGCAGGGAGTTCGAGATAGCCGATAGTAAATGACTGAAAAACAAGGGGAATGGGTTTCAGTTCGAGATAGCGGGGTGTTTGAGATAACCGAGGTTCAACTGTATTTCACAGACAAACCTGTTGCTTTTTCTGTCTGATATTTGTGGAACTGTGTTTCCAGGTACATGTAGCTCGGTGGGAGGAGACTGGCTTAACCCTTTCACTCCCAACAGTGCTAAGTTCAAAACCGAGGAAAAAAACTTGAATTTCATTTTGCAAAATTGTCCAAAACAAAGAGCACCACTTGAAAGTAATGCTCAACAGCTTTCATTTGAATGGTCACACACTAGGGTTTCATCCACAGACTCAAAAGTTGGAGCTACATTTATTGACTCAAGGTTTGACTCTGGGAGTGAAAGGGTTAATTCAGAAGTTTATGGTATTTTCTTTTTCATAGGAGCCCACATGGGATACATCCAGTGCATTCTTTGCGAGAGCCGCTGGTCGTACTCCAGCATCTACTCCTGCCTCCACCTCAACAACTGTAAAAAATACTACTCCCATAACCACTGGTCAGGGTCCTCAAAATGTAAAGAACAACTCCAGTCAACAGGCATCGGCAGAACAGATAGATCCTGTGGTACTACGTAGCAGACAAGTAGCAGGTTGGTATGACTGTGACTCAGTCGGGGGAACAAGTGCTGTTTCTGGCAAATCTTCATTGATTTGAAGCGCTACAACGAGTTTCCGATTGTTTTTATCCAATCAAGAGTCTCGCAATGAGGATACATCTTGTTGCTTCATTGAGACGAAAATCGCTGTCTCATCTTGGCGGAATTTTGCCCTTGACTGTTACTTGTTCCCTTGACTGGACTCTGCTAATCCTTATGACTGAATAAATTGTTTATAAAAGCTTGAATAAGTAAAATTACAATAGAAAGTTTTCTAAGCCCTGGTCAAATGGAGTCGGAAGTAGACGCCAGTTTTTGACTTTTGTTAAGCACTTGCATTGACTCATATTCACTTTGATTGAGATCAAGAAAATATAGTGTTTGTATGTGGCTGGGACCATGACTGAGTGTCTGCTTATGGGAGGTGTCTATCTAGGGGAGGTGTCTGTCTAGGGAGGTGTCTGTCTAGGGGAGGTGTCTGTCTAGGGGAGGTGTCTGTCTAGGGGAGGTGTCTGTCTAGGGGAGGTGTCTGTCTAGGGGAGGTGTCTGTCTAGGAGAGGTGTCTGTCTAGGGGAGGTGTCCATCTACGAATGGTGTCAATTTGCAGAGGTCCGACTGTACTTGCAACTCCATTTGACCAGGGCTTAAAACTCAAGGACATTCATTATTTGTAATTATTATTTGTTTAAGTACAAGTAAACGTTTATGTTTCCAGTATAATCAGATTCATTTAGTTTATGACTTAACCTCTAAAAGCTTTACTTCATCCACAGTAAAAGGAAACGAGATGGCTAATCTTGGTAACTATCAGGCAGCTATTGATCTATTCACTCAAGCTATCAACCTGGATGCAAAAGACTTCAGGTTTGTTTGCTTGCTTGTTTGCTTGCTTGCTTGCTTGCTTGTTTGCTTGCTCGCTCACTTGCTTGTGTGTTTGTTTTTTTGCACCAAAACATATAAGAGTTGAAAAATCAATTTTATTAGCCCTTGAAAAATCATCTCACTTTTCATTTGTGCTGTTTCTTTGCAGATTTTTTGGGAACCGCTCATACTGTTACGACCGAATGGGACAATACGAAAAAGCTCTTCAGGATGCAGATGTTGCCATCTCACTTGCACCTGATTGGCCCAAGGGATACTTTAGAAGAGGCAGAGCGCTAGCGGGATTAAAGGTGCTTGTTAGTATAATGGAAATTGCTCAGATAACCTTTGCAATTTTGAGAGGATCTTGGGAAATTTTCAAAAATTACTGTCTTGTAAATAATAAAATAATTATTGTCAATTTCCTTTTCAGTTATATTCTGATGCAGAGAGTAGTTTTGCTCAAGTTTTAAAACTGGATAAACATTGTGAAGATGCTATGTTTGAACTCGCTAGAGTTAGAGTACAGCAGTTAGAGGTATGTTCCAGCTTAACACAATAATGTGTCATTAACTTGCATTATTATATTCATGAAGTCTAGTCTTCCACTGATTTATTTTGGACCTGACATTTCTACGAGGATTTGTAAATCAACTATGTTACTGTGATACCTTGAGATCAACTTTTTTTCCAAAATGTTAACAGAGATAGATAAATAGATACATTTGTAGCTTTATTTTGAATAGGTTGTATAAAATTATTGTTGATTTTATCAGGAGATGGGATTCCCTCAAAGTCAAAGCGAGGTAGCAATTCAGGCATTTGGTACTGTTCAAGCAGCTTTAGAGGCATTGTTAGCTGGAAAAGGTGAGGAAATATCAATAATATTATTTTAAAACTTACAACATTGTTGTTGCTTGGTTCACCTATGCTTGCGTAATGCCTGCGATGCCATCACTGTCCCTGCATGGGATGTGCTTTCGTCAAATTTGATCCTATCCCATGCAGTGGCGGCAATGACATCTCGGGCATTCAGGAGGCTAATGAGAACCAGGCTTTATTAGACAGCAAGTTCAAGTCTTTAAACAAAAGGTTCAATAACTTCTTATTAACCAAGCTCGAGGGCCGTACTGGGAGAATATCGCCTAAGGTTTTTCTGGTATGGACCAAGAGAAGGAAGTTCCATACGAGAAAGGACGAGGGTGATATATTCTCCCACTGACGGTCCTGAGCTAGTGAGATTTGATAAGTTTTATGTTTCTATTTGGAACTGAGCACTGTCTTTATGTGTTACTCTTTTTGCACTTCATATGTACTGCTTCCTGAGGTTTGTTGCTTTATGTTGATTCCTTAGTGAGCTGTCCCGTATCAACAGAAATATACGTTTCCGATGGAGAAGACGATCCACAAAAACAGCATATAAGGTAACTGTGTGGTAGTGTTAGCTACGTCACGGGCCATTCGCAATCCGTCTTAATCTTCTCCATCCTCAATCATCCTTGTTCCTGTTTGGTTTGTTATCACCTCTTTGGTGTTTTTCTACCTTAGTAAACTATTATTTTGAGGCTTTCTTCAATCTGAAGGTGATTTTGCACTTCGCAAAAATGACTTAACATACATGTAGGCTAACTTGGAAAAATGCAGGTTCTTATATGCGGGTTTTTACTGTACTGTAACCATGTTTGTCTTTTGTTTCTACTCTGCAGAGTTGTTGAAAATGGTAGCAGTGAAGATGGTCCTTGTCGCTCGCTGTGGGTAGGGAACGTCAATCCAGAAGAAGTGAGTGAGAGGCATTTGTTACAACTATTCAGCAGATGTGGACGAGTGGACAATGTACGGATTCTTCCCAAACGTTTCTGTGCCTTTGTAAACTATGGCAAGGCCGAGTCAGCAACACTAGCGCTTGAAAAATTACAGGTAGGTACATCGATATTTAACTTTATTATAAAATTATAGACACGAGTGTTTTACTTAACAAATAAAGAAGCCAAAACCATGTATTATACTGTCATAAAACACGACGGAAATTTGAGAACACGAGAGAAATTTAGAAAACACGAGCCGCAGGCGAGTGTTTTCTATATTTCTCAAGTGTTCTCAAATTCCCGGAGTGTTTTATGACAGTATAATACATGGTTTTGGCTTCTTTATGTGCTTTAAAATATAGATTTACGCGCGCAAAACGATAAAACACGCTTTTCTATGTTTTATACTCTGATAAAACATGGTTTTTAACCAATCAGAGCGCGCGAAAATTTCAGTTTATATTTTAATGGAAAATAGACCACTCGTAAAATTCATACGAAACTACATCCGGGACCCGAGTGGCGTATTTTCCATATCCTCACTAGTGAGGATATCGATGACGTCATTTCCCGCTTTTGCATGGCTTTTTGTGCAAAGCTGCCAAACTTCGGTTGAAAAATGGCGAGCGATAGATTCGTGAAATTCACTGAAGCTGACATGAAATCGTTCACTGAGGAGTAGGAAAATGTTAACACGAACTTCAAAAATTATTCAAGGAGTTCCTTGCAAGTGAAGACGAAAGGAGAGAAATTCGGAAAATCCAGCCATCGAGCTGCTAGAGTTTGTGATAAAGTTTGTGCTTTTGTTGTGACTATATAATAAAAAGAAAATTACACAGTGGCTTGAAGATATGAATTTTTTTTTCTCGTGTTAAAAAACAATATTTTTACTCACTCGCTACACTCATTCGCAAAATATTGTTTTTACCACTCGAAAATAAAATTCATATCTTCACGCCGCCGTGTAATATCCTCTATGTACTTACTCGGTCACACTGAGGGTGAAATCCCGCCTCCGGGACGGGACTGAGCCCGCGAATTTCGTCCCGAAGTTGCTTCTCATGAGTACTCGCGCTGTTTCTTGATTGGATAATAAGAATCGGAAACTCTTCGATTGTTTCAACGAAGATTTGCCAAAACCGGCACTTGTTTTCCCAACTGTACTGCGCCTTGTCGGATCAGCGTCTTTAGAAATGGCCAAAACTACAAAGGGTTGTTCGTCTTATCCCCGGGGAGTACTCCCTATAATGGACTGTACGGGGAGGCTCCACCCGAAAGGGGTACCTTTTCAGGCTGGAGGTATATAAAAGGGTAGGGATTTCACGAGTTGAAGTATAGAAAAGGGTAGGGAAAACTGTCATTTAGGTATTTAAAAGGGCCGTTCAAAATATCTCAAACAGACGCACCCAGCGACTGATTCAAACATCTCTACTGGTAACGCTTGATGTTTTCCGGGTATATCGTTCATTAAGTTCAATCCAAGGGTATAGAAAAGGGATGCAGTGTCTCTACCGTAGGTATGTGAAAGGGGTTCCATTTTCTATTGAAGGTATATGAAAGGGTTACCTTTTCTGTCAAAAATGGTATATGAAAGGGTAAGGGTTTGGGCCTCGGGCGGAGCCTCCCCGCATAAAACTTTGTTGAGTAACCCCCCCGGGGTCTTATCCGAGTTCGCACTGTACTGAAATTGCATATTATGAAGTTTTAGGAAAATTAATTGTAGAAACTTAATATGATTGAGAGAGAAAATCATTTCATTGTGGGCTTTTACATCGTTTTGTAGGGTTATGAGCTTGGAGGTCAGGAGATACTATTGAGATTTCCTAACAACACAGGGTCCCCAGGTAGTCAAGCCGTCCCTTCCACTACAGGCCCTGTGGCTCCTATTAAAAAGAAACAACATGTTGACGGGTGAGTGTTACTTGCATTTAAATTTCGTGTCTTGTTTGTTTATTTGTTTGTTTGTTTGTTTGTTGGTTGGTTTTAAAAGAGCTTCCGTGGTTTTCAACTGAGTGTCGTAAAACCAAAACAATTACAATGGCCAATCACAACAAACGTAAACAACACAATGAACCAATGAAAACTCGAAGCAAATACACGTGACCGGCTCCAAGCGCGGGAAAACACGTGCGACCAAGTCGTGATTGGTTTTGATTTCATTTTGTATCTGATTGGTTGAGAAGGTGGCGCGAGTTTTTTAACAATCACAGAGCGTAGTAGAGCGGTTTTCAATTGAGTGTCGTGAAACCAAAACCAAAGCAATTACATTGGCCAATCACAATTAATTAACGTAAAAAAACAAAACGAACCAGAACTCGAAGCAAATACACGTAACCGACGCCAAGCGCGGGAAAAGGCGTGTGACCAAGTCGTGACTGGTTTTGGTTTTGCATCTGATTGGTTGAGTAGGTGGCGCGAGTTTTTTTAAACCAATCAGAGAGCGTAGTAAAGCAAAACAAAGCAATTCCGGATTACTTTCGACACTCAACTGAACACCGTTCTAAAGCAAAACAAAGCAATTCTGGATTACTTTCGACGCTCAATTGAAACCGCTCTAACTTTGCTTTACGATTTTTTTTAATATTCCAGGGATGTTAAACTATCCGCCAGCAAGTTGTCAGGCCCAGTGAATGGAGACGAATGCTATTTCTGGCGTACGACCGGCTGCTATTTTGCCGAGAAATGCCGCTTCAAACATGTTCCAGAGAGTAAAGGGGCAGACTTGAGGAGAGTGGAGGCGAAATATGGAGGAAAACTGCGCGTGGTTCAGCCACCAACTGAAGAAGATATGTGACTTATAAAGACTACATTGTGACCTGTGACAGCTTGGCTATCACGGCACGAGAGAAATGGGCCGGGTTAACTATCAAACAAAATTTATTGAACTACAAAATTGTCAAATACGTCTATCGTGATTTGTTTAATAAACGTTTATACGTTTTCGTTAGAACTGCTTCTGTGTTGTATGTGAACTTGGCAACCAGACTCTTTTGGGAGTCTTTCCTAAGATTGCGTGACGACCCAATATTGTTGTATCGGACTGATTTACACGACACGATTTGTGAGCGGACGTAAAATCGGCCCGATTTGTTATTCCAATAAAAATAAGAATTCGTTGTCGGCCCGAATGGATAAGATTTGTTGGCCCGAATTCTTTATTTATTGGTATAGCGCGAGGCAAGAGAGGATGATCTTGCGTGAGGTAGCCTATGAATAGGCTCCGCGGTGGGGATGGGGTGAAAAGAAAACTGCGAGCCACCTCTCATGACTCAAATGTGGTACTGTTTATTACGCTAGCTTTTACGTCTGTGGATGAAACCCTAGTGTGTGACCATACTGGGCTTAATTTTCCTCAGTCTGCAGGACTATTCTCACTGTGGCCCTCACGCAGAAACGCCCCTTACTCGCTGGAATTCTAGTTCATTATTATTCCCGTGCATCCGTTAGCCATTGGGAGTGTTTCTTATGCAAATTAGCCTGTTCACAGACGTTTATTTTCGTAAGATACTGGCGCGCGCGCGCGAGCGCGGAGCGCGACAGGCGAGCGCGAAGCGAAGCGCGAAGCGAAGCGCGAAGCGAAGCGAAGCGCGAAGCGAAGCGAAGCGCGAAGCGAAGCGCGAAGCGAAGCGCGAAGCGAAGCGCGAAGCGAAGCGCGAAGCGAAGCGAAGCGCGAAGCGAAGCGGCGAAGCGAAGCGCGAAGCGAAGCGCGAAGCGAAGCGCGAAGCGAAGCGCGAAGCGAAGCGCGAAGCGAAGCGCGAAGCGAAGCGCGAAGCGAAGCGCGAAGCGAAGCGCGAAGCGAAGCGCGAAGCGAAGCGCGAAGCGAAGCGCGAAGCGAAGCGCGAAGCGAAGCGCGAAGCGAAGCGCGAAGCGAAGCGCGAAGCGAAGCGCGAAGCGAAGCGCGAAGCGAAGCGCGAAGCGAAGCGCGAAGCGAAGCGCGAAGCGAAAGCGCGAAGCGAAGCGCGAAGCGAAGCGCGAAGCGAAGCGCGAAGCGAAGCGCGAAGCGAAGCGCGAAGCGAAGCGCGAAGCGAAGCGCGAAGCGAAGCGCGAAGCGAAGCGCGAAGCGAAGCGCGAAGCGCGCCAGTATCTTACGAAAATAAACGTCTGTGATCAGGCTAATGCAAATCAGTTACTGGTTTTCTATAAAAGGATGTTTTTTATCCAGTTTATTCATCTCTTCGTTCATTCAGCCACCAGATCCGCTTGGCGCTTTTTTCTTTTTTCTAGGCATCGCTGCGCCTCGTCTTCTTCTTATTTCTTTATAGCGGACAATTTCTACACGGGGTTCTACAGAAGCCTGCACAAGTTTCTGTCATAGCGGCTATTGCTGGACCATTGCTGCACAAGTTCGGTTGAAGCTCTTGACGTCAGACGTTATAGTGGAAGACAACGTGGACAAGAACGGCGAATACTGTTCGTGCGACTGCCGGCATGGTTCAGGTTTTTCGCTTTCCATTCTCGTTTTATCTCTTCAGGTTCTCGTTTTGGTTTGTGTTTATTCATTTTTATACCTTTTTCGGCAATTTTAGTTTTCTGCGTCTGTGTTTATACTTAGTCTGTGTACACATTTTAGTTTATCGCGTCTGTGTGACGAAGTTTGTGTTACAAATTTTAGTTTTCTGCGTCCGTGTGACGAAGTCTATGTACAACTTTTTGTTTTATCGCGTCTGTGTGTCAAATTTATTTTTTCCGCGTCGGGCAGAAGTTCAGTTTTAGGCTCTAGACGTTACTGTGGAAAACAACGTGGACAAGAACGGCGAATACTGTTCGTGCGGCTGCCGGCATGGTTCAAGTTTTCCGCTTTCCATTCTCGTTTTATCTCGTCATGTGTATTTATATATATATTTCAGGTTCTCGTTTTGGGTGGCGTTTATTCAGTTCTATACAGTTTTCGGCAATTTTAGTTTTCTGCGTCTGTGTTATTAAGTCTGTGTGACAAATTTTAGCTTATCGCGTCTGTGTTTATACTAAGTCTGTGTGACGTATTTTAGTTTATCGCGTCTGTGAGACAAATTTTAGTTTATCGCGTCTGTGTTACGAAGTCTGTGTAAAAATTTTAGTTCATCGCGTCTGTGTTACTATAAAGTCTGTGTTACAAATTTTAGTTTTCTGCGGGTTTTTTCGCTTCCCATTCTCGTTTTATCTCGTCGTGTGTATATTCAGGTTCTCGTTTATTTAGTTTTATTCGGTTCCCGGAATTTTTATTTTATTTTATGTTATTATTATTATTATTTATTATTTATTCTTATTTTTTAACTTTCAGTCTTTAGTCCTGTGTGACAACTTCCAGTTTTCAGCCTGCGTGTCAATTTCAGTCTGTGTGACTAAAACATTCAGTTTTCAGTCTGTGTGGCAAGTCTGTGTGACTACTATGACTTTCAGCTTTCAGTCTGTGTGACTATAACTTTCAGTTTTCAGTCTGTGTGGCAAGTCTGTGTGACTATAACTTTCAGTTTTCAGTCTGTGTGGCAAGTCTGTGTGACTATAAACTTTCAGTTTTCAGTCTGTGTGGCAAGTCTGTGTGACTATAACTTTCAGTTTTCAGTCTGTGTGACAATTTTTCAGCTTTCAGTCTGTGACTAGTCTGTGTGGCAAGCCTGTGTAAAAAACTTTCAGTTTTCAGTCTGCGTGACAAGTCTCTGTGACAAATGTTCAGTTTTCAGTCTGTGTGACAATTTCAGTTTTTGCCACGTGTTTGTGTGGCGACTATGTGCAAATTTTTGTGTTATGAGTTTTTAGTTTTTTCACGTCTGTGTGACGAAGCCTGTGTCACGCGTTTTTCGTGCGTGACGAATTTTAGTTTTTGCCACGTGCTTGTGTGTCGAATAAAATATTAAACGACTATGTGACGAAATTTTCAGTGTTACGAGTTTTAATTTTTCACATCTGTTTGACCAATATTTGTATTATCTACGTCTTAAAGATCAGCAATTACAATTCGCCCAAGCTGACCGCTGGTATGCCTTCGATGGGGTTGTCTAATACCCTTAATTGCTCTGTCCCTGGACGGGGTATTTCGGGGCTGCCTCGCGGTTGGCTTTTCCCCGTTCCTGCATTTTGTTTATGGATCTTTGTTGGCCTTCTTTCCTTTGTTTGGTCTCTGTTGTAGCCTCAAGACCCTGACTCGTCCCCAGTCGTCTCTCTTGTCTCCTGTTAATATTAACGAGAAGAGAAGTCCTTTGTTGGGAGTCGCAAGTCGCGGGGATGCTGGGAAGGAGGAAAGTGAAGGAGAGAGACGACTGGCAGATCCTGTGTCGAAAAGTTGTGCCAAGAGTCGAAAAGTACGGCAGAGCAGATTTTAGCTTCAAAGGGCGGCGGAAAGCGTTCTCTTTTAATAGCGCCTATTTCATCAAAACGCCGCCATTGCTCTGTCCGCCATCTTGGAAACAGGATCTGCCAGTCGTCTCCCGCCTTTCCTCCTTCCCATCACCCCTTGCGCTCCCCTCGGCCGCGCTAAATATTAACAGGAGACAAGAGAGACGACTGGGGACGAGTCAGCTCAAGACCTTCACGGTTGGGCGGTTGGAAGGGGAAAAGCCCCCGCGTGTCGCAGACCCGAATTTCAGTCTGTGTGATAACTTTCAGCTTTTCAATCTGTGTGACAACTCTGTGTGACGATTCTCAGTTTTCTATGTTGTGACAACTTTCAGTTTTCAGTCTGCGTGACAACTTTCAGTTTTCAGTCTGTGTGACAAAACTTTCAGTTTTCAGTCTGCGTGACAATTCCAGTCTGTAACAACTTTCAGTTTCCAATCTGTGACAATTTTTCAGTTTTCAATCTGTGTTATAACTTTCAGTTTTCAATCTGTGTGACAAACTTCAGTTTTCAGCCTGCGTGACAATTTTCAGTTTTCTGTCTGTGTGACAGCTTTCAGTTTTCAGTCTGCGTGACAACTTTCAGTTTTCTGTCAGTGTGACTACTTTCAGTTTTCAGTCTGTGTGAAAGGCTTTCAGTTTTCTGTCTGTGTGAACAACTTTCAATTTTCAGTCTGTGTGACAAATTTTCGTTCTTTCAGTTTGTGTAAAAACGTTTTCAGTTTTCAGTCGGTGTGACAACTTTCAGTTTTCAATCTGTGTGACATCTTTCAGTTTTCAGTTTGTGTGACAACTTCAGTTTTCAATGTGTGTGACAACTTTCAGCTTTTCAGTTTGTGACCAACTTCACTCTTCAGTCTGTGAGAAACTTTCAGTTCAGTTTGTGTGACAGCTTTAGTCTGTGTTCCAAATTTCAGTTAGTCTGTGTACAAGGTTTCAGTTTTCACGTCTGCGTGTCTGTTATAGTTGTTACGTCCGTGTACAAAATCGGACAAATTTTGTTGTTGACTGTATGACGAAGTCTGTGTCGCGAGTTTTCATAGTTTTTGTGCGTGACAAATTTTAGTCAGTTACAATGTGTTTGTGTGTCGAATAAAATATTTCACCGCCATGTGACAGAATTTTAGTGTTACGAGTTTTAATTTTTTCACGTCTCTGTGACGAATATTTGTTTTTTATTTACGTGTATTTTATTTACGTGCAGATTATATTACTCGAAGACTTTTTTGAGTTTTGGGGAGAATTACGTATTTTCCTTATATGTTCTCTTATTAGTGTGGCTGTATCTATTTATTTTAAAGCTATATCCGTAAGTTGCCGCCGTAGGGCTCGCTTCTTCCCATATCTTATTCCAGCCTGGGGCGTTCGGGAGTGAGGGTCTCAGTGGGAATTTATTACTATTCTCACTGTGGCCCTCACGCAGAAACGCCCCTTACTCGCTGGAATTCTAGTTCATTATTATTCCCGTGCATCCGTTAGCCATTGGGAGTGTTTCTTATGCAAATCAGTTACTGGTTTTCTATAAAAGGATGTTTTTATCCAGTTTATTCATCTCTTCGTTCATTCAGCCACCAGATCCGCTTGGCGCCCCTCCCTCCTCCCCGCAGCGATGACTTCAGTTTTTTCTGAGCTACCGCTCCTTTCCGCCTCCAGGCTCGCTTCTTCCCATATCTTATTCCAGCCTGGGGCGTTCGGGAGTGAGGGTCTCAGTGGGAATTTATTACAATGGCCGTTGAAAATGAGCCAAAAACGCTTTCTTTTTGTCACTGGATCAGTTCCAAAAGACTATTGTTAGAATTGAAAATGGATACTTTTATTTTCAAAATATTTTAGTATTTTTTAGTTGGATCGGTCTGGCAAATCGTGGTACATCGAAAAGTAGCGAAAGGAAAAGGCTGTTAAATCAGAAAATAACGTAACGAGAGTTGTTGCTTTTGGAAAACGAACGAAATTCCTAAAGAGTTCCCCTTCGTTTTCATTCTTAATGCAGTTATAAAACCTGACATTACATTTCAGTGTAATTGTAAAATGGCTGCGACTGGAGATGATGTGATAATCGATCAACTGAACTTCATCTTTAAGTCTCTTGCAGATAGAAGAGAGGATGGTGAGCTATATAAGGAATGCAGCGATACATTCGGCGCTATTATGCGACTCCTGTCGGGCGAGTTGGAAAACGGACAGAAAATCGCATTATGGTTTGGATTTATGGAAGTGGCAGTGAAGATTTGAAAAGCATCGAGCCTTATGATCATGGAGATCAGGATATCATGATATGGCCAAATTCAGATAGCTTGATGATTCACGTGGAACTGCTGAGGTATTCACTGGAGAACCCACTGCACGTGAGAATTCAAGGAAGCGATCACCCCGTGTTACAGTCATGCCTCGTGGAAGGCACAAAAGACGTGTCTACTTCAGCCCTAAGGAATTTCCATCCTACAATTTTTGGCTGTGCTGTACCGACTTGGTTCGATATGATTATGAAAGTGTTAAAGGAATTTCCATCCATTTTTGCCACCAGCCTGAAGAACAACGCATGTGGACCAGCTGTAACTCTCAATATATTTTCTGCGTTAGGTACATTATCCGGAAAACTTGGAAGTGGTAAAAGACCCACAAGTGCATTCTGCCATAATGTACACAGCTGAAGTAGAGCGGCTAGGCCGTCAATACGCTGAATGTCTAGACACGTTGATGAAACTACTCCACCCGATAGTCACGGCGCCCCAAACTCAGTGTGATGACCAGCATCAGAGGTCTCGCAAAGACTTACAATCTGCCTCATAGCCAAATAAATAAAGATTCAGCGGAGAATTCGTCTCAATTTTCAGGAGAAAACAAGATATCCAAGCAGGCAACTGAAAGTGAAAGCGTAGGAGCAAGCAACAGTGAAGAGATAAAGAATGGAAAGTCAAAAACAGAACAAACAACCATTAGCGCAAAAAGGAGAGGTGACCTCTAAAGATCTACCACAAGATGGTGCAGAAACATTTCCGTATTCCACTGGAAAAGAAATATTAAACCGCTTTTTTGATCACCTGCTCGGGAAAGGACCTGAAACGAAGGAAGCTCAAACACAGGAAACGAAATTCCACGGCTCCGAGAATGAACAGCGAGTTGAAAGCGGCGTTGATTTCATCCCTGCCTTTAGATCCAGAGGATGGCCATTGGTTGCAAAAGAATGGATCAAACGAAAGCGTAAATGGCCTTCCCGTTACATTGTGGACAGGTTATTCAGGATGGTTTCCACTTGGTAGCAAGCCACCAAAGAACAGTAGCAATTCAGATCGCGACTTCAGGATATCCTTTTCCCATGCAGAGTACCTGCTAAGCCAAGAGATGAACGACATCCAACGTGAGTGCTACCGCTGTCTGAAGAAATTCCACCGCGCCCATCTCTCCACTCAGCCAAAGAGTTTGGTGTCATTTCATCTGAAGAACATTCTTCTACAAACGATCGAAGAAACCAGGTGCCGAGCTGTGGACCGAAGGCAACAGAGCCGAGTGCATAATGAAAACTCCTCGCCAACCTTTTGAAAGCTCTTAAAAAGAAGGATTTGCGACATTTCTTTGTGATGCCATACAATCTGTTTGGAGTAGATTACATTGTAAAACCCGAGATTCTTGAATCCCTGGCCAGGAAAGTTGAACAGATCATAGAAAACCCGATGCGATTTTCAAAAGAGTTGATTCCGAAACTAGAACATGCAGGAAAAGTTCCATGCAGGCCGGAGCAAACTCTGTCTTCGACTGAGCCTTCCATTGGCCACCAACATGAAGAAATCGAAGAGATTCCATCCAAAGGGAATGATGACACCCAAGGCAAGAAAAGAGAGGTGACAGTTCCATTGCTGCCAAAGGAAAGCGACTCAAGAAAGCAGTCCAGTTGCAAGTTCTCGATCCCATGACCCGAAGATATTTGCCTGGAGGCCATCAAGAAGTTGATCGATATGGCCCTCACCGGTTGCAGGCTTGACACTATGGGCCCTCTGGAAAAGTCCTTAGTTGAAGATCTCAGAGAGCTTGTAAGCACATACAACCTCCCCGTTGACAAGTTAGATGACATGTTTCATTTCCTTTGGGACAATTGGACCTACTACCGGCTTTGGTTGAGCACTGAGTCAGAGGAACCGGACATAATTCACCGTATGCTTGTTACAATTCAGCCTGTAGTTAAGACTATGAAGTTCACGATGAAGCAAGGTGACTTCTGGCAAGCAAGAAACGCCGGCGCGCTTGATGATTTACTCCAAAGAATGCTTGATCCTTCTGCTGAAAATCCTTTGGATTTGAACAACTTGATACCGTCTGGAAGCTTGACGGAGGTTACGCACAGGTTGATCCACGGTTTCAGTCCAAGGTCGGCAAGTAGCGACAATCACGGACAAAACTCTTAAGACACAACTAAATTGTTTCCAAGATTTGTAGCCAAGAAATCGACAAGAAAGGATGATCTAGACGAGAAGCATTCCCCCATACATGGGTCTCTTCCAAAGATAATAATTGTTTGAAATATTTTTGCAACATCAGTCCATACTGAGCTATTGCGTTACCTGATTGGTCGGTTCGAGTAACATGATGTCGGAGCCTCGATCAGAAGGAAGGAAATAAAAATAACATTCACAGCATGGCGCGAAACTATTAATAGATTTCAAAAAATTATCATGGGGCATGGGGATCCTTCTCTTAGATCATCCTCTCTCTTATCAATGTTGTTCTGGTGTAAAAGAGAAACAAAATTGAACAGCGGGAAAGGGGGATAAAATATGTTTGCCCTTTAGTGAGCAACGGAAAACATAGTAATTCATTCCGAGAAGATTCGTCCAACAGGCCATGATCTGTAATAGCCTGAGATCAGGCTCCTTAGTGGCCCCAGGCCGCCGCTCTTGCCGCGCTATTCCCAGGCCGCGCTCGGTTCGCTTCGCTCGCCGATTTTCTTGCCGCGCTATTTCCCACTAAGGACTGAGCCTGATCTCAGGCTAGATCTGTTACAGACACGCTGCATTTGATATTTGTCATACTAGTAAGTCATCTTGGAGGCCCATTTTAAACTTTCGTTTAGCACAAGACAGCAATAACAACAGGTCCCGTGACCTAAAAAAATAATTAAGGTGGGGGCATACCTGAATTTCAATGAAATTTTAAGAGGTTTAAAGAAGGGATAGAATAAAGAAAATGATTTTTTGAACACCAACAGACAGTTGATACCCACGCGGATGCTCTTGCGTGGGTATCAACTGTCTGTTGGTGTTCTTCCACCAATTTTTAACTCCAAATTCTAATTTTAAAACTACATTAAATCTTCACTATTTCTTATTTCCCTAAATTTTACAACTCCTTTGAGAAAAACTATTTCCCAAAAATCGCCCAAAAATTTACAAAACACCCCATAACATAGCCTCATGTTTTGAGCATAGAGTTTTTGGATTGCTTGAAACGTGAACGAGATATTTCCATTAAACCCATATTAAGTGGCGGAAAAATGACATCCAGGTTAACTCTAGGCTCAGTTTCCAGTCATGGGTGTTTCGGTGCGCCCGCGATCCTCTCCACTTAAGCTCATTGATTTTTTATATGCTTGCCAAGTTTGATAACCGTCTCGGTAAAGTTACAGAACGTTCCGCATAATTAGGCACCAAGCCACGCGCGGTCATGTACATATGCAAAAACCGCCCAGCAAGACTGCAAGAGCGCACAATAAAGCTCAAGCTATAAAATAAAAATATATAGACACGTAGCCGAAATCATAACGCGTAACTGTAACGCTTCAGTGAAATGAAATTTAACGAAAATAAATGTGAAGAAAATCCCTAGTTTTCTTTGATACTGCAAATAGCAGCAACGCCTCCTGGAAATCAAAGAGTCAGGAGGGGGGAGGGGGTATGGGGTGGGGGGGGGGGGGGGGGGGGGGGGAGGCGCACAAGAAACTACATTAGACCACGATACAAGAGCTCTTTTAGAGCCGTAAAATCTTCAAACAAAAATATCCTGGGGACATGCATGTCTAATGACCACGGGAGAAGTATCTGCACAGACGCCAATATTATTGAACGTGCACAGTTGAACAGCTTTTCGAAGCTTTCTTTATTTGAAATAACTTCGCCATCACAGTTTTACTCGTGTGTAACATGAATCCCTCCAATATCCACAGGTGTTCTGGGTATGGTTTGCACAGATTTAGTTCTGAGGTAAAATATTGAAAATGGGCCGGAAAAAAAAATCGGGTATTTTCGGTCCACTCTGGGGATCATTTGCGGTCTAATTTGGGGATCATCTGCTTTTCATTTTAGCTGCCAAAATTCACACAAGCGAGGCTTAGGGTGAAGCACAGGGTTCGTACTCTTATTCAGCACGTTTTCCAGACTTTTTCAGTACTCCACTCGAAATGCACAAAGCTATTAATTTTGTTCTTCAACACATCTTTTTTTGGCATTTTGCGCGAATTTCCTCCACCCAATTTAGTGTATTTTGTGACCGTTCTTTCTTCGTGTCACATAATTTTCCTTTGCATTTAAAGATTTCCAGGACCTGCCCTTAAAAATAATGACACAATGGAAAATGCCAGGGCCCGGTTGTTCCAAAGGGCCGCGATAACGCTATCCAACGGATAAATCACTAGCGTAGTTTGTTTTGTTAACACTTATCCACTGGATAGTGGATTTATCCGGTGGATAGCGTTATCCACCCTTTGAAACAACAGGATTTCAAGGACCTGTATGAACCCGGGCCTGCAAGAAATAAAAAGAGGTTATTCAGCGGAAAGTTGTGTAATACGGCTGGGTATTTTTACGAGTCAGTTTTTATTTTTTCGATATTCCGCAAGATTGAGCAGGATAATTGTTTTATTATTCAACAAATTGATAACACAATTAAAAAAAAAATACTCTTCCACTTTTATTTCAAGAACTGACTTGAACATTTTACCATGCGCATACAAAATTACATATATCGCAGGATATCTGTTGAGTACGGTCGACAGATATTGAGTGCATCATGACCATATTTGGACAGTGTTACGATTTGTTGAATAATATTATGTGCGCCAGTAGCTGTGTACCAGAATGGTGAGTGAGGTATAAAGGAACCAACAAACTATAAATGACTAGAATTTTTGTGATTTTTATTGTAATGTCAAAAATGGGCAATTTAATTGTTTATAGCACTATTATTTTTTTCGAAATATAACTTGAATATTTTTAGCACCTGAAAAGTTCACATTGTTTAAAAAAATTGTTTGCAGGAAGGTGCTTTTGAAAAAAACTGTTTGCAGTGGCGCATAAATTTAAAAAAATTGTTTGCAGAGAAAAAATTATCATCCCCCTCCCCTCCAGAAAAATAATGGTCCGTCCCTAAGGTCTCATATTTGCTCTCGTCTTTGTGCGTATTCGCACTCTAAATGCTATGTCGTATAATAAAGCCATTTATCTAAACATAACGTGCATTTGTTTGCTCTGTGATTGGCTAAGTAATTAGGCGATGTTACACGAGACAACTCAGTTCTAACGCATCATGGGTAAATGCAAGATGGCTGACACACCAGTCTTGAAAAGCAAAGCCGAGAAAACCCTGGGAATGAGGTTGATTCTGATTCAAAATACAGGACTTACCACTAATGTTGCAGATTTTTGAAGATTATTCAGTTCGGTTTCTCCGGAAAGATATGTATTCCACGCATGTTTGTTTGGTTTATTTAACTGAAAATGAAAACTGATAGATTTCAAAACATTATCATTTGAAGAGACCCATGTATGGGATAATCACTGCTGCTTCCTATCTGTTGAGCCGTGTCCAATACCGTTCGTCTCAGTGTAGCCTGCGTGCAGACGTCCCCTATTTCCTTCATGCGTAGTAAAAGGGTCAAGCACCCAGAAAAACAGAAACAGCCGGATACTGGAATACAGTGAAATACACATGACACGCTGTTAATTTTAACGCAGTTTAATTTTATACAGATTATTACAGGAAATGATCTCCCACTGACCTAATAAATTAATTACTAATATATACAATTTGTAACCCTGGCACCTGTATTAAAATATATTGGAGAACTCTTACTTGTTACAAAGACTTACCATGTCACGAAGACGCTCTTTGGGCTTGTCCCGCAATGAAGATTGCGTGACGAACCCAAAGAGCTTCTTCGTAGCAAGTCAGCATATGTAATATCTAGTCATCTAATGCAAATACACATTCAAAGTGTTGCATTACAGCACCACCTGAAAGTGTACTCAGTTCAGTTGAAGGAACAATTGATGGAAAACATCGCGTTCTCCAGAGCCCACGGTTTTCGTCCTCAAACATATATCATCATTACACCATGTTGACTGATTTTCGTAGGACAATAAGAATCGGACACTCGAGTGCTTCAACGAAGATTTTCCAAAACCAGCATTGTTAGTTCCCCTGACTGAATTATTATGATACAATCCGAATCACAGTTAGTTGCGACACAATAATATAGCGTCAATAGGCCCGCAATGCGTGCAAAGACGCTAGATAATTATCTAACGTCAATAGGCCCGCAATGCATGCGAATTATTGTGACGCGGGTTGTAGCATTTTATTTAATCTCTTGGTAATTAATTCCCCTTACTGATATTCATACATTTATTTTACTGTTAGTTTTAGAATTTGGTAGTACATCAAGACGGTATCCTCAGTTGATGATATTTTTAATTCTCACCACCTATCTGTATGTCGACCACTTTATATAACATAACTCACTCTAAAATAAACTAGACGTTATATTTTGTTTGCTACACACATTCTGTAAAATAACTTATTATTTTTATGAAGGTTTAGTCAATATTCCTGTACATCCCCACCTTAAATTTGCGTTTTGATTTATACTTAGACTCTATTCAAAAATATTGTAAGTTATTATCCCCACAAATTAGTAAAATATCACCACAGTCTATCTCCCATGCATGCATTATCTTGAGGTTGTCACACAATCTCTCCTGAAAAGATTGTGTGACAAGCCAAAATGCAGTAATCTCTCCGTATGAGACTACGTAGTGTGCGGATTTCTTTGGATATCTCATTTTAATTTTCTAGGCTAATATTTAGAATCTAACAACCCCAGACAGTAAAACTACTTAAAAAAGACTAAAAAAAGCAACAAACACCTCCCGTAATTAAACCTGCAGATTTGGGGCCATCCCCGGGGGGGGGGGGGGGGGATTTTGGTGGGGGTGCGCGGCCTGCTTCTTGGAACCCTTATCCTATTTCAAACCAAAATGTGTGATTTTCCATACCCTATTTCAGACCTGACCCAAAAATCGATACCCTATTTCAGACCTATAAAATTAGTACACTGCCGTATACATGACTTCAGCTACCCAGGAATGGGTTCCATTTGCGCAAACATTTGAAAAGGGCTTCAAATTCCCCGATGTTAATGGAAAAAAACAGTTTCGTCTAAAAGCCAAACCAAATTCCAGACCAGAGTGCACAAAACATACCCTATTTCAGACCAAAATCTATACCCTATTTCAGACCAAAACGGCTCAAAAACCATACCCTTTGGGGTGGCACATACCTATATAGCTTATATAAGGGAGTACCCTCCCCCCCCCCCGGGGGGCCATCCAAATTATTTGTGAATTAATTTTTTTTTCTATATTAGTAACTTAAAAAGGTTGGAGAAAAATGACAAAACTGCTACCCCTACTCAAATTAGAAAATAGAAACAAAATTTCATTAAAAACTGTTAAAAGAAAGAAAGATTTTCAGCCATTACCCTGGCTGTATTATTTTGTCACTGAAGTCTGTGAAAACCTATAAAGCCTGGGCCAAACAAGGACGAGAGTTGCTGAGAGTTCAAACTCTCGCTCTCGTTTGGCCTGAAACTCACATGTACTCTCAGCAATTCTCATCAACTCTTGTGCGTTCTCATTGGAATTAAACCTGCTCAAATTTTTCTGAGTCATCGAGAGTTTCCTCTAGTTTGGCCCAAGGTGATGATAGTCGATGTGAGCCAACTCACTGCAACTCTCATCCCTGTTTGACCCTGGCTTAACATGGATCAACATCTGGTTGACAGCCATTGCTTTATTTATAACTTAGTGCTTTCTGGGGTTTGTGATCCCTGTAAACCAATCTTGTTGTTTAGCGCTACACCTCAAAAAATCCACTGCTGGCTGCTGGGTGCAAACTAAAACACTCTGTATTTTATCAATAAATAATAATAATATGATATTATTATTAATCAATACTAACACTCTGTGAAACATTTTTATATCAATTTATTTCAACTTTAAGCCCTGGCCAAACAGAGTCACACAGTAGTACTTATTACAGGACTTCCATAAACTTAATATTTTAACTTTCGATGACTTGCATTCACTTTGCTCAAGATCAAAATTTATTGCACGTAAGTTGATGCATGTTTTTCACCATTTGGCCACCCAATGCAGATTGCTGCAGGTTGGTCTTGTTGTTATTTTAGTATGGCTGCATGCACAGGGCTAATTTGACCATAAATAAAAATATATATTTTTTTGTGACCTGCATAATATACTTGCAAGCCAAATTGTGCGTCTGTTTGGCCACCTACACTGTAAATGCAGGTCTGTAGACTTGCAACTACATTTGGCCAGGGCTTTATAGTTTATTACTAATAACAAAACTCTAGACGTCAGTGCAGTTATTTAGTGAATGAAGGACACAAGCCCCATACAGCTGATCCCAGCTAGCATCATCAACATCTGTTTGATTGATTCCCTGCAAAACAAACAAAATGAGTGGCTGTGAAGATTCTCCAAGAATTATTTTGGGTAAAATGACTTTCTATGATGACCAACTATAAATTATTAGGGAGTGGGGTGTGTTACCTACATTGGCTTCAAAAGCTACAGTAATATATATTGACTTAAAACAGTTTAATTTAAAGCTCGCTACAAATAAAAATTGATTGTAGTAACTTTAAGGTTGGATAGTGAGAACTTTTTAGCAGTTGGCAGACAATCTATGAAGGGGAAACACTACAAACACTATCTAAGAGGGGGCTATTTAGGAGGGGCCTGTCAAAGAGGGGGCCTATCTAAGAGGGGGCCTATCTAAGAGGAGGTATATCTAAGAGGGGCCTATCTTAAGAGGGAGGCTATCTAACTAGAGGGACTTATCTAAGAGGGGGCTATCTAACTAGAGGGACTTATCTAAGAGGGGGCTCTGTATCTAACTAGAGGGACTTACCTAAGAGGGGGCTATCTAAGAGGGACATATCTAAGTGGGGGCCTACCTATGAGGGGCCTACCTAAGAGGGGGGGGGGGGGGGGGGTACAAGTATACTCATGATAAATGAGCTACATTATTGGCCTGCTCAGTGTAACATGTACCTTGGTCTGGTCTCCTTTAGAAGATCTGGTACAATGGTGACCAATGCAATATAGATAAACCCTCCTGAAGTGAATGGAAGAACCCACGCTGTTGAATCACCTATCACAATAAACCACATGTCACACAATGATTCATTTAGGAGTTTCCTTTACACTATAAAATTAGATGTCATAAAAAGGTTGTTGTTGTTCATCGTGGTAAGATAATAGTAATAAAAGTTTATTATCGTTTGTCTCACACGATGTAGGCACTTGGATGTAGATTGCGATGTTTCGACTGCTTACTGCTAGTCTTCATGAGGCGATCGGGTAGACTGGTTACTTGTCACCATTAAATGGAATTAAAATTTTGTACCACTTCTTCGTTGACCTATGAGGGAACAACTTCTTCACAAAATAATGATGAAGATCGAAATCCACCAATCACAGCAGACCATCGTGCTACAAATGGTGACGCATAACCAGTCAAACCCATCGCCTGATGAAGACAAGCAGTTAGCAGTCGAAACGTCACGACCTACATCTCCATCGTGAGACAAATGATAATATTAAAATTAGATATTGATCACTAACAGTTTACAAGGAAATGAATCCCAAACCTGCATGTTCTGCTATGAGACCAAACACAGCACCAGCAAGTCCAGCAGAAGCTGTTATCATCTATCACAACAACAATAACAAAAACATTCAATGATTGTTACAAAGCCGTGGCAATACAGTAGCTGCAAATCACAAAATCTTTGCTGCACTTATTCAATCAACAAACTCAACCCAGTGTTCTGGTTGAAAATTCAGGTAAACTCCAAAGTTTATATCTTGACTTCGCAAACGCTTTTCGGGTCTCAGAAATGCAGGAAATGGCAATTTTAGAGGGTAAAATCAAAATAAATTTCTGGGGGGGCATGCCCCCGGACCCCCTAGAAGCTTGCGCCTCTGGCGCTCGTTCCCTGCCTTCAGCATGGCTTTCATCCCCTCTCAGAAAAATCTCCCAATTTCAAACCTCCAGAGGTTGGTATCTCTGCATATGACGACGGGGCCGAGATTCGAACCCAGGCCACATTGGTGGGAGGGCGAGTGCTCTCACCACTGTGCCATCCCTGCTTCTCTGCTGCTTCCGAGAAAATATATACTTACTTGACCTACTGCTGCATCCCATCTTCTAAAGCCAGATTTTAAAAGGATAGCAAAGTCACCAATCTATAAAGAAACAAACAAGTTGAGATAAAGTTTACCCGTTGACAGATCTATGTTCTAGCACAGACAATAGCCCCATTAAACATGAACCAAGCATGGAAAAAAATGAAACACTGTTTGCATTACAGCTGTACATACCTCATGTGGCACTTCATGTAAAAGGATTGCACATGTCGTACACATGCCCACCTGTCAGAGAAAATGGAAAGTTTTATTAAATCTCACACACTCACAACCTGCTGAATTTATAACCTCTTTTTACTTAGCGAAAAATCTCATGGACTGTCACCTGGACTTTCACACTAGACGAACTACTGAATATACTCCTGGGTTCAAATCTTTATTTACTGTTGACATGTACTATTCAATTGACACATTGTTTCACCATGTTTATTAACTAAAAATGAATTACAACTATACCTGCCAACTTTTCCTAAGTCGAATGCGTGTGATTTTCGTATCCATATTACCCGAATTTCAGAAAAATTTCCGACGACTTCCGAACATTACTGAAGATGTTCCGACGACTTCCGAAGATTCCCAAAGATGTTCCGATGATTTCCAAAGGCTGTCCGGAATTGTGAGTCAGGCGTGTGAAATTGTCCTGTATGCGTGATTGATTTTTTCGATCCGCAGGCGTGTGACTCACGCATAATGCGTGTGAGTTGGCAGGTATATACACCTGTAACAATGCATCAAATGCAAGGCTCACCTTTGTACTGACAATAAAACTTCCAGCTACAGCAAGGCCATGTGTAAAGTTATCTATTGAGTTAGCTAACAGGTTAAGATAACCTATGACCTGAAACATATTGAACATCTAGTCAGATTTCATGAAAACTTTGGGTGCTTACTGTAATACGGTACACTGTAATAGCACTGATCATATTATCAAATTAAAATTTTGGTTTTACTGGTACATGTAAATTACATAAAATAAACACCATGGCACCATCAACAAATTTTTATTAATAATAAAATTATACAACGTACAGTCAACTCTCATTATAGCAGACACCATCAGGATGTACTGTAGTTTTGAGTCCAAAATACATGTAGCGAGAGTCTGCAATAGCGGGAGTCATTTTCAGTCAAACCTCTAATAGCTTCTGCTGGGGGGAGGGCTGGATTTTGTCTGTAATCGCGGGTGTCCACAAGGGGAAAGTTGAATTTTATGATTTTTTTTATTCTAAGGTTATATGTAGTGACATACCTCACCCAAGAGAGCTAGACACAGAAAATTAACAAGTTGAACTAATACTTACTTTGACATTTTCTTCTTCCATGTCATGCGTTTCACTTGAATCTGTTATTTTGAAGAGAAAATTGCTTATTAAAAAATGTCCAGATCCAGACCAATTTTGGTTAGATATTTTAGAGAATTAAAAGACATACTGTAATTAACTCTCAAGTTCATAACTAGTTCAAACTTGCAACAGTCAAAAGTTATGACAAGCATTTTTCTTATGGACATTCATTAGAGAGTAACTCTGAAAGGTTTTCCTCCCTAGCTATAGTGCACAGTTCGAATATTGACTGTCACATTTTCACCTCGATCCATGCCTAAGAAGGTTCAGTCAGTGACACACAAGCTACTCGGTAAAATAATTCTGAGTTCTTCCAACAAGACTTGAACCTATGACAGTCTGTACACCAGAACCTACATGAGCATTGTACATTGTGTAGCTATATATAGCCTAAGCTCCCACAAGTACATGTACTGTAGGTCAGTGGTAGAATGTCCGACCGGTGTGCTGAAGGTCATCCATTGTAGGTTCTACTCCTGTTGGGAGAACTCTGAATTATTTTTCCAAGTAGCTTGTGTCACTGAGTGAATGATATCTCTCTCATCAAGCTTACTTTTCCACAGAAGACTGTAGAGTGACATGTATTTTAATTTTACCTGTTTCTGTTACAGTTTCTTGTGATTCATGACTTGTTGTTTCTAAGTTGTGTCTTTGCCTAAGTTGTGAATCTGAGTGCGTTGTTCCATTCATTACTGTGCCATTGCAAACTTCTCCATTACATGTACTTGAAGGTTTTGTCTTGTCCTCGTGATTAACGCATCCATTGGAAATAGCACCATTATTTGCGCCCTTAGAACAAGTCTAAATCACAGAACACAACACACATGCGAGAAAATATTAATTGGAAAATAATAGTGCAACGGACCAAATTTTGCAAACTTCATACATGACTAGACTAAACATTAATTTTAGGCCATATGTTATCAATATCAGGCCTTAAAGTACTGTAATGACAGGTTGTTTTTATATATTAATTTTGCCTTAACCGATTCTACATCGGATGGAATCCTGATATGAACATCGATTTAATAAAATTTCAATTAATATAATATTATTATAATAATTATTATTGATTCTTCTTCTACACAAGGGAGACCTGGAAATAGTCAGGCCATGCACGTCATAAGAATCATACTCAATAATTTTATTATAAAGAAATGGATAGAACCTACTGTTATTATAGATGCCAACTTAGTTAGCTTGGGTTCAAGTTAACTGCTAAGTAAACCATTCTAGTACAATGCCAAAAGTATGGAATCTTAATGTATACATGTACATGTATGTATTGTGTGGTTCCAGAAAATATCCATACCCCTGGCTTTTGAGACCCCCATCCCCCTCGGAATTTTCAATGACCTTCCTTGGGGTATGGATATTTTCTGGAGTGGCAAATCACATGTATGTCACCTCGGCAAATCTCACCTTGCCTTTATCTTTCGCCTTTTTCTTGGTATTGTTATCGTCTTCATTTTCTTCGCTAAAAACTTTCTCAAGTGTTAGAAAACCAAACAGTCCAGAAATCACCCAGAAGCCAATGTAGAAATGGTTGATATGTGGATCCCCAACTAAAAATTGTTCAACAAGTTAAATTTATTAATTTTATGTTAACAGCATTTTAAATGAATTTTAATATATTACATGTACAGTATGCAGTGATTACTTGTTTCAATATTGGCTCAGACAACAAAATAATGTTCAACTAAAACTGCAGTTAATAAGTGTCACCTGGAAACAAGCCAAATCTCCTATTAATAGTAAACTCCCAGTCTCCTTCGCAGCCGTTATTTGGCTCGTCACGCATTGTCGTCATGTGTTGTGTGACAAGCCAAATAATGAAGGAGACTACTAAACTCCCGGCCAAGTTGTCAAATCTTCCATTCAAACAGTTAAGAAGAATTTTCATGAAAATCAAACATGTGCTGTATGTTTATAGACTATAGACATGAATACTAAATATTATACAAATAATGTTACCGTCGTGAACATGTGCCCATGCTTCCGGTAAAAGGTGAAGAAACACATCTCCCAGTAAGCCGCCAACAGCAAAACTTAAAAGCAACTTCAGATGGTCAGCGGTGACTGAAAAATAACACAATGACATGGATATTAATCTACATGTACAACTAAAGATAAAAAGTTAATAAAGTCTGCACTTTCCGTTGGTTTACCCACAAATATTAGCATTTGCTAACTTTTGCTAACAAATTGCTTGCTTGTGAATACATTTCACCAGAAATAGTTTTGAAGCAAGGCTGTTTCTGACCATTTCCATAATATTGCTTGATCCCTAAGTGGACTGGCTCCGAAACCTCTTTTATAAATAATTTTCTGACCCGTAACAAATATTTCTTTGAAAATCGCTGAACCCAGCCATTTAACACAGCTGGAAGTTTCTAGAAGCCCAGAAGATTGTTTATGACTTGTGCAGTTGTCCTTGTAATAACATCTCTTTCCTGTTATAGAAACTTAAACAAAGTTTGATCGTGGAAAATGTTGGTGGATGTACATCTGTCTTTTTATTTCGGGAGTGCAAAATCGTGTGCAACATTTTGTAAATTTGAGAACTCATTGTTGATGTGGCAGACAGTTCGATTAGGTCTGATGATCTTGGCTTCTGCAATAATATCCAGAAACAATAATTGTTTTGTTTGAGAGAAATTAACAGACCGTAATTTGAAAGCGTTCCAAATCTATTGTACAAAACCCAGGGCTCTATTTTTAGTAAGGCAGTCTCGTCTGAGTTAACACTGAAGTACATGTATTAGTTTTTTTACTTGAGCTCGCACTCCGTTATCATCTTGATCTACACTGATCTCTGAAGGTAAGTTCCTTGAAGTTATACTCGTTTTAGTTTTAAAATTCGGTGATCGCATTGTCTTTCTTAATCAAGTGTATTCTACATGTAGGTTTTGATTAGTTTGTTGATAAATTTAAAACAGGCTACACCTCCTTTGTTCATTAATAATAATTGTAACCTGACACAGCTATACACAAAGGATCCATTTGTACCAGTCTGCCTTGCGCGCTTGGTCAATTCATGCAGTCACATAAAAATTGAAATCCCGTATCCTGCTACTTTTCCCCTTGCGATTCTCGCATCCCGACCCCTTAAAAACACGAAATCCCGCTCCCGCTCGTAATTGAAATTCCCGCTTCCCGCTCCTGTTTTCAGCTCGCATCCAGAATATCGCCACGAAAATAACTTTAGCCAAATCCCGCATCCCGCCAAACCTATTGGGGACCAAAATTAACACCCTGGCCTGGGGGACTTATAGTCGCTTTTATGGTATGCAGGCTGATATTTAGTCTCTGTCAACAACTAAATATCAATAATGGCACTTTAAATTTTGATCGTCCAACTGATAATTCATTTTGTTTTGATAAATAAAATTTTACAAATTAATTTTAAAAAATGATTTTATAAATGGTTCACTCTAAAATATATACAGTATAGGCCAGAGAGAAGCAAACAACGCAAACGTAAAAGCCACAAGCGTTTTTCACATTGACGCAAGAAGTGTCTTACAAATGATGAATGTTTTTTTAGCCATTTTGGTGAGATCAGGCACTTTAATTTTACATTATTAAAAATACGGAAATTATATGGAATGAAAGAACAAAATAACCAGTCAAAGACGTCCCATTAGGAACCAGCGACCAGTTCCAATTATCGCCTTTATCAACCACTACTGTTTCTGAGCCAACATTTCACTATAGTTGCATAAATGCATTGATTTTTGCTATTAGATCTCATTATATTCATCACTAGAAACCAACAGTGGTTAACTGTATGTACCCTGTACCAGTCCAAACAATCTTTGTTGACTAGCTACACAATCAATATTTGGGGCATACATGGCCTGAATAAATAGTTACTGCAACCTGAATAGCTTGGTAAATACACATTTTTCTTTGAAGACAATGGGGCATAGAACATTTTTTTTTTTTCGGGGGGGGGGGGGGGTTTACCAGACCCCCATTTTGAAGAGTAATAATCTGGCTTCTTAGCATGATTTTAACAGTGTCCTAGAATGTTAACTGCAAAGACTGGTACAGGTACACTAGCACAGGAACAGACTTACTGGGAGGTGTAAAATGAAGCCCCCAGGTTTATAGATATCAAGTGTCTCAGTCTGAGTCCACTTGATCTTTATTGGGCTTAGCAGAATTATACACGAAAATTATGATGCCATTGATTTGAATAGCAAATATTGTTTAATACCTTGTTCTACCATTGAACCAAGCATTCTGATCCAAATTAAAGGTGAAAAATCAGATATACAGTGTATGGCCAGGTATATTTCTGTGAGAAATCCCTTTAACCCATTGGCGCCTGGAGACTTTAAGCGCGCACCTACCCCTAAATACCTGGAGATTTTACGGCATTTGACCGAAATGTGTGAACGGAAAAAATAAACCATATGCGCAGTAAATACAGACAAATAATTAGCTTCTTTAGTACACTTTTATTCCAACTAGACAAGTTGAAAGAACAATTTATAACTACAAAAGGTCATCGGCCTGAATAAATATATCTCATTACAAAACTTGAAACAGCGATAAAATTTCTTCACATAACCGCACGCCATTTTAGAAACTCACGAAAGCACAAAGTGAAAGACTTTGCACAAAAGATAAGAATATCTCTAAATACTCTGGTAAAAAGTCGATTTTTATTTTGTTCAACTTGAACTTTCATTAATTCAACGGCTTGGTATTAACGGAGGTATTAAATCTTCGTGCAAAAAGCGGTAATTCGAGATGACAAAACTGATTGCGAGTTGCCGCGGCGTAAATCGCTTTCGAAACTAAATAATTTCTACGGCTAAAAAACACTTAGAATTTCTCCTTTTCTCTCGGTGGTATTATTAATAAAACCATTCAGAATTATTTTCTGAAATACTGTGGTCACTTCCCGAAAATAAATTTCGAATAAAACAAATTTAGAAGCTAAATAAACAAAGGTGATAAACTCGCCGTAAATACGCAGATCAAATAACACCTCGTGCGAGACTCAAGATTTGTTGTTCATTTGAAAACCTAAAATTCCCCGTTAAAGGTGAACAAATGAAAGAAACTTGAAAGAGACTTTGTTTGATATTGATTTTCATTCAGGCCGAAGCCAAGAAACGAATTAAAAAGCGTAAAAATATGTTAATTTCCAAAACATGGAGCCGCCGACCCGCCGCCGTTCAATTCGCTGTCAATTTCGTTGCAAACGTTTTTGATTTTTAGCGATGACTTTTGTGGTCATTTAATAAATCGATCGCTTTAAATATCCTTCCACTAATTCCATCCACATTCAAAGAAATAAAGTACATTACCATTTCGCTTTTAGAAGTCTTGAGAAGATCCATAATTAGTCTGTGAATATTTGTTTTGAAGCGGCCGCTCGATGTCTTCGCAATTCCCGGCCGCCGAAGGAGAGTATAAATTCTTCTCCAGCAAGGTTTCTTCAGTCTGTACTCGGTGATCATCCGTTTTGAAGCCATTTAGAAATTAATTGGTGTTTCTCCTTTTCATTTTCAGCTTCAAAGAGATAATTTTCCGTGTTAAGAAATGAAAACAAGGCCCTGAAAGTTTGTACATTCATGCCGAGACATACAAGGCGCGCCATACTTTTCTTGTTCATTTGATCCGTGCGACATAAAGACGAAAAACCCTCTTTCTAGTACCCCTAGAGTTCTCTAAAAATATGCGCAAAAGACGGATTTTGATTGGTTTATTCGTCCTCTAAAACAATAGAACAATAGGGGAATCAAAAACTATCCAGGGAGGGAGGGCAAGTGCATTTGTCAACACGTGTTATTTACGGCCGGCTGGGGGCGGCACGGGTATTTCGGGGTGGGTTTCCGCAAAGCCGGTTTGAGGCGGCACGGGCGCCATTGAGTTAATATTGGGTTTGGGTTTGGGTTACAAATGAATTATCCTGCATAAATGTAAAATAATGATCCCTTTATAGTCAACAGGAAACTAGAGATAATAAATATTTGGTATTTATTGGACAGTTAATCCTCTTTCGTATTCAAATAAACTTTATTTATTGTCATGCAAATTATTAGTTTCTCGAGAATATAACAAGAATCAAACAACATATGTAAATGTAAAATAAGTTGTGTGTGTCTAAACGTTTGCGTAATATCAGAAACCCGATACTATACAAATTCAGAAAATATTCGATTACTGGATATCCGCTAAATATGTTGCTAAGAAAACGAAAAGTGTGAAGAAAATCTGGATATGAACAACGGCATCATTATACATGATAATTGAAGAACTGTTTTGTTTTATACATTTGGTTTTCTTTTACTCAAATTTACATTTAAGCTTTCATAAACTTACATTTAAATTTACAAATACTGTAGCTTAAAGTTAATGTACGGTTATTTCTCTTTATTGTGAAATGTAGAGAAACATTTGAATACTGTAGAAAGAGGTGAATCATGGAAAAGTAAGTAAAGTTTACTTAAATGGAAATGCGAGAAGGTAAACCGTTCAAGAAATGTAATATCGAACGTGTGATGTATCTTAAATTTGCGCTTTGCATCTAATTGGCTTCTTGTAAACTATATTTGATGCACTGGGGAATACCTACTACAAGCTCATCTGTACAAGAAACAAGCTATATTAAGATCTCGTTTGAAATGGTTATTAAATATTAGCCATGGGAAATTCTTCACAAGAAAGATCGAAACTTGAGGACAATTAAAAATGTCGAAATATAAGAGAACAATTTTAGCTTGCGCGCGATCGGATCGATTTCAAAACCAACCAATATTAAAGTCGAAAAGAAAACTTTACACGGAAAATTCACAAGTCAAGAGAAAAATAAATTATGTGTACAAAGTGCTATTCATTAAAAGCCAGCTGATTGCATAATTTTCATCCGTTGTCCTTTTGCTAAGGACGATCGGTTTCTCCTTCAAATATTTTGACCATATCTGTGAAAGTCGCAATCTTATTCTAAATAGAAATCATCTTCATTTCTAGTTTAACACAAATTATATCAGAAACGTTCGTGTTCTGAGCTGAATATCAAACTTATCCGATGATTTCCGATTGAGGAAACCCGTGACAACATTTCTCCCTAACAGATGCCGTATCGTGTTCGCGCGCGAGGACAGAGGACTTTGTTTTCTCTAGACAAAAACACACACACACACACAAAAAAAAATTTCACTTACCGCCTTCTCGCAAAGCATGCCCTGTTTCAACCGGTATAACCAAGAGTGGAAATACACCGCACATTCCCACAAGAATTGTCGCTGGAATGGTGTACAGCCAAGCTTCTTTCTTTACAAAAATTTTCGACAGATCGGGAAGGAATCTACACGGCTCAAACGTAAACCAACTCGAGTCTGTCTCCGCCCGTGTAGTCTTTGCATTTCGCGGTACAGCGCGATGGATTTTTACCATAGCAGTCTCCGAAATGAGAACTGATAGCCACAGAAATAATATAATGGAAAGCCAAGAAATCTTCGCCATAATGCCAGCGAGTTTGTGGAGGCCTCTTACCCCGCACATCAATTTCCGGACTTTTATGGCGATTTGCTGGTGTTTTGGAGTTTTGCATGAACTTGAGCCCACAGTACAATACTCTAGGTCCGCAAAGCGTGCTAAAATGTCCACACCATTGCAATGGAAGACCTCCGAATGTTCAATTCAACAAACACTTGCTATTAAAATTTCATTCACAACGAATGGTAACTTAGCAAAACCTCATAAAAATACTTAAATCTGCCAAGGAGTCGAATATCTGCTGTTCCATCCGGGGGGGGGGGGGGGGGGGGGTAATCCCTTATGTAAGCTATATATGTATGTGCAGCGCATAAGGGTATGGTTTTGAGCCATTTTGGTCTGAAATAGGGTATAGATTTTGACCATTTTGGTCTGAAATACTTATAGGGTATGTTTTGTAAACTTTGGCTGGCTTATAGGCGAAATTATTTTTGCTATTAACATCGGGGAATTTGAAGCCCTTCTCAAATGTTTACGCAAACGGAACCCATTCCTGGGTAGCTGAAGCCATGTATTAGACACGTGTACTTATTTTATAGGTCTGAAATACGGTATGGAGAATCACATATTTTGGTCTGGGTTTGGTAAGGGTTTCAAGAAGCAGGCCGCACACCCTAACCAAAATATTTCAGGGAGTACCCTTCCCCCCTCCCGGTGTTATATCAATTCAATGTTTAATATTTTTGCAAAGCAAATTTCTACATGCGTCAGAAACTACAATTTGTGCCAATTAAAGAATACACCCCTGCGACAGTAACAAATGGAACCTATTTGCATGAACAAATACAACATTTGGCCAAAAAGGGTAGTAATTAATTTTTGTCAGCTAAAATTGACTTATTGTACCAGGCGGTATTTTTCTCAAGTTGCAATTTACACCAAGCCAAACAAAACGTGGCAAAACTGAATATTCGTTTTCAATTTTTGCCGGCCTAAAAAATTAAAAACATCAGCTTGCATGCCGTTTATAATTATCTTTTAAAAATGTTCGATAAGTCCATAAGATAAATGGAAAAAAAAGTCATACGTCCTTCGCAATAAAAGCGAAATTAAAATACTCCCTTTTACATACAAACGGCAGACAGCAAAAGTGGGATTTTTGCCGTTCGCGGGAAAAAACAAACGTGATTCTTAATCTGTTATGTAAATATTCCTTACTCAGATGTTTTAAAAAAGCTTTCCTCCCACCTAAGAAAATATATCTGCGCCGAGTGACAGAACAGACAGGTAATAATTTAACTCTATTTTACTGGTGTGAATAGACAGCTGCGTCGAACAATGCTATCGTACGTATTAAAAGCCGGAGCTGGAAATAGGTTGTAATGAACAGCTAGTGAAAACACTTCACGCCGTTTTTACTGAAATCTATCTTATTTTCGATCGATAGATCCGTATACGTATTTCGCGAGGCTTTATTTTCCCGCTTTCAGCGAAATTAAGGGCTCAAAACATTCTGTTCCATGCCATCTTGGGTCGATCTCATGCTGTATACTTATCTTCATTTCGATCGATGCAAAATGAACAAGAACACCTAACGGGTGTTACAAGCGGCCGATTTCACCTTGAAGTTGGGGGAGGGGAGGGGGGGGCAACAATCCACCCCTCTTCCCCCGGCCCCCAGCTTAGTTTCATTATAGACGTGAAGACTTGCGTATAAAAAATAATTCCCCGATGGATGTTGCGAATTTGCCAGGCGGCTGAATGCAAAAATGAGTAAGAGAAGATTCTAGCTACAAAAGCGAGGTGGTTTCAGATCATTCCACGGAAAAGCGGGGGAAACAGTACTGATCAAACAATTTGTACATTTGGTATTTGCGCTGCCCGGATCCCCTCGGGTGCCCTCGGGTCCCCTCAGATCCCCTAGGGTCCCCTCGGATACCCTTCGGATCCTCTCGGGTCACCACGGATCCCCTCGGATCCCCTCGGATCCTCTCACGAATTTTAACCCCTAAAAGGTACGACGATCACTCCCGTCACTTTTATATCGAATTCCCCCCCCCCCCCTCCCCCGGGAGGTGCATGTATTAAACAGAACAGAAATTCTCTAGTGGCTATTTATATTTGCATGTCGCCGTTTACCATGTAATGGGAAAATATAAATTGTGGATGACATACTGTATAATTGTATGAAGAAATTAAATATTTCGCTTGTTTCTTTATATGTAAAGAGCACTTACACTCGGCACGAAAATCGACATTTTCTCTGAAAATAGGAAGAAATTCTATTGCAATATTTTGGCTACTTGTAGCTTAAATAGAAGCTGTAACGCCGTCAACTAAAGGTCAATATGGAAGAGAAATTCTCTGGTGGCTAATTCTATACAACGTCAATCATGTTCACCATGTAATAATCACAAGGATTGCTGCGTCATTTAAACCGTGTTGTTATTTTGGCCGTGTTGTTGATAGATCTATCAGCTACAGAAACCAGAACCATAGAACAAAACAATGCTGGTAGGAGGATGGAAGCTTCCCAGGAAACTGGATTTATGACGGATGCCAGCCAAACCCAACCGGGCACTGACACCCGGAGAGCGGACAGCCTCCGACCAAAAACAACCCGTAGAGTGGGCTGCTGGAACGTGCGGACCCTCTACCAGACAGGGAAACTCGCTCAAGTTGTGAGGGAAATGGAAAGCTGGAAAGAAAGTCCTTGGTACAAAGCGGAGAAAGAAAGAGGAGTGGCATGGATATCTCAGGATACTTGGAAGAAGGTAGATGAAAGGAAGGAGAATAAGAAGAAGTTGCTTGCTGCCACGTCTGACAGAATTAAGACACAGCTGAAAACATCATATGCAACACTGGACAAGGAGGTCAAGAAAAGCGCAAGAGTGGACAAGAAGGCCTACATAGAGAGGATGGCGGAAGAAGCAGAAACAGCAGCTTCAAAGCAGGATACTGGGACTCTCTATAGGATCACCAAGACATTGACCAAAGGGTTCCGATCAACAGACACGCCAGTGAAAGACCAGCAAGGAAACACAATCTCCAAGGAAGAAGACAACCTAAGATGCTGGTAGGAACACTTCGAGAAGGTGCTAAATAGAGATGATCCGGAGATAGAAGCCACCATCACACCAGCACCAACTGCACTAGACATCAGCACAGAACCACCAAGTGTAGATGAAGTCAGGAGGGCTATAAAATCACTTAAGAATGGGAAAGCACCAGGAATGGATATGGTACATGCTGAGATGTTGAAGGCTGAAGACGTGCTGGCACCGGCAGTGCTCACCGAGATTCTTCACGAAATCTGGGAATCAGAGGATGCCCCACAATCCTGGAAGATAGGCCTGATCGTGAAGCTTCCCAAGAAAGGAGACCTCACCAACTGCAACAACTGGAGAGGAATTATGCTACTGTCGGTAACCTGCAAAGTCTTGAGCCGAGTCATCCTCGACCGCCTAACAGTCACTGCAGATCCCCTATTTCGCAAGGAACAACCTGGTTAATGCGCATCTATATCTTTCAACAACTTCTACTACGAGCGCGGTCACCAAGTTACTACGGGAAAAAAAAGTCCATTGCTTGAAGCGGCCGCCCCTTGGGCGTCGGCCGCTTAAAAACTTTTCCATTTCTTGAAGGCGGCGACGGCCGCTTGATAACTATTAAATTATAAAACAGGTTTATTGATACATCAGACAAACTGACAGGTGTCTGTTATACGAGATACATGTGGAAAACGTGTTGAAGAAGTCAGTAACTTGGATACAAAGAGTCTTCGATCGTGGCTACCATCTCGGCTAAAGGAAATTTGAAACCAAAAAAAACAATTTAAACCACATACATGGACTGGGGTATAAAGTTCTTGGTGATGGGCGAGTCACGCGTATATCTCGCGCGTATCTAACGCTTCACACTTGCCTCGCGCTCTAACAACGCGCACGATACGCCACCCTAGTCCTAGCCGTCCTAGCCACCCAAACTGTCTTCTAAATTTATTTTCTATACTTTTGCACTAGTACTTTTGGTGCAGGAGTCGTGACTAAGTAAGGAACCAATTAAAGACTGTGGGATTGACTGTGAGCATGTCGTCATCTAACTAATCATAGCCCGCGTTCAGTTGCTTGGCAATTTTTCCCGCGCGGTAAAAATTATTTTGCCATCGCTAATGGTTAGCGCGTTGGACTCCGGATCGAGTGGTCTGGGTTCGAGTGCTGGCCGGGATTATCGTGTTGTGTTTTGGGGCAAGGCAGCCTAGTAACCAGTCTTTCCCTTCCCGCTTACTCGATTTGGGATTTGGCGCGAAATTTCATGACGTCACCGAATGGCACGCAAACCCGTTCCCAGGTCCTTACGTGTACTTCGCGCTCGCTCGAGAGAGAAAGAGAACGACTAGAGACCAGGCTGGGGGCAAGGTACTTTACTCTCACAGTGCCTCTCTTCGCCCTGGATCCCTTAGCAGACAGGGTCGTGATATTGTGAAACAAAGACTGACAGACATTCAGCTCTAACAAATTGGATTTTGTTTTTAAACAGAGCAAGGAAGAAAAAGCATTTATTGGCGCACAAAAATCCAGGAATACAAGTGTTTTCTTAAAGATCTTTATTTAGCTTAACGGAATATAACTCCGCGGTCAGTTTCAGTCTGTACGCGGCCGTTTTCTCATTTTTTGAATCGCACATTCCATCTACACTAACAACAAGCAGTGAATCTGTCGGGGGAACAAGTGCCGGTTTTGGCAAATCTTCGTGGAAGTACTCGAAGAGTTTCCGAATCTTTTTATCCAATCAGAAACTAGCGCGAGCACTCACGAGTACTCCGAAAGGAATAGCGCCAGCAAATACGTCATGTTGCTTAGCAACTTCGGGAACGAACACCGCGGGCTCAGTCCCACCTTGGAGGCGGGATTTCGCTATCAACACGATCAACTGGCACTTGTTCACCCGACTGGAATAGATGGCTAACGCTTCCAATTGAGCCACTCATATGGGAGATACAGTTGAACCACTCTACAACGGCCACGCTGGGGAAGAATATACTGGCCATACAGAGGTGGCCGTTGTAGGGAATTTCAACAAGAGTAAGGGACTGTGCAATAATTACCAGGAGGGGGGGGGGGGGGGGGGGTTGGAAAACCAGAGGGGGGGGGGCATAAAGTAAAATCAAAGCAAGGAGAGGGGGGGCTCTAGGTAAAATAAGTCACTCAAGAGGGGGGGGGGGGCTTAACATTTTATTTAAAATACATATTACATTGGCGAATCCATACCTATTTATAAGGTGGGGGCCCAAAAAATTTCCGGACCTTCGGGCCTAGCAAGCCTTCACCGGACCTGAAAATAACACACATGCCCTTTTCCTTCTGCTATGGTTCTGTTGAACATTGCCACGGAGGTGATGTTTGTTCTAGACGCGGATGTCCAACAATTAAACATGCTGTAGGAGCTCTTCTTTCTGTTATAAGATTTTAATCCACACTAGTGCGTATAGAGAAAAATGTAGCAGCTTACTTGTATAAAGGTGTGTGTATACTGTGGGGTGGGGGGGGGGGGGGGGTCGTACATAATTTCTGACTGATTAGAGGGGGGGCAATAACTAAATTCACTCCTTTAGGAGGGGGGGTATTACCTAATATTTGGCTACATGAAGCCCATTTTCCAACCCCCCCCCTCCTGATAATTATTGCACAGTCCCTAAAGTGTATGGATCGGCGCACGGTCGGGACAAACAATCCTGGCCGTTGTAGAGAGATGGCTGTTTGTGGAAGTTCGACTGTAATTCAACCTTTAACAAGTTAAAGATTCTGTATACCAGACCAGAATTCTGATTTACACTGTTAGATTTTGATGGCAATGTAAGCCAGCGTAGCAGGTTCCCATCCAACAGTAAATGCAACCTCGTTCCCAGGGTCTCTCTTCTTCCCGCCAAAAGCGATTGGCGGGAAGAAGAGAGACACTGGGAACGAGGTTGCAGGAGTCGGTTGCAGTAAATGATTATATCGCGCGAGTTGCAGGGGCGCGCGCGAGTAAACGCGCGTGTAATACTCCTCTCGACACTCGTGCGTCTCCAAAAACTCGTGCCCTAGCTATTGTACTCATGCACTTGTCCTAGCGCGTGTACTTGTCCTCAAGCACGCCAACGAAAATCGATCACGTCCTATTTTCTTGTCTTGCGACTGCTTCCAGGCTATTTTATTTTCAGGTAAGTTTATTTTAGTGTCTATTTGTCTGTCTGTCTCTTTATCCGTACGACTGTCTGGCCGTGGCCTGTTTATCGCGTCTTCCTGTGTTCCTTTTTAACAAACACTCCTCGTCCATTTGAATTTTTTCGCAGCATCAGTTATATGTGAGAACAGGAAACCCAAGTTCCGGATAACGGCGGGGTAACCTGTGGTACAAGCAACCTCTCATTTAGGTACAAGTGGCTTGCGCAGTTCGTTCGTGAGCCATACAGCGATTGTTAACAGCGACAGGGCTCCAGCTTGATGGCTGGCCGCTAGGTGGGTTGGTACATAGTATAACAGTGTAGCGATACCAAGACTGACCTAAAATAAAAACACAACTGTTAAACTCTACTCTGAGCCCGCGGTTTTCGACGAGGATGTTGCCGAAGCAACATGACGTATTATGATGGCGACAAGTTGACCATTAATGTTCGAATCGCTACCAGAGACGATCGACGACGGGTTTGGCTGGGGGACGCAAAGGGGTAGGTAGTGCACCAGCGTTGCGGCCCCCGTAGCGATGGCGGGGACCCGACTGAGAGAAAGGGGCTTGGACGATTGCTATGGAAACCGACTCCACAGCAGAGGCCCCTGAGCGACCTATCACACTAGTCGAAAACCAGTGGAGGGGAAAAGGAAGAGGAGGGAGGGGTGACAGAAATGAAATAGGCAAGATAGCTTTATTAAAACACGGTCAGAAGAAGGCTAAAGGCGGAAGGGGCTGGAGGTGGAAACAGCGGAAAATTCTGGCGCGAAACAGTCCGCCACGAAAATGGATGCGTGCCAGGCTGTGAGTCCCGGCAGAGAACACCCTGCGAGCCAAAGCGAGGCTGGCTGCGCAGGGAGCTGGTGTCGGCTCTATCAAACATTAACTTCCGTCAATGAACTTGACACCATCTCTCTCGCGCTACGATTGGGCAATAACTATATATCGGAAAGGAAAGAAATGATGGTAAATTTTAACCTTGGTAGAGATATGAGAAATATATTATTCAGTCAGTAACACAAGCTTCTCGAAAAAATTCTGAGTTTTTCCAACAGGAGTCGAACCTATGACCTTCCGCACACCGGTCGGACACTGTACCACTGAGCTACAGGAGACTCTTCGGAAACAATCGTAGCGGAACAATCGGGAACAATCAGAAACTCTTCAAGTGCTTCCACAAACGCAAAGAATTGCCCCAATGTAAGTTTGAGTCCAGGCAACCTCATTCCCTCGGTCTTCTTTCTTACGGAAAGAAGAAGGGCATGAAGTTGAAATTCTCTAAGTTAGGTAATAAAATGATAAAATGGTGAATTAATTTAAGTTACTACACCTGCAATGTGGACATTCCCAGTAAACAGTTCAACGCCATATTGGCTCTTCCCGGCAGTGTTAGCGGCCTTGCAAGTAGAAACAAGATTGCGATGGAAGATATGGTGGTAGTTCCCTACAGAAAAAAACAACACTTTCAGTAGTTGAGTACTCGTAGCTTCCTTTTGCGTTCTTTTGGCACTTGTCGTGCAGCGCTGGAGACAGGGTTGTCACGCAACAAACAAGAGAAGCGTTGTGTGACATTGTAGTTCTACGTCATCAGTATGGAATTTTTCGGGTTGGGTTGAATCGAGCTCATCCTCGTTCCCAGAGCTCCTCGTTTTTTTTTTTCTTTGCGCCGGAAACGAGCAGTTGCCTCCGTTTCGCCAACCACGTGACCAAAAGAAACAGAGGATCTGGGAACGAGAATGAATCGAGCTGGGGAAGATTTGAGCGTGGGAAGATAAAGGTCTCTTTACTCTAATGTTAGTTATAACGTTATGCAAAAAGTGTAGTAACTACATTGTAGGTGATTTACTCACAAGAACTCTGTGAACAAACTGTGCTGTAGTTGGGTTTTCAAAGAAGTTTTTCCACTTGGGTTCAAGGGCAAACAAGTCACTTGGAATCCAACGGTCGGCCATCTTGGGAAAAGAGTTGTAAACAAGTCCAGCGTCCAGGCCTGCAACAAAGGCACCTGTGGGGAGAGGGGAGAGGTTCAGAAAAAAAGACAGCATCGTGACTAATCATGCAAAACACCATGATCTTTATATATACATGCAACGTTTCTTCGCGTGTAGAGGCATGCGCAGAGAAACATGCGCGGAGAGGTACACGTGAAAAAACACGCGTGGAGAGAGGCTCGCGCAGAGAAACACGCGTGAAGAGGCACACGCGGATATGCAGATCTGCAGAAACCGGAGTTAGGTGAATGACAACACGTTGCAATGCCGCTATCATACTCACCTGAGACAGCAGTGAGTCCTACAAAGCCCTTGCAAGTGTGAGCAAACATTCTCAATCGCCTCATTTGTGGTGTCATAACATACTAAAATGAAAATAAAAACCTTACAAGTGAAGATCTAAAAGAAAACAAATTCTAACACCTCTTTGATCACTGTAAGTTTTAAGTCTCAAATTCTCAGAAATAATAAGTGACAGTTGAACCGCTCTATAAATACGGACACTGAAGGGACGGAGAGGTCATGAATATGACGTCACTTTAAAGGCTCCACTGACGATAAGAAATCTCGATGATAAATGGCGATAACATGTCGATAAACTGATTGATAACAAATACTACTTTTATTGTATGGACAATGATTAACTTTAATCTGTAACCACAAACAGGAAATTATATTGAATACGAACTGTTATCACTGGAGTGTCCGTAATAAAGAGGTTAAGTTTTACTGTTTATACGAATTTGCTCTCTGGGGCCGATATTTAGTGTCCATTGTCCGTATTAGAGAGGGTCTGTATTGTAGAGGTTTTCTTTATAGAGAATATATGGGCATTTTGCCGGGACCAAGGGAACTGTCCGTAATAGAGATGTGTCCGTAAAATAAATGTATGGCTGAATCAGTAATGAGAATGTACAGTTACATCACTTACTCTTGGTCGAGGACTGAACTGACTCAGTCCACACCATATCAGACCAGCATACAGTAGAAAGGCCAATGAAAGATGAGCGGCAAGTCGATATGGACTGACACGAGGGATCTCTGTCTTGCTGACTAGCTCCTCATCAAGTCCACTCTTCACCATGTACCAGCCTAATAAACCCTATAATCAGCAACACACCATTATAAATGACTGAATATTCAATTCTGTAGTCCAGTAGCCAGTTGTTAAAAAGCCGATTAACACTAATCCAGGGCCCGGTTGTTCGAAAGCCGATTAACGCTAATCCAGGATTAAATGTTAATCAACCTTTTAATTTCTCTTGTATAAAAGTGTTTTTCTCTGCTAATGTTTTGTAAAGTTTGAGATTAGTCAAAGTCAACACAAAAGGACAAAAAATATAAACAGAAAACCTCACTGAAAAGTTACCAAACTGAAATCAAAATATGCGCTAATCCTGATTAGCTCAATCGTCCTTTGACCAACCCGGCCCAGGACATTAGTCAAAGTCAAAACTACACGGTACAAAAAAATAAAAATAAAAACTCACTAACAACTGTACAAAACTGAAATCAAAGTTCACGCTAATCCTGGATTAGCTAAATTGTGCTTTGAACAACTCGGGCCCAGGTAGTTTATGCAGGCGATTTGAAATCAGGCTAAAATTGCCACTCAAATCGCCTGTGTAAATGGGCCTTTTTGAAAGCCTGTTGTTCACACTGAAAAATAGGCTTACACATTGGGCTATATACATTGTCCTTACATAAGACACTTACTTCCGAGTGGGGTGGGGGGGGTCTCCTATATAAAGTGACGGGGGTGATCATGCATTGTACTTTCATTTTTGAGGCCTTAAAATTAGAGAGTTAAATCTAATTTTCACCTACAGACAAAAAATCCTTACTAGGCAGATTGAGGGAAGGGAGTGGAAAAAAGATAACAAAGAAATGAAAGGTTACTGTCAATACTTGGTGATACTAATCTCGTACCCAGATCCCGCTCTGTCTGACACTGAAAAGTGAGATCTGGTAAAGTTCGAAATAACGCTGATTCTCATTGGACACTAATAAAAAATATCGTCTTATTCTAATGTGTGCTGTGATTGGCTCTCGCTACTGAAACATTTTCGCATATTGAAATTTGCGGGAACACTAGAGATTTTCCATAGCCTGTCGGAAGAACAACTAAACAGTCAACAGTCCCTTTTCTTTAAAACGATCTCCCGCAAAGCTTAAGACGGATTCCGCTCAACGTTCGAGCAATAAGTGCAAAAATTAATTACTAAAAAAACTACTCATAGCACGGTAACATTTTGAATACTATTTGAAACATATCACTTTAATTCACTTCTCCAAGTGACCCCGCAATTAAATTCTCAAGCATTCTCAAGAAAATTAATGTCAAGCTCGTAAAAAATGATAAAAACGCACGCCATTTTGTTTTGAACTGACATGAAGCGTCTTTTTAATTAAAATATGTAATGACTTCTCTCGCGGGGTCAGCTTGGGAGCTAATTTATCGATAATTTCTTCTTAACTGTATTCAAAATGTTACCGTGCTATGAGTATTTTTTTGGTAACTTAATTTTTTGCACTTTTTGCTCGAATGTCCAGCGGAAATCGTCTTAATTGCTTTTATAACAAAGTTTTCGGCCAGACCTCTGTCTTGAAGAATTCTCAGAATAACTCGTCAAATTCGATGTCTATAATTCAGGGTGCAAAGAAAATCAATTTTCCAGCTTGCCCTTCGGGCAAGCTGTAACTAGGATGTACTAGCCCGAAATTCATTCTCACTAGCCCCAAAAAATTCTCACTCGCATGTTTATTCAATTAATTAATAATTCATTGAATTGATTAATTATTTATAATTAGTTAATTAATCCGTATTTGGTAAGTTTTATTAACTACCAGTTGGTAAGATACTATTCAAACACACAAAACGTCGACAAGGAAAGTGTCAGCAACTGCGCTTGATTGTGCTATTTACCACCAAAATAATTATTTGCTGCCAGAAGGCCTTCAGTTTGGCTCTCTGTAATGTGTTTTTGGTTTAATTTACCTCCAAAGTTACAAACTGGTTTGCGGGTTTGTCCCTAAGAAAAATATTTGGCAGTTAATGAAGAAATTCAGCAGGCTGGCTTGTGCCTATCACCAGAGACACAATCCATTGGCATACACGACGTATTTTATGGTTTGCACTGCTCGCAATGCATTATGGGGCGTTTTACAAAATGGTTGTTGACGCGTTTTGGCCGATATTTATCGCGATGAAAGCAAAGCAAGACCAGAGAAATTGTTTTTTAACTTTAATTTATTGTGTAACTGATTTTATGGCAAATTTAGAACTGAAAAAGCAGGTTTTCCTGCCGGGCGACCGCCGACCGGTAAGTTATCACAAAAGCTGCGATAAAAATGCTCGGACGAAAAAAAAGATCTCTTACTTTTGTAAGCTTACATTACTTCTGTACTTTAAATTTCCTTACTTTTTCACAAACTAAATGCCCTCTAAAAACTTCACTTGCCCGTCGGCAAGCGAAAGATAGAATCCACTAGCCCGACAGAAAAATCCACTAGCCCCGGGCTATCGGACACGACTTTCTTTGCACACAACAGACCAAAGGACCACCAAGAACCATGGGAAGGCCCGTATATCGGGCCTTGAAATCGAACTTTACCAGATCACCCTTTTGCGTGGCAGAGGGTGATCTGGGTATGAGATTATGGTGATACTAAATCAGGGGAACTTTAAAAGAATTGGTTTACAATAAATAATAATTATTAAAAGTTACCTAGTTGCCTCACTAGACTGGCTTTCTTCATTGGGCAATGTGTGGTTCTATAAAATATCTGTACTGACCCCACCCATGGAAGGTTTTTTTTGGTTTGAACCCCCACCCCCCTGGAATTTCAGTTTAGCTTTATACTTCCTTTACAAATTCTGGCTTTTGAGACCCACTCCCCCTCGGAACTTCAATGACCTTCCTCAAGTGGGGTGGGTAATGGATATTTTCTAGAACCACATAGTATAAACTGACCAGTCACGGGCACCGTCGTTATTTCTGTTATCTGGCTCAAAATGTATTGCTACCACTCCTGACCTCTATCCCACATTACAAAACAAGACTTTAGTTAATACTTTATGTTTCACTGAATTATTGACGAATATTCATGCCTGGCTACATGTATTTTCAAACATTCCAACTTACTATTTATATTCAGGATATTTCTGGTATCTCTCAAACTCTTTCTCCCACTCGTCTTGTGTTCTGGGCGGCTTCATTCCTTTGATGAGGATGCCAGTCAACCATCGACAGACCAGATTCTGTGAGTCTTGTGACTCCGCCCAGGACCACAGCGCCAACCACCATTCCAGCACAACCAGTAACCAATAACCTGATAAACCAGATCATGAAAATTATGTAACTTAAGTCCAGGGATGTGGGGGGGGGGGGGGGGGGGGACACCCATATAAAGGTGATGGGGTGATTGTCAGAAATTTTGAAAAGAACCCCTAAAAGGTACCAGTCGAGTCTTCTATTGTGGGTGTACGCATGTAGCTCAAATCATTTTATTCCTAAGAGTTACCATTATAAAACAAAACTAGTTCCTGTCATATTATTTCCGGCTTCAGTACCCTGAAAAGGTGCTGCCAGCTGGCATAACTCTAAAAGTAGTCATCTTTAATCAGATTTTCACCCTATATTAAAGCAATACCAAACCATAAATTTTAACCCCTAAAAGGTACGACAATCACCCCGTCACTTTTAAATGGGAGTCCCCCCCTTGCTCCCGATGATATTTGCAGTTAAAATGTTGTGATAAGTTGTTTTAATTGAAAATAAATTTTCGATCTGACATTGTAAATCATATGTACCTGTTATTTTAGTGGCTCGTGGTGAGATTTCAGCTATGACTGGTGCAGCTGAAGTCTCGGTTGTAAGGAACTTTCGGCATCCTCTTGATAAACCTGAGACCCTTGTCTGACGCTAAAGCAAGATTAAAAATATTAATAATATTGTGCGGTTCCAGAAAAATTATATTCATATATATCTGTTGTGGTTCAATTTTTTTTGGTTTAAAATTTTTCAAACCAGTTTGATTCTTATTTTCCTTTGTCTAATATTCATTACCATAATCTGAGACAAAGGAAATTAAGTAACGCTCCGTGTAATAACTATAGAAAATTTGGCAACGCAGCAGGAAGTCATCCGGTGTCTGTTTCCAATTAAGTAATTAAAATCCGGCTTCATGATTGGCTAGAACACGAAAATAGGTGAAATGTGGTCTTAAAATATTCATAAAGTCCACTTTAGATCTATATATGGAATTGAGCTATTGTTCTATTGTCATGCAAATTTCAAACCAAATCCAATGTGGGGTACCATGGTAACGGGAATCGAAGTTCAGCATCCGCCATCTTGGATTTTCATTGAGTCAGTTATTTCAAGGCTTGTTTCCCTAAACAATCGTGCGTCTTTTTTCGAAACTTTGATATCCATATAGTTTATATCAGTATATAGTGCGATATTATGCCCTTTGCGGCTGTCTGTTGCTGTCCTTTCATTCGGAATGGGGATTTGACGATCCATGCGGGTCCTCGTACCGCGGGCGAGCTGCATATAAACACAGATAATTTTTATCGCACCTTCTGCGGTAACAAGAAGGACAGACACAACGATCGCAAGATAAAAAATTGCGTTGCTTGCGCAAACAGAATCGATACTGAAGGATCAAGTCGTAAGACTACTTCACGTAGAGGTGAGGTGACCAAATTTTATTGTGTAAAATGCTTAAAGATATTTCGGTGAACAGAGATTCGTGTAAGCTTGCATGTGACTTGCAATAAAAACTATAGTTTGGAAGAGATGACGGAACATTCTTTATTCGTGTGTGACTTTAGAAAGCTTACTTTGAACCGGTTTCTGTAATACAATTTTGGTGGTAGCCTGTCTTCAAATGACCCAAATTGTTTCGCCTGTTTACAAATGTATTTTGTCGTTGTTTTGTTCCCGGTTTTGTTGAATTATCCGCGTTTAGCCATTTCTCAGCTCGTGCCGCCGGCGCGCTCATTCACAACCCACTGTTGAGGAAACTCTGGATTCGACTTTGCTTGAAGAAAATGAAAAGAGAATGCTCTAGTAATAATAAATTGGCATCGTGAAGAATCGCTAGTTTATTTACGCAATCGTGCTTGCTAATGTTCAAAGTGTTGCCGCGGAAGGAAAGCTGTCAAGTTATGACGAACGCAAGACAAAATATCGCGGTTCGGCATCTCATCGGCAAAAACGCATAATTCCCCACGTACTATGTTTTTCAAAACTTGGCATACACAAATCTTTTTGGAAAACAACAACATTGTGTGAATTCAGCGATCTAGTCGTATTCTAAGTTCTGAAAATTCTCCTGAAACCATTTGAATTTCGCGCTAATAGCGTTTTATCCAATGAGATAGCTCATTTTAGCTCAATTAACACGTTCCCTCGGCCCTGCCTCACGCTGGGAAATAACGGCTCCCATTGCCGCGGTCTATTGTTCTTTGCTATAGTTCTTATCTGAAGCGTTACTTAAAAATCAAGAAACTGGTTTAAAAAATTTAAACCAAAAAATAAAATTAAACCACAACATATCCATACCAAGGAGGGTCATTGGAAATTCTGAGGGGGAGGGGGTCTCAAAGACAACTTTTTAAAGGAAAGTATGAAAACTGGAATTTCCAGAAGGGTGGGGGAGATCAAACCAAAAAACCTTCTGTGGCAGGGGTATGGATATTCTTTAGCAGAGATCACTATCTTATTATATGAAGTTCCCCCCCAGCCCCTGTAGGAGATATGAACTGTCGGTCCCCTCTCCCATGGGAAATTACATGTAGAATAGGAGTGTTCACTGTTTATCAACATTTGTTTTGTTATTCAAATTTGTCAACCATTAAACAAAAGAACTCTTTGTTTCAACAGCCAATAGTTCTCTGGTTTGGCACATTAATAACAATAGGTGACGTAACGAGACTCTATACAATAGCTCAAGTGTCAAAAAAAAAGGAAGACAAAAATGAGGAACTGGTACTTTTTCTTGACTCGCCTTAGTGGTCCTTAGTATTCATTGTACATGTAATTTGATATGATGTAATATTTATTTCAATATTAAGCTTAACCTTCCTTTTCAGCTGATACCAGGCCATACTGGAAAGTTTGTATGTCACGCCGAAGATCTTCGGCGTGGAGCTAGGCTTTTACGCCAACTTTTGGCGTATTTCACAGGGCTTTTTTTTGGCTTCTTGCTGGCGTGGCGTAAATCAGAAACATTTCTAAACCATTCAACACTAACCTGAACAAATGGGTACATAAAAAAGTGGCGGATCCAGAACCTGTTTTATAAGGATGGGCCAGAAAAATTTTCCGGCCCTTCGGGCCTTCAATTTAGGGAGAGGAGACAGGTTTATAAGAGCACTGCGAGCGCCGGCGTGTGGCGTGTTAGAAAATTTTGTTTACGGCAGGCTGGCGGAAAAATTTTTCGGCAAAAACCGTGGCGTAAAACTTCGGCGTATACAAATACGAACTTTCCAGTATGGGGCACGGACGTTTTGAGGTCTGCAAACACAATCATTGTGCGACGAAAATGATCTGATGGATTATTTTACTTACCGTTTGTCTTGTGAGAAACGTTCAACGTACTCAGGCTTCTGAAAAAGGGCATCCTACCCGTATCATCGCAATCAAATTATAAAATCCTGGATCAGCAAAAAACGTTGCAGCAAAAAAGTTTGTGTTTTTTCGAAGAACAAATCGCGGGAAACTGGGGCGAACTAAGGTCTACATGACATATTTTCTTCCAACAGTTGAATCCTGCTGAGATAACTGCAACTGTGGGCTCGTTTTCTCGAGGATTTTGTTCAACTTGGTTTCTAATTTTACCATTTTTCTCGTACTTCAGAGAAATATTTTCGTATTTTGTCGTATGGTAAGATCTATGTCCTTGTTGTTACGTAAAATATACAAAACTATATTTACCAAGATTAAGATATTCGGTTGTTTGGAGGCTTTTAGGCACGATGGCGGACAACGACACGTGTATTAAAACTGAGGAGATTTCAGCGAATTCTCCCAAAACCCCGAGAACAATGGCAGTTTGAAGAGATCCCTTCATGATGATATCAAAAAAGAAGAAGATACCTCAAGCAAGAGATTGAAGACGGAGCATAGTGATGAGGTATTTGTCGATGGCTTAATAGTTCCATATTATTTTGTTCTCTCTATAAAAATTAATAAGATCCAACTCCTACGCAGACATTCTTTGGGCTCGTCACGCACTCCTTCCCCATGAATCTCTGAGAACGGAAGTGGCTGCTCCGTTGAGGGAGGAAAGATTGCGTGACGAGCCCAAAGAGCGTCTGCGAAGGAGGCTAGATCCAACAAGATGACTTGATTAGTGGGGGACGGGGCGGGGGGGGGGGGGGGGGGCCGGGAGTTAAGGGGGTGAGAATTCTATGGGAGGCTGGAGAAGAGAGGGCGGGAAAACGGGATTCCCAAGGTGGTGAGAACTGGGAGAAATAGCAAAAAAATTCACAACATTGCATTTTATTTTGCAATAGACAATGCACAAAGAGGCAGGAACCCCAATGGAAGGGGTGGGGAAACTCAGACCCCTCTGTCCCCCCCCCCCAATGATTAATTTCTTGAATATTTTATGATCTAAATTTTATTCGCAGGTAGCTGAGGATGGCAAAGTTGAAAAAATAATATTTTTTCCTAAAAAGAAGAAGTGTATCTTGATGTTGTCTTACTGTGGGGCAGGATATAATGGAATGCAAATGTAGGTTATCACAAGGAGAAAATTAGCGGGCAGATATATTTTGCAGGTTGAGACTATTTTTAGAAACATTACACACGCGATTAGGTAGAGAATGGTGTCACGGTTAGCTTGATTAGCTAATTGCCCTGCCTCTCTCCCAGACTCCCTTTGCCGCGGCCGTTCGCTTTTTCGCTTCGTCCCCACTCTCCGAGAGCCTGGAACAGGCTATGTTGACCGTTGACCTGCGCAACCTGCAAAATATACCTGCCGGAAATTAGCTGTCAATCACTTTTGGAAATGAGCATACTGACGTCCTTGGTGCTATAATTGCTTCTACATATTGTAGCATGTCAATTTGTAGTTTTCTCAAAGTACAGTATTTCTAACAATGTCCACTTCAAGAGTTGCAACACAGCTTTGTATAACTTGGAGTTGTGTTTTGTTGTTGTGAACAAGAGAAACGACAGCCCTAATCTTTGCTAGGGAGTGTGTACTCAGTAACTGTCTGGTGACAAGCACGGGCAACATAAATTTTTCCATCTATATAATTTATTTCCTTGTGCAGTAAATAAATTTATTGTACTTCAAAAATTTGTGTTCATAATATTATTACAGTTCATCTAGTGTGATTGTCCAGGTGAGGGTAGTCCTGAAAGGACTGTTTGGTGACTGACGTTTCGACAACCTGAGCAGAAGTCATCTTCAGAGTCAAGTGAACACATTTCACATTGTACACATTATTTTCGCTTGACTCTGAAGATGACTTCTGCTCAGGTTGTTGAAATGTCAGTCACCAACAACAGTCCTTTTCAGGACTACTCTTACCCGGACGATCACACTAGACGAACTACTGAATCAGATACTCCTCATCGGTTCAAACCATGTACTAAATATTATTACATGAATCTCCACTAATGGATACTTCCTGTGCATTAGGTGAGGCATCTCTCGTAAGTGGACACTTATTTTGTGTTCCCAGCTACATGCAAACACTACATTTTTAATCTCCCATACACTGTAGGCGTACACTTTTTCAGGTCCCAAGGTAGTCTGCTCATATGAGGTTCGACTGTAATTATTATAATTTATGTATTTTTTCATGTCAAGTAATCCAGGAGTCAGAACTATTGAAGCGGAACTTATAAACGCATTGTACAAAGCTGAGGCAATAACTGAAGATGGAAAGGACTCTTTAGGCAAGGTAAGTGTTGGTACACCTTTATTATACATCAGGGCCCGGTTGTTCAAAGGGTGGATAATGCTATCCACCGGATAAATCACTATCCAATGGATAGCGTAGTTTGTTTTGTTAACACTTATCCACTGGATAGCGATTTATCCGGTGGATAGCGTTATCCGACCTTTGAAACAACCGGGCCCTGTATGGCAGACTCCTTACAATGTATCGATAGCTGGCAATTTTACTGCATAGTACAGTTGTTGTACATGTACATGTATACATATATAGTAGTAAATTATTTAACTTAATGGAAAGTTTGCAATAGGTCTTTAACCCTTTCGCTCCCAGAGTCAAACTTTGAGTCAATAAATGTGATTGTACCTTGTTTTAAGTCTGTTGATGAAACCTAGTGTGTGACCATTCAAATGAAAGCTGTTGAGCCGTACTTTCAAGTGGTGCTGTTTGTTTTTGACAATTTTGCAAAATGAAATTCAAGATTTTTTCCTCAGTTTTGAGCTTAGCACTCTTGGGAGTGAATGGGTTAATATGTATGATTACATTAGATGTGGATGAACGTTTAATCATTTGTCTCGCGATGGAGTCACTTTGAGATGTTGATCGCATTGATGATTACATTGGTTGCTCAAATTTGCTCAAATTCATCACCAAATTCATCACCAAGCCTCGTTTACACAAAAATTATTCTTAACGTCTGACGCATGCATTCCGTTTACATGTGGGTACTCTTGCAATAATTGTCATCTTTTAATTTTTTATTTTGGGAATTTCCTCATGATAAATTTACAAGTTTGGACTTTGAAAGCAGGGCTTAATGGGATTGGGTGAGACCAGTCTTACATAAACATGGCTATTAATTTTGTAACTGAAATGCTTTTATTAACATCATAGATGGCCTTTCAACGATGCGCTAGAACTGATAAAGGTGTTTCTGCCGCAAGACAAGTTGTGTCGTTAAAGATAAGCATCATTATATTTTTTATACTGAATATTAAATTTAATTTCTCAGATTACTGATTTTATGAAAGTCTTGTTTTAAAAAAACCATGAAACAACACAATAAAAATGCACTGAGAATAATACCAATGGTGTGTGGATTAATTAGTCTAAAGGTTTAGATCATCATCAGTATGTTTCAATTCTAGGAAATGGAAGAACCCAACAGCTCATTCATCAACAAGCACTTGCATGTAACTCCAGTTTTCATTATTGCTACTCTCTTCTCCCCCCCCCCCCCCCCCCCCCCCCCCCCCCCCCCCCCCCCCCCCCCCCCCCGGATGGGATGCTAGAAGTCCATCACAGGTTTATATCCCCAACACTTTGTCAAGTTTCCTCATCATTTGCCAGAGTACCCATTTATACTCCTGGGTGGAGAGAGGCTTGTAATGAATGTTATTACATGGTGCAGTAACTCAGTCTACTGGACCTACATAGTGCATAGACTAGTCAGATGTTGTACTAACATTAATTCTTCTTCTTTTTTGGGTGTAAATGGTACCAGAGCAAAGTCTTGTCCCAAAGATCAATGACATCTTCCTCCTGAGATCAGAGTTATCGGTGAGTCTACTCAAGAAACTTAACGAGGAATGAAAGGGCATATAGCCCTAGTTTAAATATAATATATATTTTTGCGTCCTCAATAATTCTTCCCCTGCTCAAGAGATGTCTGAGATTCGACTTGAAAGATTTCCATACTGATTACGTAGCTCTACAGAGATCTGTGTAGTGTCTTGGATTGGTTTTGCTTGGGTTTAAATTTTTGCACGCAAGTAACAGCCAATCAGAGTCACTAAATGGATCTCTGTACTGTAGATCGATCATGATTATCGAATTATTTGGGTTAAATCTCACACACATTTTACACAAATTAGCAATAATAATTGTGAACTGAATTGTAGCCATTTCTTTTTGGCAGCCATGAAAAGGACCACAAGAGGCTTTGATGCTAAAGGCAATTGCTCAGGAAGGACATACGAGTATCTCACTCCCTCGTTCGCTTTAGCAAAAGATTATGTGAGTAATTTGTATTTACAGACATTCCAACCCTGTAACGTGGAAAGTGTTTGACTATGATTTTAATTTTCTTTGACATTGTAACATATCATAAAACAATTGAAGGTTCAAGTGGAAACTATGCTAAGTGAGCAAACGCGCTTGCTCACTTAGCATAGTTTCCACTTGACCCTTCAATTGTTTGTTATTAATCATTCAGTCATGTATGGTATGACCTTGGTTATAAAAATCTATGTGTGTACTTTCCATGGAGTAATCTCTAATTTTATTTGTCTTTACAGCAAACAACTACAAACTACAGAGTGACTGGTAAGGAAAATCATTTTCAACATCTTTGCACGCATTGCGGACCTATGACGCTAAATGATTCATTCTTCTTCTCAAATTTTTGCTGAGAAAAGTTTCAGCTCCTTCACTCCTTCTCTCGCATCTGGTTTTATTTTTGGGAATTATCATCTTTCTTTGTAGTGCAACAATTTATTATTTAATATATATTTTATTAAATTCTTTTTATCAATAAATAGAAGAGAAGATCAAAGAAGTCAATGGCATTCTTTCAAAATTCATTGGAACGCATAATTATCATAATTTTACTTCAGGCAAGTGAGTGAATTGATATTGCTTTTATACTCCTAAGTTGCATTAATTGAAAAGGCTAGTGAAAAATTTGCCTACACTGTACATGTTTGGGTGAAATAATTATTTTTCTTTTCTCAAAGGTGCCTGAATTTTTCCATGTGTCCTTCAACTTAATAGAAAAACATTGCCCTGTAATTTTTTTGTCCTGGTTCATGGTTCATTTTCAAGAAAAATGTATGAAAATAAACTCAATTTTCCCAGCGGTTTTCTTTACAAAAGAAAGCTTTTGTTCGTCCTGAACAATGAAATCAGTGAAGCGACGCTTACGAAAACCACACTTATGAAAATTTTCCACTAGCCTCTTCAATTATTATTCTTGTGAACATTTCCTCTCCCTTTCCTTCTTTCATTACTTTCAAGGATATTTTTTTTTACTCTATGATTTCTTTCAGGAAATTTAATGATGCCAGTGCTCAGAGATATATCATGAAGTTCAAGGTAAAAAAAGAATCCAATGACCTAGGAATAAAAATCCCTTTTTTCTCCACATAAAAAACTAAAGTAAAAAAAAAAATCAAGATAGTACGGGATAGTTCATGCGTCCACCTTTATTCATTCATCGTGCATCTGTCAGATTGTTATTACTTACTAAAACACTAACTGTTAGTTACCCTTATTATAATAGGCCTGCTAATTTGTTTGAGGTGAAAATCTATGTATTATAATCTTAAGACAAATAAAGCTTGTTGTTGTCACAAACGTTAGGCAGTCATTCTTTCAAATTGGGTAATATTACATTTTTTTGTATAACCCTAAAACAGTCCCTGCAATAATCTTTGTACCCCCAAAATCCACCAGAGAAATAATTATTGTAAACCCCCCCCCCCCCCAAAAAAGTCCCCAAATCACTAATTCCAAACCCAAAAGAGGCCTTCACACCTCCCTGTCACCAATGTACTTGAGTACCCCCCCCCCCCCCCCCTCAGGCTCTAAGCAACATTTTTCCTGAGATGATCAAGTCCTTCTTTCTCATTACTTGCCAACTGAAATTTGTTACAAATTACTAAAGAAGTTTTCCATGTTTTCTTCTGTTTAATATCCAGTGTGGAAAGCCGTTTGAGGAAGATGGCAGAGAATTTATCACCATTGCAGTCAAGGGACAGAGTTTTATGTTACATCAGATCAGAAAAATGATAGGTGAGCTATTACAGGAACTCCACAGACAAGGAGTAATACATTGGCACTAGATTATCTAGCGTCTTTGCATGTACCTGATTGAGGGCTTATTGACGCTACAATGGTTTGCAAAATTGTTGAGACACTCGCCAAGCATGACCTCATTGAAAGAATAAACAATAACATGGATTCTGAATGACTTAAATTATCGTGACATAGCTCCTTTAACTTTCCTTTTAACTTCCTTTAGGTCTTGCTTTGGCAATTGTGCGTGGAGTTGCACCTCTGAGTACAATAGAACTGGCTAGGAAAGAGAAGAAAGTATGTCTCATTTTACTCACTTTACCTAATAGGGTCGACACCAGAAATTGAATTTAAAATTGTTTCAGACTTGTTGTTGTGCTTGATTTACTGGTTTGTAACAGTTTGTTTTATTGTTGCCGTCAGGTAGATATACCTAAAGCCCCTGCAGTAGGACTGGTTCTTGATGAGGTAAAGGTTCCTAAAAAGTGTTTTATTGGCTTGATTACCAGCTGGTGCTATTCGGAAAATAGCCAACATGTTTACATGTATGTGGCCTCCTGCTATTAGCACAGTAGTGCTTTTAAATCAAATGATTTATTTTCATTTATTGTTTAGGTCCACTTTGAAGCCTACAACCGTCGTTATGGAGATGATGGCATACACGAGGCCTTGGAATGGGACGAAAATGAGGCTAGTTGTAGTGATGTCATGATAATAATTTTTATTGACATGTTGAAGAAGTATGAAGTTTAAAATTAAAAAAATGATAATGTTCTAAAACTTCAAGATGATTCTAGTGTCAAAATTGAAAGGTTTGAATGCGATAGTAACTTATTACGGACTTTTTCCAATGATCTTATTTTCCAGGAGGAAATTCAGCAGTTTAAAGACCAGTATATCTACAAACACATCATAGACACTGACGCGCCGAGAACATGTGTATCCTTTACATACCAAATACACCTACCTCTACCATGATCCCTCCTTTGAGGGCTCCTGTACTAATCAGGGGCACCCAACGGATCGTTTCGGTGGAATATCTGTTCGGAAGGCCTATAATCGCCTCAGATATTCGGTTAGGGAAATGTCATCTCGAACTTTCTTAATATGGGAAAATTAATGCCTTTTGTTTTCGGAGCTAGAGATAAAAATGTCGTTTTGGGTACACAAAAAGGTCAGCTCATAAATTCAAAAGCAGCTCATAAATTCGGGTAATAAGATTTCAATCCCTAAAATTTTCTGTAGTTTGAAAGTTCAGCTAACGTATCCGAACGGAGACATTTTTCTTATTGTTTAAAAATAAGTCATTAAACTGCACAAAAAGCACAGTTGTAACGTAAAATTGACCTTCTGACACCTACAGGAAAAATTTGTCGTTGGGTGCCCCTGACTAATTGTAGCCTTGTCGTGCTTTGTATACCCTCACACTAACTGTAATCAGGTCCTAAGGCACGAGGAGGAAATACAATTCCCACTCTTGTGTGTACAGTGATGTACAGTGGACAGATTCAATACCTACAACTCAGATCTCATCAAAACTGCAGCATACTAGTCGAAACAACGAATTTCGAAAAAATATTCATTTTCACTGATTTTAAAGCTGTTTGTGCATCGGTGACAGAACTACGGTACGACTGTTCCTTATGTTGCAATTTTAAAGAAGAAGGTCGTAATATTGTTTGCAGTCAATTTACGGTAAATGGAGTAAATTTTCGCGGAATTTTTGTTGTACAAGGCGGTTCTAACTTTTGAGTCTGTGGATGAAACCCTAGTGTGTGACCATTCAAATAAAAGCTATTGAGCAGTACTTTCATGTGGTACTGTTTATTATTCTGTACAAGGTGGTTCTAACTTTTAAGTCTGTTGATGAAACCCTAGTGTGTGACCATTCAAATGAAAGCTATTGAGCAGTACTTTCATGTGGTACTGTTTATTATGCTGTACAAGGTGGTTCTAACTTTTAAGTCTGTGGATGAAACACTAGTGTGTGACCATTCAAATGAAAGCTATTGAGCAGTACTTTCATGTGGTACTGTTCATTATGCTGTACAAGGTGGTCCTAACTTTTGAGTCTATGGATGAAACCCTAGTGTGTGTCCATTCAAGTGAAAGCTATTGAGCAGTACTTTCATGTGGTACTGTTTGTTATGCTGTACAAGGTGGTTCTAACTTTTAAGTCTGTGGATGAAACTCTAGTGTGTAACCATTCAAATGAAAGCTATTGAGCAGTACTTTCATGTGGTACTGTTTATTATGCTGTACAAGGTGGTTCTAACTTTAAGTCTGTGGATGAAACTCTAGTGTGTAACCATTCAAATGAAAGCTATTGAGCAGTACTTTCATGTGGTACTGTTTATTATGCTGTACAAGGTGGTTCTAACTTTTAAGTCTGTGGATGAAACCCTAGTGTGTGACCATTCAAATGAAAGCTATCGAGCAGTACTTTCATGTGGTACTGTTTATTATGCTGTACAAGGTTGTTCTAACTTTAAGTCTGTGGATGAAACACTAGTGTGTGACCATTCAAATGAAAGCTATTGAGCAGTACTTTCAAGTGGTGCTGTTTCTTTTTGACAATTTTGCAAAATTAAATTCAAGATTTTTTACTCAGTTTTGAACTAAGCACTCTTGGGAGCGAAATGATTAATTGTACGATGTTAAATATCCTTGACTTGCTCTCAGAATGTTGAAGTGGTTAAGGACGTTACCAGACCACACCTACAATGACGAGAGAATGGAGGAGATTCACTCCAAAGCAGACGAGAACAGTGTTAAACAAGATACAAGCACAGATACAGATAACATTACACTCTCTGAAAACCCCTGCTGTCCAGGGGAGAGTAGTGATACAAAACCAATAACCGAGGGTGGAAAGAGTGACAAGAACGAACAAGTTGAGACATCACAAGATGTTAGTGCAGAATTATAAATTTGTTCAACAGGAAAAATGATTAAATGAACTGTTTTTTAAAATCAACTTTGTCTCAGCGTTAATTTTACTTTTGTTCAAGTCGTCTGTGAGTCCCCTGCCACCTTTTATTTTTGCAGGGCTTAGAATTTCGCAAAATCTTTTGCAAAATTTCGTGGTTCAAATTTTCACGTCATCATGATATACAATGAGTCATGTACAACAACTGAGGCTTAAAGTACGAAGCTTCTTGGCCAAAAAATCGTCTAATCGTCTGTCGTTACTGCTGTCATCACCCTATATTTGTCTTATCTATATTTGTAGTCGCAGTGGCCGTGGTGGTGGCGGTCACGGTAGTCGCGGTGGTGATCGTGGTTGTGGTCGTGGTGGTCGCATTGTTGTTTGGTGGTCATGGCAGTGGTGGTGGTGGTGGCCGCGGTGCATGGTGGTCATGGAGGTGGTCCCGGTGGTGGTCATGGTAGTCACAGTGGTGGTTGCGGTGGTGGTCGTGTTGCACTGTCTTTCTGTCCACACATGTCATATTATATTTTCAGTGTCCGTGGACACTCGTCATGCAGAATATCTCTTCAGTGGCTTAAGCACGCACTGTCTGTCCACACGCGTCATGCAGAATATATTTTTAGTGTCTATAAGCACACATTGTCTGTCTGTCTGTCTGTCCACACGCATCAGAATATCTCTTCAGCGTCACGTGCACGCGATGTCTGTCTCCGCACGCATCAGAATATATCTTCATGATCAGTGTCTCAAGCACGCACTGTCTGTCCACACACATCAGAATATCTCTTCAGTGTCTCAAGCACGCACTGTTTGTCTGTCCACACGCGTCAATCCATCCAGCGTCACTCAATGGAGTTGGTTGGATGCAGTGGTTGGTTCCATTGACTCGGATTTCATAAGGTAGATATTGTGCTTGCATTACTCCTCGTCTATGGAAATATTAAACATACAGTAAAATCCCGATTTTTCACTTGTTGTTTCATGCTGTTCAAAAATCTTTTTTATTACGCTTATTTTCCGGGGGGAGAGGGGGTTTGGCTTATTAGTGGAAATAATTGTTTCAAAAATGATCATTTTTTTATCACTAAAACTGTTCAAAATCAATTACAACAACTTCTTACCTCGAAACTTCAACGCGAATAAGGTGTCCATTTTTGGTGGCATCGAGGGAAAATGATGGGTCCTGAGAAAAAAAAAGAAACTTTAACAATCACGATTCCTAAAATGTCTTGCTTTTAATACAGTGAACTGTCTCTAAGGCGGACATCCTCGGGACCAGCTCCAGCTGACAAAGAGGGGTGTCCGCCTCAAGGGAGTTTAGTTACAGACAAACAAGTGAAATTCGGCTGGGACAAGCCAGCCAACCATGTCCTTAGAGAGTTGCCCGCCCTAAGGTCAAAACATTTGTTTCATGTGCCCAGGCCCGCCGGCTAAGAGAAGAAAACAATTCTGGGGAATGGGGACGAGGACTGGCTGAAGTCGGTCAGTATTCCATATAAGCCTTAATGTATTGTCCGGAGAGCATCAGACTTTCTCCCTTTTCCTCATTTAGCTTGTTAACAAACATTTCACAAACAGTTCTTGTAGTTACAAGGAATTCCTATTTACTTTGTACTTTTCTGGAGTCATTGAATGAACGAACAGTAGGTTTCCCAGACTGTACGCAACGAATCTGTTGTCATGGTAACTATAAGGCTGTTCCACGTGGGGATGGCAAACCAATGATGAGGTGAACGCCGAGTGACGTCAGATGCTCAGCGATTCGTCTCTGATGGTTGTTCATCATAGGGCGGTATTGTCTTCCCCAGTGCACCAGAGCAACAATCACGTCCACATTCTTTGCCTGAATGAACAAACAGATTAATATTACAAATAGGCCATTTCCGAGTTACCTTCTGCCTCTGTTTCAAAACAAGTCAAGTTGCGAAATCATTCAAATAAACGAGTTTCACTGAGTGAGAAAACAAACTACTGCTTTTCAAAACGGAATGGAGTCATTATTTTACGCCCCTAAAATGACATACTCTTTGCACCACGGTTACAAAAATAAACTAGGAGGACAGTTCAACATTTTTCTTATAATATTTTCTATGATATAAAGCCCGGGCCAAACGAGGATGAGAAGTGCTGAGAGTTGGCTCTCGTGAGAGTTTTCTTCGACTCTATCATCACCTCGGGCCAAACGAGAGAAAACTCTCAACGACTCTCAAGAACAAATTTGAGCAGATTCAAATTCCGTCGACGAGAGCGCATGAGAGTCGACGAAAGTCAATGAGAGTGCATGAGAGTTTCAGGCCAAACGAGACCGAGAGTTTGAACTCTCAACAACCTCCTTCTCGTTTGGCCCGGGCTTAACACAACGAATTTTGTAGAGAGAATCGCTCATAGTTTGTCAGAAATAAACTGTTTTTAAAAATCATACAGCTGATATAATAAACAAATAAAGAAGCCAAAGCCATGTATTTTACTGTCATAAAACACGACGGGAATTTGAGAACACGGGAGAAATTTAGAAAACACGAGCCGCAGGCGAGTGTTTTCTATGATTTCTCAAGTATTCTCAAATAACCAATCAGAGCGCGCGCAAAATCCAGTTTAAATTATATAAAGTGATTTCATTGTGTATTTTTATGTCCAAATCTCGTTACCTTCAAGCTATTTACGTCCTTTGTAGCGATCTCTTTCTGGTAAACAGCAGGCCCTGACTGGAACATACTCCTAAGTTCCGTGCAGTTTTAGTTCTTCTACCGCCATGAGTCGAACAGTAAGCTAGAACTCCAATCCTTATTGCTTTCTTTTCCAAGACAAGAGGAACCTAAAGAGATCAAACACGCAACATGAAGCTACTGTTTTATATATTTGGTTCGTATATATTTGGAAATAAGAATCAAACATATTATTAAAGCCGTTTGCTCGACATCTGTTGCATGACGCGACCAGGATCGTCACGCAACGCAACGCCTCTGGAGAAGCGTTGCGTGACGACCCAAGTTGACTATAATAGGAGCCCATCACCTGGAGATGGCTAGGTTGCCGGGGGGGGGGGGGGGGGGGGGGGGGGGGGTTACTCTCTTATAGGGCTGTCCAGGGCAACATTTTTATAGGGCAACATTTTGGCAACTTTTCGTATTTCGAGCAACTTTTCGTATATCGAGCAACTTTCTTCCCATTCTATACTTTTCTTTAGTGGAATGCTACAAAACCAGAGCAGACACATGGGCAGGTCAAATCACAAGTACAAACTACAGGCAAATCCTTCAAATCGCTTAAATTCGCCGTTTTGAGCCACAAAAACGACATTACACAATAGGTAAGGTAAATTTACGTTTATTGAGCAGGTATAGGTATGTGTTAATATTTTTCGTGACTATTTAACAATTCTACGAACCATTTACTAAATCCCATACATTTACTATAAAAATAAAAATAGCACACAGTCAAACAGTTTGTCTGGGCTGCCTGTGCAAAATCGTTTTTAAAACTCCACATGAACATTGACTATTCACTATATGACACTATATGACCTTGTGGTTGTGTAGTACCGAGCCTAAAAATGATTTCCATTTCTAGCTGCTTGTCCCAGTACACGTCCTCAATTTCAGAAGAGCCTCAGAAAGAGTGTGGCCGGCAGAAATTCTTGGCCACAGGAAAACCCTGCTGGCCTAGTTCCCAGGCCTCTATATTTCGCCGCGGTCAATCCGTTTCGGGTCACGTGGTCCGAGCCGTTCGTCTCGGATACGTCACCGAAACGAATTGACCGTGAAGGCCTGGGAAAAAGCTCACCGAGGAACGTGATCAAGATGGCGTCGCCAGCGTCTTCGCAAATGAACGATCCCGACGACGATTTAGCTATGTGGTCAGGCGATAGCGACAATCTAGGCATGTCCAGTGGCGAGGAGAGTGATTTGAATCGTCAGCTGCAGGGAATTGAAAGCGAAGAATCGAGGTGAGTGAAAAATAGTGGGAAATAGTCGCGAGTGAGCATGCAGTGTGCACTATGCAGAGTGAGCACATGGTCTCGACAAAATTATGTGTGGATTTATATTCGAGTATAGGGAGAGAGATATTTGGGAATAAAAACGTTTTTGAGCGACAGAAAAAATCGAGTGTAAACTTTGGGCTTTTTGGACGTAAATATAATATTAATATAACGTGTGGCGCTGTCCCGGGGGGGGGGGGGGGGGGGGGGGGTACTCCCCAAAAAATTGGGTGGGGGTGTGCCGCTGGGCTATAAAAACCCTTACACCAGACCACAAAACGCTAATTTTGCGACCCTGTTCCAGACTAAAAATTATGTTAAGAAAAGATACCCTGTTCCAGACCATTTTTAATGATTTTTCTAACCCTAAAGGCTAAACTAGTAAGCAGTAAAGCGAAATGTGTAGTTGTAAAGCTCCTTTCCTATGCGTTTCATTTCGTCTGACTGACATATCCTATTCCAGAGTAACAATTACCGATCTCGGTGCCAACTTCTGGGAAACTGATACCCTGTTCCAGATCAAAAAATGTCGTTTGGTATACCCTGTTCCAGACCAAAATGCTTTAAGGTAAATTCCCTGGTAATAGAACCAAACATAGATTTCCGATGAAACTTGGTACACTTTTGTAACAAGTCAAGGAGATAATAAAAAAACGTGATAAAAAGAGGGGGTCACCGTGCTCGTTTCCACGCCCACAATGCTGACGAGTGCGGTCATTTGGCCCCTTTTGGCAAAAAAACAGTGCGCCAGCAAATAAGTCGATGTTTTTCAATGCAGCCGTGATATCGCATAGAATTTGACTTTATTCCATTGTTTATTCACGACGTTCCAGAAAAATGTCTTCGATTTCCTTTGTATTTACTTTACACTCCAAAGTAGATTCAAATTGGATATGCGCGGTGGGACCGTAGTGGCTCCCTCCGGAAATTTAGTTAAATTGCCAAAAAACTGATCATAGATTTGCCCATCTTTTTTTGTGTAATGTAGATACTGTTCTTATTAAAATTATGAAATAAAAAAATGGGGGTCACCGTGCTTGTTTAAGAGAAAACGACCATTTATTCTCAGCCAAGCTTTGTCTGAAAGAAATCCTGTAATGTTCTGTATGTGCGCGCGCTCGCACCGCGCTAAATGACGCGTGGCTGCGCGCCAAATGACGCAATAAATTTATGCGCAGCTAAGGATGCGCAATGCAATACCAAGGAATCACCTTAAAACCATATCCTGTCCAGCGGCACGTACCTTTATAGCGTAAATAAGGGAGTGCTCCCCCCCCCTCCCCGGGCGCTGTTGATTTGATTCCTCTGCATTGATTAAGGACTCCCCGTGTTCTATAAATGAAGTTATATTTTGTATGTCATGTTTTGTTTACTTTGAAATTTGGTATTTTCACTTTGAGTTTTCATACATAAAAATAATATTTGATTTTTGTAAAAGTTATGCCATTTAAGCTTATTGTACACACGCTTGTTTACAACTAGAAATCACTTACAATGTATACTATGACCTGAAATATATCAATGTGGTAAATTTTGCATGAGCTTGTGATATGAATGTAAAGGAGTACAATGATGTTTTCCTTGTAGTGAGGAAGAAGAGATCGCTGAGGATGATGGAGATCATTTTTGCCCCGTTCCTGTGGTTCCTGCGGCTCCTGTGGCTCTCGCCGTCCTGTGGTTCCTGCGGCTCCTGTGGCTCTCGCCGTTCCTGTGGCTCCCGTTGGCTCCTGTGGCTCTCGCCGTTCCTGTGGTTCCCTCGCAGTCTGGATGCTAAACGAGCTGCAACCCCCAGTCAATGTGAAATAGTGCACTGCCCAGTTTTTCTCTAATGTGAAGAGAAACTGTGTGGTGTGCTACAAGCAGGGAAGAGGGCAATTGCAGATTTATTCATATTGCAGTGCACCTCAGTGTGGAGGGAAGCATATGCATATAACCAAGGAAAAGAACTGCTTCAAAGAATTTCATAGCATAGACTATCAACAAAAACTGTTTGTTCACATTTTCTAAAGCAAAACAAAGCAAAACAAAAAAAAATCTAACAAAAATCTAAATCTAAAATATAAAAGATCTAAATCTAAATTCAGTGAGATAAGTAGCAGTTCAGACCTGCCAACAGGAGGCAGGGGTGGAGGTGGGACTTTTTTTTTACATTCAGAAACCCCCCCCCCCCCCCCCCCCCCCCCCCCCCCCCCACCCCCACTGCAAAAATTTATCTAAGTAAGTGTCTATAATTAGAGGTTCCATCTAGCATTGCGCGCGACCCATCAGAATCACGTTTAGGCTATTTTTAGACATATTTTCCCGCGAAACCAGCAGCCAATCATGCACAATGCCCGACAAATATGGTCAGTGAACGCGCCCAGCTCGACAATTTTAATTTGTTCAAGGCGGTTTGTCCGTCGAGACAGTGAAATTTGAAAAAGTAAAAAACCTTGGCCCTTCTAAATCAAACAAAAGTTAATTCGAGAAGATACTAAATAATGCACAACGTTTGGAACGAAATATTTAATGGGAAATGCCTGTAAATGTACAACTAATGCGACTGAATGAGCCACTAAAAGGCAGCCTGAAACCATTTATGGGAAGTAATTGCGGACACAATTAATTCACCCAAAGAATGAAACCTGTTTACAACACAAGTCAGGTAAGCTTAGCCTATTCAGTATTATTACCTTGTATTTCGAAGAGGCTTGTCAATTCCAGCTGAATTAAGTTTTTAAAATCAGCACAATAAATATCGGAATAAATACCGCCGCATGGTTAGCTCAGTGACTGCAGATTGGAGGTCGTGGGGTTCAAAATCCCGGCCGGACCAACAACCAGGGTCTTAAAATAACTGGTAAGATCATGTGGCTGTGCTCAACACCTTGTCTCAGTTCAGATGATCGCGTCATTGGGTGGTGATGTTAAGCCGTTGGCCTTGTCTCCTACATCTCCTCGTACCAAAAATAAATAAATATTCTAAGAGTGTCCAATTAGTAGTCCACTTGTGGACAGCTAGTAGATTTTGACACAAAGAGTAGGGGACGTAGTCCCCTGGTGTTGTGGTCTGGCCTGTTCACATGTATTCATGGGTTGGGTGGCGTGGGTTGAGATCATGAATGGACTGATAGCGGCTGCACCTTTACATGCTGACGTCCGATCTCACCCCTGAGTTGAATTGTAAAGTGCATTTGAATATATCCATATAGAAAATGCGCTATATAAATACCATTACCATTCGGAAGTTCATCAAGTAAAATGAATATAATGTTCAGCTCCATAATTATTTCGGATCTGCTAAACCATCTGCCACAATTTTCCAGAATATACGAAACTTTGGAAAGATTGAGCGAAGATTAATCCGCTTTTCATTCAACTTAACAACTGAACACCGCACCATGAGGTATAGCTTTCCACACAATTGTAAATGTCTCTTGAGAAAATATCAATTTGACTGTTTTTTGGGTGGACTTTAATGAGTTATTGTTGGAGTAGTTTGGTCTGCCTGTGGTTAGTTGCCAGACATGATATAGGCAAGTCAGCGGTTATTTGAAAGAACATTCAAAATGGCGGCCAATGATGCGAGTGACCCAAGCAATTTAAAAAATATAACATATATATTTAAAAATAAAGTTATTTAGCAACGTCGGTTGCATTTTTAAAAAAATTGCATAAAAATGCTTAGAAATCTTACTTGGGTATAGATTTTGACCATTTTGGTCTGAGGGTATGTTTTGTGCACTCTGGCCTGGAATTTGGTTTGGCTTTTAGACAAACTATTTTTTGCCATTAACATCGGGGAATTTAAAGCCCTTTTCAAATGTATGCGCAAACGGAACCCATTCCTGGGTAGCTGAAGTCATGTATTAGACACGTACTAATATTATAGGTCTGAAATAGGTTATCCATTTTTGGGTCAGGTCTGAAATAGGGTATGGAAAATCACATATTTTGGTCTGAAATAGGGTAAGGGTTTCAGGACGCAGGCCGCAGGCCGCACACCCCACCAAAAAAATCAGGGAGTATCCTGACTCGTCCCAGTCGTCTCTCTTGTCTCCTTTGTTGCGCCTTTCCTCCTTCCCATCACCCCTTGCGCTCCCCTCGGCCGCGCTAAATATTAACAGGAGACAAGAGAGATGACTGGGGACGAGTCAGGAGTACTCCCCCAGGGTATCTGTTACTGGTGAGAATTGTAAGGTCCATAGTAACACCAACAGCTTTTATTCCGACCTCTTTTAAAGCATCAATGGTATAATTCACAGGAAGTTCGCCAAAGTCGTTGAGGTGATTGTTTGCTAACGTCATCACATCAAATCCTGCGAAACTGTTGGAACAGAAAGTATTTTAGTATTTTGATAGTACAGAAGGCTTTCCTATATTTTTTGTTTCAATATTCAGGGGCACCCACCGAATCTGTTCCTCCACTTTATCTGTTCCCAGCCGAATTATTGCTGGCTGGCAAAATATTTCGGTCTATTTTTTAGGCTGGGAAATAGTAATGATTACACGTCATTATTTCCTGAGAAAAGGGAATATAAAATTTCTCGAATATTCAAACTGTTTGAAACGGCAGTATACATTATACAAAACAATATTCGAAAGGTTTTCCATCGATGTTTAATTAGTTCCCATGCCCCTTTTGGTTACTTATTATTATTTTAATATTATTATTATTGTTGGCTGGGAAACAGACAATTTTTATCCAGCTGGCTGGGAATTTCCCCGTGTGTCATGCTGGCAAAGAGGAACAGATATATTTTTCCCAGCAACGCAGAAGAACACCTGGAAATGCTGGTAAAATAATGCATTTTACAAAAAAAATGTTCGTTGGGTGCTCCTGAATATTTGTTATAGAGCTGTTTTCATTTGAGTGTCGTAAATGACTGCATCTGATTGGTTGAGTAGGTGGCGCGAGTTTTTTAAACCAATCACAGAACGTAGTAAAGCAAAAACAATTTCGGATTACTTTCGATACTCAATTGAAAATCGCTCTAGTCTATGTATTAATTGAATCAAGAAAATGGGCGCGTGTTTAATTTAGTAGCGCTGCCTGATTCAACAGGACAGAAAGTTTGATAATTTGAAAGTTTACACAAGTACTTTCGAATTCTCTCAAACTTTCTCAAGAGTTTGCATCAGTAAACAAAATGCGGCCTTTTTCTATCTCTTTTATAAATTAAATAAAGCCTGCAAAATGCAATGACACGTAATAGCCGTGATGGCCTGATGCAAAACGACTACACTAATCAGAGCGCGCGTTATATGATCAAAAAGACTACACAACCAATCAGAGCGCGCGTTATATGATCAAAACGACTACTCAACCAATCAGAAACGCGCGTTATATGATCTAAAACGACTACTCAACCAATCAGAGCGCGCGTTATATGATCAAAATTTTATCTAAACTTGCATCTATTTCGCTAGGAGGAATTTTACACCAACCTTAAAGCTGAAGAGCTTTGTTTGTCCGCGTTCAGAAAAATCAGTTTATTATCTTCACTTTTGTTGGAAAGCGCTCTTTTAGGGACAAAGGGAGATTCCAGGTTTCCAAAAGCGATATCGGCTTCTCTGGTGTAACGTGCCACTCGACTCAAGGTGTCGTTGTAACTGTAAAGGTGATTCTTGACATCGGAGCGAATTGAGTCCGAAAAGTTGATATCTCCAACAAATACGAGGCTAATGGTATCTACGAAATGTAAACATTATAAAATGAGTACTCCTGCTCCTCTCGTGCTTTGAGAACATGTAGTAAATAACATTCAAAAGCCATTGCCACATTGGACAGGAAATTTTGTGTTAGCTCAACACAGGCTTCATTTTTAAAGCCCAATCCCTTTTCCAAAATGACAATTGGCCATGGAATGCATCAGAGGCACTTTACAACATAGAAATCCCAAATGATCATAAAGGTCAAGAAAATATCACTTTACCTTCATTTCCCGCTTCAATGGGAACCACTGAGCAATGCTGCCAGGAGAATACGAATGGTTAAAATGAAGTGAACTCTTGTATTAGAAGCCATGATTTGTATGAATGTGCTAGATTTCATATTTAAACCGTTTTTGATATTATGATCTTGTTAGTGTTAGTCGGTAGAACAGGTTCCTAACGCCGTTGCAGGCGTCGTTAAGGTTGCGTCATTTCAGCGCAAAAACGAGGGAATTGATTTTAACTTTTTTGTCAGTTAATCTCTTAATTTGTATAAACGCCAAGAGCACAAAACGCAAATAAAAATCCGGAACTCAAAACAAATCAAATCAAATCAAATCATCAAACATGCATAAGAGTCAAACATGGTTAGGCACTCACGGTAGAGTAATAACCTGTTGCTATCGCAGTTGGAATTGGCAGTTTCCCGTTTGGTAGAGTGATTAAACGGTCCAAACTATTTGTATTAAAGAGAATTTTCAAACTTTTGCTTAGTGTAGTTACAACCAATCAAACACTAGAACAAAACAAATGCCTTAAATTCCTCTTGAAAATAAATTTTACTGCCACGCAGGGGACCGCGTCATTATTTAACGCCTCGGAGACACAAATGTATGGAAAACTGAAAACAGCCTTCAACTTCAATCAGCAATTTCTTTATTTGGCATCTTAAATATTGCAGAATTCATATTTGACAAAAATTATTTGACATCGGAAAACATATTTTTTTTTGCGCCATCTGAGAAAAGTAACTACGAAGTTACAGGTGAAATTATTGGCTTCCAGAAATGCCATCACCAAGGTTGGTTCGATGAGAACAATCACTGACGAGATTATGTCAATCATTGAAGACGAGATGTGCACGTATGGCATGCGGAGAGAATAAATCCATCTTCCCATGGCCAAAGCAAAGAAAGATCCCACCTTCAGCTAACACTAACTATCCAGTCACGTGTACTAATTCTATTAGTACCAACCTTGTAATTCGTGTTTTTTGACAATAAAATAATTTGTTGCAAAAAGAAAAAAAAAAACTATCCAGTCAACACACCACCAGATCAAAAATCAATAGTAGACTGGCGACTAAAAATGAAAATGTATCAGGACTATGGCTATGCCATGCACAGTTTTATTGAGGCCTCGAGATTTCGTTACGGGCCTTTATCCTGACCCTCGTCGCGTTTCTGAATTTCCCCACAACAGCCTGAAAGTACGTTTCTTGATCTTGTTCCTTGATCATTGGATGGTTTATGGTTTGAAATAGGTTCCAATAGGTTCCAATAGGAAGAACTTGTCAGTGCTAAATTGTTTTCATTTCTCAGTGTTTAGAAAGGTTTCTTTTAGATCTCTGAAAGTAGCCTATCAGATAACTACTATAAATGAAATTTGCATTCATTTTTGTGCAAAATTAGGTTTACTGACAAAATACTCTCAGGGAGATTTTAGTTCAATGTATTTTAAATTCCTTGAATCTTTTGTGTTTGCGAAAAACAAAGAATGGAATTAAAGTGAATTTTTTTCAGCAACCGGATATTTGCATCATTATAATAGCGGGTGTCGTCGAAACTTCAATTTGACTTACGTTATTAAGTACACTTTCTTTTTAAACTCTGACAATGCCGACATGTTTCGAAAAAGGTTTCATTTGCACTCGTAGACAACTGATTGGTTCTAACTTCTGCTTGTTTGATTATGTCATATAAAGGTAAGAAATTCATTCATTTGATCAGGTTTTAAATTAATACCGTTTTTGTTTAAAATCAATACCAGTACGTCTGCATAGACATTTTGAGTTTATTCGGGTTTGATGGAAGTTCGCCTCCCGCACTAACTTTTACGATCACTTTTACGTGGTAAACCGAGCGCTCTTTCGATGGGTCTTAAGGAACATTTACTCGATGCTACTCTGGTATTTGACTCTGTTTTCTTGGCTCTGGGATTAGCCAGCAATCTCTTCGTTTTGCTTTATGATGGCCCCGAGGCAAGTTGATTAGGAAAAGCCTCTCCAATTTTTATATTTTCATCTCTCAGTGGCAGAAGTCCTTTACAGAATGGTGCTCGTTGTTTTGAAAAATATTAACCTCCATGATAGACTAACCGTTTGATATTCCAACACTGAATGCAAAGCCATGGCTTTTTGGCCTAATGCAACCTGTTGCGGCTGTCTTCATTCTTCTCGCTGGAATTGCCTTGGAATCGTAAAAATCATATTATAAATTCCGATTAAAAACTTGGGTCTCGCTAAGCACCGCATTTCAAGAATTGCTTTCAATTTGGTTATTTTCCGTGGCCATTTCACTGCCAATAATGTTCAGTGCCCACGTTAACCCAAGACTGAACAATGTAGGACAGGACAATTCATCTCAGCCAGCTGCTACACCAATGTTTATCTGCGTTCTACCACGCGGAATATTGCTAAGCCAAATCTCTTTCACGATTTACTTTCTCTTGTCATGAAGAGGATTACCGGTTTTCAATAATGTTTATGTTAATAATCCGTACTCAGTGTTTAAAACCCTTTTTAAAAGCCAACAATAGTTATTCTGGAAAAGACAACTTATTACTTAAGCCAAAACTGAATGAGTTAATCAACGCTGAGTCCTAGAAAACGTTATCCTTAGTAAATAGCATGTTTGGTTTTAAGTCACGTTTCCTAGTAATACTTTTGCTTTTCAAGAAATAAGTGTTATCTTTAGTAAATGGCATATTTACTCTTAAGTTACGTGTCCTAGTTATCCTGCCACACGAGCGGCTAATTATCAACCTGTAGTATTGACTTTCCCGCGTTGTAATACATTTACTAACACATCCAAGTTTCACTAATGAATGTTTCCTTAGTCAATTGTTTTTTAGGGTGAGAACTCGCTAAACGATCTCGCTTATTAGCGCCTCACAATTTGTTAGCTTTTCACTACTTTTAAATTGCTTCGTTAGTTATAAGTAAACGTACTTTTAAAGATACTTTCTTCCCTAGTAACAAAACACTAGTAACAATAAGCTCTCGAGTTAAACTAGAATTTTGATTAGGTTGCGCTATCTTCAAAGGACCTTATCTTCCGTTGTAATTGTTTTCCACATCTTTATGGTAGCACACTTATTGTACTCTGTTAACAATGAGACGCGCGTACAATCATATATAAGGAAGTAACTTGTAAAGCTTTCTTTGATTACATCCTCGATTACAATCCTCGATTACAATCCTCGATTACATCCTTGAATACATAGTCAAGAATAAACTGCTGTTGCGAACCAAGTTCTGTCTCCTTCCTTGACGTCCGTAGAAGTCTCAGTGAAGTAGATCCCCAGGTACCAAGAACAGTGACGAGTTCTGTTCCCGTAGGCCAAGTGGTGCTTCTATTTGAGTTAAGTTTCCCCCAAAGTTGATTATATTCCGCTAGAGTTCCGAGCAACAGAAGACACGAAAATCCTATCGTCACAAATGTCATGAGAGGATTTACCGGTTTTCAATAATGTTTATGTTAATCCGTACTCAGTGTTTAAAACCCTTTTTAAAAGCCAACAATAGTTATTCTGGAAAAGACAACTTATTACTTAAGCCAAAACTGAATGAGTTAATCAACGCTGAGTCCTAGAAAACGTTATCCTTAGTAAATAGCATGTTTGGTTTTAAGTCACGTTTCCTAGTAATACTTTTGCTTTTCAAGAAATAAGTGTTATCTTTAGTAAATGGCATATTTACTCTTAAGTTACGTGTCCTAGTTATCCTGCCACACGAGCGGCTAATTATCAACCTGTTAGTATTGACTTTCCGCGTTGTAATACATTACTAACACATCCAGTTTCACTAATGAATGTTTCCTTAGTCAATTGTTTTTTAGGGTGAGAACTCGCTAAACGATCTCGCTTATTAGCGCCCTCACAATTTGTTAGCTTTTCACTACTTTTAAATTGCTTCGTTAGTTATAAGTAACGTACTTTTAAAGATACTTTCTTCCCTAGGTAACAAAACACTAGTAACAATAAGCTCTCGAGTTAAACTAGAATTTTGATTAGGTTGCGCTATCTTCAAAGGACCTTATCTTCCGTTGTAATTGTTTTCCACATCTTTATGGTAGCACACTTTATTGTACTCTGTTAACAATGAGACGCGCGTACAATCATATATAAGGAAGTAACTTGTAAAGCTTTCTTGATTACATCCTCGATTACATCCTCGATTACATCCTCGATTACATCTTGAATACATAGTCAAGAATAAACTGCTGTTGGAACCAAGTTCTGTCTCCTCCTTGACGTCCGTAGAAGTCTCAGTGAAGTAGATCCCCAGGTACCAAGAACAGTGACGAGTTCTGTTCCCGTAGGCCAAGTGGTGCTTCTATTTGAGTTAAGTTTCCCCCAAAGTTGATTATATTCCGCTAGAGTTCCGAGCAAAGGAAGACGACGAAAAATCCTATCGTCACAGTGGTGGAGAAGAGATTGGTGCTTCCTGGAGCTTCAGAGGACGTTATCAAGGCAAAGGAAGACGACGAAAAATTCAGCCGTGGTTGACGGAAGGCGATGTAATCCCTTGAGCGCTAACACGAGAAAGACCGCTCAAGTAACGTGAGTACCAGAGAGTTCTTTGTTCCGTTTATGAATTCCGTGAGAAAGGTTATAAAGAAAAACATTACCAAGATATAATTTGAGAAGTAGGAAACTAGATATCCCAGAAGTTAGATCTAGTACACCAAGGTAAATCGAGCGACACAAGCCGATTTGTCTGACGAAGAACATTGTACATTGTTCCTTGAATTGCATTTTGTACAAGTACCATTGAAGTCTCGCCGCCGCCCCGCAATCGGCGCAAGTTCCAGTGAACAAGTTCAGCCCGAGAACCCACAACCCCAGTTATCCACAGCGTATTCCAATACGGATCAAGCCAACCGTACTAATCGAGAAGCCGTGGACATCAGTATTGACAGTATTAGCGAACGCCACGAGCCATCCATTGTCCACTCACGCGCGTGGACAGCCAGACAATAAGCGACGAAGTTTCGCTTGAAGACATTCCGCCAATTCATCCCAGCCAAGTACAGTCCGCGTCCACACATCGCCTTAGAAGTGGAGAACGTCAGCGAAACCGACACCGGAGATCCGCATCAACCCACGAAAATCAGCGCCGCTGAAAGGAAAGTTCCAGTAATTAATTCACCGGCGGATTTATACCCTTTAGTTGAAAGAAGCATAAATCATACAAAATCAAAATAAAACTTTAAACAAAAGAAAACAAGAACTCGCCTCGATTACAGTTCGTGCAGCGAATCCGAAGGAAGTTTTCTGAAGACACTGAAGAAAGCGAAACCCGATAGTGAACGAGGATACTATTGGGGGTAATAGCGAAGTCGACCAAGCAGAAAACGAGAACGAGGAGTACGAAGAAAGCGAAAGGATGGAGGCACGCATGTTTAAAGAAATACAGGAGCAAATGGCTACCATGCAAGCACAGTTGAAATGCAGCGTCACGTACAACAGAAAATAGTCAATGTTTTAGAGCAAACGCCTATTCCTGAGACGTCCAGTTCGCGAAGACCCGCTTCATTCCATGGCTATGACTCCGAAGATGTCAACCGATGGTTGGATAAAATAGAGAATTATTTGACACTTCGCCGCATAAGTTTAACGCTAACCAGCCCAACAGCTTTGGCAGAGTTGGTAACAAATCTCGCCGGACCCGCAGAGGATTTTTTATTATTCTTTACCTGCTGACAAGAGAGACACGTAATGCCAAACTACGGGACTCCTTGAGAGAACGGTTCGCAAACGACAATCAGAGCTGGATAATTTTGGCAATCAGCCTCTACCCGCCAACAAGGAGCCATCGAGCCTCTGGATACATACCTAACGGATTTAACCAACAAGTTTCGTCGGTTGAACATTACTGATGCGGAGAAAATGCGTGATTTCGTCCAAGGATTGCGACCAGAAATCAGGGAAACCGGTATTATTGAGGCAGCCGAAAACATTCAGAGAAGCAGAAGAGATAGCCAGATTGACTTGTGCCAGTGAAAACCACTATGAGCAACCCCACTGAAATTAGCAACGTCTCAACACAGCTGGAAAATTTGTCACGTACTATGAACACCCTCTTCACGAAGGGAGCCAGTGAGATACCACACTGTAAATTCAAAAGATCTGTTTTGGCCCCAAAAAATGGGGGCCGAAACGGTGAGTAAAATACAGTCCCTTTTTGGGGCCATGTTTCGGCCACTTTATGAAAGAGCTGTTATGGCCCAAATACATTGGGCAGAAATAGCCCAATGGAAGGGCTATTTTGGAAAATAGTGGGGCTGTTTTGGATTTTAAAAGGGCTGTAACGGCTGCTGTTGTTGCTGAAATAGCCCCAACCAGAGCTGTTTCGAACCTAAAGAAAGGATTCAAAAACGGGCACCAGTTTAGGGGCTGAAACACTACCACGACTTGGATCTGAATCCAGCCACCACTGTAGCCGTAACGACACCTGCTGGCTGGTCTGAAAAGGCTACCATAGAAAGGGGCAAAACGACCACGACAGTCCTTGAAATAGCACTGACTGGAGTCATATCAAACTAAAAATGGAACAAATGTTGGTGCTGTTTTAGCCCACATTAAATCAAAACACGTCCACAACTTGGATCTTAATCAGCACCTTGTGCAGTCCTTGAAATAGCCCCTGACTGGAAAAAGGGATAAAACTATCACACATGTTGTTGCTGAATCATTCTCAATTTATTACGGTTTCTCTTTGGCATTAAAGTCAGCACTCAGTTGTATATAATTTCTGCTATACTTAGTTTTAAAAAAAATTAAAATAATATACTTAATTGGGAAACAAAAAATAAGTCTTCCAACGAAACAGGAGCAATAGTTTTTGTTTGCTTTTGAATACAGAAAAACATGTTCTTGTAAGAGTTAATCATAAATCATTGGTAAATATATCAATATCACAAAATTGTAAGAACACTATCAGCATGACTGTTCTCACCATGTATTATACGTAAACATTAACTCTGTAAAAATGTCTAATGGTATAACTTATCAATTCATACATATAATATTCAAAGTGAACACGCTCAAAGCTCCATGTTGAACAATCTTATTTGTATATAGCCCTACACATTAATTTTGATACACTTCAAGCAATCCCTGCTTTTCCTGAGAATGGTTTTAGGGCACTGGTCTAGTAGAAGCAATAACAGAATAGACTATGTAGCTTCTAATATCCACCACAGTGTAGCAATTTAACATAAAACATAACTACGGTATGCGAAAGTATAAATACACTACACATAGTTGAAATTTATTGAGGATTAGTTGAATACTATGTCCAACTCCCATTATATACATGTAATATATAATGGGTGTTGGACAGTCTTCAACTAATCCTCAATAAATTTCAACTATGTGTAGTGTATTACTTTCACATACCGGCTACATTATATTGACTTTTTTTTTAGTGTAGAAAAAAAACCTGGAAAAAATACATGGCTGAAGAATACTGATATCATAATGATAAAGTTCATGCACTGGGACTGTACAAACTTGGTCAATTCATCACCACTACTGAAGCAGCTCTCTATAAGAAATGTTTGTTACAATAATTATTATTATTATTATTCAACTGTATGATTGATACTGTATATTAATAATACACTTGAAAAAATTACTCCATTCTGTTTGGCTAAGAGAAATGCAGTTCAAGTGTAAACACCAGTGCAATTAACACCAGTGCAAATTACAAACAAAGATTTCCGAAGTCAGTACGAAGAACCACGAAGACCCCTAATGGCTGCCGACAGTCATGAGATATGCCGAAGATGGCCGAAGTTCACCCGAAGCCTTCCAAAGATCACCCGATGACTTCCGAAGATTGCCGAAGATCACCCAAAGACTTTCCAACTCTATCGGAAGGTTTGAAAACACTTTCGGAAATTTTACGAAGGGCAAGGGCTCCTCTTAGTAATCGTGTTTGTAAAAAAAGTAATTGAATTTTTTCAAGTGTATTATTAACAAGCAATCACAATTGATTTTCTTGTGCAATTTGGAATACATTATAAGCACTTTTAAATTTTTCAAAGACTACAAATTGCATTGCAAGTGCAGTTTTGTTAGTCTTTGAAAACCCCTGCTTATTTATTCCAAATTGCACTCGAAATCATGTGATTACCCTACTGATCTGACAATGTAACATCAACAAATTTAAATTTTATAAAAATACACATCTAAAAGTCACAAGGTTATTGACATAATTCATCAATACTCTATGATTTTCATGCAAGAATTACATGTATTAGTTTGATACTTATACAAGAAAAAAGACATCAAATCCTTGCACCTGAAAATAATAACATAATATTTAAGCAATGTTATTTGCTAGTTCCACTTCTCAAGTTATTTCAATACTACAGAAATAAATTGATAAAAACAATGAATAATATAAACATGTTGACATGAAACAATTTTTATAAGTTCACTGCACTGCATGCCATCATGGCAACTAGACATTTAACTATAAAAGCTAATGGGCTCTCTGTGATGTTGATTACAACATGCCATATAGGCAGATTAAAAAACTACATATGTTCTGTATTTTCAATGTAAAAAATGAACTTCGTAATTCAATTTTCAGACCCATTGGTATACGTCAAATGTTCAAAAAGAGCTCAGAATATACATGTACATGTACACTGTTGCTAAACCAAGGGATTACAGAGGCAAATTGCTGTAAATAGTGTGATTTATCAATGCTTAACAGGGTAGGATACCTCAGCATAAAGCCTAACTGAGTAACTCCAACCTGACATATACCTAAACTGCACCATTAATTAAAACAGCACTGCACAAACAAAATAGTGCGACGAATATACACTGTTGCTAAACAAAGGGATTACGGAGGCAAATTGCTGTAAATAGTGCAATTTATCAATGCTTAACAGGGTAGGGTACCTCAGCATAAAGCCAAACTCCAACCTGACATATACCTAAACTGCACCATTAATTAAAACAGCACTGCACAAACAAAATAGTGCGACGAATATGCACTGTTGCTAAACAAAGGGATTACGGAGGCAAATTGCTGTAAATAGTGCAATTTATCAATGCTTAACAGGGTAGGATACCTCAGCATAAAGCTAAACTCCAACCTGACATATACCTAAACTGCACCATTAATTAAAACAGCACTGCACAAACAAAATAGGGCGACGAATATGCATTGTTGTGAAACAAAGGGATTATGGAGGAAAATTGCTGTAAACAGTGCAATTTATCAATGCTTAACAGGGTAGGATGACTCAGCATAAAGCCAAACTCCAACCTGACATATACCTAAACTGCACCATTAATTAAAACAGCACTGCACAAACAAAATAGGGCGACGAAAATATACACTGTTGCGAAACAAAGGGATTATGGAGGAAAATTGCTGTAAATAGTGCGATTTATCAATGCTTGACAGGATAGCTATAGGATACCTCAGCATCAAGCCAAACTCCAACCTGACATATACATGTACCTAAACCACACTTCAAAACAGCACTGCCAATCATGGGATCAGCCAATACAATGTTATAGCAGATCATGATAACATACATCAGGCCTTGGCCACATGTTTTAATTAAACCTTAAATTGTCCAATTACAAATCACAACACTGAGATATACAAAACAATCAGCAATTTAGAAGGGGAAAATAATCAGTAGCAACAGTGTTCTCCCGAGGAACCCTTGATAAGCATGAAACAATAGAAAAATTTCATATCAGCCAAGCAATACAAATGAGATTTGACACAACTATTGTACATCCAGATCCATCTTGTACACATGTTCGAGCTGGTACATATCAGCCATCGATCTCTTTGTTGTATATACATTATTGAATACGTACAAAGTGTAGTTCTACATTAATATAAGCTTAAGCTTAAAAGCAAAGTATTAAGCAAATATTTCCGTGATAAATTATCTTGGAAAATATATATCGATGGGCACAAGCTTACCTTGGTCAATGACCTTTTAAGACTGCCTAAAACAGGCGTACCAATCCAAGATCCGCTGTAAGAAGACTCCATACAGCTACTTTGGAAATTAAGCGGGCTTTAGGGGAAGAAAACGTTCCATTTAGCGAGCAAAAGGTCGAGCAAAAACCTCAAACCACTCCTCAAACCGTTTTTATAACGAGCGCCAAAATTGATCTAAACCAAAGAGGATGCCGGAAGAACTTACACTGCGCATGATCTATTCAGACCCAGAGCCTCTCGGCCAGAGCAAGGTGTCGACCTTTGTACTGCGCCGGATTACGACGACATGCATTGTATTTTCAACTAAAAAGCAATTAACCGAAATATCGCAAGATATTATGCTCATCTCCAGGCTATTTAATTTTTAATGGCTGCTGCGCGCGCAGCAGCCAGTTATTGCCATCGTCGAAGCATTCTTTACATTCCTGCGTAAGACTTTTTGTGTAACAATTGAATTCCTGCGAAGACAAATGGTATTGTTCGATTGAAAGGTTGGTATGACAACTGTCAGAGACTTTCGCTTCATTGACGGTGGTGTCACGAGAGAAATTGCGTTGCAAAATAAATATTAAAGACAAGTTTACATGGGAGGTGTAGACAACTACGAGCAGGATCGCGTTTGAGCCACAGTCTTGAAGCTTTTGTCGCGAAGGCGCTGGTCATTTTTCACGCTTGAGGGGAAAAGCCGCGATAATCTGAGGTGGATAATCTAAGGCGGCGAGCTTGTTTACTGGAGCAGAGTATTGCTGAATGACCTGTAATTGCCTTTTGAAAATCATTCACTGTTGAAGGCGGATGAAACAGTATCATCACATGTACAATTAGTTTTTCAAAACGTACGAGCAATTGATAAAAAGATAAATGAAATTTTACAGCTACGTAAAAGGTTGTCGTGTGACCTGATATTCGTTAAGCTTGTCTTGGCATGGCTAGGCTACGACAGACTCATTAAGTCTCACATGCGAGGGGTGAAGTCGCGACAAGAAGATGGCGGGCCACTAGTTTACGAGAGGAAAGTATTGCTTTAATAGTGACCAAATATTTTTGGAATCAGTGGTGCTGTGTCAGTTTTTTGACTTTTTAAATATTTGAAAATCGTTAACGAAAGGTTGATGGTGCAAGTTATTAGTATGAGGACTGATTTGAGAATTTTGCTATGTCAGCGCGAATGGTGCTGTATAAACAAAAATATTACATGTTTTTTGCTGATGGGCCACGAGACTTTCGCGTTGGACATCGTGACAAAAAATATAGGCTTTTAATTTCAAGACGAGGAATGATTATCTTCTAAAATTGTAAACGAACTTGTCTGCTTCAGTGGTTTGTGAGAAATTTCGAGAACCATTAAGAATGTAGACGAAAGATAAGATCATCCCATTAATGAGCACTATTTCCGTTGTTTTGTAAAGAAAACAGTGGGTGATTGTAATTGTATTCAAAGAAGGGTATGTTTCAAGTTTGTTTATACTGGTGAAAATGACACGATAGTAAAGTGAACAGAGTTTGTTGTCCGCGAGAAGGTTCGCGAAGTCGGCGAGCTATTGTAGTTTAAGAGAGCAGGGTATTGCTTAGTGCCCGATAATATTTTTTTTATGTTGATGTGAATCGTCCTGTGTAGAATGTACTGTAATATAAGTATTTTTTATAGTACCCTGGGTGAGAGGTTTTTTTTTTTACTCTGCGCAAACTGTGAACGGCAAGCCGCGACGACAAAACCCGCGGAGTAAAAAGAAAACTATTTTCGTTCGTGGCCTCAGCGCTCCTCTTCAAGGGAAAAACCCCTCTGGCACCCGGGCCGTATTGTTGTAGTTTTGTATTCGAACAGTTTGATGTCTGTCCAGCACAATTTCCTGTTTACGAGATTGGACTAGAGGAAGGCTTCATCAGAGTTTGCTATTGTAGATCTTGGAAGAACTTGGACTTAGGTTAAAATCAACAGACTCATTTGCTGTGTCGAGGAAAGATAACTCTGAACATACCACAACCTCCCCGGAGGGGGGAGTACGCCCTGAAATTTTTGGTAGGGGTGTGCGGCCTGCTTCTTGAAACCGTTAACCTATTTCAGACCAAAATATGTGATTTTCCATACCCTATTTCAAACCTATCAAATTAGTACACAGGTCTAATACATGACTTCAGCTACCCAGGAATGGGTTCCATTTGCGCAAACATTTGTGGCATGAAAAGGGCTTCAAATTTCCCGATGTTAATGGGAAAAATAGTTTCGTCTAAAAGCCAAACCAAATTCCAGGCCAAAGGGCACAAAACATACCCTATTTCAGACAAAAACGGCTCAAAAATCGTACCATTTGGGGCCGCGCATACCTATATAGCTTATATAAGGGAGTACCCCCCTCCCCCCCTCCCCCCGACCACAACTTACTGATTTCATTGATTTGTAGAATTCTGCTTTTCGTTAAAGAAAACAACATGTCACTTAATTATGAGATCAATTTCCGCCCGCGATTGTCAAGTCTTTGTCATGTCAATGATAGATACCGATTTGGCCGTTCCATTATACTCGAACAAATTAGGCTTATTAGGCCACTAGCTAATCGCTAATGAGTTGAGTTGTTTATCGTATGTTCAAAAAGCTAAAACATGTACGGACATGTTGATATAAGATAATAACAGCCTTAATTGCGGTTTCTTTCTAAAAGAAACAAAGACGTGCTTGTCTTCATATTGATAAGAAAAGAACTGAGATAAACGGAAATAGTTTTTAGAACTGTGACCTTATAGTCACGAAAGGCAACGTAGTTTAGGGTGGCCGTGAAGTAGAACAGAACTTCAAAGCAAGAGATGTTTGGCGTTAGCCGGGGTTATCAAATACAATACACCAAAGAAAAAAAAAAAAAGCCAGCAAAGTTGCTACATCGCACAGGTAATCAATCTAGTCAATGCACGTGGCAAACATGTAGTGCCGGGGTTAGCGTGATAAATTCAAATGCAAAGTGTGTGCTCGTTCCATGTTCATACATTATATTTACATGTCTCTAGCTTAAGCCAGCTACCACCTGTAGTTTGTTTGTAATTCACGAAATTCAAGTTGTTTATTTCGCGTTACAACTTGTTAATATACAAATAAACATTGCGTTTCAAGTCTACCTGCGTTTCCCATTTGAATAGCCCTTTTCACGGTTGATTTTTCTCATTTGCATTACAATATTATCCAACGTGGATGCGAGGCAATTTCGGGCTAAAACTACAAAATAGCCCGAAATTGCCTCACATACATGCTAGATTTCATTGTAATGCAAATGAGCAGAGTTAACCGTGAAAAGGGCTATTGCCATGAAATTTCATGACGTCACCGGCTGCCATAGAAGAAGCACGCAAACCCGTTCCCAGGTTCTTACGTAAACTTCCCGCTTGCCAGAGAGCCAGAGAGAGGAGGATCGGAAGAGAAGGGGTTGCCTTGGTTATTTGTCTTTTGGTTCCTATTAACGAATTATCTGTATGCATTTACAGTCCGTACTGCGCAATGTCGGCCCTAAAATATTTTCAGTCTCAAACGAAGGAATGTAAATTCTATCCAAAATAAAAATTCATCATTATTAACGCCAGATAGAAGAACCTCGACGAAGTGTAACAAGTAAATCAACAAAATCAAAACAAAAATGAAAAACAAACCCTGAGGCTGCGCAATACTCTAATAAATACTCAATATAAATAATGTTTGATGCCGGAGAAAATGTATTTAAATTTCCCCGACACAGGCTTTACTTCGCGCAAATATTTGCTTTGAGCTACAAATTAAATTTTTTCAATAAAATAAACACATACTGTAATATAATTATACAGTGGATTGGGATATCATTTCTCTCATCACAAGAAACTAACTAATAACTAAGTAAATTTATTTTTGATGAACGAAAACTACTTAACCCCAAGTGCAGGCTTTATAATTGATACCCGAGTCATCATGACAGAACAAGAATGCTTCATAAGATAATTAACACCTAACACAGCACACGTGAGATAATGAAATAAATTTGTATGGATCTGGAGCGAGATGATTACAATCCAACAAGATCTAAAAACGTTTTTGAAACAGCAAAGCATCGTAGTGGGCCTTGTAAATAAGTCCATCTTCCCTTCGAATTGAAGCATATCGTAAATCTTCCATTGCGTTAGCGTGAACAACATAGACAAGTCGTTATTAAAACGTACATGTAAGATGCATGATATTTCCGAGAATCCACCTAATACTGAGTGACATCGCAGGGTCCCAATCCATTTCGTTAACTCAGCTTAATATTATTCGCTATGCGCATTCTCCGCGTAAAAACCGCAGTAGCCATTTGAGTACGCGTCGCGGACCTATTTTTTACAATCCATCCGGCTAAAAATATTGTTGTTCAGGTGCTATAAAAGCCGAAAGTCTTGATTTCTTTTGAAGAGGTTTCGGGTATGTTGCCACGGGCACGGTTGCCAGTCCGATTTTCATCATCGCATCCGTTTTTAATTAACCATTTATTGTTTTGTATAATCAATGTTAAATGAATGTCATCGGCAGTGATGTCCACAACCTCATCCCACGCAAATTCAACTTCTTCATCTGATTATTAAAAAGGCCCAAAACGACCCCAACGTATAGGTCTTATTCAGCACCGGCCAGCCTAAAATGAACCTTATTGGGGCCACTCAAAATAATACTGAGCAAGTGGCTCTAGTACTTAGGGCCACAACAGCTCCGATGTCTAGGGCTGTAATGCACTCAGGGGCTAAATTGATTTCCCGTGAGTGCTGAATTGGCTTTTAGTTGGGTCGAATTGGAATTTTGTGGGGCTGATTTGCGCCAAATTGTCAAAATGGCCCCCAAAGGGGTCAAATTAGCCCTAGGGGTATAAGGGCTATTTTGGCATTTTGGGGCCAAAACAGATCTTTTGAATTTACTGTGCAACTTCAAACCATGCTCTTTTAGCTAAAATTGAGGAGTTGAACGAGAAGCTTGAAAATCAGAAAACGCATGTTAAAACCGCAGTCTCATCGCCAGAAAACAGTGTTTTGGCCAAACTAGATGCCTTGATTGACGGAATTGTCGATAAACCCGCAGAGGAACAACAATCGCAAGTGCTGCTAACTAAGGTAATGTTCGACGAACTGTTAGAAAAAGCCACAAGGAGAATTGGTGATGTTCCACCCCGAGAAGGAAACACAGCTAGCATAGCCGCGTTTTCGGAAGCCAACAAAGAGAGTCATCAGAGTTCTTGAAGGAAATTCGCCGCATGGAAAACAATTTCACAGCCAAATTGGAAAGCCTGTACCAACGAGTCAATAACCGAATGAATAGTCTTGCCCGGCGTAATCAAACCTATCGCACAGAACAAGCTGATAACAGGGAATACAACCAACGAGCTAAACCTGTGTGTTATAAATGTGGACGCATTGGCCACATACAGTATAATTGTTCCGGTTATTACCAGCCAGAACACCAGTACCAGTATCACGAAGAGAGACACGAGAACCGCACAAACTACAATCAAAGAGAAGATCAGCGCCCAGAAAACTCAGCGCGTGTGTATGCAATGGACGCTCAGTTTGCCCGTCGCGTTCAAGATTTACAGGACAACAAAGCAAAGAGGTCACGACCAGAGGTACAAACTCCCTGTCGGCCAGTACGCACTTGCAACCTAACATTTGAGGAGCAAGACAACTCAACAGTTCATGTGATAGCCGCCCTACCTAAGCAAAACAAACCAGATAGTCAAGAAAACGCAACAAGTACCCCAGATTCACAACAGAAAGGAAGATTGTCAATGACTAATGATCAGCACAAACAAGAAAACGTTGACTTGTCATGCGAAAGCAATGCCAGCCTAAAGCCCAGTGACCTAACTACAGATGGTGAAATAGCAGGCCAAGCAGTTCAATTACTCGTGGATACTGGAGCATGTGTATCAGCCATAGACAAGCAGTTTTTCACGAAGACTTATGGTCAATTCCCGCCTAAGATGACCAACGCTTCCTTATCATCTATCCAGACAGTTAGTGGACACACAGTACCGGTATTAGGAAAGATTACCGTACCCTTACACTTGAATGAAAGTGAGTATTTTTGTGAGTTTCATGTTATGGAAAACCTTGCCTATGATGCAATCCTTGGTCGCAGTTTCCTTCAAGAAAACAGAGCTATGATTGACCTTGACAACAGCAGTATTACTTTAAAAAGAGTAGGACGCCTTAGAGAACGTGCCAGTACTACGACAGTGCCAGTTATGGGAACCTTCCTTCCACGAAAGAGGAACCCTAAAGAAATTAAAGTCCCTACTAAAGATGACTCGGAGTCTTCTCCGAAGATTTCCGATTCCAGTATAGCCAAAATAGTCCACGAAGTCAAAGGAACAAAGAAATACCGGGATTTCATCAGTCGCTCTTACTTTTGATGCTCATCGCACTTTACCTACTCACAGCTTCGTACACGCACATGAAAGACAACGACCAGGCCGTTATTCAGAAAACCCAGAGGTTCTTCATCCACACAACCCAAGATGGTCCACTTCAAGATGATCACGTAGTTTGTACCCCAGTTAGCCAAGTGAATCGCATTAAATCTGATCAGAGTATTGATCCGAAAGAAAGAAAACTACAGCGAATAAAGGTAGTAAAGTCAGTCGAACCTTCCAAGAAACAAGTTGATGTCCAGGAAACGTCGAAGCCCGTTTATCCAAGCAAAGAGAACAATTTCAGTGTTCCACAAGAGAGTAATGTATACCCGCGAGATTTGAATAATGAAGAGAAACCGTTAACCGTTGCCCAGGAAAAAGATGGAGAAAGACAGTTGTATTTTACCCTAATAGCACACGCCACACGTTATTGAATCATGCAGAGAAGGAACTATAAGACAAAGGAACGTTTAGAGTAATGAAATGATTATTAATAGTAAGTACCACGCAAACAATTAGCAGAGATAAATATGAAGATTTTAAAGTTGATTTTACCAGAGACCAAGCAGATGAATTAGATTTTTTCACGAGAATTGATGAGATGTTTACAGAGTCAAAAAGAAGCTAGAAGTTGATGTAAGAATTTTTCCGAGACCGTTTAAACGTTAGTATACCACAGTCAGATAGCAATTTTGGTTATAGGATTCCTCTTACTTATTACTCGACCAGGAGGTCTCGATTTAAGGTGGAAGGAATGTCATGAGAGGATTTACCGGTTTTCAATAATGTTTATGTTAATCCGTACTCAGTGTTTAAAACCCTTTTTAAAAGCCAACAATAGTTATTCTGGAAAAGACAACTTATTACTTAAGCCAAAACTGAATGAGTTAATCAACGCTGAGTCCTAGAAAACGTTATCCTTAGTAAATAGCATGTTTGGTTTTAAGTCACGTTTCCTAGTAATACTTTTGCTTTTCAAGAAATAAGTGTTATCTTTAGTAAATGGCATATTTACTCTTAAGTTACGTGTCCTAGTTATCCTGCCACACGAGCGGCTAATTATCAACCTGTTAGTATTGACTTTCCGCGTTGTAATACATTTACTAACACATCCAGTTTCACTAATGAATGTTTCCTTAGTCAATTGTTTTTTAGGGTGAGAACTCGCTAAACGATCTCGCTTATTAGCGCCTCACAATTTGTTAGCTTTTCACTACTTTTAAATTGCTTCGTTAGTTATAAGTAACGTAGCAATTTAAAAGTAGTGAAAAGCTAACAAATTGTGAGGCGCTAATAAGCGAGATCGTTTAGCGAGTTCTCACCCTAAAAAACAATTGACTAAGGAAACATTCATTAGTGAAACTGGATGTGTTAGTAAATGTATTACAACGCGGAAAGTCAATACTAACAGGTTGATAATTAGCCGCTCGTGTGGCAGGATAACTAGGACACGTAACTTAAGAGTAAATATGCCATTTACTAAAGATAACACTTATTTCTTGAAAAGCAAAAGTATTACTAGGAAACGTGACTTAAAACCAAACATGCTATTTACTAAGGATAACGTTTTCTAGGACTCAGCGTTGATTAACTCATTCAGTTTTGGCTTAAGTAATAAGTTGTCTTTTCCAGAATAACTATTGTTGGCTTTTAAAAAGGGTTTTAAACACTGAGTACGGATTAACATAAACATTATTGAAAACCGGTAAATCCTCTCATGACACTCTTTGCCTTTGTTGTTCCTTTGTCAATAACTACAAACTCGTATTGCAAGATTTTTATTTATTTGCGAAAAAGAGCCACAATCAGCACAATGAGCGCATGTTACATAAGGTCCAAATACAAGGCACTTCGTATGCTGGTGTTGATTGTGGTGAGCTTCTTGCTCAGCTGGGGACCAATCATGTTCACGGATTTAGCCACGGTTTTTGGCGTCAAAGCGAGAATTGAAGGTATTTCTGCCAAGCAAATTGCAATAAGTATTTCTCTAACAAGCTCAGTCATTCATCCAGTGTTATATTCATTTGGAAATGCGAATTTTCGATGGGAAGTTGTGAGGACTTTCAGACGCTGTAAAATGTGGATTTTAACTAAGATTGACTGAGCCTTTTGCCTAAGATTGAGACTAGCGACGACTTTCGTGTGTGGCCAAATGGTGAAAAAGTTAAGTCCACTTTATACGTGCAACATGTGCAAATTTGACTTATCTCCATCACAGTGAACGCAAGTTAATGCAAATGTGCGCAAATCGACAAAAGTTGCGAACTTGCGATGTATAGAGTTCAATGAAAATCATTTTCATGAACCTTTAAGCGTCAGTGATGTTTGAGAAGAAGACAAATGAAACTTACAGAGGAAATATTATAGCAACAGGATATTTGAACACTCGGGTGCCTTCGAAAATTCAATGCAAGTACTCTGGATTCTAAAGATGCATATGCCTTCGTTTTTGGATGAAAATTGACGGATTGGTTCGGTTAACGTTACATCTTCCGCTCATTTGTGAACTGTCAAAATGAACTTCATAATTTAATTAGTACAGTGTTCTTGATGATGTCAAACTGATGCAATATTGACTCACAATCATCAGGTCCTACGCAAGGGAGCGGAAACTTGTATATTAATTATGCAAATTAGCAGTAAGAACAGCATTTTTATAAACTGAATACACTAGCAATAAAATCGCCCATTTTTTTGTTCATGTCCTTATAAATGGAGGCCATGACCCAATGTGAAAGGGTCCATGTTTTGGGCCCGTATTTTCAATTCTATTAAAATCTATCCATATATATTGTAAGGTACAATGTACATCTAAACCCAATAATATTTAATCTGCAAAAAAGGGTGCGAAATGGGCTGAGCCCTTACTTAGTAGAATAAAGTTCAGTGTAACCATTTACCATACCTCTATGTAAAGCAATTGCCTCAACATAAGTTCAGTAATGACATATTTTTTTCTTCTAGATTTATATAGTTTTCAACAGTTTGGAGCGTGAAAAAGTTACTAATGTCAAGAACTTGCAACCTCTCAGGGTTCTCATCAGGACATGATAATGAATATTATATTAGTTACTACGTTAAAAATGCTGGACAAGTAAAAAATAAAATGTGAACATTGATTCCCTAAGGTGCTGTCTAAATTGTCTTATTGTTTGAGTAATGACATAAAATTAACTACAATTAAATCAATAAATCAGCACTTACAATTATTTTCCAATAATCACATGACCTCGAGAAAACTAGTAGCTAATTCATTTTCACAATGTTTGATTTCCTATTGTTCTTCATTAACGTAAATATGAAGTCGAGATAAAGTACTGAAATAATAACACAGGGGCGGATAAGGGGGTGTGTGTGTGTGTGTGGTGGGGGGGGGGGGGGGGGGGGATTGGATGGCTTAGTCACCTCCCAGTAAATCCGCCAAAAATAAATTAAACACATTTCATTTCGCTTTGACATTATTGAGCCTTGCAGTATGGCAGGACATATTGCCACATATGAACCTAGTTGTATGGCCTTGCTCACCATGAGTCCTCCATAGCTCAGTGGTTAGAGCGTCCAACCGGCACCTGGAAGGTCATGGGTTCGATTCCCGTTGGGGAGCTCAGAATTTTTTTCTGAGTATTTCGACTTGAGAGCATTTCTTTATTTATAAACACATTTAAATAGGAAATAAATACAAGTACACTCAGTAGTATGGAGCGCTAATTTAAAAGTTTGCCAACAGCCAGCCCTTCTCTCCCCACACCCTCTCCTGGATCCGCCCCTGTTAGTAGACAAAGAAATCCATACAACGATTGCTACATTGAGAAGCGATGTCATTGTTTTTCCGTGTTCCAGTTTTGGAATGTCTACTGCACCAAGATGTAGCAGTGTGACGTGATATGTTGGTTGCCGTTGTCTCCAAAAATAACTGCCTCGTTTCCGCAGATGTTGCTATCATCCATGTTGTTAGCGCTTCCTGCAGTTCCAAAGCCAAGTCTTGAATCGCAAGTAACGCAGTCGTCCTCGTTGTTGGCGAGAATTCCTATTCGCGCCTTGGCTGAAATGGGCCGATTGGCAGGGGGATCCAAATTAAAGCCTTCCATGTCGCAATTAGCTTGAAGCGAGGACCCAGCCAGCAGTGATTTCCAAGTATTGCGTCCAAGATTGGTTGGTTTGTGTGTGCCGTCAGCCAGCAAAGAATGCAGTGACGCAGCCGTGTAATCAACTTTGATCCATTTCGTGTTGTTGTTTAATTTCATTCCAAGGCACAGTTTGTTGAATGGAGTGCTCCAGTAGGTAGGCAGTTTTGTTTCCGTCTCGTCAAATCCGCTTAGACCACCATCTGGATTGAACACCTGCTTGTCAATCCAGTAATGAGAACTATAGTGGAAGGTCATCTGGAAAAGTATAACCCAACGAAATATTTCAGATACAACTGAAATAACAAGCCACGTGCGACTACATAGCTCATAATCTTTGTAGCAAGATTGGTTTGTGATGTATATCGTAATGTGTTTATTTTTATATGGCAAAACTGATCCACAATGAAAAGGAGCATTCTGATTGGTTCCCTGAGCGGTCCGAATTTTGCTATACGGACCGCTAAGACGGACCGATCACGAATTAATTCCTGGTTTCTATTAAATAGAAACATTATTCCTTCATGTCTTGCGGACAATTTCGGTTAAACTTTTACAAAAGCGGCCTGAAAGTATATGCTGACGTTTAACGCGCGTGTTAGACTATTTCCCCAATACGGACCTCACGCTAGTTCAATAACAACATCTCGTGTGGGTTTTATTTTCGCGTATCGAAAATGACAACCCACAGAAATCTTTCAGTTACAATTGATAAACGCCGGACAACTCAGCCACGTGCAACTACAGAGCTCACGAATTACGTTAACAAGAGAGCTTGCGCTACTTTACGAATCGTCTTACCTGGTATCCACTTATCTTCATAACCAAAGTCCAGGGCCCTTCACCACATCCGGCAATAGCATCCATGTGACATCCATGTCTGCTGCACCCTCCCTCCTCAGTAGTAATAAAGTAGGCTCCACTTGGTGCGTTTCTAAGTTGACATGTTAGAGGAATTTATTAATAATTATCGCGATTATTGTCGTTTCACAATACAATTTATATTTCTACATTAGATTGTAGTCAGATTGCATTTGTCAAGAATCTCAAGCTAATAAACCATAGTTAATAGAGGGAAATGGTTATGAAGCCCGGCAAACTTCAAATCAGCAAACAAAGAGGCCAAGATTTATGTTGAAAGGTCCATGACCGTGCACATCTTTTGTTTTGCGCTCATACACTATGCATGAATTACGTAATCGCAACGTTTCTATTGGTTAGTTGCTTGAACACACGTAACCACCTATTGTATTTTGTCAGGTTTTGTGCACGGTCAACCCCAAAATAGCGAACAAAAACATATAACAAAGAACTTTGCCGGGTTTCATAACCATTTCCCTCTATTTACTATGAATAAACATATAAAGCGTTTGCCTAATACAGAGGACCACACAACGTAGAAATAAATCACTTGGCTACTGTTTGTTGCTGGATCTCTTGTTTTAGAAATGCACGTGTCAGACGTCACTTGAAGTGTAACTAAACCAAACTGAATGCAAGGCTGGAACTACAGTAAAAGGGCGCAGGTTTATTGGCCGGTATTTCAACTAGTAGTAATAAAAGTTGTAGTTTTCATGGGCCAAGGCTATCTAGGTCTGGCCCCGAGGAAGACTAGACACTGGCCTTTTGCTGTAGTGCCAGCCTTGTAATCAGTCTGGTTTAGATAATAAATGCATGATTTTGTTAGTAAAGCCGTAGTTGTCTCTCAGCACTGTTAGTAGTTACGATAGAACATGTTTCACAAAAGATTGAAAAAACTCGAGGATTGAGAAAATTTGAAGTTATGGTCCTTATATGAGTTATATTATGAAAAAAAACCCCAGATATTGTGTACAATACGTTTTCATTACTTACGGTGTATCGTCGAGAATTTCAGCGCACGTTGCTACAGGACTTTCGGGTTCAAAACCTTTTTTAGCTGACGTTTAAAAACAAAACCAAATTAAGTCAAAATTAAATTAAAATGATCAATAAAAGAAGCTGTGCTAAGTACATTTTGTGCTTCTTCTGCGGCCTTTGACAGGTTTTTTACACCCCTCCCTCCCCAACCTCGTTCCCAGGGTCTACTCCGCTTGCGCCCAGCCGCCATCTTGAAAGCGGAGTAGACCCTGGGAACGAAATTGACCGATTGACCCCTCCGTTATTTGACATATATTCCGTTGTTTTCGTATGGAAACACTGTATTTCGCCACATGTTTGGATCCAGAAATATCGCGGGGAAACTACCTTGAAAGCGTCTTTTGATCTATAATCCTTACAAAACCTGTTCCAAAAATTAATTTTTCGTGTTTCTACACCATCTAATTTGCATTTTAGTTTTGAACGCGGAGGCATGGAGCTTTGCAATTTTTGTTTGTTTGGAGCAGTTTGCAAAATTTATATTGTGTTCCTTTGCAAATTTCAAATCCACATCAAATCTTACAATTTCTGAACTTTTGTCGTTTCTTCTCAGTAACATGTGAATTAAAAAACTCTTAGAAAAATATTGGTAAGTATATACTCCAAATACCAACTTTGGATGAATTTGAATTTCGCGGGTGTTTAATTAATTACGTGCACGCTAGTTATGATAATATTGTGTCACTTACATACGTACATTTTTTCAAACCGAAATATTAGTTTAGAATAATTGTAGAAAAGAAAAACGGTGAACTTTTATTATTTTGATAACTAATTTTCAGTTATTGTGTCGTTTGAAGTTGGGTGACAAATGATCCCGTACTGGTCGGCCCTGGGAAGCCCACTTTTAGAGCGCGCCTTCGTGTTTTAACTATATAAAACTACAGAATTATCTGCCTAAAAGATTTGCATTGCATACCAGTACAGTTATAACCATCTCCTCGAAAACCAATGTTACACGTGCAGTTGAACGACCCGACTGTATTGGCACACCAGGCATTCGACGAACAATTATGGGATGTGATGGCACACTCGTCCACATCTGATGTGAAAAATAATTAAAAGAGAAGAGTACATGATTAAGTATAACAAAAGCAACATAATTAGCTTTTATAGTAAAGTATAGAATAAAGCCTTTCTCGGGGCCTAATGGCTCAACAGTTCGTTGTGTAACTCTGGTTTAAACCCTTTCACATGCTTTCACTCTCAAGAGTGATAAGTTCAAAAATGAGGAAAAAATCTTGGGGAATTTCATATTGCACAATTGAAAGTACTGCTCAATAGCTTTCATTTGAATGGTCACACACTAGGGTTTGATCAACAGACTCAAAAGTTACAACCACATCGATCTATCGACTCAAGTTTTGACTCTGGGAGTGAAAGGCTAAGAGTATTGCTACTCCCCTGGATGGGCAGTTAGTCCATCGCGGGTTACACCCAGCATGTTGTCAGGTGACCAGTAGCTAGTCTCCCATTTATACTTTGGGGTGAGAGAGGCACTGTGACAGGGACGTTTCTTGCGCAAGAACACAACACAGTGACCCCGCGCGCCACTTCTTTTGATCATTTATTTAGTTAACAAATAAATAATCTAAAGCCATGTACTGTACTGTCATGAAACATGATGGAATGGACATTTGAAAAAACAAGAGAAACGCATCTTAGTAGTTTGTACAGATTACCTTTCTGGCAGCTCTGTCCTTCAAACCCAGCAGTACAACGGCACACGAAACTTTCGTCTTTCAAAAATGTTGGTTGACATGTGGCATTATATACACAGGGAAAACTGCTGCAAGGATTCTGAAAAAAAAAATTGATTCGCGAATCAAGAGCTGCTTACAGTGAAGAGCGCCCTACCGTTGCCACTTGACAAAGTTTTTGATTGATTTTTGACAACTTTCTATTGGCTTTCATTTACACTAGCAAATCAAATTGCAAGAATTGTTGGAGGCGGAGATGTCAATTGCCAAAACGCGAACGTGGAGCTTGACATCCCCGCCTCTCATAGTTCTTGCATTTTGATTGGCCAGTTGAAATGAAAGCCATTACTTGGAGCTTAAAGATTGATCATGATGCTGGCGATAATGATGATGATATGTTGTATATTGTTAAGGAAATAAAAGTTTGGCTCGCACATGTTACTATGGTTACCTGGGTTGCACGATAAATCACCCTGGTGAGCTAACCATACTTTCTGGATGTTGTTTGTCGTCTGTGTTGCTGAGTTGACATTCCCAGTGGCCTCCTTGGGCGGAATATGCCAAGTTGTACGACTGGCACTCTTCTTCCAAAAGCAGTTTGCGTGACACATCTCTTCTTGTTCTAACTGAATAGTTCTGAAAACATGACCGTGTAATGCTTTGTCGTAGACCAGGGAAGTATACCTTTTCACACGGCAGCACTCTAAAGAAAAATAGCTCAATTTATTTCACACAAGCGACTCTCGTACTTGGATTGGTTTATGAGCCGTTTTGGTCTGAAAACGGGTATAAGTTTTAAACATTGTGGTCTCAAATTAGGTATGTTTCGCCTGCTTGTCTGAAATAGGGTATAAATTTTTGCCATTTTGGCTTGAAAAGGGGGAAATTTTAAGGGTCAAGTCTCAAATTGGGTAGAGAAAACAGTCGCATATTTTGGTCTGAAAACGGGCAAGGGCCTAAAGAGATGGGAGGCACACTCCCTCCAAAACTTTTGTGGAGAAATTAGAGTGAATAAATTAGCCCTATTCAGACCGGGGGGGGCGGAATCTGCCCGCCGAGACTTTGATCGTTAATAACTTTTTTAATATTAAAGTAACAGCCATCAAATTTTTCGACTTAACCTAAACCTTATCTGGGAACAATTTGGTATGACGTGACGTTCAAGGAACTTGCTGTTACCATGACAACCATATTTTGACTGGCATGTTTTACCAAATGGCGGATCCAAGATGGCGGCTAATCTGAATCATGACGCAATTTCTTCGTCATATGACGTCATCATCTCGTGTTTCATAAGTCAAAAGAAACATTATTGGACGTACTATATACCCTCCAAGTTTCATTGTCGTAGATTCAATAACATTGGAGAAAAGGAAGGGGGAACGGAATCCGTCCTGGTCCGAAAAGACCAATAACGCCCGGTCTGAATAGGGTTAAGTTCATCCAGTGGATCATCTTACTAGGCGATGAGGTCTGGAATTCAGAAATCGCCAGTAAGCGTTAGAACCAGTTAGAACCAGTTAGAACCAGTTAGAGCCAGCTAGAACCAGGTAGAACCAGTTAGAACCAGTTAGAACCAGCTAGAACCAGCTAGAACCAGTTAGAACCAGTTAGAACCAGTTAGAACCAGTTAGAACCAGTTAGAACCAGTTAGAACCAGTTAGAACCAGTTAGAACCAATTAGAACCAGTTAGAACCAGTTAGAACCAGCTAGAACCAGCTAGAACCAGCTAGAACCAGCTAGAACCAGCTAGAACCAGCTAGAACCAGCTAGAACCAGCTAGAACCAGCTAGAACCAGCTAGAACCAGCTAGAACCAGCTAGAACCAGCTAGAACCAGCTAGAACCAGCTAGAACCAGTTAGAACCAGTTAGAACCAGCTAGAACCAGCTAGAACCAGCTAAAACAAACTAAAACCAGCTAGAACCAGCTAGAACAAGCTAGAACCAGCTAGAACCAGCTAGAACCAGTTAGAACCAGTTAGAACCAGTTAGAACCAGCTAGAACCAGTTAGAACCAGTTAGAACCAGTTAGAACCAGTTAGAACCAGTTAGAGCCAGCTAGAACCAGTTAGAACCAGTTAGAACCAGTTAGAGCCAGCTAGAGCCAGCTAGAACCAGGTAGAACCAGTTAGAACCAGTTAGAACCAGCTAGAACCAGCTAGAACCAGTTAGAACCAGCTAGAACCAGGTAGAACCAGTTAGAACCAGTTAGAACCAGCTAGAACCAGTTAGAACCAGTTAGAACCAGTTAGAACCAGTTAGAACCAGTTAGAACCAGTTAGAACCAGTTAGAACCAGTTAGAACCAGTTAGAACCAGTTAGAACCAGTTAGAACCAGTTAGAACCAGTTAGAACCAGTTAGAACCAGTTAGAACCAGTTAGAACCAGTTAGAACCAGTTAGAACCAGTTAGAACCAGTTAGAACCAGTTAGAACCAGTTAGAACCAGTTAGAACCAGTTAGAACCAGTTAGAACCAGTTAGAACCAATTAGAACCAGTTAGAACCAGTTAGAACCAGCTAGAACCAGCTAGAACCAGCTAGAACCAGCTAGAACCAGCTAGAACCAGCTAGAACCAGCTAGAACCAGCTAGAACCAGTTAGAACCAGTTAGAACCAGCTAGAACCAGCTAGAACCAGCTAGAACCAGTTAGAACCAGTTAGAACCAGTTAGAACCAGTTAGAACCAGTTAGAACCAGTTAGAACCAGTTAGAACCAGTTAGAACCAGTTAGAACAGTTAGAACCAGTTAGAACCAGTTAGAACCAGTTAGAACCAGTTAGAACCAGTTAGAACCAGTTAGAACCAGTTAGAACCAGTTAGAACCAGTTAGAACCAGTTAGAACCAGTTAGAACCAGTTAGAACCAGTTAGAACCAGTTAGAACCAGTTAGAACCAGTTAGAACCAGTTAGAACCAGTTAGAACCAGTTAGACCAGTTAGAACCAGTTAGAACCAGTTAGAACCAGTTAGAACCAGTTAGAACCAGTTAGAACCAGTTAGAACCAGTTAGAACCAGTTAGAACCAGTTAGAACCAGTTAGAACCAGTTAGAACCAGTTAGAACCAGTTAGAACAGTTAGAACCAGTTAGAACCAGTTAGAACCAGTTAGAACCAGTTAGAACCAGTTAGAACCAGTTAGAACCAGTTAGAACCAGTTAGAACCAGTTAGAACCAGTTAGAACCAGTTAGAACCAGTTAGAACCAGTTAGAACCAGTTAGAACCAGTTAGAACCAGTTAGAACCAGTTAGAACCAGTTAGAACCAGTTAGAACCAGTTAGAACCAGTTAGAACCAGTTAGAACCAGTTAGAACCAGTTAGAACCAGTTAGAACCAGTTAGAACCAGTTAGAACCAGTTAGAACCAGTTAGAACCAGTTAGAACCGTTAGAACCAGTTAGAACCAGTTAGAACCAGTTAGAACCAGTTAGAACCAGTTAGAACCAGTTAGAACCAGTTAGAACCAGTTAGAACCAGTTAGAACCAGTTAGAACCAGTTAGAACCAGTTAGAACCAGTTAGAACCAGTTAGAACCAGTTAGAACCAGTTAGAAACCAGTTAGAACCAGTTAGAACCAGTTAGAACCAGTTAGAACCAGTTAGAACCAGTTAGAACCAGTTAGAACCAGTTAGAACCAGTTAGAACCAGTTAGAACCAGTTAGAACCAGTTAGAACCATCCGACCTCCTTACTCGAGTTCTCTATCCCACCACCCCAACCACCTCCTTAGTTGGAATTAACTTATATGACATTATTTTCCAACCCTTCAATCATTGTGGTACAATGTAACTCAACATGCTCATCAACACTGCAACTTGTTCTAAGCAATTGGTGGATGATACAATCTATTGAACTTTACCTGCAGATGCCAGAATTATGTTGGGTTAATTTAGTTACTTTCGCACGCTCTGATTTGTGAATAACTAGGTAAAAGACGCGCTCTATGTCACGCGCGTGCTTTATCGTAAAACACGTTCGTAAAGTAGAAGAATTGGGTGGCAGTTACATCCCCATCATATGCAATAAACTTCTTCCAATATAATAAAACTAAATATTCGACAAGTAAATTCGATGACTGAAACTACTTCGCAACATTCCAATTTTGAAATCTAGAGGCTCGAAAATGCTATTTTCAGCATTATCCACGAGATATTCTTCCCAAAAAATCGATTTCGATCTAGTGTAAAATGACAGGTATCTTTAGTGCTTACAGCAATATTTCCGAGATTTTGTTAACTTGATACATAATCATCCCGGGCTTAGACACTAAACAATGTTTTACAAAAGCTCGACATAATTGCAGCAAGGAGTAACAGTGCATGGACCAAATCTGTCGGAATTTGCCCCCCCCCCCCCCCCCCCCCCCTTGAATGCTCCTGAACGTTGCTGGTATAGAAAATGCAGGTGCAACTATACATACAAAAAATTCTCCCTTATAAGGAAGAAATTATTTGCCTAAAACGAACATTTAAATTAAGCTCGGCAAAAGGTGAAAAACTCTGGTATCGCCGCAAATTCCGCGTACGTTATAAAACATTCGCTATATCCGAGCTGTAACGTTTGCAGTAAACTTAAATTTTTCCTCTGAGTATCGGGTGGGATTGTAAACATTTGCCGAGTTGTGACAAATACGCTATGCGCTTGGTGCATTCATTTCAATTGATTATATTACGGTACATTCACTCGAATTATTTTTTTCGAGCATATTTCTATATTTCTTATGCAGAAATGGGAAGAATAAATGTCAGATCAACGGTCAATACCTACTTACCCACTCTTCCACGATAAATAAGAAACCCAATATAAAACGCCGTAAACGCAATTAACACGATGTTGGGCATCTTTATAGTCGGAATATTTTTCAGTGAATATTTCCTCTTTGGCATCCGCGTTTTTTCTGTTCGATCTCAGGTCCACAGAGTGCCATGGATAGGATAAATAATGTAACGGTGTTTTTTGGCCACGTTTTTAATGGCTACCTCGACTGGGGTGCATTGAGAGATGATTATAGTGGACAATACATAATCAGCTTTGTTAAAATCACTGACTTGTTTTTACGCAGTAGGCGGTGCACATAATGCGCTACTCTGGTGATTATTGGGAAAGATATTGTTCATGTTCCAACAATAGTTTCCTGAACTTAGAATCACACTTGCATATCAGCCAGTTAAACTTAAATAAAAACTACTTGATGTAATTCAGTGAAGAATTATCACTGATATTCAGTTTAGTGACTCGATCCTTAGGTATCCCCACAGCTTACGTCGGTGTGTTTTCGTGACACTGAGAAGTAGGACGACAGGTGCATGAATAATTATTTATTACCGGCCGAATGAAAATGAATTCTTAATATCTGATATTGTAAAGAACTGTTTGAAAGTTGCTAATTGAACTCACGGTAAAACTCAAAACAACAACTATACGGGAAATCTTAAAAACAGAATAGAGACCCTTTAATTAAATCTTTAATTAAGAAAATATTTTCACGATTTTTCACAGCCTGCAGGTGTATTTTGGACGAGCGAGCGAGCGGTGAATATTCTATCGAGTGTTTAAGCCGCCATCTTGGATTAGGAAAACAGAAGGTGATGGGGAGTAACCGTGAAAAGAGCTATTGCAAATGTTTCCATAAGAATGTATCTACACATGTCAAATGTACAACCGCATTTTAATCAGGGGCATCCAACGACAAAATTTTCCTGTAGGTGTTGGAACGTCGTTTTTACGTTAAAATTGTGTTCTTTGTGCAGTTTAATGGCTTATTTTTAAACGCTAAGAAAAATGTATCTGTTCGGATACGTTAGCTGAACTTTCAAACTTCAGAAAATTTTAGGGATTGAAATCTTATTACCCGAATTTATGAGCTGCTTTTGCTTTTTTAAATCCTATCTGACCATTTTTGGTGTCCCAAACTAAACGACATTTTTATCTTTCCAAAAACTGAATAGGCATTAATTTTCCCACATTTAAGAAAGTTCGAAATGATATTTCCCTAACCGAAAATCTGAGGCGATTCATAGGCCTTCCGAACAGATATTCCACACGATCCGTTGGGTGCCCCTGTTTAATTTAAAGAAGTGGGTAATAAAGTTAGCTATTATCCATCAGGTTATTGCCAACATTTTGAAAACACTATTTTAATTAAAAATACCATAAGCCATCCTGGTATATGCTAGACCAGAGTTCTTGAAACTTTATGTCATGTTCTGTCTCCTAGCATTACATTCACCGTCTTGTAAAGTTATTAACAACAGCCATTGCAATTAGTATATACCAACTACGCGACCTTGGCAGTAAGCATTCTGATTGGTCCGCTATCTCGGACTGCGTCACTTTCAATTATACCTTCAATAGTTTCCACTTAAAGTAAGACTAAACCAAAGCTGTCTAACTGACCACAAGGATCACAAGTTTGTTTCAAGTAATTCATCATCGCAAACCAGTTTATATTGAACTGTAAGTACTCCGAGGTGAGTAATTTGCATAAATTGAAATGGCCTGACGCGAGTTCACTCTTGCCGATATTTTAAAATAAACTCAGTTTTTATGTGGGTTACTGGAGGTCGCCTCGTAGGTATATACTTAAAAAAGTTATTCTCAATCTCGGTGAATAATGGATTTAATCAGTAATAATGATATTCAAGAATATTTACACCGCTGCTACTTACTTACTTACTTAATCCTCTTCATCCCCCGTGGGACATAAGGCAACAACAAGCTCTCTCTCCATCTAGCCCTGTCTTGTGCAACGTGTTGAGACTCACCCCAGGTGAGATTTAATTTCCTTTTTTTTAATTTACTGAGTTCAGTCCGACGACAGGTAGTTTTTGGCCGTCCAGGTTTCCTTTTTCCAGATGGAGTCCATCGCAAAAGCAACTTCAGGGATACTGATCCATTCTCAGCACATTACCTAGCTGGGGGAGGAAAGATTGGCGTGACGAGCCAAAGAGCGTCTGCGTAGGAGGCTACACATTACCCAGCCATCAGATACGTAGTTTCAGTAACTGGATGTGTTTAACAGGGTGGTACGCAGCTCGGTAAAGTATTCTGTCTCTATTCACCTCGATGCTAGTTATTATTCGCCAAACAGTCTCTGATCCATTATTTTGACAGCCGGTGTGTTCATCGTCCAATTTTAAAGTTAATTTTTTTATTTTGTGATAATAATTTATTCGTCGGTAGAACACCTTTAGATTTGAAATTTTAAACTATCTTAATGAAATGGTATTAGCGACAAAAATCCACCAAAATACATTCAAATTAAAACGTTATTAAAATTATTTTTCTGAATAAACGTCAACCGTCAAATGGCCTATAATTTAACCCTCATCCATCAAAGCTACAAAACCATTCTGATCCTCGTGTATTTGTTTATTATATGACAATATTTTGATACGAGCGTAAAAACCTTTGTAGGCTCTCTAGTCAGCTTAATTTTGGCATTTAATCGATACATTTGTTATTACATGGCCATTCGAGTTACAAATACTGTAGTTTAATAATATACCGAATGCTAGAGTACTACCGGTGCTAATAGAGTGATTTTACTTGAACCATGAATAGTGACTACACTATTAGATACTATTAGACACTTATTCCATTGTTTTCTTTTGTTTAGTTTTGACTATTTACATTTTGTAGCACTAACTGTTAGATGTTGTTTCACAGTTTAAATAAAATCACTCTATACCGACAACTAATCACGCAGGTGATAAGCTTCTGATACCGAGTAATGCCGGTTTATCTTTAAAGGTTTAAGCTTTATATAAATTATGTTTATATTTCGTTTTGCAAGACGGGATATCTCATTAAGAGCCTCGAGCAAATTAATAGTTCAAAATCTCATTGCAAGTTTGCATTTGCTTGACAGTAAGTTCAGGTGTTACCGCTATCTCCAAAAGCGTGTGCGAGTTATTTATCATTAAATGCAACAAAGCACCAAAGACAGAGCAACCAAATTGACTCCAATGGCTGGGAAAACATTTCCAATACATCCTGCGTTATGGAGATACCCCTGCTGTTTTTACTTGAAGCAGATGAAGTTGCCTTACTCATCAGCGCCATCTTTAACAGCATCATTTCAGCTGCAGCCATAGTAGGAAATCTCTTGATTATTATCAGTATTTTGCGTTCTTCGACCTTGCATTCGACAGCAAATTTTCTTCTTCTCGGGCTGGCCTTGTCTGATTTTGGAGTTGGTATTGTCGTGAGCCATTGTTTGTTACCATCTTGCTCAAACGCTATAAAGGCCTTCCGGTAAATTGCACATTGGTGGTTAGTTACAATATTGCTGTGTCATTCCTCGTTGTTATATCCATGTTTACTGTCGCAGCCATCAGCATCGACAGATATCTGGCGATTTATTTTCACTTGAGGTATCCTGAGTTGGTGACCGAGAAGAAAGTAATTTATTTCCAGATAACACTTTGGGCAGCATGTGGGCTTTTGACATTGGCACGGATGGCTGCTTTTCGTATTTACCTCGTTATCGGACTACTCATGATAATAATTTGCCTTTCCACGATATGTTTTGCCTACAGTAAAATATTCATAGTTTTGAGAAGGCACCAAACGCAGATTCAGAATCAGATCAATAATGACACAATCTCGAAGATGAAACAATTACGAAATTCTGTTATTAACACGTTTTACGTGGTGTTTGCTTTTCTGGTTTGTTTTCTACCTTACTGTTGTTTGTCAATAATCATTAACACCACTAGAACTCGGAACAAAGCTGTAATGTTACTAAATTTGTATTCTACTTCAATCATTTTATTCAACTCTTCTTTAAACCCTTTCATCTATTGGTGGCGTCGACGCGAATTTCGGGAGACGGTTAAACAAACATTTACAAACCCTTGCTGTTGAAAGTTTTTGTCAAAGGTCCTTTTGGACGGGATTCAGAGCTTTTTCAGGACTGGAGGCAGACTTCTAAGTTGTTCTCAGCTTGACGTTTTATTTTGAACTCAACTGAGGGTCTTATACTGCAACTGGCGAAGAAAGCCGGTCTTTGTAACGTTGCTTTTATGACGGCCAGTTGGGCTGTCATCATGCAAATAAACTATTGGCATTATATTGCAGTATGTGGCCAATTTAGATGACATCTTGGCACCGAAATGGCCTTTGAAAGATCCTCTTTTTGAAAGAGTGTACCGCACCTCCTATATATTGTTATACTGATATTTCACACTGTTTAGGTTATATTATAATTCTAAGGATAATTACTTGTTGGAGGATGGGAGAAAAATGATTAAAAAAGCAATAATAGTAATATTCTGAGAGCATGATATAAGAGAGTAATTAAGTACAATAGCCGCCTCTGGGAGTGGAGAGTTCTGATCCTTTATGCGTACCTTGTGGCACATCCGGCGGCAACAACCTTCTTCCTTTTCCTCTCTTTGTAACTGCACTGTGGTAGTGGCCAACTCGAAAGCTTTGCTCCTTTGGCCACTACACACTTCCCCCTTAAAAATGATATTTCATACTTGCTCTGTCCTTTTTCTATTTTTTTCCTTCTTCTTATGATTGTTAATAATTTATTGTAATCGAAATAAGTGTGAATAAAAATGAACTGAACTGAACTGAATTTCCACTCCGGACGATCCCTGCTTTCAAGGTAGCTTGTCACCAGCTCATTTCGAGTTCCCTCAATAGGCCATTTCCGAGTTGCCTTTTGCCTCTGTTTCAAAACGGGTCCTGGTGCACAACCTTTGTTATGGAAATGAGAGTTGATTTTGCATGACAATAAACGTGCAGGTAAAACTAATTTCCATAGCAAAGGCTGTGCACCAGGACTCGTTTTGAAACAGAGGCAAAAGGCAACTCGGAAATGGCCAATTCTCCGCTCACTGTTCGTCGTATTCTCGTCTTTATCGACCAAAGGGGCGAGGGCCCTGGGAACCAAACATCAACTGTACTAATTAACAACTGGCTGAAAATAAAGGATTATTCAGTTGTTTTAATCAAAAACACTAAATTGTTTTACCGGCCATTCTTCAGGGTGACTTGAATAATTAATAACGAAAACGAGATTTAAGTGGCCATGGACAGGAGACTTGTTTACAAGATTATAAATCATATGAGTCAATCGACAACTGTTTCGAAATGAAGATGCGTGAAGTGTGGCTTCATTTGCTGTGGAAACTCTGGTAAGTTTTAACATTGGCCTGACTTAAAGAAAACACTGAGATTGCAATACTTTCACCAAATATTTAAAGAACCCAGGGGCTATTATTATTATTTTATTATTTCCTCGTACGTTGGAGTTGTGATGTTTTGACGGGGCACAGCTTGGTTAAAATATTATTTTTGGGCAGAATCAATAGATGATATTTGTGACCTTCGTCCTCTCTGAATTTAATTTATTTTAAAATCGTGAGCTGTAATTAGGATGATGGCGTCCTGTTGTCGCACCATTGGTGGGAAGTTAGCCACCTAACGCTATAAAATTGTCACTATTTCCACTAATTTCCGCGCTGAGCTTTCCACAGCCTCCAATTAAAACTATTTTCGGAGGTTGTGTCTATTTATGCCGGTAACTAATCTAGCTAACTATAAGATCCAATTTCATACGTCGCAATTCAGTTGCGTTGAATATAATTAAATTCCAGAAAACTCGCTGAAATCGTTTTAAATCAGCGCAATGCCCACGCAAATATCAAAGTCAGAATCAAAGTAAAACACGTTGCTTCCATGTTTATTGTAATGTAGTTAATCAAGTAATTCTAGAGAGATTTCTTGAATTATATTCGACGTGACTGACATACTATGTATTGATCTGGGCCTTCATTGTGACTCAAGTCCTTCCCACGGGAGGTGACAACTCTAACAAACGCTATTTGAGCAAATATGTGTAAATGAAAGTCGTCCCGAATATTTGGAATATCCTCCCGATTTTATTTTTTGAGACATTCTCGCAAAAATTTCGAACTACCCGAAATTTTAACTACATTATCTCATGTTTCCCCCCAAATTTCCCGAGTCTCCCGATCCCCGGCAAAATCTCCGGATTCCCTGACGAATTTTGTTTTTCTCCAGAAACAGGCCTTGTTAGAGTTGTCACCCTCCGTTTCCTTCCTTCCTTGTTTGCTTGCTTGCTTGCTTTCTTGCTTGCTTACCTATTTGCTTGAAAAATAACGTAAATAACTGTTAATTACACAACATGGCGTTCCAGTGAATCAGAACCGTGGGATGGTTTGATATTTTGTCTTTAATTTTGTCTTTCATGGTTGACTTGAAACCACCTGTTGCACTTTGACAGACAGCACTTAACGTGAAGTTAATTTTGTCTTTTTCACAATGAATGACCTGTAATGTAAAGCTATGAACATTTCAGGTCACAAATAGCACAATAGGGGTGGGCGCTGAAGGAACCCCCCTCCCCTCCCCTCCCCTCCCCCCACTCCGTCTTTTTTGCTCTCGCCCCAATTTTCGCGCGGCCAAAATGCAGAAAAAGCTCTTCGTTCGTACAGGAACGCTTGCTCCGCAGGCTATTCAGCAAATAATACTTGAGACTGCTCATAGTGAAGAGAGGAAACGCTTATGAATACCGGCAAACTTCAAAGAAGCTAACAAAGATGCCAAGATTCATTAATCCACGACCATGCACAGTCTTTTGTTTTGCGCTCGGTTGCATTACGTATTGCATTACGTATTGCATTACGTATTTTTTAGACGCAGGGCCGCTATGGACACCAGCTTAGAGCTGAATGGGCCACCCTGCCTAAATAAAGATTTACCTTACCTTACCTTACGTAACCGAAATGTCTCTATTGCATGGTTAGTTACTCGGACACAACACAAAACCTTTTGTGTTTTTGTGCACGGTCAAAGCCAAAAAAGCGAACAAAAACATGGAACAAAGGCTGGGCTTCAAATCCATTTCCCTTTATCAATTTTGGACTGTTGAACCATGTATCATGTTATTAAAGGAGCTAAAAAATTGGCCAATTTTTTCAAGTTCGTCATTCGCAATCCGTCTTAATCTTCTCCATCCTCAACCATCCTTGTTCCTGTTTGGTTTATTATCACTTCTTTGGTGCTTTTCTACCTTAGTAAACTATTATTTTGAGGCTTTCTTCAGTTTGAAGGCGATTTTGCACTTCGCAAAAATAGCTTAAAATATCGCGACATAGCTCCTTTAAGTTAAATGTTGAAAGAATCTTTTAGACAAAAGAAGCCAAATAAAATGTCGCATGAACGGTGTTGAGACTGTCCGTAAAAATAAACAGTGGTTTAATTAGCTCAGTATTTTTCCTACACCGTCATGCACCTCGCCGCACAAAGATAAAAAAAATCTAGATTTGTCCATCATGACATCTTTCGGTGGGAATTTGTTTTGCTTTTAATAACTTTGTTCTCATTGTTTGTCGTTTCAGCCTCGTTTTCGTCATTCTAAACTCATGTCACGTGTTTGGAAAGAAAGGAAAGAAAGAAAGAAAAGAAAAGCGCCCAACTCGAAAAGCGCCCAGGCCCCACATCATCATGATTGTCGCTGACGATCTGGTACAAATTAAAGTTTGCATTGCATTGATAGAAACATAGTCTTGGTAAACACAAAGGGGAACAGACGTCGTTTCCCGCGTTTCCCGCTCCACTTCCGGTCGCGCCGTATTCACGCTGACCAGAAGTGGAGCGCAAAATCGACGTCTTCTTTTCACAGCGGTCAAACGCGAAAATTTATAACCACAAAGACTTTGAAGCGTAATGGGCAAGAAATTTGTAAGGAAACGTTACTAAAAATACAGTGGCAAACCAAAATTGTACGAGCAATTTTAAGACATTTGTAAGCGGAAGTTTTGGCGGGAACTGCGCACGCGCAGTGCGTTTGACCGCTGTGGAAAGTTCTCCACTTTAAAGCCAAGAGTTAAGAAATTTACTGAAAAGTTACGTACGTCGAGTATGCCTAGATAATTTAATAATTGGCCACCTACTTAATCCACCGTAGGAAAAAAGATGGCGGCGGTACATTTTACCACAATACCTTGCGAACCTAACACAGCCAATAGGCACATCTGAAAGCCATATTTTTTGCGAAATTCGTCCCTGTACGAACAACATTGTGTATGCTAGGTTTGAAGTTTTTAGAACTTTTCTGTGCGTTTTTCTGAGCGTTTTTAGGGTTTTCCTGCTCTAAGAATTGCGGGTAAATGTACAAGTCGCCATCTTTTTTCTTACGGTGGATTGCGAAGTCAGTTAAGAAATGTATTGAAAAGTTAAGCTTTGTACGCCGCATATGCATAAATTATTCAATAATTGTTATCCACCAAGTGTCTCAGCCCGTATTTTGGTTTACCACTGCATGTTCTATAACGTTTTCTTACAAACTTGTTGGCCATACTTTTGCGCTTGACCGCTGTGAAGGAGGACTTCACGTTTGGCAGCGGTAGTTATTGCGGGAATTGCGCGCGCAGTGCGTTTGACCGCTGTGAACGTCTGCTTACTCATCATATAAGCGGGGAGTTGACAAAATACGAGCAAAACGTTGTGTCTGTTTTTTATTTTTTAAGGAAATACCTATTTCGCTTGGTGTTATGCACCTAAATTCGTGTCAAAAAGTCGCTGCTAAATATATTTTCAAGTTGCTGCGCATTGAGAAATCAGTGATTTTTTTTCAAATTTTAGGGCTGGGATGACGTCAGTTTTCATGGCTCGCCCCAGATCCCAACTCCACACATCGATAAGTTGGCCAACACCGGAGTTATTCTAAACAGTTATTACGTGAATCCACTCTGTACTCCTACCCGGGCTTCTCTTATGACTGGGAAGTACGCGGTCAATCTAGGTAAATGCAAATCTGAAGACGCCAAAACGTCACAGTCATCAAAATTTGAATGCCAAAAATGTATTTTAATGAATGTTGACTGTGCATTACGACAATAATTGTTCTAAATTTATCCCCAGATTATCCTAATTATCCGAATTTTTTCCCGCGTTACGACTGAGAAAAAAGCCGCGGTTACTTTACGTCGACCTTGAGAAATATTACTATGTTGTTCTGATCTCTAATCACTCTGCAGTGAAACGAGAACAAATCAATTTCACAGTAAATATCATCAGACGCAGACAAGAATCAGGAGTGGGCATCTCGTTTATTGATAGCTACATGACCGGCGTCCTATAAGTACACGGGCAATGTTAAGGAATAATCGTCTGACAAACGACGAGGCCATGAAATTGGCAAATTATACAATATTGTACAATATTACAAGAAAACTGAATTAATACGATCTACATATATATTTTACAATAGTCCATTTTACAGTTGTGTGCTTAGAATCCTGGCCTTTGAACAGAAGTGAGGCTGGAGGTGACTTTGTTGTGATACAAACCTTCCTTCTTTTCAAATGTAAATTATTCTGTTATTATGTAAACTAGTTTCTGATCTCTATCATCTCATGGTCACCCCTAACCTCGCTTTCATACAGAGGCTTGGTTACAATTCACAGAACTGTAAAATGGTCTATTCTCTATTTAAATTATCCCTATACATCAAAATAACAGAAAAATAACTGGCTTACAGTGAGCGTGTTCGTCAAATAATGTAACCTATTATAAACAATAGCCAAAACTAAAGAAATTGACAGAAAAGTAACGAGAAACGCCGTCGAGTGACCTTGAACTGCGAAGAAATGCCTTATATACCTAATAAAAAATACTCACGCACGCTAACAAACTGTAATTAACTCCCACTGTAATGAAATACCGACACATTCGAACTAGCACTACAACAAGCGTGCATTCCATAACGCGAGAAAATACATTTTCTCTACGGAAAGTGGCCTTTTCCCATGTAACCGATTGTACCTCTAGAAAATTTACCTCTCAACCTCATGAATAATTCATCAAGTTATAACGAAATAAATCATAACCGTGACGGAGGTTGGATACCTGGTCTTAATTAGCATTTATTTTTTTCTCAGTGCGCGAGCGGGCGGTATCATGCGAATCCTGCAATCTGATTGGTTCCGGGAGCGGGCCGTATTCTCCTATCTCTGACCACGGTCACGGTAACCGAGGCTTCACGGACCGTTTCAGCAACGCGCGAAGGTAGAAAATTTCGCTTAGCTTTTTAAAACTGCCAGAATGCGTTTAATACTGTAAGACCAACAAAAACATATTAATCAAGCCAATATTGGTCCCGGGAGCGGGAAAAATTGCCCGTGAACCCGGCGGAGACCCGCGGAATCGTAGCGTAGACATGCGCTACAAGCGAAAACATTTTAATTCAGCAACGTGTGAAGGTCGATGCGAAGAAGCTTTTTACTGAATTTCTCGCATTATTTTGCTCTCTTATCGTTGTCAAGTGAATGGAGAACTACGCAGTGGAATTAAAGAGCTTGCATTTCTTCAAAAAGGCGAGTAGTCATTGATTTTAACCGACAGAATTTAGTTTTAGTCAAGTTTGTTGTTCGTTTTTGGAAATCAGTTTCACGTTCAAACTTGCGGGTTTTAAATTACAATTCACCGTGTTTAGACTCAATTCCTTCGTTTTAATTGTTTGCTTTTCGTTTCTCTGTTTTCCTAAACAAACCTTCCGTTAATTTTCATTCAAGAAATAACTTTGTGGCTACCGGTATTCCCGTTTATAATTCTCGGCACGTATCAATTTTATGCCGGCGGCTTTGAAAGAGCTTATGCAGGCGAAGTTTGTCAGGGCTTCGCGTAAAATGAAAACTGCAAATTGCCACCGAATGGCAAAAATCAGATTTAACATGTGAAATAAAATTGTAGTATACGTAAAGACTGTAACTGGGAACAGTTTTGCTCGAAAAATGCTTTTCATGATATTTGTTTACGGCAAGAGTAATGTATGGAAGATTGCCGAAGATTGTCGTAGAATTTGACGGCGCCGGCTTTGAATGGTTTTTGTGAAAATGGAAATAGCTTCTCGTTTCAGCTGCTTTGTGATGAAATGCCGCTCTAGTCTCCATTTCTGTAATTACATATTTGTGGTGTAAAAATTACTCGTCTGAGTTTCTTGTTACTTGGGTTATTTCTTCGGTCTTCTGAGCTACATGTACTAGCGCGCGTGAAAAACAGATTTTGCAAAACAAGCCTGAGATTTCAATATTTCTTTATCAAATTCAAACGAAGTACGAAAAAAATAAAAAAGGTTATTGGCCGGCCTAGGTCGGTCCGTATTGAGAAAAACTGTGCCCTTGGTCTTGAGTGCGGCCCTCGGCCTAACGGCCTCGGGCCGCACTCAAGACCACGGGCACAGTTTTTCTCAATACGGACCTCCCGGCCGGCCAATAACCTCTATATATTTACGATATTTTATTTCTCCGTTTAATCCTTAGAAGATATATCAAACACTCGAGACAGTGATTCGATTTCCAAATACAGTCGAACCCGTATTAAAGCGGCCACCCTCGGGGAAATGGCAAGTGGCTGCTTAATAGGGGTTGGGGTTTTATTTACAGTATTATACTGATATTGGGAGTTTGACAGCTGGCCGTTTAATAGGGGCTGGCCGTTTAAAAGGTGGTCGCCTAATAGGGGTTCGACTGTAACTCAAATTTCGTCAAAAATACATAGTGTTTTCAACTCTCTTCTCGGTGTTTGGAAATCGGATGAAACACTGTCTCTCGTGTTTGATCTATTACTTAACATAACAGGTGTTCAACACGAGACCGTATTTGGTACTCAGCCTTACGGCCTTCCACTGAGTGAAGCGACAACACCACAGTACCTCAAGTCACTTGGATACAGGACACACGGTGTGGGAAAGGTGAGAGTTAATAAACAACGACTCCATATCCATTACATACTTCTTAAACTGCTGCTGATAGTACCATCTGCAATCCTGCAAACCATATCCCTTTGTTTATCAATTTTGCCGCTAATTTGTATCAGCATCAAAATTAAAACAATGTAAGGCATTTGGAAAATGCCGAAAACTAGCGCATTTGGAAACTAGCGCATGGCTCAAAATGCCAGCGCTTAATGTGGCTCGCGTTTCAGTCTTCCCTGGAAGACTATTGACACTATTACAGTTGACTGATGATGTGTAACAAGAATTTTGACGTCATAGAGATCTCAATTTGCATTTGATTGGTTGAGTAAGTGGCGCGAGTTTTTTAAGCCAATCACAGAGCGTAGTAAAGAAAAACCAAAGTAATTCAGTGATTACTTTCGACACTCAATTGAAAACCGCTCTAGGCTATACACAGTTAGAGTAAGCCTATTGAACCACACCCTTTCACGCTTAAACATTTCCTTGCAGTGGCATTTGGGATTTTTTGAAAAGGAATACACACCAACCTACCGCGGATTTGAGACTTTCTATGGATTTTGGAATGGAAAAGAAGATTACTGGGATCACACGTCACTAGAAGATGTTTGGGGGACAGATCTCAGAGATAACATGAAGGTTAAAAACAGTGCGATTTCAATTCTCAAAGAGTACAGACCAAAAAATATTTCGTTTCCTTCATTACATCAACACCATATCAAGTTGACAAGTGATGGGAATAAAGAAATTCATGAATACAGTAGTCTCTTTGCAGAACCCTATCACGTGACCCTATCAATCTTAAAAATAGGTGCTAGCACAAAATAGCTGCCAGAAATTTATTTAAGCGCATCAATTCAGGTTTTGTGCCTCTTTCGCCAAGTTACGCGGTCGTAAGTTATATCCAGTTTTTTACCCACCCACCTCCCCGGCCTTTGGGCGAAGTCTTGCTATTTCGCAAATCTCTGTCGTGCAAACCTCTGCCTACGCTAAATCTTCCCTCCCATATCTTAGCCTTGCCTGGGCAGTGAGTGGCTTTGTTGCATTGAGAATGTTTTACTAGTGTTGCCAATTGTGAGAGCGCTAAATCTCTGATTTTAAATGTGATTTTATGGTGGTTTGAAAGCTTGAAAAATTAATAAGATTTAAATGGAAAAAAGTTGCTCATTGTGCCAAACGAAAGAAAAGTGTGGTTGTTCTTTGAATTGATTTACTGGTATAATATTAGCAATGAGAATTATTTTAGCGTCAATTCCAATAATTATGTGCAACGATTTATCTAGCCTAAGTAAAAAGGCGTCGATCTTCGCGTCTCCAATTCTCAGAGGTCTGAGATTCGAACCAAAAAATTCCATATTGATGACGTAGCTCTACAGGGGTATGTGTATTGTCTCTGATTGGCTGTTGCTGCTCGACTCGTGCAATTAGCAACCAATCAGGGACACTGGACGGATCTCTGTAGCGCTACGTCATTAGGCTCTGTTCAGTTACTTAAGCTACGATTTATAATTTATTTCTCCAGGCTGTGAAGAACGAAACTGGTCATTACGGAACAGAATTGTTCTCAGAAGTGGCTGAACGCATCATTGATACTCATAACAAGTCTGAGCCGCTATATTTGTACCTTGCACAGCAAGGAGTCCATTCAGCTAATGGTAACGAAACCTCTACAAGCACCACAAAGACTGCTAGACGTAAGTTACATAATCACAGCATTGAGTTATTTAACACATTTTAACAAATGAAGAAGCCAAAGCCATGTATTATACAGTCATAAAACACGACGGGAATTTGAGAATACGAGAGAAATTTAGAAAACTTTTTTATCATATCTTGCCTTTCTGTCTGTCTATCTGTCTGTCTGTCTGTCTGTCTGTCTGTCTGTCTGTCTGTCTGTCTATATATCTATCTATTTGTCTGTCTGCATGTCTGTCTGTCTGTCGGTAAACTTGAATTGGGACAACCTCTTGTAGAGTTTTCTCTCATTCAAAATGGCAATGGGTTTCAAATATACCTATAAAGCTCTTTGCCAGTTCACTGGTAAGTCGTTTTACCTTATTCCTTTCTCTTTCCTCAGAAATTCCCGCATTTTTCATTGGAGAGCAGAAGAACTTATGCTGCAATGGTGGCTTCATTAGACGAGTCTGTTGGGAATGTAACTAAAGCTCTTAAAAGAAATGGATTGTTTGACAACTCTGTCATCGTTTTCACGACAGATAATGGTGGCGCTCCAAGGGGATTTAACTGGTAAGACAAACATCACTGGGCCGGAGTAAAATCTTCGGGAGACTATCGGAAATATTTGCTGACCTTCCGATCACGTACGAAAATCTTCGGAGGACCTCGGGTGATTTTCGGAAATCTTCGGGTCATCTTCGGCAACATTCAGAAGGGTTCGGGTCATCTTCGGAAATTGTCGGAAGGGTTCCAAGGGGATTTAACTGGTAAGAAAAACGCACTCGTCCATCGCCCGCCACAGAAATCCGTCCAGTCCCAGAGATTAGAAGACTAGAGCCAAGGTGGCTGATTGATGCCGGCGCTTTACTCCATGTTCTGTTTGTCATCGTGCGCCAATAAAACCGACAGCTATGCAGGCTATTGCAATAGGCCCTTTGCATAATGCGGTCACATGACCATGTCAATCATAAAAATAGGTGGTAGTACAAAATGGTTGCCAGAAATGGAAAGAGCATGATGAAATTAGTAAGGTTGCCAATTTTGAGACCGCTGTTTCTTAAAGGAGTTACGTCACGGATGGCGCATCTTGAAAAAATTGGCCATTTGTTTCAAGTTCGTCATTCGCAATCCGCCTTAATCTTCTCCATCCTTAACCATCCGTGTTCCTGTTTGGTTTATTATTACCTCTTTGGTGATTCTCTACCTTAGTAAACTATTATTTTGAGGCTTTCTTCAGTTTGAAGGTGATTTTGCACTTCGCATAAAATATACTTAAAATATCGTGACATAGCTTCTCGATTTTATGGTAGTTTGAAAGTTCGAAAAATGTAAAGGATTTGTATGGCTGGATGGCAAGCCTTGCCATCCAGCCATACAAATCCTTTACATTTTAACTATTTTTATGATTGACATGGTCGTGTGACCGTATTATGCAAAGGGCCTATTGTGTACCATATAATACCCGGGCCTCATTTGCTAGAGAAATACGTTGAATATTGAACATTAATATATTTCGTCATGAAAAACACCAATTTACAGACGTTTGTATGTCTAGCTGGGTGGCAAGAGTTGCCAGCCAAGCCATACAAACGGCTGTAAAATATAAATCTTACTCCTCTTTCCTGGTATTCACTAATTCGATAAATTTGAGCTTTGTATCTCAGGAAAATTGAAATTAAAAAATAGTAAGCTTTCGTCCACGTCTGTGGACTTGTTCACTTAGCCATTGACTGTACATACGGGACTTAATGAAAGGCAAGACGATTCCTTTAAAACTTTGCATGATAACTAAGCTAAGCACATTATTGAAGTCTTTTGACTTGATACAGTCACTCTCTCCTTAGGAATCAAGGATGCAACTATCCATTCAGAGGAGGCAAAAACACATTCTGGGAGGGAGGGGTCCGTGGAGTGGGTTTTGTACACAGCAATCTAATAAAAAAGAAAGGCCGCGTCAGTTATGACTTGATTGACGTCACAGACTGGTTACCAACCTTCTATCATCTGGCTGGAGGTGACGTCACCAAGATACAAGATAAGATGGATGGTATGAATGTGTGGGACACTATAGCGTATGGAAAGAAGTCTCCAAGAACTGAGGTACGACTTTATCAACATTGTTTTGTGAAACCATAGTTAATAGAGGGAAATGGTTATGAAGCCCGGCAAACTTCAAAGGAGCAAACAAAGAGGCCAAGATTCATGTTGGAAGGTCCATGACCGTGCACATCTTTTGTTTTGCGCTCATACACTATGCATGAATTACGTAATCGCAACGTTTCTATTGGTTAGTTGCTTGAACACACGTAACCACCTATTGTATTTTGTCAGGTTTTGTGCACGGTCAACCCCCAAAATAGCGAACAAAAACATATAACAAAGAACTTTGCCGGGCTTCATAACCATTTCCCTCTATTAACTATGGTGAAACACAGCGCTCGAACGAAAAAACTCAACCTACTTCCGGTTTTCAATGCCTTCGATTTTTTAAGAGTTTGAAGTGGAACGTGTGAGAAGTTGTAAATAAATATTCCAAAAAAATACAGCAAAAAAACTAGAGCGACAAAACTGGTTCACTATGAATTATTTCATATACTCGGCCCACAAAGCTTAAATTCTTAAATTTTCAATAACTGTCGTGATTTTGGCTTGGAAGTAAAAATTTGAATAAGAATAAGAAGCAATTTGTTTGACAATATTTCGGCTGGCTAGGTTCTAGATTTTACGGAATTAATTGAAAGTAGAACATGAATGAATGAATGAATGAATGAATGAATAACTTTATTTACGTGTCTAGTCATCTAGCGTATGGGAAACCCTTCGTAAATTTGTGGCAATATTTTCATTTAGTAGCGGCTGGTGATTTTTGGCGGGAACTGCACGCGCGTCGGACGTTTGACCACTGTATGGCACTGAGAGTGTTGTAGTGGATTATAGAGAGGAGCCTTACAGAGGCACATTATGACCCACCATGTACGAGGCCATTATTCGCAAGCCAGTATTGATGTCTATTGCAAATCAACTCTATAGCTTAACTTAATTAAATGCAATCTATTCAAGTGATTGGTTAAACCGTCTTTACGTTTTCTTAGGTTCTTCACAACATTGATCCCATCCAAAAATTTGCAGCCATTCGGTTAGAACAATACAAGTTAGTTGTGAACCAGGACGCTGTTTTCAAAACAACTTGGCATTCCCGATATGAAGTCCCAGGAGAACTGGACACTCTGCCCCAGCCCTCCACTTTACCTGGCGCGGTTATTAAGTGCGGCAAGTGGTACAGAAGTGAAGAAGATGCGTGTAACAGTGATGTTTTCCCTTGTTTATTTAACATTGAGGAAGGTAAAATAAACAGCTGCTTAAATAGGTGCTGCGTGCTTGCCCTTTCACGTTTGATTGTAACGTTTAAATGCTATGAATGAGGCTAGCTGTTCCTTGCGATTCCATATTTGTTGATTTACTGAGTGACTGTCTGACTGTCTGACTGTCACTGCTTAGCGAACGATAAGAAGAGGAAATAAGCATTGTCTTACTGTGTTTATTGCGTTTCTATTTCAGATCCGTGCGAGTACAGGAATCTCGCCCACAACCATCTCGATATAGTAAAACGCCTTCTCTCGAGGCTCATTCATCACCAGAGAAACGCCCTTCACGTATGGTTCCCGGAGAGGGACCCTAAAGCTGACCCAGCAAGGCACGGGGGCTTTTGGAGCCCTTGGAGGACTTCTGTAGCTAACAAAGCTATTTTACAGTTAGTTCTTGATGCTATCCCGTCGGGCAATGACAGAAAACATCCCTGTTACGCAAACTGCACACTCAATGCGAAAGAAATAGGAAAACTGTCTTTAGGTACACACGAGGCAGAGGATAGAGAATTTTACCACATACTTAAGGGCATTCTCCGAATGGTAAATGAACGCAGTGAACGTAGCAATGGTAAAATTCCACGAACCAAGAACGGAGTGATGAAGAAAGGAAGGAAATCGATGTCTTGACAAGTCATTTGTTACAAGTGTCTCAAACGCTGTGCCTATATATAAACATGGTTGCCACTGACATCAGTTTTCAAAATTCCCTGCCTTGTCCCAGCTGATAAAAGTAAAATTTCCCTGACCAAATAAATGCAAAATGTCAGATATAGTAGCGGCCTCCAGCCTCCCCTTACAGCTGTCCTTTCCAGGCCGTCTGGAAAACACGGAATTCAGAATTCCGCCGGAATTTTTAAAAGTTCCGGTTTTATTAAAGTTTCGAGTGATTGACAGGTGAAGAACATCCGAGTACTGCCGAAGACTTCCGACGGTTAACGAAGATAACCCGAAGACTTCCGACGGTTAACGAAGATCACCCGAAGATAATTTAAGGCTGATAAGTTTTCAACGAATCACAACCATAAAATTATTGACAGTGTGACAGTTCGCCTTCTTCATTAAGCAAAACGTCACTGATATCACAGTGACCTGAAACTGTTTCTTCCAGCTTTCAATGGTCACGGTATTAAATCAATAAAATTTCCTGACTTTTCCCTGACCTTGAAGAATTTTTTTCCCCTGACCATTTCCTGACCTGTGGCAACCATGTATAAACCGATTTGTTTATGATAGCCTAGTTCAGCTTCACTTCGATTATTGCAATGTTGGTGGGGCAACTGCGGTAACAAGGTCTCTCTGAAAAGCTTCAGAAGCTTCAAAATCGTGCAGCCATATATTAATGTCCGCTGGCTATGATTGTAATGTGGACGATATGTTCCGGGCATTGGGTTGACCAAAACTCAGTCATCAAAGATTAGAAAAGAAAGCCATCATCATGATGTATTAAACTTTGAATGGGATGACTCCAGAATATCGAAAACAAGCTAGCTCTTCCACAACCCCGCACCTGCTTTTCTTGTACAGCGGAGCGGGGTTTTGGAACAGCCTACCCTCTGATTTGCGACTGGTAACATCCTTAATCGGTTTTAAAACTAAATTGCGTCACCACAGTTTTTGAAATAATTTTATACTGACGCCATCCTCTCGAAAAGCAGCTTGTTATTGTTTAATTTCATTCTGCGAGAGCAGCCGGTTTTCCCGGGCTCCGGAAATTACGTCTGCGTTCGCAGGCTAATCGCGACTTGGTCGCACGCGTCTTCGGTTACGTGTATTTACTTTGACTTCTCATTGGTTCATTGTGTTTTTAACGTTTGTTAACGTTGTGATTGGTCATTGTATTTGTAACGGCTGGAGGAATTTTCGTTGTTGTTGTTGTTGTTGTTGTTGCAAGAAACCGTTGTTGTGTATGCCGTGCTGAGCATTACGTATACAGTCGAAGCTCTCGTAAGCGGACACAAAAAGTGTCCGTTACTGGAGCTGGCCGCTTACGGGAATAATTCTCTCGTAAGCGGCCACTAGCAGTATAAGGGATAGGTGGCCGCTTACGGGAGTTTGTACCGCTCACATTAAACAGTATCAATGCGAAAAAAAAATACCATGGTAAGAAATGACAAAACAAACGACAAAAACAACAAATATGAACACAAACAGCGGTGTGAAGTTCATGGGTTAAAATAAGATTGAGGCTAATATGGGATTGTTCCTTTGGGGTGTCCGCTTTTGGGAGCTTAGAAACAACAGAAAAATCCAAATTGTACCCCTCGAAAGTGCCGCGACCGCTTACGGACTGTTGACGGGAATGGCCACTTACAGGAATGTGTCAATACAGACTTTGTATGAGAGTTTAAACGGGGTTTTGTCGAGGCGGTCGTAAATAGAGCTGTCCGCTTACGAGAGTGTCCGCTCAGAGAGCTTCGACTGTATCAAAAATCTTTGCTTTTGTTATTAAATCTAATTCATTATTTGATCTTCAGTCTTGCTCCTTTCCCGGAACTTGAATATCAAGTCAAGTCAAGTTCAATTTCTTGGAAACATCTCTTTATATTATAAGCTTATTATTAAATAGACATGACAGATGAACGACACTCGTTTAAAAACATAGCCAATCCGACTTGCTCGTTTATTTAAAACATAATATACGTCACTCATGTTTTGAAGTTTCGCATACCATAAATCTGAAATCCGAATTCCTCAATCGAGAAGAAGCAACAGCATTATCATTTAGTCCGTGTATTATTCGCGGCTAAAAATCGAATATAATGGAATCCTCCAATATCTGTCCACTGTTTCATGGCTGTTTGATTGCATACGAAATAGCCGACAAACTTGTGGACTTCGCCATCACCTCAGAGTATGAAGAAGGAAACATATCTGACGATCCTAAAGATAGTGTTTATGACGCCCTTTTCGCTTTCTTTGTCATTGGACTACACATAACCATCATACGCACAATCCTGTACATATGGAGAATCCAGCTGTACCGCACTGGCGACGACAGCCGCGACAAGACGCACGACGCCATTAATCTTTGGATGAGTTTGGCGAAAACCGTGTTCGAAGCCTTCCCTCAGGCAACGATTGCCGAGTTTTTCTTCGGTGACTGTGCCGCAACAAATTCGATGAAGACCCTGGTGCAAGCCTTTGGTGTGTTCTCTATCTTTCCGTTTATCATGTTCGTTTGCTACCTTTTTTACTATTACTGTTGCTGTGAACAGGACGAAGCACCAAATCTGATCACGGTGATCATTATGTTTATCACGTTCATATTCTCAGTGGTTGGATTTATCTTCACGTGTTTATCGATAAATGCCTTCAATGAACGCTGTCGGCCATACCAATAAACAGCTGAGAACTGGGATGACAAGACGCTCCTCGTTTTTACCTTCAAAGAGTTTATTGCAAAGCCTGCCATTAACGACTGATTCTTGTGCATACCTATTGTGCACTGGATATACAAGCTTTTATAACGTAAACTGCCGCTTGTTCCACTGAATGTTTTGCCAAAAAATCAGTAAATCCAAAAATTATTTAGTTGGAATACGTGTTGCTTAAATAAGGTTAGTTGATTCTCGGAAAGTTCAAAACGTCATACAGGTACTGGTAGACAGCCAATCGCTTCTTTTTATATCTTCTAGACATGGAAATTAATCATTAATCTCTATGCACAGTTTGGTATCGATCCTTTTGGAAATAGCTATTTGAAATTTGTGATGTCCCGGATGAACGTGTTTCTGAACTGTCACAAAAAACGGATATTTTTATATAATAATTTAGAAGTGATGTCTAAACAGATTTGAAGTGAAAGCTAATGATATTGACGGTAGAATCTACTCTACTTCTTGTGCAATTTTATGGCGGCCATATTTGTACCCCTCTGAAGGACACAAACATGGCGGCGGATACTAAATACTGTAATTTTCTGAAAATTAGTTTGCCAATAACTCCGTTATGAAAAACGCTACAAAGCTATAATTTGGACAAAACGTTTCTTTCTACCTGTTAATTTTCTGATGTTGGTCATGCAAACAAACAGTTTTTGTAATGTTGATGAAAACAGTACGGTTAGATCTTCTTATGGTAAAATAGATGCTTCATGACGCATAAACATTTAAGTAGTGTCTAAATTTAGTTATGATGTAGAGTGTTAGCTATAGAGTGTTTTACTAAGAACTAAACAAAAACATCTACAACAACATTTATTTGTATCAAAAAAGGAAATTTTACAATATATATTTATATTACGACTATATAGCAAATAGAAATTCCATAGAGTTATGGTAATATGAGTGAAGTTTGGGAGAACGAGAAATGCTGTGGAAACACGAGCCGCAGGCGAGCGTTTCCACAGCAATTTCGAGTTCTCCCAAACTTTCACGAGTGTTACCATAACTCTATGGAAACACAGGGAAAACGTTTTCTATTGTTTTTACGAAATACAAGCAAGAAGCAATTTTCTATGTTTCCATAGAGTTATGGTAAATGGCTTTGAGCCAATCAGAGCGCGTGTAGTATCTTGTTTATTTTATAAAGTCGTTATTACGACTATTATTTAAAGAACTAGCTGCCTTAATAACCATAAGGTATAGACTAGTGATACAGCTATCTGTAAAGTTAAACAAATAATATTAACGGTCCTAACAAAGATACACATGTTTCCGTTTGTACATTTTCTAAGAAAACCGAGCAAATTGACCGAGTTTTCCAAATTTGTTGTAGCCTTGATTTTTTTTTCTTTCTTTCTCTCTTTCTTTCTTTTTTTCAGGCTAAAAAAGCAATAGACCATTTTACAGTTCTGTGAATTGTAACCAAGCCTCTGTATGAAAGCGAGGTTAGGGGTGACCATGAGATGATAGAGATCAGAAACTAGCTTAGCTTAGTTTACATAATAACATAATAATTCACATGTGGAAAGAAGGAAGGTTTGTATCACAACAAAGTCACCTCCAGCCTCACTTCTGTTCAAAGGCCTGGATTCTAAGAACACAACTGTAAAATGGACTATGGCTTAAATTATTTACAGGCTGCAAAGATAATTTCATTCATTCATTTCCATCCTCGCCGTGGTTAACCTTCTTCGTAATAGGCCCCTGCCATTTGTCGAGTACTTTTCTACCAAATCAAACCATCACAGTATATTGTTTGGTTTCCTGTGATATAGGAATGATTTTGAGCTCCTCGAATTAACTAATGCTAAAGATCACTGACGGAATTATTTTCATCGTCCCTGTTAGAATCATCGTTATCATTATTTACGTCATCGCTAACGTCGCCGCTTTCCTGAAATTCCATCCCAGATCCTTCGCCAGACATTTGACCGACAGTGTCCGCCACGGTCTGGATCGAGGATTCTTCTTCAGTGTTCCCGTCATTCCCACTAGTACCAGCCAACAAATCATCAGCCTCGATATCATGTTGCTTAATTTCCTCATCGCCTGAGTTTTCGTCCAAAGAAGACAACTCCTCCATATTTTGGTCTTCTTCTCTAGAATTGCTGCTCTTTTCCAAGGAGTTCTCATCAACTCGATTCTTTAAAGAGCTCTCATCTTTAATGGCAACGTTCTCAATTTCTGTCCGCCTTGTGCCCTGCTGGTCTACTTTATGATGTTTTTTATCGATCAACTTCTTTGGTTTTAAGGTTTCCTTGGCGCTTTTTCAAACTTATGACCTTTGCCCTTTGCTACTCGACCTTTCTTGATCATTTGCAGCTTATGCATCAAATCGTCCACTTTCGTCTTTTGTTTCATTTTCGCGTACAACATGGCCAACGATTCCTTCATTAATCTGCTGTTTTGAGGTATCTGGCCTTTTTTACCTCCATTTACCATGGTAATCAACATCTGATAAACGTTTTTGTCGCTTTCGCCATGCGTGCTAAACACCTTTCCTATTTTTTCCCCATGGGGACCGTTGGTGTGATAAGAATGTTTTTTCTCACTAAATGACGGGATAGTATGAAGAACTTTCTCCAGGATAATTTTGTTAGCTGTTGAGTTCAGCCACGGGCCCCAATATCCGTCACGCTCTATTGGGTTAGCAGCAGGGTCCCTCTCAGGGAACCACACGGGTAGGGCGTTTTCCTGGTAATGAATAAGCCTGACCAGAAGCCGCCGTACTGTGTCGAGATGGGTGGGCGCAAGATTCTTGTACTCGCAGGGATCTGAAGGACAAAGACAAAATGCATGAAACTCAAGACTTGTTCCAAGACGATCGTTTAGATGTTTTACGAGGAGATGTTTTTTTTTAATTATTTTCTCTTATACCCCTTGGGGGTACCCAAGTAAATTAGTGGGAAGGCATTTGGGGGTTTGAAATTAGCAATTTGGGGACTTGTGGGGAGTTAGGAATTTTCTGGCGGATATTTTTGGGTATAAAGATTTTTGCAGGGACTTCTTTTAGGGTTGATAACTCCCCACTTTGAAATAATGACTGCAGTCTGCCTGAAGTTATTTTAAAAGCGTTAAAGTTATTTTTATTTCCTTCTGATCGAGGCCCCGACATCACGTTACTCGAACTGACCAATCAGGTAACGCTCTTAAAATAGCTCAGCTATGGACTGAAAATTAAAAATAGATTTCACTGGAAGAGACCCATGTATGTATGGGGGAATGCTTCTCTTAGATCATCCTCTCTTGGTATTATATATTTACCTTTTTTATGTTAAACAAGCAAGGTAATTTATCAGTGTTTATACAAGCAGTTCTTTCACTTTTGTGCCACTTGCCGCACTTGATAACCGCGCCAGGTAAAGTGGAGGGCTGGGGCAGAGTGTCCAGTTCCCCCTCAACGTCATATCGTGGAAGCCAAGTTGTCTCGTACACATCGTCCTGGTTAATAATTAACTTGTAGTCCCCCACGCGAATGGCTGCAAATTTACGGATGGGATCAATGTTGTGAAGAACCTGAGGAACATGAAAACTCTTTAGCTGGCCTCATCTAAGGTTGACCGCGGTCAAACGTAAAAAAATAAGCGAAGTTGGTCAAAGATAAGGGTTTTATTTTCAGAGCTTAAAGCTTGTTAGTTTTTCTTCAATTTTGAGTTTACTAACTTTTTTTATGATTTACTAAAATGAATCCAAGCTTCTGAAAAGTTTACCATTTCGCGCTATTAACACTGGCGCCCACTCCACAGCGGTCAAACGTTTGACCGCTGTGAACACCAAAGGTTTTATGCTAATTTTTAGGTGAAGTGTAATGAGTTTCAAATATTGATGTGCACAGCATTATAAATTTGAACTTCCTTTAGTTCCTTTAGGTAGGGTAATCAAACTTGCGTATCATCACCGCAAAAAGACTGACGTCAGTCACCAACACAAATCAGGATTACCACGTTAGACGAACACCTACCACAGTTTGATCCCACAGTTCCTAAATGTAACAGTCTGTATAAAGTCATCGAGTTTGCATATTTGTCATGTTAATGAGATGCAATGTATGGAACCCTTACCTAACCCTACGATGGCTAGCCATAACGTTAAGGCATCGAAGATTTTCTGTAACTTCACACTGATTTTAGACCTAGTCAGGCAAATTTCAGAACAGTTGATAAAGTCTTACCTCAGTTCTTGGAGACTTCTTTCCATACGCTATAGTGTCCCACACATTCATACCATCCATCTTATTTTGTATCTTGCTTACGTCACCTCCAGCCAGATGATAGAATGTTGGTAGCCAGTCTGTGACGTCAATCAAGTCATAACTGACACGGCCTTTGTTTCTAATTAGATTGCTGTGTACAAAACTCACTCCACGGACCCCTCCCTCCCAGAATGTGTCTTTGCCTCCTTTGAATGGATAGTTGCAACCTTGATTCCTAAAGGAAGAGAGCGAGAATAAAAGCCCATGGTGTTATGCCCTAAAAACACAGTCGGGGACAAGTACACGCGGTTTCGTCCCGCAGTTGCTTAGTAACATGACATCATGCCTTACTTCGCTATGCTGGTGTGCCAATGTTTGAAGTATTCGTGAGTGCTCGCGTTGTTTCTTGATTGGATTATAAGAATAGTGTGTCAGCCAAGATTTGCAAAAAACGGCACTTGTTCCCCCGACTGAACACTTCAGTATAGCTCAGATGACAACATTCACACACATAGAGGGCAAAACGCTACTGAATTCTGATTCGTTTATAGGCAGAGGGCATTTTTTTGTTAATTTCCGAGGACCTCCGACGATTTCCGAAGATGACCCTAACCCTTCCGACAATTTCCGAAGATGACCCGAACCCTTCCGAATATTGCCGAAGATGACCCGAAGATATCCAAAAATCACCCGATGTCCTTCGAAGATGTTACGTGATCGGAAGGTCAGCAAATATTTCCGATAGTCTCCCGAAGATTTTACTCCGGCCCAGTGATGTTTTTCTTACCAGTTAAATCCCCTTGGAGCGCCACCATTATCTGTCGTGAAAACGATGACAGAGTTGTCAAACAATCCACTTCTTTTAAGAGCTTTAGTTACATTCCCAACAGACTCGTCTAATGAAGCCACCATTGCAGCATAAGTTCTTCTGTCCTCCGATGAAAAATGCGGGAATTTCTGAGGAAAGAGAAATTTAGAAAATTAATAAGACAATCAACCAGTAGAGACAGGGCCTGGGACCGAGAACCATGCTCTCACAACTTGCAAAGCGATCAATTTCGTTTTGGTCAGCGGTGTTTTCTTAAGGCCTGTTTTCGCGCGCAAAATTCCTTAAAAATTAATTAACGTTCCTGTAAACTATTTCGAGATTATTCCAACACGTTCAATTTGTCCAATGTGGCCGAACTTTCCAGGAGCTGAATTCGTGAGTTCAAGTCCAGGCAAGTGACTATGATCTAGATCATAGTCTCTTGGTCCAGGACAGAAAAGGAAATTAACCTTCGCGTGTTTAATTTGGACATTTGATCTTTTTTGTTTTGCATAGGAAGGCAAAGAAATGTAAATGCAAAACGCACGTTCGTTTTGTTTTGCATGGGACGGCAAAGAAATATGCAAAACACACGTGCAGAATATTGTATTACTAATTAAACCTATTGTTTTGTGACGTTCTTGTTGTCGTCGCGGTCGTGGTTGCATCTTAAAAACGAAAAACTTGAGGAAGAAGTTTATCTGGTTTAAAGGATCACAAAGTGAAAAAATACAATAATCATTCATACATCAGTACGCACTTCCATCGCCTCATCGGCCGCCATGTTTTTCTTTTATAGCTTTCCTTCTGGCTTTACACAACTTCTACGCACGTCTACACACGTGCAGATTATGAATCCGCTGGCTAAAGTTGTGATGATTGCTTTGCAAGTTGTGAGAGCATGGTTTGGATTTGATTTAAGAGAATGTATGGGAAGTAGCTACCCCCCCCCCCCCCCCCCCCCCCCCCCCCCCCCCTGCAATCAACTTACTAAGCAACAGTTAGAATCCAGTCGAACCTCCACTAGTGGCCACCTCTCTACAATGGCCAGGAATTTCCGTCCGGAACGTGCACCAATCCATACAGTTTACTCTTATCGAAACCTCTCTACACATCTCTACACTGCCCTAGGGTGGTCGAACTCAGTGCAGTTATAATTCAAATATTGCTAAATAAAAGTAAAAGTCGCACTTGGGCCAAACTGGCCCACACTGCCGGAGCTTATCCCGTTTTCCATAGCATGAAGCCGACTAGGAGTATTGCTACTCCCACTGGATGGGATGCTAGTCCAACGCCAGGTTACCCCCCAGCATATTGTCGCCGGTACCCATTTATACTCCTGGGTGGAGAGAGGCACTGTGCCGGAGTAAAGTGCCTTGCCCAAGAAACTGCACAATGACCCAGGCCAGGTCTCAAACCCAGACCGCTCGATCCGGAGTCCAACGCGCTAACCATTAGGCCACCGCGTCTCCCACTAAATGTACTGAATAGCCATCCTTAATTTCAAGGCAAATTTCCAGGGAAAGAAATGGAGCACAAATTGTCTTTCTTCACTTACGTCTAGCAGTCTTTGTGGTGCTTGTAGAGGTTCGTTACCATTAGCTGAATGGACTCCTTGCTGTGCAAGGTACAAATATAGCGGCTCAGACTTGTTATGAGTATCAATGATGCGTTCAGCCACTTCTGTGAACAATTCTGTTCCGTAATGACCAGTTTCGTTATTCACAGCCTGGAGAAACAAAGTGTAAAGACGCTTAACTCGCGCAATACTTACGTAGCTGTGAACGTAATTTTTGCAATCATCGTTAAATCAAACTGAGGACACTTCAAAATAATTGTTTCTATATACTGTATTTACTAAGGAGTCAGAGAGAAACACAAAAGAGGATGATGGCAAACCAAAAGGACACTGAGTATGGCTGGCCCAAATTGAAGAAGATTGAGACGGACGGACTTGAAAAATGTAGCCTACAGTTCTCAAGATGATTTATCCATCCGTGACACCTAAAGTTTCAATTTGGCTCGTGTCATTCTTTGGTTTCACTTCTGCAACAGTTAAAACTAGTGGTTTCTTTTTGTCCGCCCTGTTGCTGATTTACCTTCATGTTATCTCTGAGATCTGTCCCCCAAACATCTTCTTGTGAGGTGTGATCCCAGTAATCTTCTTTTCCATTCCAAAATCCATAGAAAGTCTCAAATCCGCGGTAGGTCGGTGTGTATTCCTTTTCAAAAAATCCCAAATGCCACTGCAAGGAAACGTAAGGTATATCAGTAAGGCAAATGAATCAATTTTGCTATAAGATAAAGTCGGCCGGCTTTGGTTAAAGTGACCCACAGCTACAGAAACCGGGATAAGCTTCGGTGGTTGAAGTGACTAGGAGTATTGCTACTCCCCCTGGATGGAATTCTAGTCCATCACAGGTTACCCACCAGCATTTTTCCAGGTCGCCCTAACAAGTTTTTGTTTGCATAATTGTTATTACTTCTTTTGTGTTCTTTTACCTTTAGTTATTAATTGGCATTAAAGTCAGTTGAGGAGAGAGAGGTTACTGCAACATGTAACCACTCCAGTTGGGGGAACATGTGCCGTTTTTTGGCAAATTTTGGCAAACTCCGCACTTTGTATGTCACTTTAGTCTGAAGATGGTGTAGAATCATACCGAAATATAGCCACAGAAAGTTTGTATTTTGTTGTCCATATATTTGACACAATGCAATTACTCGGATTAACCTTTATTCTTTATGTCCTGAAATTATCAGCGGGAAATGGGTTTTGGCAAATTTTCGTTGAAGCAGTCGAAGTTTAGTCCCGTCTCTGAGCCAGGTTGTTTCCCCGACTTACTCAACTGTTTTATCTCTAGTTTAACATAACGTGATTCTCGCTACTCAATAATGCGTCTATTGTCCATGTCACAGCTCTTTACCTTTCCCACACCGTGTGTCCTGTATCCAAGTGACTTGAGGTACTGAGGTGTTGTCGCCTCACCCAATGGAAGGCCGTAAGGCTGCGTACCAAATACAGTGGCATGTTGAATACCTGTAAAATGCAAAGACGCATTGGGAAAGGATTTTTGAAACATTAGCGCTTAAACAATTTTTTTTTTCCCTTGGAGGCGCATTGGCCTATAGCTAATGGCTAGTTGGCCGGGATCGTTGCGTTGTGTTCTTGGGCAAGACACTTTATTCTCACAGTGCCTCTCTCCACCCAGGAGTATAAATGGGTACTAGCAAACTGTTAGGGAAACCTGACAAAATGCTGGGTGTAACCTGCATTGGATTAGCAACCCAACCAGAGGACGTAACAATGCACCTACCCACTTCATGCTACGAAAGACGGCGTTATGCCGGCCGTGTTGAGCCAAAACAATAAGTTTTATTTTGTTCTCCCCGAAGACAATGAAAAATAAAACAAAATGTTTTTTGACAGTTACCTAGGTTGACCGGGTGTTTCCCAGTCATGAGAGAGGCCCGGGTAGGAGTACAGATTGGCGACACGTAATAACTGTTTAGAATTACTCCGGTGTTGGCCAACTTGTCGATGTGTGGAGTTGGGATCTGGGGCGAGCCATGAAAACTGACGTCATCCCAGCCCTACAGAATGAAATTAAATTAAATTAAGGTATCAGCCACCCTTCAGGACCGTCCGCGTGCGGATCGCTGTAGCGTTAGTTGTTTTTATAAAAAACCCTATAAACCATATATTTTTTGAAAGTTTAATAATTCCAAATTATGGCTTTTTACTAAAAAAAACGATAAACTTAAATGTGTTTCGAAAATGGGAAGCTTTGTGTAAAAGTACATGTCTTTATAAATCATGTTCCACTCCCTCCGGAAATAAACAGAAGAAAACGATTAACACGCATTCGCTTCTCAACGCGTTCGGCTAAAAACTGTCTCAGATTTTTGACAAGTGCGTTTGTTTTTCTTTTATTGGCAAATGAAGTTGGGAGTGACAATTAGTTAGCACTCCCTGTGGAAAAAAAGCTCTAGCTTTAAAATTAAAAGGAGTATTAAAAGTCGCAGACACAGTTTTGTAGAAGAGATGTATGTCATCATTCTGGCCAAATTTCAGCCAAATTGGTTTTGGCTGCCGACTTGGAGTTCAAAACGCACGCGTCGCTCGGCAAAATTTTCCTTCCGAGATAAAAAGGAAAATACATTTTTTTCGGCATCTTACCTGGAATGAGATTATGACACCTAAACGTCTATTCTGATCGATACCATAGAGGGATCAACTTTCTCTAACAATAGGACTTTGACAGGTAACATGTAACAGGAACAAACGTTCGCGTAAACACTCACGATAGCCAGGCGATAGCGAACAGAACGGCGCCTCAAATCAGATGAAACCGACGAGATCACAAAACGACTGTGCTGTAAGAAATTAGATTAGCTGGGTAAGAAGTTATTCTATCTTCCACAGTTATTTTCACAGGCACAGTATGCGAATATTGGAGTAAACAAATGCACGCGGGTCGCACGCTAGCGACTTGTGCGCTGTTTTGTGTCGCAGAATCAATTCAACCTAAAATTAACTTTAGGTATTTGTACAGGGCGACTTCATTTTTGCTTTTAATGGATTTGATGGAAGTCACTTCGCTTTGACTCTGGAAGTGGTAGGAGAAACCTTTGTCGCTCGCTATGAAATCGGCCACGCAGCGCAGACAATTATTGTACTGATGTAATTGGATAATTGAAGATATGACTGAAATGTCAACAGCTAATTACAGAAAAATAATGAAGGAGATCTTTCATGTTCAATAACTTTCCACAGAAATAACATATTGAAATATAATTTTTTGGAAATAAAAGCTATTTGCGAGATCTACCAGAATTTCAAAAAATTGAAAATTTCACAAAATGGCAATTTTGAAGGGTGGCTGATACCTTAAGTCAAAGCCGATGGCTTATCGACGCATGAGTAGTAACTCTAATAAGAACCGTAAGCGTCTTGGCATGTAATGTGAATGTATAGAGTGGTTGTCAATTGATTGTCGAAAGTAATCTGGAATTGCGTTGGTTTTGCTTTACTACGCTCTGTGATTGGTTCGAAAAACTCGCGCCACCTAGTCAACCAATCAGATGCAAAGTCAAAACCAATCGCGACCTGGTCACACGCGTTTTCCCGCGCTTGGCGCCGGTCACGTGTATTTTCTTCGAGCTCTAATTGGTTCATTGTGTTGTTTACGTTTGTTGCGATTGGCCATTGTAATTGCTTTGGTTTTATTTTTCAAAACTCAATAGCCCTTTTCACGGTTAACTTGCGATATTTGCATAACAATAGAGTTGAACATAGAAGCGAGGCAATTTCGGGCACAAGCTACAAAACATCGCGTTTTTCTGGCGTTTCTTAAACCCTTTTACTATAAAACAGTTTTAAAATGTAGAAGAACTGCAATTATTTTAGTTTACGTTGTTTTTAGAAAAAATTGTCAAACGACTTTTGTCTATAAATAAAGAGTAGATTCGCATAAGCAACAGCGAGATCATTTTACGATCTTTACGGCAAACTTTAACAAAGAGTTGTATATTTAGTTCTTCTCTGTTTTAAAAACTATTTTATACTAACATAGTTCAAGGAACTCAAGAAAATCATGATGTTTTACGGCTTGTGCCCGAAATTGCCTCGCTTCTATGTTTAACTGTATTGTTATGCAAATCTTTCAGGTTAACCGTGAAAAGGGCTATTGAAATGTTAACCTGCTTAGTAACATTTAAAATATTTAGACAAGCTTTTTTTGCTTTCTCTAAATCCCTAGAGCCCGACAGAAATCGCCTTATCTGGTTTATGCAATCACTTTCAATCTTGTCCAAAATTACAAACTTACTATGAACAAATTTCTTGTATTTCTGCAAGACAGGAGAATGATCTACAATCTCGGGTAAAACTGTTGAGACAATTGTCGACTAAATTTGTACCAATTTAACTACTGAAAGTGCAGCTTATTCGTCCAAACTCCCTCCTCCATATCAATGTTGTTCTGGTGTGAAAAGGACGCAGGGGGAATTGGAAGCTCTCTTGAAACAACATTGAACAGTGGGAGAGAGGAATAAAAATATGCTTGCCATCTTGTTAGTAAGTGAGTTTGGAAAAGTGTGAAACATGCGCGAGATTTTCGCTTGTCTCAACTAGTTTTGTCCAAGATTGTGGATTCTGTTGTATTTTCCTTTCATTTTAGATGTGTCGTTCAGTTTTATGTAAAGGCTTGTTTGTACGCAACGGAATGGGCTCAAAAAGATTACATTTCAAACTCCGTACCAGGTCATCAGCGACAATCATGATGATGTGGGGCCTGGGCGCTTTCCAATCTGACCTCTTCTTTCCTGTCTTTCCAAGCACGTGACATGAGTTTAGAATTACGAAAACGAGGCTGAAAAGACAAACAATGAGAACAAAGTTAACAGACTAAAAGAAAATCCTACCTTACGTTTGAGGGAGACGCGGGGGCCTAATGGTTAGCGCGCTGGATTCTGGATCGAGCGGTCTGGGTTCGAGCCAGGAGTACAAATGGGTACTGACAACAAATGCTGGCGGTATTAACCTGCCATGGACTATAGCATCCCGTCCAGGGGGAGTAGCGATACTCCTAGTCGCTTCATGCTACAAAAACCAGGATAAGCTCCGGAAGCTGTGAGCCACTAGGCCCGTGAAGACTGTACCTACCTCAAAATGTCATGTCCAAAGCCAAATCATCTTGATTAACTATCTCACTGATTGCCAAATATTCCTTTTAATTCAATATCATATGTGTACTTACTTTGCGACGGCTTCAACATTCTATGAGCCATTTCTGTCTCGTGCGTAAGGCCATGGAAAACGAAGAAACATTGTTGTTCATAATGTTTCTTGGGTGAGCAAACGAGTGGGAAGTAAAACAATGTTTTGCTTCCTTGCTGCGCAAACCAAGACTGGCATTTCACGGGATACAAATGCTGCGAACACGCGATATTATGCGCGCGCAATGCAAAACAAGCCTTGGAATCTAGAAACATTGTTTCCTCGGCGAGCAAACGGGGAAAATTTTTTGCGGACGCAAAAATGTTTTTGAAAAAAAAAATGCGTGCGCGGGAAACATTTGCTTCCGCAACAATGTTTCCGCAACTGATGTTTCCTCGTTTGCCATGGCCTTAAGGGAACGAGCAATATTTTGATACCAGAACTCGCCGAAAGTATCATAAAGTGTGTTCGTGATAAGACAGTGTGAGTTTATAGATACTGATAACATTCTTCTACTAATTCGCTGAGTTTTCACACCCCCGTGACTAAAACAAGAAGCTGTCAAATTGGAACAGGTGGTAAATTCGGGAAAATTAGCTGAAAATCACCAAGTGCGTTTTGTATTGTTCTTCCATGACAATTACCAACAAACCATTTTGTTTCCCAACCAGTTGCGACTACTAACTCTGAAACATGAAACATGGAATCAATCGCTTGCACGATTTGACAAGATAACATGTGTGTTTGTGATCAATAAAACATGGTATTTGACCATCACCCGAGATACGATTTACACCGTTCCGTATCACTAGTCAATACCGGGTCATATTCACAGGGTAGCCAGTAAATAATTCTGCACCAGTACAAGTTAACCGACAGTCCAAACTCTTCACGAGTTTTAACTTTGAGTTGGTGAGGTACATTGCAAGATTGACTTATACTCTTAGAATATGTCAAAGTTAATTTGGTAAAATAAATTGCTAGGCTACATATTTAGCTATATTAGGATATGGTTTATTATAGGATTAAAACTCACCAGAGTTTCCAAAGCAAACAAGTCCACACTCCTTTCATCCCTGATATGTGATTAAAAAATCACAGTTGGTTTATCACTGATTCTCATCGAGTACACCGTTGTGTTGTTCACTTGAATCGCTTCAAATCAATTATTTATTATATTTTTATTCAAGGTCGCTCTCAGAATGGTTCAAAGACATAAACAGAGGTCATTATAAGCACAGAAACGGGTACCTACTATTTATGAAACCTTTAAAATACACAATAAAATTAAAAACTTATTGTTTTCTCTTCCACTTAAACGTTGTTATGCCAGGTACCTGACATGATAAATGAAAACTATTTTTAGAGAAAGTAAGAGTCTTAGTAACTCTTCCTGCAGCATCAAAATTGACACACCGATGGTATACTCTATACTGTCTCTGTCTTGTACCACTCAGATGACCTACAGATGTTTATTTCTGTTATTTCCGAGATACTTGCTGACAACTTTGGCTTCTTTTTCTCACATTGCCAGAAATTTGGGTCAAAATGGCGCACGCGCGTGCGCATTACGTCTTTAATGGCGGCGGAATCGAGTAAGAAAATGTATGGAAATTATTTTCCTATAACGCGAAGCTTCGGCTTCCATGTGCTCCAAAATATAAGGCCCTATTAAATCTGGATTCAAGACCACAAATAGTCATATCCATATTTTTATAATTCGAGGCATATACTGTACCGCCATATGTGGCAATATTTTTTGCGCGAAATTAATTTTATTTTTATTATTCGTTTTCGAGTGGGTCGTCGTTTTCGAACGAGTAGTCGTTTTCGAGTGGGTCTTCGTTTTCGAACGAGTTTTCGTTTTCGAGTGGGTCTTCGGTCTTCGTTTTGAGAGTCTTCGTTTTCGATACTAAAAAATACATGACACTCGTGCCGAAAGTGGCGCAGTAGATGGAGCTCGTCGATTGGGAAGAAAAATACAATGCCAGAAATTTTCTGCCCAATCAGAGACCGTGGAAGTGGTGCGATAAGAGTCGCTACCCAGGGGTTATTTCACAGCTACTTCGAACTTTCGCCGCTCCGACTTTTGCCGATTATAAACTTTCTTCGCGCCCGACTAACTACCCCTGGGTCTCCGAGGATGGGTAACACGTGTAGGGGACCGGTCATTATTTATCGCCTGGGGGGGGGGGGGGGGGGGGGGTCGGAGGATTTAGGGGGATCACATGGTTTTCAGAAGAACGGAGGGAGGGATCAGCCATAATTGACAGGCATTAAGGGGGGACCACACAAAATGTTTAGGATTTCAGATGGGGGACCACTATAAATAATATAAACAACGCCAATTGAAAGTATATATTTATAAATCGTATTCTCCTCTTAACAAAGATATGCTATTTTTATGATTTGGCTTCTCTTCGTTATATTCAGGCACGATCTAACAAGATGATCAGTTGTTGTGCATATGGTAAGGCAATGGCTAAAAAACGTTGAGCTTTACATGCACACCTTCAGTTAATTTCCACTAAAATGGCTTCAAACTGATTTTCTATGGCCTGTTTAACATTGAACAAAACTGCATATTCCATTTAATATTGAAAGCTTAAGTTCTATATCTATTCAAATTCTATAAAGAATCATCGAAGAGTCAATCGAGAAACATTCGTGAAAAGCGGGTCAAAAACGGCGGTATTATTTAAAAAACATAGCAGTCCTTCGACAATCACGTTCATACCAGATTAACAAATAAATACAGTTGTTGTTCAAGTTCCATGAGACCGTAAGTACCATGATATAAAATACCACCTGTGTATTTTTAATCACACTGGTACGTATTGGTGGTGGCTGGGAGAGGAGGGGGGATCATGAAAGTTGGCACCACCTTTATGGGGGATCATGTAAATGTTACGGTGTCCTCCCAAAAAACCATCCTCGACAAGAAGCTTTTTATTCAGTTTAATATTATTCTTTTATAATTATAGTTTAGTTAGTAAGTATACATACATAATGTAATTGTAATGGCTGAAGGAATTTACCTTGTTTAAATTACCTACTTAGCTCCCTACTGAAAATAGAATAAGGTTATCAGCGGCAGGCAGGCTTACCGCTGTGTGTAATCAGTCATCTCTTAGCTAGTCCAGTTCTGGCCCCTCTCTGTCACGCAACGCTCGCTCACGTCAAGGGTCCAGAGACAATTGTCTGCGCATGCTCAACGGTTAGTCAGCTTCTTAGCTAATCGCTACTGCGCATGTATTTTTATACTGACGAGATGACGGATGTTTCGATCTCTTTCGGCGCCCTCGGTCAGTGAAAAGTATAGAGAAATGTTTCCTGAATACGATCCTGTATTTGTCACAAATAGTAGATGCTGTAAGTTCGGCTGTTTCTTCTTGTGTAAAGATGTAGCAGGTACCAGTAACGGACAAAACACTCCAACTACAATCTAGAAGGTTTATTTCACTCGGTGGGAGAGCTCCACCGAAACGTGCTTGCTTTTGTTACAAGAGAACTCGCACACTAAAATAACAGCATGAAACATCATATCCGACGAAACAACTAGGCTACAATTAATCACGCGAGAACATACAATTATTATATAAACATGCAATTATAAACGTGCTGACATATAAGCGATTAATACGTGAACGATAATATACCGACTGATCAAGACAACACTGAAATATGTTCTCCTACACATTCCCATCATGCCTGTGATAATTTGTGAGGTGTTAAGTCAAAGGAAGAGCGGAGTATTTTAGTTTTAAAATCTCCACTGAAGGCACTGATGGCGACCAAATATATTTTCTCTTTCTCGACTCGGTTTGTCGATTTTAAAAGTCACATGTGAGCTAAGATTCGCTGTGATTGGTTTATCGTGAGCATGCGCAGACAATTGTCTCTGGACCCTTGACGTGAGCGAGCGTTGCGTGACAGAGAGGGGCCAGAACTGGACTATCTCTTAGCATGCGGGTCGAGCTGTCAAGTACGCAAATTTCTAACAATTTGCATACTAGCTTGACAGCTCGATCCGCATGCTTCGAATTCCTTTGGTCATCGAGTTTGGCACCGATCATGTTGAGAAAACTACATAGAGCATTTCAGCATCGCTTTTCTCGGTAGAAATTGGAGAGATGAAACCTAAACTCGGTCAAGACATGGAAAACTATCTAGTCAATCAGGTGCCGATACCCGTCTGGTGACAATTTTAATAACTTGGCATCAATTCCAGTTTGAACTAGAGCCGGTCGCGGCTTCCGCCGCCCGCCGGCCAGGTTGCAAAAAGACGCCGAATAAAAACAACCACACATGACTCAATTCACATTTATTTTAAACTTTATTGAACCATACAGATCTTAAATCTGCACTACAGAGGACCAAATCTCAACCGTCACCAAAGTCTGTATATACTTCTTCTCAAGATCTCAATAGTATGACCACTCAAACAGAGGATGGTCTGCCTGTTGTATGACCACTCAAGCAGAGGATGGTGAGCCTGTGATCCGCCTTGCCGCAGTATTAAAATAATATACACGGCACTCCCGTTTGAAGTTTTGCATACAATCATGACGTCTGAAATCTGAATTCGCCGATCGAGAAGAAGCAACAGCATAATCATTTGGGTCTGTGTATTATTCGCTAGAAATCGAATATAATGGAATCCTCCTTTATCTGTACACTGTTCCTTTGCTGTTTGATTATATACGAAATAGCCGACAAGCTTGTGGACTTCGCCATCGCCGCCCAGTATATAAACAAAGGAGACCTATCTAACAATCCTAAAGATAGTGTTTCTGTCGCCCTCTTCGTCTTCTTTGCCATTGGACTACACATAACCATCGTACGCACCATCCTGTACGCATGGAGAATCCAGCTGTACCGCACAGGCGACGAGAGTCAAGACAAGACGCACGACTCCATTAACCTTTGGATGAGTTTGACAAAAGCCTTGCTTGAAGCCTTCCCTCAGGCAACGATTGCCAAGTTTTTCTTCGGTGACTGTGCCACAACAGACTGGATGAAGACCCAGGTGCAAGCTTTCGATGTGTTCTCTATCTTTCCGTTTGTCATGTTCGTTTTCTACCTTTTTTACTATTACCGTGAACATGACGAAAGACCGAATCGAGCAACGGTGTTCATTATGGTTATCACGTTCATATTCTCAGTGGTTGGATTTATCTTCGCGTGTTTATCGATACATGCCTTCAATGAACCCTGTCAGCCATGAATAAACAGCTGAGAACTGGCGTGACAAGACACTGATAAGAAGCTCCTCTTAATTTTAAAGATTTACTTTCAAATAGTTTATTGCAAAGGCTGCGATTAACGACTGATTCCTGTGCATAACTATACACTGGATTATATATATACCAGATTCTTCCATATTAGGGAGCTTAAGCACAGACGTTTATGAGCCTGGATGGCAACCGGAAGGCAAACAGTGTTATTGTTTTAAGTGACGCGCTTTCACTCCCACCAATGAGTTTGAAAGCCCTCGTTTTAGCATTTACAACTGGACGTTACGGACGAAAAGTCGATAATACGCGCCGTCCGTGGCTCCAACTGACGCCTTTAACCTTCAGTGAAAACGCTCCATTATCTGATTTATTTTCGATAATTTGTTCTATTATTTTACTATTAGATGTAGCTTTGTTGCTGGCCTCCTGTGATCGTAAATCTAAAAATTAAATAAGGTTAGTTGATCCAAAACGTCATACAAGAAAGTAGACAACCAATCGCTTTTCTCTGTAACGAGGCCTGCTTTAGGTTTAAGTTCCAGTCAACAATTCTGGTCATAATTGACTTCGTTTTTGACACATCTTGTTCTTCCCCACACCTCCCCAACTAAACCCTATTCAATGTTGACAAAACACTAACTGCTACATGAGTGTGTTTGTATCATGTTACCAACATTGACATGGGGTGTTACGAAGATCAAACTTTCAAGTTTTCGAAAGTGTTTCATGGACATTTGGCCGAAATTGTAGATGAATAATTATTTCCCCATACAATCTTTACTGAAACAATAGCTGAAGTACGGTTAGATCTGATCTTCTTGTTGTAAAATACTGAGATGCTTCATAAGTACGTAGTGTCTTAGTTTAGTTATGAGGCCTAATAGGGCATTTATAGGTTTTACTAAGAACTAAACAAAAACAACTACAACATTTATTCGTATCAAAAAAGGAAATTTTACAATATTGAATTGTTAAGACTTATGGTACTTAAAAATAGGTACGCAACGCGTACACGTGTCTACTGCAAGGTTTGCCCTAGGTTGAATTGAATTGTTATATATAGCCAGAGACTTGTCATTTGGAAGTGGTAAAGTCGTTGTAACTAAATATGATAACTCAATATACGCTAACCAGCTTGGAAAGGATAGCGGCGATAGAAGGGAAGAAATGGAAAGGGCGAATAAAAGTTAAATTCACATCGTAACAAACTGTGTTCATTTTGCTTGTCAGATAAGTTTATAATTTATTTAATCTTGTTACACCTGAACTGTAACGTAGTAGACTTGAAGAATGTGAATTGATCTGTATTGATAATTCATTTTTTCAAAAGTGATCAGTTTAGTTAAGCTTGATGAAATAAAATATATATCAAGTCATTACTGTGGACAGTAATTAAAAGAGTCAGTGACTGACTATTTTGCCAAGAAAAACTATTTTGATCGATCTACTAATACTTCAATGATGTATTTAATTTTAATAAGGGCTTAAGAAAAATTAGTAAAAAAGCCAATAAGCCTTCGATAATTGTAGATAATTCTTAGAAAAAGTTTAAACCAACAGGAATAAAGCTAAAACTGTAGAGACAGTTTGTCTCATCGCTGTGTAAAAAGCTAAGCTAAAGACTTCCGCATAACAAGCCTTCAAACAGGAACTAAGTAATGTTTAAATGTATAGACTAATTTAGAGATTCCTGAAATTGTGTCTTACAACAGTTCTAAACAAGTAGATTTGTTGCGTGAAAAGTAGCAACAAATGGGGATGCCGTTAGTGACGGCGTTTCCTTGAAGGAAGAGGTTAGTTTCGCTGTCAAATTAACCTTTCTTTCTCCATGGACCCAATGACGATTGACTGGACATGCTTTTTTAACAACAACAAAAAAGAAACAAATGACATAGCATTTGATATTTTGAGGTTATCACCCATGGGTCTTCTCTTCGAGGCCAGTGCAAATCTGAGTTGGTTTGCTGGCAAAAATTACAAATGTATGGAGATTCTCATTGATTGATTTATGTCCGGTCTCTGATGACTATAACTGTTGTTGAAGGTACGTCTCGAACAACGCGTAATATATATTAAACTTCCCCATATATAAATTCTAAGCTTAGAGCAATTGTTGAGTAGGCGTTCCTGACTCTGTCTACATTTACTCCATTAGGCCGCGAGCGCGTTGAGTGACGTCATTTCCGCCAGACACCATCCTCGCAAATAAATAAATAAATAAATAAATAAATATGACCGTAAATTCCAGACGAGATTTGATCCCGCCTGAACTCTTTGACGATCAAAATTATAAACCTCACTTCCCGAGGAATAGCCCAGCCGAAAAGGAACATCTCGAAATAAAAGGAAAACTAAATAAGCGCGAACACTGACGAGATATGTTGAGCTTACACTACACCAAGAGCTATTTTTACCACTATTTTGAAGTACGTCATTGTTCATTGGGCAAAAAAATTTGATTGCCAGATACCACACCTACCAAGACAGTGACATGATGGGACAAAGAAGCAATAATATTCACTAAGATGTAACAGAAATGTTAATTACCATCGCCTTAGTTTCAAAAGGTTTGTTCAGTTTAATAGAAATCTCTAATTTCAGTAGGTCTATCTGTAACTTCTGTTTGTTGTTTCGTGTTCAAGTTTTTTAATTTATTGAGCTTCGCCAAGTAGGCAGGGTAACCACAACAGCTTGCGCCAATTACTGTGTACCCGTAAACCGGCCTCCAACCCCATGAATACATGTGAACAGGCCAGACCACAACACTGAGGACTACGTCCCCTACTCTTTTCGAACAGTGATGTGGGTTCTTTAACGTCCCCTACTATTTGGTATGAGAAGGTGTAGGAGACAAGGCCAACGGCTTAACGTCACCGCCCAATGACGCGATCATCTGAATTGAAACAAGGTATTAGCACAGCCAGCATGGTCTTACCAGTTATTTTAAAATTAAGACCCTGGTTTGTCGACTAAAACTAAGGAATTGAGTCGAAAACACGGACATTTGTAATTTAAAATCGCAAGTCTAGAGAGCGTGAAGTACTATTTCAAAACGAGTGCGAGTGTTTCATCACGATTTCCAAACACGAGAAAACAGATGAAAGCACGAGGCCGTAGGCCGAGTGTTTTTATTGTTTTCGAGTGTTTGGAAATCGTGATGAAACACGAAGCACGAGTTTTTTAGATTGCTTCTCAAACAAATGCTTTAAAAAGAAAGCACTTATTAGTAGTAGTTGACCCGCATTGTTTTCCAGTTCTTAATTTACGGTTACCAAACGTAAGCTCTGAATAGTAGTAATGAAATATTGTTTTGCACTTCTAATTAACAGTTTCTAAATCCGTTGGGGAAACATGATCATGAAGTCAAATGTAAATGAGTGAAATTTGTTCTTTTGCATTTCGAGCATGATGATAATCTACTTTAATGCACTAAGTCATTCAAGTAGCTTGTAGCTCAATGGTAGAGCGTCCGACTACCGTGCCGAAGGTCACAGGTTCGACTCCAGCTGGTAAAACATTGAATTCTTTTTTTCTTTGAAAATGCTTACATGATAATTATTTAGTTTAAGTCTAAGTCATATAAATGCCGCAATAATCTTGATATCCAATAAAATTGGATATGAACATCACTAGTGATGTTCATATGAAGATCACTAGAGATCTTCATCTGTCATTTAATTGGATATCCAGAATCATGCACGTGACAAACGTTCCCGCCACATGGTCTTCACCGGGTATCAAACCTCATACACGTGACGAAACGCGTGGCTTCTCATAGGTTAATTATCTCATGAATTATTAATGAGTTTGAGAAAGTGATTTCCAAAACAACAACAAACTCAAATTCTGTCGGCTAAAATCAAATGAACACTCGCCTTTTTGAAGAAATGCAAGCTCTTTAATTCCACTGCGTAGTTCTCCATTCACTTGACAACGATAATAGAGCAATATAATGTGAAAAATTCAGTAAAAGCTTCTTCGCATCGACCTTCGCACGTTGCTGAAATTAAAACGTCTTCGCTTGGGCAGCGCAGGCCTGGCGGCAAAGTCATTTGATATTTTTGACCGTGGGCAAGATTGGAAAATCTTGCCCGCTCTCGGAACCAATCAGATTGCAGGATTCGAGAGTTCCGCCCGCTCGCGCTCTCAGAAAAAAAAAAAAGGCCCTATTAAATCTGGATTCAAGACCACAAATAGTCATGTCCATATTTTTATAATTCGAGGCATATACTGTACCGCCATATGTGGCAATATTTTCGTGCGAAATTAATTTTATTTTTATTATTCGTTTTCGAGCGGGTTGTCGTTTTCGAACGAGTTTTCGTTTTCTAGTGGGTCTTCGGTCTTCGTTTTGGGGGCCTTCGTTTTCGATACTAAAAAATACATGTCACTCCTGTTTGAAGTTTCACATTCGATAACTCTGAAATAAGAATTCCTCAAAATCGAGAAGAAGCAACAGCATAATAATTTGGTCCGTGTACCATTCATTAGAAATCAAATACAATGGAATGCTGTTTACTGTTCTATGGTTGTTTGATTGCATACGAAGTAGCTGACAAACTTGTGGACTTCACCATCAGCGCAGAGTATGAAGAAGGAAACCTATCTAACAATCCTAAAGATAGTGTTCATGACGCCATAAATGCCTTCTTTTCTATCGGATTAGTCTTAACCACAATACGCACAATCCTGTACGCATGGAGAATCCACCTGTACTACACAGACGATGACAGCCAAGACAAGACGCACGACGCCATTAATCTTTGGATGAGTTTGGCAAAAGCCATGTTCGAAGCCTTCCCTCAGGCAACGATTGCCAAGTTTTTCTTCGGTGACTGTGCCGCAACAAATTCGATGAAGACCCTGGTGCAAGCCTTTGGTGTGTTCTCTATTTTTCCGTTTATCATGTTCGTTTGCTACCTTTTTACTATTACTGTAAACACGACGAAAGACCAAGTCGAGTAACGGTGTTCATTATGTTTATCACGTTCATATTCTCAGTGGTTGGATTTATCTTCGCGTGTTTATCGATAAATGCCTTCAATGAACGCTGTTAACCATACCAATAAACAGCTGAGAGCTGGGATGACAAGAAGCTCCTCTTTTTACCCCCAAAGAGTTTATTGCAAAGGCTGCGATTAACGACTGATTCCTGTGCATAGCTATTGTACACTGGATATATATAGAGGTTATTCAGCGGAAAATTGTGTAATACGGCTGGGTATTTTTACGAGTCAGTTACACAATGGCGTATACCCCCAGTCATACAAACGTCTCTAAATTTTCCAGTTTTCAACTTCCGTTTTCTCGACTCAGGTAGAACCTAACCTAATGAAACTTCGTACGATTACCAAAAATGAGGTGGTCTTTCAGGTGCTGGTATTGATTTCCCGCTCAGTTTAATCTCAATCATTTAGAATTTGCGGCGGCCATTTTGGAGAAAGGTCTACTGGGTAGGGAAAATCGCATATTTTGGTCTAAAACGGGCAAGATTTAAAGAAGCGAGCGGCACACTGCAAATATCGAGGATTATAATACATCAATTTTTTCTCGCGCGCGATTGGTCTAAACCCGTCACGTGACGCAGCCAAAACTGGGCAATATCCGGGTGATATTCCCCAGTTTTGAAAATTTGCGTTTCACGTTCCCAGGTTCAGTTTTCGTCTCAAATAAATTGCTAAATTAAATAAAACTGATTGTTTTGAACAGACTAGAAATATTTTGAACGCAAACAGAATTATTTTGATGTTTAACAGCTTGGCGTCCTTGGCCGACCGAGATCTTCCACGGCAACCCTGTGAAAAAAATATTTGAAGGATAATAACTACAATAGCCTCCATTTGGCTTCAAAAATATGCTCGGATATTTGTCCGCGGACATTATCTGTTCCGAGAAGCGAACAGTTTTCCGAGAGCGAAGCTCGAGGAAAACTGTGAGCTTCGAGGAACAGATAATGTCCGCGGACAAATATCCGAGCATATTTTTGAAGCCAAATGGAGGCTATTGTTTATGTATCCCTAGATCTGTTTAAAAAGGATTATTGAAACGTAGATTTCAAAACTGCTTTACTAGTCATTCAATTTTTAAAAGATACTTTATTACAAATTCTACCAAGAAACGATATTTACATAAGTATTTGCTATGCTACACAATAAATATTACACTAGCTTGGGTACGACTTTAGCACTACGGTTGATTGTAACGCAAAATATATATGATTAAAAACAAACGAAAAAGGAATCATGGACTCAATTATCAATCTGCCTGCAGACTGGTGGTTGTGAATTCGTTTAGTTAATTGTACTCCATTTCTTGATGCATTTAGTAGAACAGGCAGGCACATAACCACACAGAAGTAATTAAAATGTACAAGTTATAAACATTCACGGAAATTCCACACTAGACTAACCCATGGTACGTAGAGCGGTTTTCAATTGAGTGAAGTAAAACTATTAAAAACCAAAGCAATCACAATGGCCAATCACAACGAATGTAAATAACGCAATGAACCAATCAGAACTCGAAGTAAATACACGTGACCAAGCGCGGGAAAAAACGCGTGTGACCAAGTCGCGCTTGGTTTTGCATCTGATTGGTTGAGAAGGACACGTGAGATTTTTAAGCCAATCACAGAGCGAAGTAAAGGAAAACCAAAGCAACACTCAGTTGAAAACCGCTCTAATGGTTTTCTGTTTACATCTATGAATCATAGACTAGTGTAGAAAATTCAAATTCGTGAATTGTTGCAGTTCATTCAAAATATGGCAGGCTTGGATCATTGATACCTATTTACATGTAATATTATTGTTTACTTATAATTGGATAAAAGGAAAACACTCTTGTAAAATAAACTTCAATTTGTCAATTGGTACATTCATTCGGTGACTAGAGTAACGAGAAAGAGTAAATAACTATAGAAAAAAAAATGGATATTGCATGATAGTTATTTAGTTATAAGACAACGATGACATCGAATTTAAGAGCTAGAAAACTACAATTGCACTCGAGGTAGCATTTTCATTCCTAGATTCTTAGAGAAATAAAGACAGATAGAGAATGATTTTTACGCAAAAATATATTGATCATCTGTGTAATCTACTCTCTTGGGCTCGCGAGTCTAAAAGAGTTAGTTGAGAGCCAGCCATTTTGTAAACAAGACTCGTATATAATAGAGATGAAGATGATTTATTGAGAGGTGGAGCGAGTTAGTAGCGGTGTCCTAGTCCAGGACGGAAACCTTTTGTGAGTATGTTCCCCTCTGATTTGGACCTCTTGGAAAACAGCTTCAGATCTTGTGAGTGGTTCTCGTCTAACATGGGCAGGTAGCACTGGGGTTCACAGTGTTCCTGAAACAAATTGAAGAACAAGATAAGATCTAGTGGCTCTGTATAGCCTGCTGGAAAGGACAGGGGGTTTAAAGGGGCTGTGTCACGCTATTTTTTTCTATTCTTCCATATATTATTGTTTTTACGAGCGCTAAGCTCAAACATTAAATATTAATTCAAAATGGAATCTCACTTACATAACAAACACAGATGATTTCTAAGCATTATTTACCACTTGTTTCATAATCTTTTCGCAATCCGTTTCAATCTTGTCCAATGTTGACCATCCGCACTTCATTGCAGCTTCCTAGTATTTGTTTCATGCTTTTCTCCTTTAATGTGTTAATTTTATAGAGCTCCAAAATTGACAGCAAAACGTCCCCTACCTTGCATTTGCCAAAGAATGCTTTGTAGCCTCCTTCTATCAGGTAGAGTTCAGGGTAGAACAGTTTTGGATACATCTGGTAATGAACATCCCGGTCTCTGTTCCGCAAGAATCGCGACCTACAAAACAAAAGCACCGAGCGTCAATATCGCAAGTATATCTACTATAACTATTGATGAACTACGTGTAGCAGAGCGATTCACGCTGAAAAATATATAAACAATAGCCTCCATTTGGCGAGGAAATATGCTCGGATATTTGTCCGCGGACATGATCTGTTCCGAGAAGCGAGGAACAGATAATGTCCAAGGACAAATATCCGAGCATTTTTTTGAAGCCAAATGGAGGCTATTGCAGTTATTGTCCTTCAAATATATTTTCACAAGGCCGCTCTGTTTGCTGTGAAAGATCTCGGTCGGCCAAGCTGTTAAACATCAAAATAATTCTGTTGGCGTTCAAAAATATTTCTAGTCTGTTCAAAACAATCAGTTTTATTTAATTTAGCAATTTATTTGAGACGAAAACTGAACCTGCGAACGTGAAACGCAAATTTTTAAAACTGGGGAATATCACTTGGGGAATATCACCCGGATATTCCCCAGTTTTGGCTGCGTCACGTGACGTGTTTAGACCAATCGCGCGCGAGAAAAATTTTGATGGCCCTACGGCCGATATCCCTACACACGACCCCGCGTGCACGGCTTGCTGTGGGTACTAGGCTAGTGGGTACGACCTCCGTGTGTATTCCACACCCTTTCGGGAAAGTGACGATTTTTCAGAAAGTCCTCTAAAGCACTTTTTAGGCGACTCAGGTTGGGTTTCGTTGATTAATGTAATAAAAAAACCGTTAGGATCACGGGCAATATATGTATTTCTAAAGTAAAGGTAAGGCGATAAAGTTAATTTTCCAACTCACATGTCGGGTCCTCTCTTCGATGAGAACTCGCAGTGGAATATTAAAATCGTCTTCTGTCCTGTCAGGCTTTTCTTGGGCTTTTCAATAAATTCACTGTAAATTTCCTCCTTTGTGTAAATGTTTTGTGCACCCTGTATAACAGTAAACGAAAAAAAAAAACACTGCAGCGTGAATATTAAAACAGGCAAAAAAGGCCGCCATGGGGAGTCACACAGTTTCTATATACAAATTGCAGGCCTTCCTATTACACGCGTGAAAAATTTACGCGCGCGACTAAAAGTGCGTGTTCCCTCACACCTCGTACTCGTAGTTTACGCGCGTGTAGGTGCTGCAATACACGCGGCGGTGCTGTGAGGTTGCGCCTTGTCCTACACTGAGACATCCAAAGTCAAAATGTGAGCAGCATAGCCTTATTTTTTTTTTTTTTCAATTTTACTAAGCGGCAGATAGAAATCGAACTGAAAATCAAGAAAACATGATCAAACTTTGTTGTTTTACCCCAGCCAGGCGCGTTTCGTTCACTCGCCTCGGGTAGTCACATTGTAATGAGAGGTTTTGCATGACGCGTGATGTGTGCAAAAATGGACAAATGATACGTGAAAGTAGTGGGATTATCATTTTCGTGACGCGAAAGATCAGTGCCTGTAACGGTACTTCCCCTCTCATCTTCATGAACTATATCACACCAACAATGCGCACTATGTTGGGCCAATACTGACATGTAGTATCCCCGTATGCGATGTGGGCCGGGTTCTAATGACTCAATAGTTTTCTAAGGACATAACAATTGGACATTAGAGTGATTTTTTGATACCTTGATGTGGCCTGCATTGTACTCGTAAGGATAACGGCAGTCTATAATGTGAGCCTCCACTTCCGGGAATTCATTGTTCAGTACACGCCCAACCTGAGAAAAAAAAAACGTCATGCTAACGATTAACTTACAGCCTGTGTGGAAATGTGCGAGTGAGTGTCGTGAAACCAAAACCAAAGCAATTACAATGGCCAATCACAACAAACGTAAACAACAGAACGAACCAATGAAAACTCGAAGCAAATACACGTGACCGGCGCCAAGCGCGGGAAAACGCGGGTGACCAAGTCGCGATTGGTTTTGGTTTTGCATCTGATTGGTTGAGTATGTAGGTGGCGCGAGATTTTTTAAACCAATCACAGAGCGCAGTACAGCAAAACTTAAGTAAATCCGGATTACTTTCAACACTACAATAAGTGCTTTTTGGCACCCAGTGCACATATGACAACGGCAGCTAAGTTCGTTTGGCACAGATTTCTGTAAAGATACACTGAATACGTAATGTAAATGTATGTATAATTACCGTTTCTGGAGTTAAGCATTTCAGGTCGTCATGTTGCCCAAGTATCGATGGTAGAGTGTATGGCTGCAATATAAAAATAACATTGACAAGACTCTTTTAAACATTCATGGAAACGTTTTATGAAACCTCTTCAATCAATGAATAATCAGAGATGAGCAAGTACAGGCTACATTATGTAAAGCACCATAAACGTTAAAACGCATGGACAAAATACACCAAGAAACTAATAACCAAGTAATATTATTACAGTGGAATCCCGATACCGAAAAACAATAAACCTACCCCACTAAAATCTCCAACAACATTTTTGTGGCCTAGAGGAAGAAAACAAAACAAGTACATGTAAACTAAGTATATATTAGGAGAAAGATATTATTCAGTCAGTGACACAGGCTACTCAGAAAAAAAATTTCCGAGTTCCCCCAACAGGAGTCAAACCTATGACCTTCCGCCCACCTGTCAGACGCTCTACCACTGAGCTACAGGAGACTCGTGGGAGCTTAGGCCATACATGTTATTGTATAACTAATGCAACCCACGGAAAGTCTTCAATTTACTTATGATCAAGCTGGTTTCAGTTTTTCCATCCTCTTCTAGGTGAAACCCTAGTGTGTGACCATTCAAATGAAAGCTCTTGAGCAGTATGTTCAAGTGGTGATGTTTGTTTTAGACAATGTTGCAAAATGAAATGTTTCCCTCAGTTTTGAATCTAGAACTTTTGGGTCGTTTCTTGGTGTTGCGGATGCTGCGATCACCAAATGACGTAAAACAAAAGATTCAACAAAAGACAATAAACAATACCCACACCACAATACAATAGCTAACCAACAGTGGTTTCCGCACAAACACCCCTCTTTGGGAGTGAAATGGTTAAGGGGTTAAAGTTAGTTCATACTTTGGCGAAGCTTAATAAAATAAAATAAAATAAAATACATGTACCTGCAGCATCCAACAGGTTTCCCAGGTGATCATGTTCAAATGTTGCCGACTGAGAACGTCTTATGGAGCAGGGTTGAATTTCATTTGGCCTTTGCTGTAATAATGCCTGTTGATAAAACACAAGGAAATTGTTGGTAGTGTAGCAGCAGCTCTCGTAAGCTACTAATTTCATTGGCCCTCTGTGTGTAACAGCTCTATTGTTGTTAGGACTATGGGCATTGTTGATATTGTTCATTCTACCAATAGTATTGGATTTTACGAGAGCTGCTACTGTACATGAAGTTGTACATTGTTGAGTAAACAAGTGTCTTTCTATGCTAAATTTGTCCCATTGTTCTCTCTCTTGAGTGACTACGATTTGGCCAAAAAATATCCATACTGATGACATAGCTCTACAGAGATTTGATAGTGTACACTCTTGATTCGTCGTTAACTCAGAGACATTACGTACATGTACATCTCGTAGAGCTATACAGTAGTATGCCATTGGTATGGAATCGTTTGGATCGAATCTAGACCATCTCTTGGGCTAGAGATGAATTGAACATATAGACATGTCTCTTTAATTTAAGACATGTACCCATGTAGGCAAATTGACATACAGTGTACAATCCTGAGCATAGTTCCCACCCCTCATACACACAACCTTCAAGAATAGACTTCCCCCACCCTGTTGATAGCCTGTCTCCTTCTGTCTCTATCAGTTGACCTACCATATCAGGAAAGGACGGATGATTGTGTGACCCTTCGATGACTGACATACATCTTTGCCTGAAAAAAAGATAAAATAATGGTAGACAAAGTAAGTAACAAAAAATGCGCATGTATAAAAAATGCAAACAAAGAATTAAGCAACTATAGAAATTGCCAGCCAGCCATACATGTATATATATACCTTAATCTTTTCTTCAAGTTTGGGCTTGGGTCTCGTGGAGGATTTGGTCTCTGAAAAATGCACAAAAAAATAATATTAACTGTAATAATAATTTTTTCATTATTATTATTAACTTGAATTACAGTAATACACAAGTGATCAAAAGCAAAGCTCAGGTTCCTGGTTTTGATGTTGAGTTTTTGGATAATTTTTGGCTATATTTAGAAGATTTTTGGGGGTGGGGGGTGGGTGGGGGTTTCAAACGTGTTCCCAGGGGCTTTTGTCTTCCCCTTGCCTGAATATCAAATCCTGGCTAATGGCAGAACACACCAAAGGCAACAATTCAAATCTGCCACAGTCACTTTGTCAAAAAAAAACACTGTTGTGTTCGCAGCAGGTTCTACACTTCTGTTTGGAATTTTCAATCATACTGCCAAAACCCAACATGTGTACATGTTGCAATAATTGAAGGCCGAGGGCATTACCGACGTATATTGGCAAAGGCTAAAGGTCAATATAGGTCGGTAATGCCCTCGGCCCTTCAATTATTGTTCTCCTGAATGTGCTGTTCATGTTCTGCACTGTGATTGGTTTTCATTGTTTGAGTGGCCCCGCTAGTTACACTGTAATATTTTAAATTGCAATACCTTGAGTGCAAAGGATTTTAGACCTCTGTCTCATTGTGCATCTTCTTTAGTCGGGCTCTCAGATGCCACGGTGTGTGCTCTATCTCTTCCAGCATTGAACAAGTCTCTTGGTTTATATCCTGGTTCTGAAGCCTACAGTGAATCATTATACATGTAATCAGCGCCTCATATCCTACATGGCTCTTATGAACGTTCTCGCAATAAATTATACCTTTGGTGTGTCCTTAGAGCCTTTCCTTGTGTTGTCAACTTCCTGTATAAACAAAGAAATGATTTCAAATGAGACGCAGTCATGAAACAAGTTCTAAAGTTACGGTACATTATATTATTTTAGTACATTCTGTGCCACGTACAATGTACTATGCTAATAAATAATATTATTGTAGGATTTTCAGTGTTTTTTTTTTTTTTGCAAATCTTCATTGAAGCAGTCAAAGAGTTGCTGAAACAGCATGAGCACTTGCAAGTACATGTACTCTGAAAATTGAAATGCCAGCATAGCACAATGAGGATGTACAATGTACGTCATGTAATTAAGTAATATTTATTAAAAAAATAAAATACAAAAAAAAAAAAAAAAAATGTACGTCATGTTGCTGCAACTTCAGGACAAACCATGGGCTCAATCCGGTCTCGGGGATGGGATTTCACCCTCTACTAAGTACATTGTACTGTTCCCTGACTGGATAACAGATCGCTGCATACATGCAAGACAAGCTACAGGATGAACAAAGTCTTGTATTTTCAAGCTAGAACATGCAGCTACTTTCGTCACAACAGCTGGTGGTAACCCGCCCATAAAATTTAATAGAACATTTTTAGCATAGTACACAATGGTACAATACATACCGCTTCTTTAGATACCAGTGGTGCACTAACAAGCTCAGTTATTCCTGATGGTACTTCTAAAGTATTGTTCTATGCGGGAGAAGATTAAAATTAATTGTTAAATAAAATAATTTTTTATCAAAAAACAGTTTATTATCAGATTTATAATAATTAAAAACAGTTTATTATCTCCAGCCCAGTAAACTTTCGAAAGAAAGCCCTCACATATTCTAAAGAAGCAAAAATCCCTCCAAGAACTAAAGGTTACTTTGTAGTGAAATGTTGAGACAGTTTTGATTTGAAACAATATGTATGACCCTAACCTTTTTTCAAGACACAAAAATAATTTTCTGCAATAATAAGCCCCACTCCACATTAATTAATGTCTACTCAATATAAATCCGTTTAGCCAGTTAGAGAAAGTTACAATTTTCACAACTGACAAAACGGAACTTTTATAAAGATTCTTTGTGTGCAGTAAACAAACCTCTTTCTGTTCTTGAAAAAAGTCATCAATAAATCCATCGTCGTCTCCATCTGCCTTGCAATCAAAGTCGCATTGACTACTGCACTCCGATGGAGAAGATGGAATGAATGATTCTCGAGACTGGACCTTCATAAACAATGTACATCAAAACATTATGTTAGTATTTGAGACAATGTCTATCTGTGTTACCCAAGATCAACCAAACTAAGCATTGTCCTTCAATCCTTTGTGGTCTGTATCCAGGAGAGTTGCCAGGTATAATACTGATTCATATACAGTCGAACCTCTGTTAACGGACACCTCCCGTAGGCAGACACCTCTCGTAAGTGGACATTTGGTCATGTACATTGAGTACCCAGCTACATGTACATACCAATTAACACTGCATTTTTTAAATGTGGCTAAATTGTAATTAGGCTAAGTTAAAATTGAACCAATTCGGCTTTGTGCCTCACTAGGAGTGAAAAGGATGAGACTCGAGCCAATGGTGGTCAGTGGCTCTCCCCAGTGGCCACGCGCATGGGCCTGCATAAACAGGACAACAGCCAATCAGACACTACAGATCGTACCATGTCATCAGTAGGGAATTTTTCAGGTTGAATCTCTGACGTCTCTTGTGCTGTAGAACAATTAATTGAGAGTGCAAACAAAGACCTTTGTTTACTCCGGCTACTGATGGCAAGACAAGTGAAACTTGACTTGGACTTTAGTGAAAGCTGATGCAACAGTAACCACTAGGCCACTAAGGTTTGTAGAGAATAGTAGACACGCCAAAGTGTATTCTAATTGTTGAGTTAAACATGTAATATAAGCACATGGTGACTTTTAAGAACATGTCAGAGAAGTGCCTAGAGAAGCCAAATCATGTGCAGTCAAGTGCTTCTTGCACTTCTCACATGTTGTTAAAAATTATTGTCAGTGTTTTTATATTTACCTCGACATTGCACAAGAGGCAAGTTTTCTTTTATGTTCAAGGAACTGTGTCAATGACATTGTGCATTAATTACGATAATGCTGTGAATGACATATTTTAAATTTGAATGACTTTACCTGTGGTGAAGGATCAGATAAAGACCTCAAGGGCTGCTGGGATGATTTTGATAGTCTTCCCCCAACTGGACATTTTGGTTGAGCAAACTTGAATTCCCTGCGAGTGTCCTTGGACGGGCAAACAGTGTCTGCTGTTTTTGTTTCGCTATCATGATTTAAAGTGTCAAAATTCAATTCAATGTTTTCTTTGTTTGCTGTAAAAGGATCCTCTCCACTCTCAACCTGAAGGAAACAAGGTAAAATAATTCTGATTATACTAAACCACTCACTGTCCATTCTATGCAAACAAAGACAAGACAGAAGTACATGTAGTGTCCGTCACCAACTCATGGGCAAGGCATAGTCTGCACTTGCACCATGGTGGCACACAACCTCGTCCCCAGAGTCTTCTCGGCATTCAAAATGGCGGCGCGAAGAAGACCCTGGCAAACAGCAGGTCACGTGACCACAAAGTTAGCCAATCGCGAGCCCACCGCCATTTTGAAACAATCAAAATCTCCAATATTTTTGGAGACACATGACGTGCTGTTCGCCAGGGTCTTCTTCGCACCAACCCGCCATCTTGAAAGTGGAGATGGCCCTGGGAACAAGGTTGGGTGGCGCACACTGTTGAAGCGTATCCCAGTTACTTTAGCATGATTGATGAATGTAAAATTAATGTAGGTGGGATGCTAGTCCATTGCAGGTTACCCCCAGCATTTTGCCCAGTTGCCCAAAAAGTTCATCGGTACCCATCTACAGTTGTATACTCCTGAGTGGACTGAGGCATTGTGGGAGTAAAGTGTTTCAGCCAAAACAACAACACAATAACCCCAGACAGTGCTCAAACCCAGACCACTCCCAACACACTAAGCATTAGGCCACTAGGCTTCCCACAATTCATTGGGTAACTCATCAACTAGCGTCAACTATCGGCAAATAAATAATAATGGGCTTTGGCAGTCAATCAAATTCGTGGATTTGCAAATAGACCATAGCAAGTTTCTACTAATTAGATGACAACAATAAGTCACTCACTGGTAATGAGTTCCACCTTTTGAAAGAAGGTCTCCTGCAGAGAGAAAAACATTGCTTGGAAAACTTGACAAGAACAGTTTGCAAACAAGCTTTAGTTATAACATTTAGTAGCTAAAGTAAGCTACACTAATTCCCGGACAGAACAAAAATCAAATATCAGGATCGAGTGTGTAATACAAATTACAGTCTTCTTTGTTTCAAGTAAATGAATTTGTTCAAACTTCAACTGAATAGTGCCGACTGGAGGCTGATTGAATGATAATTATTGCATAATGCAAAGATTATCATTCAATCAAAATATTGGATAGCAAATCCTTTTATGAAAATCGCACTTGTATATTTCTGTAACAATTTAGATTAAATGAGCTTGAGACAATTGTCTAAAGTAATAACAATCATCGTCCAAAACTTCGGAAAACGAGAAGAGACTGCAATTTTGTAGGCGACCCACAGCCACTACACACTAATGGCTGATATGAGTAGCTCAGCCAATCAGATTGTCTCATTTGCATTAGTATACTTGTAGATTTTTACTACATGTAAAACGTAATAGTGATCCCTGCTGTTTGGATGTTTCTCTGTAGCGAAGCAAGTTTAATAAATTATTGATCAGATTAGGTGATAATAAATTAATCAAACATTTTCCCTGAACATCATGTTGGATGAAACATACACTGCAGTTATAACCGGTTACCCAATTGCATGTAAAATGTTGGACGAAGTAGTTCAGTTTCGAGTTAACCAATACCACTGAATAAAAGGACTAAAGACACATCTGTACAAGGTTAGAATCAATCTGAAGTAAAATATTCACAAATACCGGTGAGAACATGAACTATTCACAACTCTGTGCATTGTTTCGTTTTATGCTTCAGCACTTTTTCTGTTCGTATTTATGATTTTTTTACTTCAGACCGAGTCTATTCTAACCCTGTACAAATGCATCTTAATAAGTATTTTTATTCAGTGGTCTTGGTCAACTCGAAACTGGACTATTGTTCAATCTAGTTCAAATAGTTTCATTCAACATTTTGTATGACGAACAATGTTTGATCATTCAGCCGGTTCATCCAGCATGATATTGGATAAGAGTGTTTGATCACTTTGTTGGAACTTTAGCGTCAATAACGAAATATAAGCAACAAGCATGGGCTTTAGCAAGTGTAGCTGAAAAAATAGAGCATTCTTGTTCATATTTTCTTGCTTTATTCATCAATTATTAGTCTTTTAGAACATACCTAAAGTGTCTAGATTGAAATTTAGATTATTAGCCCAGATCTATTCAACTAGTAACAATAACAAGGTTCTGAAACAATAGCAAAACACGTGGACTATGGAAACAGCTGCGCTGAAAACCATCACTTTAAATGATCTTGCATTCCAGAGAATTTAACCCACGTGTTTGGTTGTGCAAACCCAATTAAGTGCACGAAATCAAAGATAAATTTTTTATTTTAATATCTCTAATAATATTAAAATGATATGATGTTTGAATGCAATTTTTTGCGAAAAATAATAAGCTGATCACCTCGATTATAACATCCCTGAATCGAACGTAAAGTATAAAGCAAATTACAAACCTTTGTTTCCTCTTTTCGGCGTTGGCCCTTCAAAAAAAAAAGCAAACATGAATTTTTTTCCTCTACCATGAAATTGACAAGACATGCGAGTTTATACGTTTTTATAGCTAATAATTTAGAGGTAAATAATAAAAACAGATGCACAGTCGAGATGAACTGATCTTATATAAACGAAGAGGTGTGCTTCAAACAAATCAAGTTACTTTATTAACACATTTTAATAGTTGTTCACAAAACTATAAGCTTAAGCTATTGAATGATTTGAAATTGACAATGAAACCTACAGTAGCTTAAAAAGCTAAAGTACTCTTCTAAAGTATTTTGAAATAAAGCTGACGGTTTGCGAGTGCATACATTCCCTTATAACTTAGTAATATGAAGTGAAACAGCTAAGAAAAGTCAATGTGATAGAATTGTGTTCAGTGTAAACTAGACACATCAAATTATGCAAAGGAAGAAACCTCAAATTGATGCAAAATTTACAATAATAAATCTTACTTTAGCACTTCCATTGAAGGCGAGTCAAAATCAAATCCTGGCGGCGAATCGGGGCAGTAACCTGAAGGATAAAGACGACATGTGTTGGAATCATGGTGAATCAAACAATTTCTGTATATAAGCTTAAATTTTCTGTCGTTGAAGGAGTTGTTACCTGACTCGTTGGACACTGTTGAAAGCGATCTCTGAAAACCCGCCGTGTTCGGTGTTAGAGGTAAAGGATCATTCCCAGATAACGAAAGCTTCCTCTTCGGAGTTCGTCCCAAGCTGCAGAAACACAGAAGTCAGGAAATATGACTATTAGTGCTACATGCACTTGTCACAGAATACAGTTTATGGCCGTTCGATCCACCTCAAAATGCCGCCATAAATATCGATCGCCCACAAAATGAAAGCAAATAATTTACCTGTACTCAAAATTCTTCGCCAGCTCCGTTATCGGAGAAAGCACAGCATTAGGAGCAATATCCAGCGAGTTTTTTCTTCGTGGAAGTTCTATAAACTCGAGGTAGCTTCCAGCTCTTGGTTTCAGCCCGGCCATGTTGGAAATTGAGAACTCGTCCACACGCCGAAGGGTCCACGAATACAGAACTTTTAAGAAAATAAAACGGCCACGGACGCTACAGAAACGCCGCCAAGGAATTTAAGGAGAAGATAGGTGATTCTAAACTACTGATACATGGACTTTGCGGAAAAGGAAAGCAGATAGCGAGCTTGCTTGATGGAGCTTCGGTGGAACACGGCTTTTCAAACTTTCCCCGCATTGCATGGTGAAAACATTATGCGTTTCGTCAGCCAATCAGATCACAGCATTTTGCATTGTTTGTGGTTTCCTGGGAATCTCATTTTCGTTTTTTCCCGCTTAGTTACACTTCCGGTTAGCCTCGCGTTCAAACGGTTGTGAGACAAAAATCGCCAACATAAAAAAGTTCCTATAAAATACTTTTTATTTTGAAGTGAAATAAATTGTAGCCTTCTACTTACGCTGTCTATGTATAATAGGCGACCGTTTAAAGGACTCGCGCACATAAAAAAGAACTTCGAACATTTTACATGTGCATCAAGGAAAAAAAAAATTCAAACCAGTTTACGTCATTAGACGTTGTTGCGGTTTCTCGAATTACTTTCTCCTTCAAGGAGATTGGTTATCAAAAAACACGGGATAAAAACCGCGATATTTGGACTGCAAATTGTAAAATTGTTCATAAACCGTTTTACGTATACTGAAGTCAGGAGGATTTAGATCGATTTAGCTTGAGTCAAAAGACATAATTTACTTCATTCTAGTTTAAAAAAAAAATTCAAATGACGTCAAACAGCACACTGACTGGGTCACTGAGCAATTTTAACTAACTATTTCTCTGTTGTGAAGGCGAATGGCATGCATTTTATCACGTTTTGAGTTATCTATAACCTCGCTTCCAAGTAAGCCCTTGGGTGACCGATGGGAAACAAAACATTTTATGGGGATGGCCTTTTCAATGTCGTGACGTAGTGGTCGACCATGTATCCAGAGAAACAAAAGGGCGCTTTTCATTCGGGATTAAAAGTTAGCCCTGGATACAAAGCCGATTAAATGATACTTAGCCTCTCTATCAGTTCTCGACGCTAAAAGAACGCACGCGAGAGGGGCCGGCGGGCGGTTCATGATGCTCAAGTATATAGCTGTTTCGAGAAAGGTTGTCGGAAAAAAGCGCACGCGACAATCCCGAAAGGTAATCTGGGATATTATCAGCATGGTACGTTCCTGACCCTGTAGCTGTCGAACCTACTTTTGTTGCTTTCTTTTAGCACTCGCAAACATACGTCCATGGCGTCTCGTGCCATTTTCTCAGATTTCCCTGAACTGCTGAAAGCAAGGAACCTTGAACTTAAAACTACCCACAATACCTTTCGGGATTGTCGCGTGCGCTTTTTTCCGACAGCCTTTCTCGAAACAGCTATATACGGGGGCTTGGCCCGTGCCACAAGTCAACGCCGGCTGCATGGTACGTTGACTAAAAGGTCTTTGTCAGCTCGAAACAAAAACTCGAAATGATCAAAAGAATACCTCCATGAATAGACAATATTCGTATTCTCACGGTTGGACTGGAACTAGATTGCAATCGAGGCTCATGCAGGGGAATCTTTTCAAATTCAAATATTTTTAATGATATTCCCCCGCATTAGCCTCGATTTCAAGCTAGTTCCAGTCCATGAAGCTCATTATTTGGTGCAGCCATGCCAAGAGAGGGTGATCTCCGAATAAAACTCAAGCCGGAATGCGTGTAGAGCCACTACCGAGAGATATCGATTTCGTTTGGAAGTGGGTCCTGTAATGTCCAAAATGTTTTGAAATGACAATTCTCGAGTCCACATTCCGGCTTATTGGATTTTGTCTCTTTGTTGCCACCATTTATAATAACGCGAATTCGAAGCAGTTCCTGGATTTGAAGGAAGCATAAGTAAAATTGAGTGACTGAATAGCCTCTGGACGACCGCCTGAGGACAAAACAGGGAGGCATCTTTGTTTCTAGCCGGTAGCCTGCGTAGCAGTCGATTCCTTTCCGAGATCGCGGGAGGCGCGTGAAGGCATAGAGTGCAACCCCCCCCCCCCCCCCCCCCCCTCCCAGTTTTTTTCCCGCTCTTTTCGTGCTCCATGCCTTCATGCGCCTCTCCCGTTCTCGGAAAGGAAACGACTGCTACGCAGGCTAGATCTAGAGCGTCCATAACCCGGGGTCCATAAGCTGCTTTTGTTTGTAAAAAGGTGATCATGACGAAGTTAGCAAGGTTGTTTAGGATATGATTTTAAAATAAGGACGTGTTGCTCGTTTTGTCGACATGCGTGTAGTTAGCCCGTGATAACAAATGGAGCGAGCCAGCGGGACGAAAAGTTGTTTACAAGCCACTGCCAATCATGTAATGCAGCATTTTCAACGCTTGTTCTTTTCGTGCTTTTTCAACTTTATAGCGGTCTTCTAAACAGGAATTTTGACTAGTGGCGCGCGTTGTGGGCAGGTGACTAATAAAACAATGATTGTCTCAGACCTTGCTTTCAAACAAATTTGTAAAACGAAGTGAAAATAAATTGTATCAGTAACCAACTTTATTTGCAAAATCATTACACTTCACGCCACACATTCATAGACTGCACACTGTGGCTAAAAACTTGAATCGATTACTGAATCGGGAACACCTGAAATAAAAAACACATGAAAATCAATCAATGTCGTGAGGGGAAATATAATACCCTCCCCCAACATCTTTTTGGTGGTTTTGACCACTTTGAGCCAGTTTTAAGTTTTCTGGATGCCGGACGGAAAAACAAAAAATCCAAGATGGCGGATCCAAGTTTAAGATATGATCGGGGCTATTCGGAAAAAACATGACGTAATTCCTACGTCATATGACGTCATCATCTCCTGCTGTGGACCTCAAGAAAACATTTTTGCACGTGCTATAAGCACTTTAAGTTTCATTATCGTAGCTTTAATACTTACTTAGATATGCTTTCCTAACAGCATTTGTCATTACAGTCACCAGTACACTGACTCATGCAATTCTGGTCACAGCTACGTTTGTAGGCAAAGTCGTCCAAGTTATTGAACAAGTCAGGCGTTTTATTATCTTCTGCGGCCACATCGAAATCCATTTCATAGTCACGGGACGTCACTAGATACACAAAATAAGAAATTAAACTTGACATGGAGTTACAGTATTTGCCTGGTCTGCAAGGAGGGAGAGGTTTAGAGTGGAGGCTGTCTGTTCCTATCCCCTCTGCAAGATCAGGTGTACTGGCTTTTGTTTGAGGTCTGGAGTTACAGTCAAACCTCTATTAAGCGGTCACCCTCTCAGTTAAGCGGTCACTTATCAAATTCCCGGAAATCGTTCCCCATACTTACTGCAAACTTGACCTCTATTAAGTGGTCACCTCTATTAAGCGGATGCGGTCATCGTTTTAGAATTCCCATTGGCTAATTTTATTGTATTAATTTCACCGGCTCTATTAAATGGTCACCTAGTTAGATTACAATGTGATATATATAGACGATAAGCGGAGCACGTCCAGTTTCTTTTATTAAGAGCTCATCAAACACAACGTATTATATGTAAAATGATATTGTTTGGGCCTGAATAGACTTATGTGGGTAAATTTAACATTAAATTGAAAATTGAAATTTAAGAACACCTCTATTAAGCGGTCAGTTGGCTATTTCCCGAGGGTGACCGCTTAATGACACAAATTGAGGCTGTCGTGAATGATATAAATCAAAGGCACTTATTATGAGCCGTGTCGTGCCCAACGACCGAGCGAGTGAAATTTGCCCACTGTCCACCAAAAAAATAACCTGTTCATTGCTTTCGCATTCACGAGCTAAAAATGTCGGGCCCCGAAAATGTAAAGCTATGTCACGGATATTTTTACAGGGGCACCCAACGAATCTGTTCCTCACTTTATGTGTTCCCCGCGGAATTCTTGCTGGCTGGCAAAATATTTCGGTCTATCTTTTATCCTAATTTTCACTGAATAATTACTATTTTTGCGCTGGCTAACTTGAGTATATCGGAAAGAGACTGGATCGAGAAAAAAACCCCGGACATATACAAAACAATAAACAGTAAAATCATATTAACACAAGCTTCGAATGGTTTTCCATCGATGTTTAATTAATTCCTCAAGCCCCTTTTGGTTACTTATTTTTGTTTAAATTGCTGGCTGGGAAACATACATTTTTACCCAGCTGGCTGGGAATTTCCCTATATGTGTCATGCTGGGAAATTAAAGAGGAACAGATATATTTTTTTCCCAGCAACGCAGAAGAACACCTGGAAATGCTTTTATATCATTTATTTTCATTTATCTGGGTAAAATAATGCATTTTACCCAAAAAATGTTTGTTGGGTTGCCCCTGATTTTAAGTCATAAATCACCTTCAAATTGAAAAGAGCCTAAACATAACAGTTTACTAAGGTATAAAAACACCAAAGAGGTGATAATAAACCAAACATGAACAAGGATGGTTTGAGGATGGAGAAGATTAAGACGGATTGCAAACGGCAAAAATTGGCCAATTTTGCGCCATTCGTGACGTAGCTCCTTTAACTTTTGAAGATGCAAATCATTTGGTAGTGGTACTAGCATCTGAAGCCCCGATAAAACGGCCACAACATTTGTCTCAACGTTCTCTCAACATTTGAGAGCCGATGTTGAGGCCGTTTGACCACCCCTTTCAACAATGTTGAGAGATGTTATGACATGTTGAGACGATTTAAACATTTCTTTTGTTCTTGAAATGTTGAGGCCGTTTGACCGGGCATGGTCTCAACATCTCTCAATATTTCTTTTGTTCTTGAAATGTTGAGAGGATGTTGAGGCCGTTACTTTATTTAACGGTGTCAGAGGATTTAGCACTTCTGTACTAATTGTGGACACTGTAAATCAACAAAAAAATATTGTAAATTCTTGGTTTGCAACTGACGTCATCACCGCCATGTTGGATGACCATTAACAAAAGAATTATAATTAGCTTTATTGTTCCTGTCATCCAACATGGCCGCCAGGGTCTTTGTCATTTAAATCTCTCGGGAATGGTTGCAAACCAGCAATAGAACATAAACTTCTTAAAAATCCCAACTGGTGGGAGACTGTCCAGTTGGCTATTTACAAAGCGTGGCCGAGGAGTTAAACTCGGGACTACCGAGAGCAAATCCAGCTTGTGGCAGGGTGGAGGATTTGAACCAGGGACCTCCAGATTTCAAATCCAGCGCCTTAAACCACTCGGCCACGCCAACTCCCATCGGGCCTTAACTCGCTTTTCGCTGGCTAGTTTCCAACGAGTTTGCCTTCTCACTTCCTAAACCGAGAGACAAGTTTTATTGCATGTAAAGTGAATATATTATCCAAAAGCATCCACTCCAGAACATATAGATTTACAGTTATAATGAATACTTACCTTTACTACGGCGATAAGATCGCGATGTCGCTGACATAACGAGGCAGTGCAAGAATAACAAAGAAAATTGCCCTCATGATGAAACGTTGAACAAACAAACTGTGGTAGCTGAAAAAAGTAAAAGAATAAAAATATAACATCTGCGAGGAGTTACCGTAAAAGCTCTATTAAGCCCCCGGGGGCTTATTTAATTTTAGGCCTCAAGTGAGGGGCCGGGGGCTTATTAGAGAGGGGGGCTTAATAGAGAGGGGGGACTTATTACAAATCATAAATTTTCAAGAAAATTCACATTAATTTTTCAAACTTTACTATTACACCACTAACTAAAACCGAGCAAGAGATGGGTTATGTATGACCGTCTTACAAAGGAAACGTCATTTATACCCTAACTCGACGATAGTTCTGGAAATTAAAGACCACGTTTCAATACAAAGTGACTGAAACGCCAGAAAATATTGCTGAAAAGTCATATTTACATCAGCCTGACGGAAGGAGGGGGGGGGGGGCTTAATAGAGAGGGGGGGCTTATTACAAAATCTGAATTCCAAAGGGGGGCTTATTAGATAGGGGGGGGGGGGCTTAATAGAGATTGGGGACTAAATAGAGCTTTTACGGTAACTGTTTTTAAGAATATCGCAGTCATTGTTAAATGACTTAATTTTGAATTCTATAGTATCCCCTCCTGAGTATCCCCTTCTACATGATCAAAGTATAACATTTTTTTCTGAATGTAAACCACTTTAATTTGATCGTATTCACCGCTTTTGGTTGCTAAAGGTTCAATAGAATCCGTTAGGATCAAGACCTGGTCTTAGTGTAAAAAAACGGGCACAAGACAAATGCGTCAAGATGAACTGTCAGTATGGTTTAATTGAACGGCGAACTAAGGCCGGCTAAATGCGTCTGATAATTTGTCCGTCTTTTATACACAAGACGCATACAAGCAGCATGGACGTCGGTTGTAGTTACATGGCATATTGATCTCCCCCCCTTTCAATCATGGCTGGAATCTTGCCAGAGTAAGGGCGGCAACGAAGCAAATTAAACAATCTCAGCTAGTGACATTCAGAAAGAATGCACATGAAAAGCTGCTTCTCTCTTAACAACTACAATGAGTCAATTTGGCTCGTTCTGGGGGCAAAGTGTAGTCAGTGGGCGAAACTCCGCTCTGGGAGAAACTCACCTTTTTAAGCCTACAAATCCGCCCCCGAAGATTCGCGCAAAGTACCAAATACTGATGTGAATGAATTCGAATGCTACCGGCAAACTGAGGAAAAACCTGACTAAATACTGGGAGTTAAACCTGCGATGGACTTACATTCCGGTCGCCATCCAGGAGGAGGAGCAATCACTCCTATAGTCGATCTGCTCGAGCTCTCAGTGACAGTGTGAGCCGGCTTTAAGCTGAATGCTGCTTTACCAAGGGAACGCTTAATTTAGACGCACTTCAGGATAAACAGCTTCAGCTTTTCGATTTTTTACTTTCTCTGGGCTTAAAATGCAACTATCTTAGTATTGATCTAAAATATACTGGCGAAGAAAACATTCTTACCTCTGAGTTATTGAAGGTATTATGCACTTGAAAACAATGCGTGGTTAACACTGGACTCTGAACTTTTCACTTTATTCACAAACAACAATTTGACTTTTAATTTAGCAATCACTGTTAAGTGATTCCCGTGGGTGGGTTGGGAAAGAATAGACCGATATAAAATTTTCGTTAACAGAGAAATCACATTAACAAAGACACAAATCCCGTAATAGAATATTGATCCGCTTTCCTTTCACGGCCCTGCGATGAATTTTTGAAGAAGAGCATTGGACCAGAACAAAGTGGTATGACCAGTTTAATTTAGATAAAATAAAAGAATGTACCAGAAAAGCTGCAAACTCCTTGCCACTCGGTAGTGACTGGTGTTAGTAAGAAGTGGTAAGAGTCACCACGGGTCGAATAAGGGGCTCAAACCGTCCCGAAAATAATACTAGAGAATTAGTCATTCACTAATTACATCCGTTTCCTTTTGTTTACTTCTCACAGTTGTTCGCGAACAAAAACCTGCAAAACTGTTGTTCTTTAATTGTAGACTTTCGATGATTTATGCTGAGTTGCCATCAATAAATCGAAGGAACATTGACCCCAATTGCTGTGACACCACCAGAGCCGCAGAATTCATGCCGTCCGCTTCTAAACCCTTACCGCTTTCTGCCCGAGTCCGACCAAAATGTGCGATTATCATACAGATTCAGACCTGATCAAAAGTTTCCCCTTTTCAAGCCAAAATGGCAAAAGTCTAGACCCTATTTCAGACAAGGAGGTAAAACACCCAATTTGAGACCTAAATTTATAAACCTTCCCCTTTCTTTGGGGTGGCACATGGCTGACTCGTCTTCATGACTGTCAGAGATTCTGGTTTGGATGACAGCTCGGAAGTATTATATGAAGTATCTAATCAAATCCGCTGACATACCGACGGCGCATTGATGAAGCGCCTAGCGCAAAGGGACCGCGTGGACGCCGCGTGTCGCTTCTTTGTCGCTTGGCGTTTGTTTGGAAACATGGAAGCAGGTAAGTTTTGATCGGCTTTCGTTTACCTTATGCTAGTGGTTCGCGCGAAGCGATAGTCCTTCGCTCGCCCGTTTTTCCGCTCGTCCTACGTCCCTAGTGCCATGCACAAACTTCACAGCAAAAAGACACAGAAAAACAATAAGCTTACTGAAAGTGATTTGACGAGGCAATATCAACAGATATCAAACATAGAAAGCACTGTAGTGCAGACGCGGTTCAGGCTAGTGGAACCCCGATATAACTGTGTGCTAAGGAACCGGGAATATGTGTTCGTTATAACGGGGTTCTGTTCCATACCATCAAACAGAGGTCGGTTCTCAAGTGGTCACAAATGAATAATATTAGATAATTTTCTTTCTGCATATATGAAACGTGTGGGTATTGGCAGTGGTCATGAGTGGTGTGTGAGAAATATTATTTTCATTAAGAATTGTATCTGCTAGCAGAGTCTCCTTTTCTGTTATTTTGAGGCGAGAAGAAAAGGAGACTGCTCTGACTCGAAACAATGTTTGATGTAACCTGGACAAAATAAACCAGTTGTCGCAAAGTATTCAGTACGCATGCCTAATGGCATTATTGCTGACTAGTAACTGAGCCCACAGTAACAAAGCACATGCTGTTCAATGAGCCCAGTTGTGATATATGACATATGATCATGTGCAAAAGTTGTTTGGTCGTCAGAGCAGTCTTCTTTTCTTCCCGCCTCAAAATAACGGAAAAGGAAACTCAGCCAGCAGGGAAGTATAATTCTGAAATGGTGGAATGATCGCAAGTGCAGCCCAGTGTCTCTCCCCAATTTCTCTTAACCAAACCGAACTTGCGAATAAATAGTTGTGTTGATGAGGCTTACATGTATATAAATATTTTGTCGCATTTGGTCTGCTTGGATTGCTTTGCTTCATGTGGGAGTGACAAGCATGAACTAGAATCGCGAAAGCCAATGTAGCGACATCTCGCACCACGACGCACACGTTTGTTTATGTTGCGCAACGAGAATGTGATGTCATTCAAATCGGCGACGAAAAGATGAACGGTGCATCCATGGAACGAAAATCAGTTGTAGGCTTTCGCTTGTGTTCACATGATACCCACGAGATCACAGGGTTCCCACCAAATTAGGAAGTGTTCTTTGAACGCAAAGATGGAAAGTGACTTGAAAGCCTAGAAGATGTTTTATGAGGGTTTTTTTATACCAATCATTGAGTGGATTACTTACAACACTCAATAATATTGAAAACTGCTTGATGCACACTGTTGATGTTGATGTCACACTGTAGAATGTTTTAATCCATAATGATTATCCATTGTTTTCTTTCAACAGGCAATGCCGTGTACGAGTATATGCAATGTCCTGATGGGTATGCAACACAACAATTTTACGCCTTTACACAAAACCCTGACAATAATTTCATTCCTGCAAACAATTATAATTATTGTTTGCCGGAATCAAACAAGAGCCAGCTAGCACATTACTACTGTGCAGAGTGCAACAGATTATTCACATGTAGGTCTCAATGGGTACGGCATATAAGAACACACACAGGCATAAGGCCATTCACATGTACATTGTGCAACAAGTGTTTCAACTACAACAGTACCCTTTTGGAACATTTACGCGTGCATTCTGGAGAAAAGCCATACAAATGCACTGAATGCAACAAGTGCTTTAGACAAGGGTCAACTCTGAACAGACATAAGAAAATACATACAGGCGAGAAGCCGTACAAATGTGAAGTCTGTGACAAGTGCTTCTCCCAAAAGAAAAGTCTTTCACAACACAAAACATCTCACAGTCATGAAAAGCCATTTTATTGTTCCGAATGTCAGCAATACTTTGCACATAAGGGATCTCTGATCACACACAATAGAAAGAAACACCCTGGTAATGAGGCCAACAAACATGCGGATAACAAGTTTCAGGAACATTTACGCGTGCATTCTGGAGAAAAGCCATACAAATGCACTGAATGCAACAAGTGCTTTAGACAAAAGTCAACTCTGAACCGACATAAGAAAGTGCACACAGGCGAGAAGCCTTATCAATGTGAAGTCTGTGGCAAGTGTTTTTCCGAAAGGAAAAATCTTTCAGCACACAAAACATCTCACAGCCATGAAAAGCCATTTTATTGTTCTAAATGTCGGCAATATTTTGCAACTAAGGGATCTCTGATGAGACATAATAGAAAGGAACACAGTGGTTCGGAGGCCGATAAACATGCGGATAACAAGCTTCAGGCGGATGATTGTCTTACAGATGAAAGCACATTACAACAAGTCAGGTCTACAGAAATTGCAGTCAAAGTGGAAATACCAGATGATTGTCTTTCAAATGAAAACACAGTACAACAAGTCGGTTCTGCAGGAATTGTAGTTAAAGTAGAGAAACCAGATGACTGTCTTGCAGATGAAAGCACATTACAACAAGTCAGATCTACAGAAATTGTAGTTAAAGTGGAGAAACCAGATGATTGGCTCACATGTACACATGAAAACACAGTGCAACAAGTTGGGTCTGCAGAAATTGTAGTTAAAGTGGAGAAACCTGATGAGGAGAAATTGAGTCTTGAGATGCTGGTTAAGTCAAGTGACCTTCTGAATGACCTAAATGCTGAACTCACTAGGGACACTGCAGACTGTTTTGGACAAAGTTCTTCTGTTTCTTTAACAAGTTGAACAATGGATGTCAACAACAGATGTAGTTACTGCCTCTGAAGATACCTTTGAAGAGTTAAGTCACACTACCTTATTTACTCGAAAAAGCGCCTCCCCCGATTAAGTGCCTCCCCAAATAAGCGCCGCACATAACAGCGAAAATACTAATAAGTGCCACCCTCAAATATGAACCGCACCACTCAACAACAATGCGGCGCTTATTCGAAGCAGAGAGGCTGACTTATTCAAATTGTGTGTAAAGGTAAAAATGGACAATCATACAGTTTGTTTTCAACCAACTGCAGCAATATATTCTCGCGTATAACAATATTCTGCAGTTCTTCGCTTTACTCTCTTGTTTTTTAATGGGTTTTAATTAAGTGCCTCCCCTGATTAAGTGCCGCCTTTGAATAAGCACCGCATCAATTAGTCAAAAACTTCAATAAGCACTGCATGGCGCTTTTTCAAGTAAATACGGTATTTTGGGTGACTATTATATTGCCAGCCCAAAATCCCATACAAAAGTGCACATGATTATTTGTTAATTTTTCAAATTGTCCAAATTAATCTTTAGTTTGGATACATGTCTAAATTAACAAGTAATTTGGACAGTTTCAAGTGCAATATTATTAAAAGCTTGCCCAATTTGGAAATAATTGAAAAGTGACCCATTATGATTGGAAACAAAGAAAAGTATAGTAAAAACCTGCATTTAAGAACCCCTGATTTTTCAAGGCAGGCTGAAATGTTCTTACAGTATAATTATATTGGATGTCTAGTGAGAAATCAGGCTGTTTAGGTTCTTAAAATAGTTTTTATTTTTGACATAGTAAATACTACATTGTATTTGCTGCTGGCCATAAAAGTAATTTAATATGGGTGTAGTGGGCATAGCGGCAAAATGAGTGCGTGTGTGCCAACCCGCTCTCGTTATTTCCATAGAAACATCCCAGCATGCATCAAATGGCGGCAATTTATAATTTCCGGTATTTGTTTTCATTTCATGGGATAAGGCCGTCACGAAACAGATACGGTTTTCACCTTGAAGACAATATTCCGAGAGAGACTCTTCTTTCACATATCCTTTTTAGCAAACTAATTATATTTGCAACAATAGTGAATTTCCCCTCAAAGTCGAGCACTCATAAGTGAAACATGAACTGTGTGAGATATGTTTTCATCTTGGCGAGACTCGTAGCGGCAAACCAGCTGAGCATGTGCACTCATTTTGCTGCTGTGCCGGTGTAGTGTATATTATGTACTCAGTAGATACATGGATGTACATGTAGGCAATCAGATTTATACTGTACGTTGTGATTATGGACATCTAAAGCACATTTTGGTCTAAGTCTGTGTTTTTTCCAATAAGAACCTGCTTCATTTGTCAGGCTGAAGTGTTTCTTTATATATTGCCAGGGGGGTTTTATTTGCCAAATTTCAGCCTGCAGGTTCTACTGTATTAGCAACTGGAAAATATTTTGCCAATTCAAAGAAAACAAAAAGATGGAGAACATCACAATTGAACACACATACAGTACCTGAATTAATTAATTATTTATTTGATTATTTATTTAATATTTATTTTTGTATTTATGATCTTGAACATTATTTGAATAGCCCTTTTCACGGTTAACTTGTGATATTTGCATAACAATACACTTGAACATAGAAGCGAGGCAATTTCGGGCACAAGCTGCAAAACATTGTGTTTTTCTTGAGCTCCTTCAACTCTTAGTATAAAAACAGTTTTAAAATGTAGAAGAACTACAATTCTTTTAGTTTACGTTGTTTTTAGAAAAAATTGTAAAACGGCTTTTCTTGAGTAGATTCGCATAAGCAACAGGGAGATCGGATTACGATCTTTACAGCAAACTTTAACTAAAATAGTTGTATATCTAGTTCTCCGTTTTAAAACTATTTTTATACTAACATAGTTCAAGGAGCTCAAGAAAATCACGATGTTTTACAGCTTGTGCCCGAAATTGCCTCGCTTCTATGTTTAACTGTATTGTTACGCAAACATTTCAGGTTAACTGTGAAAAGGGCTATTATCTGAAAGTTTGCAAGCCTGTTGTCTGAGAAACAGGAATAAAGCAAATAGAATATTGTAACATATTTTGTTTGTTGTTGGGCGTGTGATAAAAGCCTTGTTAACTGAGCCATATCGGAGGAAATTGAATTTCTCTTCCAGCAATTATTTAATTTATTTGGCTCGTCACACAACAGTTCTTCCCACGATGTAGCAAAATGAAGCATTGTGTGACAAAATGACCGCGACTAAGACAAGAAAGCGGTCAAGCGTATAGCACATGTGTACCTCCCTCCAAAACTGCCTGCGCTGCCAATGTAACAAGAACCCTGGGGGGGGGGGGACAACAATCCACCTCTCCCCCCCTCGGTCACTGGACTCTGAGGTGCACCCCCAAATCTAAGAGTCAACATACGGACCTGCGTGACGAAAAACGTGACTGCGTGATGCAATACGTAGAAAGTGTAATATATATGAACCAAATACCGTCAACTAAAGGCCAAATAAACATTTGAACACCTACCTTTACCAAGAATAGATGTCTGAACACCCACTAATCAATTCTTCTTCCAAAAACTACACAGGATACTACGTACTTAGCCCGCGTTGTTAACGTTATCGCTGGATACCTCTCTCGCAAAACAATAGTTTCTCTTTATTGTGTCATGCTTAAACTGCGCTCCGGAAGAGAAATTCTCTAGTGGCTAATTTTAGCCAATGTCAATTGCGTCATGTTCAACAAGGGCATACTGTGGAATTGTGTGAAGAAAAACTGTTACGTTTTTGGGACGGGGTTTTATCGTTCGTTTAAGCCTGGTTTCCATATGATCGATCGTTGCGATCATATGGAAACCAGGCTTTACTGGTTGAGGTGCATGTATTAGGTTTAAACAGAACAGAAATTCTCTAGTGGCTATACGTCATGCCCATGTAATGGGAAAACCCCTCTAGAATTGAAACTGAAAGCAGATGACTATTACATCTTTAATATGTTCCCCCGTCTCCCCTATCGCAAGTTGCCAAAACGAAAGCCATTTCAATACTCCTGCGCACGCGCTGCAATTCAGTACTAGAAGTAAACAAAAAACTTGCGTTGACTTGCGTTCGGTGGCCAAACGGTGAAAAACTTCCGTGTACTTGCGCTCAAATTTGATCTCGATCAAAGTGAACGCAAGTCGTCGCAAGTCAACGCAAGTCCTGGCCAAACGGAGAAGCAAGTGGACGAAAGTTGGAAACTTGCGTCTACTTGCGTCTCCGTTTGGCCAGGGCTTTATTTTCCTTTTTCTCAGGGTGGCGGTATTCTTTTTTAAAAATGTGCATGATTGTGTGGAACAGATCATAGTAAAATAGCGAATTTTCAAACTCATTCGAAATTCCAGCTGGTTTTTAGCTGGTTAATGGGTTGGTTAACTGGTTGGTTAACGGGTTGATTAACGGGTTGGTTAATGGGTTGGTTAACGGGTTGGTTAATGGGTTGGTTAACGGGTTGGTTAACGGGTTGGTTAACGGGTTGGTTAACGGGTTGGTTAATGGATTGGTTAACTGGTTGGTTAACGGGTTGGTTAATGGGTTGGTTAACTGGTTGGTTAATGGGTTGGTTCACGGGTTGGTTAACGGGTTGGTTAACGGGTTGGTTAACTGGTTGGTTAACTGGTTGGTTAATGGGTTGGTTAACGGGTTGGTTAACGGGTTGGTTAACGGGTTGGTTAACGGGTTGGTTAACGGGTTGGTTAACGGGTTGGTTAACGGGTTGGTTAACGGGTTGGTTAACGGGTTGGTTAATGGATTGGTTAACTGGTTGGTTAACGGGTTGGTTAATGGGTTGGTTAACTGGTTGGTTAATGGGTTGGTTCACGGGTTGGTTAACGGGTTGGTTAACTGGTTGGTTAACTGGTTGGTTAATGGGTTGGTTAACGGGTTGGTTAACGGGTTGGTTAACGGGTTGGTTAACGGGTTGGTTAACGGGTTGGTTAACGGGTTGGTTAACGGGTTGGTTAACTGGTTGGTTAACGGGTTGGTTAACTGGTTGGTTAACGGGTTGGTTAACGGGTTGGTTAACTGGTTGGTTAACTGGTTGGTTAACGGGTTGGTTAATGGATTGGCTAAGGTGGTAGACCTGAGTTTAGCTCAAAAATTAAACATACCAAAAAGTTCAACAATTTGAAAGATAATTCAAAGGTTAACACAAATACAAGAGACGAGGGCTTCTTTCAAGCTACGAGCCGAGAAAACAAGAACTCAGTAAAGGAGTTAACAAGCGGCCGATATCACCTTGAGGGGGGAAACAACAATCCACCTCTCCTCCCCATCGGTCACTGGACTCTGAGATGCACCCCCCAAATAAGAGTCAACATACGAGCCTGCGTGACGAAAAACGTGACTGCGTGATGCATTATTAATATTAAACTCACTGCGTAGAAACTGTAATATCTAACCAAATGTCGTCAACTATAAAAAGCCAAATAAACATTTCAACACCTACCTTTACCAAGAATAGATGTCTTAACAACCACTAATAAAGCTATACAGGATAATACCAAGAGACTATGATCTTGATAATACGCACTTTTACAACTCTGCCCGCGCTATGAACGCTACTGAGATACGAAGAGCAATTTAATGGTGTCTCTCTATTACAAGCTATTACATCATGCCGTATACTGGGCTGTCATGTTTACCATGTAATGGGAAAAACCCCTAGAATTGAAACTGATAGCAGATGACTATTACATGTTATGTTCCCCTGTCTCGCTCGTTAAATATTTCGCTTGTTTCGTTGTAAAGAACATGAAAAGAGCACTTACACGATACGAAAATCGACATTTTCTCTAAAAGTAGGAAGAAATTATCCAGAAAGCTTGTGGAAGAGAAGTTCTCTAGTGGCTAATTTTAGATAATGCAATGCAATGTCAACTGGGGAAAGTGCAGTGACTACGAAAAAAACAAGTAGTCACGCCAGTCTCGCTAAAGTCCGCAGTTTGCGTGAAACCGGAAGCCGATTCCCCGCTGGGATCGAATAACGCGCAAAGGTCACACCGCCAAATTTAGCACATTTTGCAACAACACTGCTAGCTGTTCCCTGCTGTGGGACATTTGTCTTTGCTTTTTTCAATGCGATTCCTGTAATTAACTCAATACATGCACGCACTTACACGACACTACAGAAAGCCTGTGGAAGAGAAATTCTCTAGTGGCTAATTTTAGACCGTGATGCGATTGCATCATGTCAACCGTGTAAGAGGTCTGGGGTTAGTGACTACGAAAAAAACCAGTCCATTTCTTGAAGCGGCCGCCCATGGGCGTCGGCCGCTTAATAAAGGCCGAAGTTGGTTGCCACGAGCGTTATTTTGCGAAGTTAATAATTAGAGCTTCGCAATCCGAGCTGATATATATATATCAGTTCCCGTGTTGACAGCAATTTCACATCAATTCACATACCGACTTGCGATCTTATGGCAACAGTTTAAGCGAAATTGTAGAAAAAGACAGTGATATTCGTTTATGCTACGCCTCCAAAATGGATTCGAAGTCATTTTTTCAATCCATGGCCTTGATTATGCCTTCTTAAGCCTTCGAGAAGCCATTTTGATATCTGACCTTTGCGAACTCAGCGTGAGATGCGTAACGCATTAGCCGAAGTCTGGCGTTGCTATGCATTACGCAATTGTTTACGCCGCCATGTTTTTTCCCGACAGTGATCGAGAATCTCCGTCTTATTTCGTGCTTTTCGTGCTACAATCGGATCAATGCTTCCTTGATGATGTTGATCAGCGGTGTACTCATGAGAATTCAAATATGGCGTCGCTAAAAAACAAAGCTTCGAGCGCGTATTTTGCTGATTTCATTCACTCATTTTGCGGCCGTGACAGAGTGTACAGATCACGCTGAAAGGTATTTTAAGAATAAAGACGTAGAATTATCGTGTCTGAATGAAATTTGCACAGTTTATTCTTTATTCTATTGATATGTACGAAACTTTGTACGGCAGCCCGGAGCAAAAACATATTTCTACTCGATATTATGGCCACTTAAAAAAACGACACATGTTTTTTAATTAAAAAACTGATATCTCAAGAAAAAAAAAAATTAGCTCCGGGCTGCCGCTAGAATTTTCCTTTTCTGGATAGGAATAAGCTCCCGTATTGTTTTTAAAGATATCTTTGAAGGTAGCGCAGTAAAGCGCCAAAGTCTTTTTTTTTGAGCCTGCGATGCAAATGGGATTTGTCACCCTAGGTGTGAAAATTGTCACCTCGGACATCAACTTTTTGAAAGTTCAACTTCTGTTCTATAAGTCTATGGTAATCGTTTCTGAGTAAATGTGGATAAATTAGAGTTATTTGGTTCCAAAATGGCCTTGTTAACGGTTGGTTAACCGGTTGGTTAACGGGTTGGTTAACGGATTGGTTAATGGATTGGTTAACGGATTGGTTAACGGGTTGGTTAACTGCTTGGATAATGGGTTGGTTAACTGGTTGGTTAACTGGTTGGTTAACGGGTTGGTTAACGGGTTTGTTAGCGGTTTGGTTAACGGGTTGGTTAATGGGTTGGTTAATGGGTTTGTTAACGGGTTTGTTAATGGGTTGGTTAATGGGTTTGTTAGCGGGTTGGTTAACGGGTTGGTTAACTGGTTGGTTAACTGGTTGGTTAATGGGTTGGTTAACTGGTTGTTAACGGTTTGTTAATGGGTTGGTTAATGGGTTTGTTAATGGTTGACGGTTGGTCAACTGGTTGGTTAACTGGTTGGTTAATGGGTTGGTTAACTGGTTGGTTAACTGGTTTGTTAATGGGTTGGTTAACTGGTTTGTTAATGGTTGGTTAACTGGTTGGTTAACTGGTTGGTTAATGGGTTGGTTAACTGGTTGGTTAACTGGTTGGTGGTTAACTGGTTGGTTAACTGGTTGGTTAATGGGTTGGTTAACTGGTTGGTTAACGGATTGGTTAACGGGTTGGTTAACGGTTGGTTAACGGGTTGGTTAACGGTTGGTTAACGGTTGGTTAACTGGTTGGTTAATGGGTCGGTTAACAAGTTGGTTAACGGGTTGGTTAACGGATTGGTTAACGGGTTGGTTAACTGGTTGGTTAACGGATTGGTTAACGGGTTGGTTAACTGGTTGGTTAACTGGTTGGTTAATGGGTTGGTTAACGGGTTGGTTAACGGTTGGTTAACGGGTTGGTTAACGGTTGGTTAACTGGTTGGTTAACTGGTTGGTTAATGGGTTGGTTAACGGGTTGGTTAACGGGTTGGTTAATGGGTTGGTTAACGGTTGGTTAACGGTTGGTTAACGGGTTGGTTAACGGGTTGGTTAACGGGTTGGTTAACGGTTGGTTAATGGGTTGGTTAACGGGTTGGTTAACGGGTTGGTTAACGGTTGGTTAACGGGTTGGTTAACTGGTGGTTAATGGGTTGGTTAACGGGTTGGTTAATGGGTTGGTTAACGGGTTGGTTAACTGGTTGGTTAACTGGTTGGTAACGGGTTGGTTAACGGGTTGGTTAACGGATTGGTTAACGGGTTGGTTAACTGGTTGGTTAACGGGTTGGTTAACGGGTTGGTTAACGGTTGGTTAACTGGTTGGTTAACGGTTGGTTAATGGGTTGGTTAACTGGTTGGTTAACGGGTTGGTTAACGGGTTGGTTAACTGGTTGGTTAACGGGTTGGTTAATGGTTGGTTAACTGGTTGGTTAACGGGTTGGTTAATGGGTTGGTTAACGGGTTGGTTAACTGGTTGGTTAACGGGTTGGTTAACTGGTTGGTTAACGGGTTGGTTAATGGTTGGTTAATGGGTTGGTTAACTGGTTGGTTAACGGTTGGTTAACTGGTTGGTTAACGGGTTGGTTAATGGGTTGGTTAACGGTTGGTTAACGGTTGGTTAACGGTTGGTTAACGGTTGGTTAACGGGTTGGTTAACGGGTTGGTTAACGGTTGGTTAATGGTTGGTTAACTGGTTGGTTAACTGGTTGGTTAACTGGTTGGTTAATGGGTTGGTTAACGGGTTGGTTAACTGGTTGGTTAACTGGTTGGTTAATGGGTTGGTTAACGGGTTGGTTAACTGGTTGGTTAACTGGTTGGTTAATGGGTTGGTTAACGGGTTGGTTAACGGGTTGGTTAACGGGTTGGTTAACTGGTTGGTTAATGGGTTGGTTAACTGGTTGGTTAACGGGTTGGTTAACGGGTTGGTTAATGGGTTGGTTAACTGGTTGGTTAATGGTTGGTTAACGGGTTGGTTAACGGGTTGGTTAATGGTTGGTTAACTGGTTGGTTAACGGTTGGTTAACGGGTTGGTTAACGGGTTGGTTAACTGGTTGGTTAACGGGTTGGTTAACGGGTTGGTTAACTGGTTGGTTAACGGGTTGGTTAACTGGTTGGTTAACTGGTTGGTTAATGGGTTGGTTAATGGGTTGGTTAACGGGTTGGTTAACTGGTTGGTTAACGGGTTGGTTAACTGGTTGGTTAACTGGTTGGTTAACGGGTGGTTAACGGGTTGGTTAACGGGTTGGTTAATGGTTGGTTAACGGGTTGGTTAACGGTTGGTTAACTGGTTGGTTAATGGGTTTAAACGGGTTGGTTAACGGTTGGTTAACGGGTTGGTTAACGGTTTGGTTAACTGGTTGGTTAACGGTTGGTTAATGGTTGGTTAATGGGTTGGTTTAACGGGTTGGTTAATGGGTTGGTTAACGGTTGGTTAATGGGTTGGTTAACGGGTTGGTTAATGGTTGGTTAACGGGTTGGTTAACTGGTTGGTTAACGGTTGGTTAATGGTTGGTTAACGGGTTGGTTAATGTTGGTTAACGGTTGGTTAACGGGTTGGTTAATGGTTGGTTAACGGGTTGGTTAATGGGTTGGTTAACGGGTTGGTTAACTGTTGGTTAATGGGTTGGTTAACTGGTTGGTTAATGGGTTGGTTAATGGGTTGGTTAACTGGTTGGTTAATGGGTTGGTTAACTGGTTGGTTAACGGTTGGTTAACTGGTTGGTTAACGGGTTGGTTAACTGGTTGGTTAACTGGTTGGTTAACTGGTTGGTTAACTGGTTGGTTAAGGTTGGTTAATGGGTTGGTTAACTGGTTGGTTAACGGGTTGGTTAACGGGTTGGTTAACTGGTTGTTAACTGGTTGGTTAACGGATTGGTTAACGTTTCGGTTAACTGGTTGGTTAACTGGTTGGTTAACGGATTGGTTAACGTGTTGGTTAACTGGTTGGTTAACTGGTTGGTTGACTGGTCCGTTTACTGGTCCGTTAACACGAAAATCGAAATTTTCTCTAAAAGTAGGAAGAAATTCTCCAGAAAGCCTGTGGAAGCGGAATTCTCTAGTGGCAAATTTTAGCCAATGCGATTGCGTAATGTCAACCGTGTGGTAGTCACAACCGTAGGTCTGGGAAAGTGACTACGAAAAATGTAAAATATCAAGCCTCAGTGCACTCGATAGGGTCAAAGTTGTTTACTCTAGTTTCTGCGGCACGAAAGCACGAAGTGACAGGAGTATAGCTACCCTACCAAGCCCTACCAGTTAACCAATTTGCAACAAGACTGAAAATGTTGCCTGAATTAATCGACCTTTTTATTACAAAGTGCGACAGCTATTACAAAATGTGACAAATGCTATTACAAATTGCTTCAGTTATTACAAAGTGCGACAGGACAGAGTAGTCGTAATTAACAACTTGAAAACGCGCGTTTTTGCATAGCCTTATGCCCGGAACACGGATTGATTTTACAACAACCGTAGCCGATCAGTGCGAGCAAGCTCACAAAAAAATGCCGCGACAACGAGCGGCTTGCCGGCGATCTTGCCGTTGTCGCGGCTAGCGCCGCTTTATTTTTTTGTGAGCCTGCTCGCAGGCTACGACAACCGGAAAACTTCGATTTCAACGAAAATCACTCGTATTTGCATCAGGCTATGCAAACAAAAAGGCGCAGATTTTCTTAATATTCTTTAATCACAATTAAACCGTTACCGGCTCTTTTATCACAATTAAACCGTGCATTATATCAAAATGTTCAACTAAAACACTGTTCTTTTTTGTATTTCACATTCACGCAAAACACTGTCATTTTCAAAGTGACTTCGGCTTATTATACTTTTAATACTGCATTTTTGACTCCATTCATTGATCCTGTTCTGGCTCGGCCCAGGCCTTCTCAATTTTGTCCCACTGTTCATCTGACAAATCTGTTGAGTCAATTTACGAATATGATTGACAGTTAAAACAAACAAACAAACATAACAAACTTTAGGCGCTAGGCAAGTTTTTGTCCAACTTGTCACGCAAATTTTTGCACACTTTTTTACATTTTTTTAACGTCTATCGCAACAAAATTGCGAGACAAATTGCACAAAGAATTGCCAAGGAATTTACAATTTCAACTTTATTTGGACTCCGTATACCGCCCCATCTCAGAAAGCAAAATTATACCATCAATTGGCTTACATTTGTAAATTTTCAGGCCACGAGTGACATAATCATATTCTCTTGACAGCACATGTACCCCCAACCCCACCCCAACCCCACCCCCATTTCAAAAAATTATCATGGGGCACGGGAAATCCTTCTCTTAGATCGTCCTCTCTCGTTATATAGTATTTCAACAAAACGTGTCGAAGATCTTACCATCTATCTGTTTAAGAACTATTGCATATCCCTGAATCTTCTCAGAGTTAAAATTTGACAGATCAACAACGGACTGGTTGCCGGGAAGAGGATGACAATAAATCCTTACAAGAAAGTCACGGTCTTCAGGAGTAAAAGGTTCATCAAGGTGCAACTTCGTCTGGTCTTTCATCAATGCGTCTTCAAACTATCAAGTCGTGAATAGAAAATGACTGTTAACCTCTCCATTACCAAGAGCACCCAAGCTTAAAATTTCTTTTTGCAAAATATCGATAAACAAATTAACAATGCTGAAAGTACTGCTCAGTAGCTTTCATTTGAATGGTCACACACACTAGGGTTTCATCCAAAGACTTATTAGTTAGAACCACCTTGTACAGCATAATAAACAGTACCACATTAAAGTACTGCTCAATAGCTTTCACTTGAATGGTCCGGTCACACACTAGGGTTTCATCCACAGACTTTAAAACTGAGTTAGAAACACCTTATTAAAGCTTGACTCAATTTTTTGTGAAACTGGGTTAAGATATGTTGATTTCAGTTATTAAAGGAAGCAAAATACTCCACTACACGTCACTGATTCACTAAACCGGAATGCGTTTGACTGTTGCATAAATTTGTAAGTAATACTTACCCATTGTAGATACTTTTTCACCCGCTGTTTACGCTTTCCTCTGCTCTTTCAGGAATTAACACCGCTTTCTTGATAATCTCCAGTTTCTTAACATCGTCTTCTGTTAGAGAATCTGATAGTAAAGTAAATGAACATTTGTCTTTTTAAAACAAGAACATTGACTTTTTATCCATTGTGTTTTCAGATGTGAAGAATCGTCTTATGCTCTAACAGAGGTGATATGTGTTAATGTTGTTCTCGTGTTAGAATAAGGTAATTTATCTAGTTAAAAAAAGGAAATCATAACCGTGTCGGAGGTTTGGATACCCGGTCTTAATTAGCATAGATGTTTACGATTTTATTTCTCCGTTTACTCCTTAGTTTTTGTTTCGATTGAGAAGATATATCAAACAATCGAGACAGTGTTTCATCGGCTTTCCAAACACCTCGAATTCCGTAAAAAATACTCTGCTGCGCGTCGTATTTTCAACTCTCTTCTCGGTGTTTGGCAATCTGATGAAACACTGTCTCTCGTGTTTGATATATTACTTACCTGACAAGTCACTCTCCAAGCCTACCATCGTCTCCTCGACTCTTGTCGTCCTCTCCGCCTCTGTCCGGTGCAACATCATGACCTACAATCTCCCCTTCAGAAAGTTTCAATTTGCCTTTCTCCTTATCGTAATCCACACGAACACATTTGAAGAACACTGCGCCCCGTGTGCTTCTCTCCGCCACTTTTAAAAGAATGGACTTCTTTTATACTTAACCTGCAACTGAGTGTGTCTAGCCAGGAGCTCTTGAATTCCCGGGCGAGCCTTAAGTCCTGCAACCTTCAAAACAAGCAAGGCAGTTCAATAATTCCCATATCTATCGTACATCATGGCATGCAAAACTTTAATTTTTGGTAGAAGAATGTCGATTATTCCGTATTCCTTCTAATTAGGTAAAGCTTGATCGCAAAAGGGGGGGGGCGGGGCTCTTAACTGAAGCTTGGGTAGGGTGGTGCTGCTGAGGTCTTCAAACCCTGACCCTGTTTAAAAACAAAGACGCCATATTTTGTAACCCTGTTTACCTGTTTTCAAAAAAAGTATGTTGCATGCTTCGTTTCTGTTATGAACACGCACCGAACGCCTTGTCAAAAGCAATTTTACTTCTGACAATGACTCAGCACATATCCCTGTTCAACATTTCCAGCGAAAAATCTCCAGACCTTTAATATTTATAATTAAGACGTTAAATAGTACTGAAAAGGACTGTTGTTGACTTTCTCAGTTCCGTCAACAACAAAAACGACACAATAATGAATGTTTGTTTGCTGTTAGTAGTAACAGATCTTTTAAAAACACCTACATTAGGAAGTAATTGAGTGTAGTAAACCAAAACCAAAGCAATCACTCTGGCCAATCACAAAAGACGAAAGCAACACAAGGAACCAATCAGAACTTGAAGCAAATACATGTAATCTCCGCCGGCGCGACGAAAAACTTTTTTTACTTTTTTTACTTTCGACACTCAATTGATAACCTCTCTAAAACAAACATATGATAGTCACAACAAATAACATTCAAACAGTGAATACCTCATGTTTTCGCTTGCCTTTTAGTACAAATCGTTCGCTATAAACCACTGAATATATAAGACGCAGTTTGTGACTTTCAACACCTTCCATTATGTTGATATCTAGAGCCGTCTTGGCCAGTATATCACGCAAGTCCGGGTCTTTAATGAACTCCTGATCTAGTTTCCCGAGTTCTAGCTCTCCGAGGTCATCCGCGACCTTGACATTCACGTTGATACATTTGCCTCCAAGTCAAATTCTACAAAACTACGTTGGAGAAAACAAAAACACAGACATGAGTTAAAGGGTCCCTCTCAACCAGTGTGCTTTTCGGTCGGTTGTTATTGTTTTCATCCGGGGAACTCGATCTCTCGTGGGGCTAATGTATGCCATACTTTCCAAATTATACTAACTTGGGTCGTCTAACTGCTTTTTGTGGCAAGAACAAGGCCAGAATCCTGCAAAAAGTAGTTTTTAACTTCAAGCCGCTATTTAGAGTATTGGCGCGCAAAGCACATGTACACTGGTTGAGAGGGACCCTTTAAAGCCGTGGCTAGTACTCAATAAGGCAGACAGGCAGGCAGACAGACAGACGGCACGATCCGCATTCATGTACCGTGCGAGGTGCCAAGTCCGTACTTTGTCCTGAAAAGCTCAACTCTAGCATTAAGGATACAGCAACTTCGTTGACTAGCTTAGTCAGGAGGAGGTTAAAATTATTCTTAAATTTTGGAAACGTAGAAACGCCGCGTTCCATTCAAAGTTTTTTTCGCGCGCTTTCAGTTTACTTGTGTTGCAATAAAAAAAAGAATTTAAATACGCGCACCTGGTCCATGCCTATTGCACCTGGGGCACAGTGACCTGTTGCGTGACCTCACTAAGTACCAGGACAGCTTCAGGTTCAATGGTGCGCGGCCCTTCAATACTTTGCCTGCGAAATCCCGCCTCCGAGACGAGACTGAGCCCGCGGTGTTCGTCCCCGAAGTTGCTAAGCAACATGACGTATAAGCTGGCGCGATTGCTTTCGGAGTACTCGTGAGTGCTCGTGCATGTTTCTGATTGGATAAAAAGATTCGGAAACTCTTCGAGTGCTTCAACGAAGAAGATTTGCTAAAACCGGAACTTGTTCCCCCGACTAGGCCTGTCCCGATTGTGCTCGTAAAATGCTGAAAAGTTGCTCACTGGAATGCCAAAAAGTTGCTAAAAAATTGCCAAAAATCCAAAAAGTTGCTCCCTAAATTTCAAAAACTTGCTACCTAAAAGTCCGTCGGAAGTCTTCGGGTGATATTCGTTAACCATCGGAAGTCTTCGGGTGATCTTCGGCAGTCTTCGGATGTTCTTCACCTGTCAATCACTCTAAAACTTTAATAAAACGAACTTTAAAAAATTCTGGCGGATTTTCCGACACTGCCTTTTTTTAAACCTGTGCCTAATTTCCGTTATAATATTAGATAAGGATCGCAATAGGCCTGCGAAACGTTATCAAGTGACAGGTTATTTGTTCAAAACTTGATAAACATGCAATAAATTCGCATAAATTGAAGTTTTCTATCAAGTTGATCACTTTTTCGTGTTTGATATGTGCTGTAAACCTATATTTTGCTCAAAAGTTGCTCAGAAAGGCAAAAGTTGCTCGAGGTTGCTAGAACTGCAGAAAGTTGCTCCAAACACCAAAAGTTGCTCAAAAGTTGCCGAGCACAATCGAGATAGGCCTACCCCCGACTGAGCATAAGATCGGTGAACGAACTCAAGGAGTTCAAGATCCAGGTGAGGCGTTAACTATATTCTCAGCAGCCTGTTTGTTATTTTAAATGTGTTTTTATATTTTGTATTATCTGTTATTTAGTTTTTTGATTTTGTTAAAGTAGTCAGGACTCTGTTTAAACTTGCTATATGTATGCTGAACCAGATGTTCCTGCATAAATATTGAAATAAATAAAAATAAAATAAATAAAGATCCGTGTAGTGTCTCTGATTGGTTGTTACTTGCGCGCGAAAGTTCAAAACTAAGTAGCAACCAAACAGATTCCAGAAACACTACACGGATCCTGACTCGTCCCCAAGCGTCGCTCCTTGTTTGAGCGCGGTGCGCGTGGGGTTGTGGGACTGTAACCATCAAACCCCGCGCTCCCTGTTTTCCCGCTCGCAACGGCGCCTGGGGACGAGGCGGACACGGATCTCTGTAGAGCTACGTCATCAGTATGGAATTTTTCTGGTCGAATCTCAGGCGTATCTCGAGCGGGGGAGAATTGAGTGCGCGAAGAGAAACGTCTGTTTACTCAGTTTGCACGGCTTCATTCATCTTCAAGACTTTCCAATTTAAATGAAAAACTCAAACAGTTACCTTGAGGCCCCGGCACCGTCCTCTTCCACAGTTTCTAAGTTCTCATCCTTTTTAATGGTCGATTTTACGGTCTCAGTCCCAGAACCCCTCGTCCACAGTTCCTAAGTTCTTCCTTTTTAATGGCCGATTGTACGGTCTCAGTAAATTCTTCCCTTTTCTCCTTCACCACACAATCCTCCAGTCCTGCAGTGAAAAACAATTCCCATTTTGCAAATGGTCGCTTGTAAAATGGCCTCCGTTTCTTCACAACAAGTGCAAGAGGTTTTATTAAAGTAGCTTGGCCGTGAGAGACTGGGTAATAGTTATCCCCCTCAAAATTTTCCTCTGCAAAGGCTCGAAGCGATTTTTCAATTGACATCTAATAAAAAAAAAGATCAGTACATATATGATTTTAATAGTACAAACATTGTGAATATTCAAGATACACTGGCATGGACGATGTGACTCCTTCTTGTGGGTTTTCCAAAAAGGTTACCCTCTATTTTATAAACAAATAATTGCTAATTGAATGTGAGAAGTTTCCATAGTGGCAGGAGCCATAATGATTATGGCTCCTGATAGTGGCGAATCCAGACCTGTTTATAAGGTGGGGGCCCGAAATATTTTCTGACCCTTTGGGCCTTAAATTAAGGCGGGTAGGCCTGTCCCGTAAAATGCGGGCCTCCCCTGTATCCGCCAATGATAGTAACTAAATAACTAATAAATACCACACGTTACGTTGGATTATAAATATAAATACAAAACCATGGGATTTCGGGGAAAAGGGTATTATTGGGTTTTTTTATAAACACATCCCCAGGTTTAATTCTCGACTAGTGGAGAGCGGCGCAAAATGTTAGCGAGTAGAAAAAAGCGAGGGACGGTCCCCTTGCCTTTTTCTATTGTGATTAACCCTATTTATACTGTTCTTTTTCTTTTTTTCCTCTTTTCTGAGCTCAAACGTGGAGAATTCGAGAAAACAGCGAGGTGTATTGCGTGACTGAGAAATGTTTCTTCCACTTCCTGTTTCGGCCAACAACTTGGTCATTTCTCAAATTTTGCTTGAATGTTTTCCGGTGTCGAAATTCCTTCAAAATATCTCTTCGCGATCGAGCCAATGCGATCGATCGATATGAGAACCAGACTTTGCGATCAATATGCGTGTCTATCTTTTTAATTTTAATACCATTTCAGGGAAATTATAAACAAATAGACATGCATATATCCGCATATTTATTTTATCATGATCAGGATCGAGTTGCTTTTTATAAACTCGGTACAGTTTACGTATAACATTTCGCATAGTATGTTGAAAATACTCTAGGTTTCCCTGGTACAGTGTATAAAGTGCCCGATTAACGTTGTAGGCGCTTGAGATTTCAAGACATCCAGCGGACTGAGATTTTCCTAGTGCATTTTATAAGCCGAATTTCTCGGAATGTTGTCGTTTAAATTAACCTTCACTTACCGCTGTAGATGATGGGAGTGTTTTCCTCTAAAGCTGGTGAATATACTTGTGTTCCACTGAACAGAAATTAGTTGTATACAAACTGAAATTGGTTTAGTATAAAAATTACACTTTCGCACGGACGGAGATCGCGTGACTTCTTGACTCGTCTCCAGGGCACTCTCTTTACTTCCGGGAGCTTATACAGAATATTGAATGAACAAATAAACTAACCCATATAATATCCGATGAGATGCTGCGCTCAAATGATCATTTTCTATGAGACGTTGAGAAATATCGGTACCTGACTAAAACTCATTATGCATTGCCGCGACATCAAATAGTTCATTTTGCTTTATTATAATACAGCGTCCCCTCCCTGACGAAAATGATAGAAAAGGACTCGATCACACGCAGTTTTCCACGCTACATTTCCACCCGGAAGTAAAGAGAGGGCCCAGGGGACGAGTCAAGAAGTCACGCGATTTCCGTCCGTGCGAAAGTGTAATTTTTATACTAAAGCAATTTCAGTTTGTATACAAGTAATTTCTGTTCAGTGGAACACAAGTATATTCACCAGCTTTAGAGGAAACACTCCCACCATCTACAACGGTAACTGGAGGTTAATTTAAACGACAACATTCCGGGAAATTCGGCTTATAAAATGCACCAGGAAAATCTCAGTCCGCTGGATGTCTCGAAATCTCAAGCGCCTACAACGTTAATCGGGCACTTTATACACTGTACCAGGGAAACCTAAGAGTATCTTCAACATACTATGCGAAATGTTATACTTAAAACTGTACCGAGTTTATTAAAAGCAACTCGATCCTGATCATGATAAACAGTAAATATATAGAGGATATTACACGGCGGCGCGAAGATATGAATTTTATTTTCGAGTGGTAAAATATTGTTTTTACCACTCGAAAATAAAATTCATATCTTCAAGCCACCGTGTAATTTTCTTTTTATTATATAGACAAACGACAAAAGCACAAACTTTATCGCGAACTCTTGCAGCTCGGTGGCTGGACTTTCCGAATTTCTTTCCTTTCGTCTGCACTTGCAAGGAACTCCTTGAATAATTTTAAGTCATATTAAGTTTTTCTTCTTCGTCTTAACATTTTCTAATCCTCAGTGAAACGATTTCATGTCGGCTTCAGTGAATTCCACGAATCTATCGCTCGCCAATTTTCAACCGGAGTTTAGCGGGAAATGACGTCAGCGATATCCTCACTAGTGAGGATATGGAAAATACGCCACTCAGGTCCCGGATGTAGTTTCGTATGAATTTTACGAGTGGTCTATTTTCCAGTAAAACACTCATGTCTATATAATAAGTATTGGTAATCGTATGGATGCGAGTGCAATTAAGGATTTACACTACTCGTGATATTTGAAAAATTCTCTCAAAATTGCACGAGCCTTTAGGCGAGTGCAATTTGAAAGAATTTTCAAACATCACTTGTAGTGTAAATCCTTATTGCTCGAGCTTTCATACGATTACTCATTTATTATATGACTGAGAAAATTACGAACGCGCGCGACCCAGGAACGGTCATTTTGTTGGCTTTTAAGTTTTGAATGAAAATCACGCGGTTTTACGACTGGGCAATTTTGAACAATATTTGCTTCGTACAGAACGTTTTTTTAGTCCTTTAAGCGATAAACCCGTCACAACACAGCTGAAAGCTGGCACTATTTCTGTAGTGCAACGAGGCAGTTGTTAACAAACTCCGAAATCTTCCAGTTTGTGCGAATTTATCGAGCTCACTTTGCAGAATACGCCTCGAGCTTTACGTTATGTCCTCGTAATTCTGCCCAATTTTTCCAAACACTCAGAGATGTACTCAGCCAATTTGTGGTACTTTTGTTCGTGTTAGCATTTTTTGCCTGCTGCTTTAGTTCTTCTACTAAACGCTGCCGCGATTGAAGAGGGGAAACGCTCGGCCATTTTTGACTATTTTCAAAATTACCGTCGGCCCTACGTCACATCCGTTGCCACAGCAACATTAATTTGCACTGCAGTGCAAATTAAAAATTAATGATAAATTTGCCTGCTCTCAGCCAATCACAATGAAAGTAATTTTCTCAGTCCATATAATAAGCCGATATATGCATGTCTGTTTGTTTATAATTTCCCTGAAATGGTATTAAACTAAAAAGATAGACACGCGGATCGCTTGATCATAAAGTCTGGTTCTCATATCGATCGATCGCAATGGCTCGATCAAATTTGAAGAAATTTCGACACCGGAAAACATTTAAGCAAAATTTGAGAAATGACCTACAATTAGTTGTTAGCCGAAACAGGAAGTGGAAGAAACATTTCTCAGTCACGCAATACACCACCACTCCACGACTGAGCTCAGAGAAGAGGAAAAAAAGAAGAAAAGAACAGTATAAATAGGGTTAATCACAATAGAAAAAGGCAAGGGGACCGTCCCTCGCTTTTTTTCTACCCGCTAACATTTGCGCTGCTCCCCACTAGTCGAGAATGTCTTAAACCTGGGAATGTGTTGCCCCATTCTCAGATATTAAAAAAATAATAATAATACCCTTTTCCCCGAAGCCCATGGTTTTGTATTTATATTTATAATTCCAACGTAACGTGTGGTATTTATTAGTTTTTTAGTTACCATCAGTGGCGGATCCGGCGGCCAAGCTACTTTAATAAAACCTCTTGCACTTGTTGTGAAGAAACGGAGGCCATTTCACAAGCGACCATTTGCAAAATGGGAATTGATTGTCACTGCAGGACTGAAGGATTATGTGGTGATGGATAAAAGGGAAGAATTTACGGAGACCGTAAAATCAGCCATTAAAACGGAAGAGGACTTAGGAACTGTGGATGAGGAGGGTTCTTGGACTGAGACCGCAAAATCGACCATTAAAAAGGAAGAGAACTTAGGAACTGCGGATAAGGAAGAGGACTTAGAAACTGCGGAAGAGGACGGTGCCGGGCCTCAAGGTAACTGTTTGAGTTTTCATTTAAATTGTAAGACGTACAAACTGTGTAAACAGACGTTTCTCTTGGTGCGCTTAATTAATTCATCTCCCGCTCGAGAGATACGCCTGAGATTCGACCTGAAAATTTCCATACTGATGACGTAGCTCTACAGAGATCCGTGTAGGAGGGCCCTCGCAGCAGGAGAGGGGTGCGGAGCTAACGCGAACGCGTAAGCGTGAGCCATCTAGGGAATCGGGGACATTCTCCACCGGGAAATTTTGAATTTAAGTCCTCTGAAATGGCTGGAAATGTATTTAAATTAACAAGCGTGGTGCAAATTACAATTTTAATACAAGAATCGACAGAAAAAGAGAGTTATCCACTTTTTCGAAAAGTAATCAGAAAATTTTGTAGATGTTTTCTTTCCAACAGTCAGCAGCCTTCAGTTCCATGTTCATATTACCATGTGCGCTTCTTTGTTGGATATCACAGCATGCAGGATTGAATGTCCCAGGATATCGACAAGAGCTGTAAATAATTCTCCGTTTAAATTAACTATGGCGATATAGTGATATAAAAAATAAATATTTGTTCAGTTTTAATCGCGTCTACTTTGCCAATGGTAATTGCAACATTTGTCCAGCGGTGAACTAGATCAAAAAGAAAATGTTATCACCAGCTTCTGGTAAAAACGTTAACTAGTGAAATGACTTCTGGAAACTTTCATTATTTAGAGAAGTGCCCAGTCCCCCCCCCTGCGCGGTCCTTGCGGAAGTGTCTGAGTGGTTATTGCTCGGCTTTGAATTTTCGCGCGCAAGTAACAGCGAATCAGAGACACTATTCACATAAGACCATAATTTTCACACGGACAATCCTTTATGATTGCCAATTTACCACTGTTTGACTATAACTAATCCGATCGCTGCTATTTTACCTACACTTAATTTTACAAAGCAGTAAATTCGGGCTTACCGCCATTTTTTTTCTCCAAAGCACGGGAACTGTCGGGAAGAGCGGACTAGACCCAGGCCCACTCCGCATCATGGAGCGGCCGCGCATCAATTTTTTTCCAAATCGTGCCGTCTGTCAAGCTAAAACTCGCTTAAGGCCCGATCAAACGGTCACAACATTCATGTTGTGAGATGTTGAGACCATGTCCGGTCTAACGGCCTCAACAACCTCTCAACATTTCAAGAACAAAAGAAATGTTGTGACGATGTTGAGACAAAGTTTAAATCAATTCAAACTCGTCTCAACGTGTCACAACACCTTTCAACATTGTTGAGAGGTGTGGTCAAAACGGTCTCAACATCGGCTCTCAACAAATGCTGAGGGAATGTTGTGACAAATGTTGTGGCCGTTTTGATCAGGTCTTTATTGTGTACTAAGTCATGGCTTTATCTCATGCCTTTGTTTTTGTTTTCTCAAATGTAGTCGTAAAGGTTTTAAGGTCCAAGGTCGCGGATGACCTTGGAGAGCTGGAACTCGGGAAACTAGATCAGGAGTTCTTTAATGACCCGGGCTTGCGTGCATACTGGCCAAGACGGCTCTAGATATCAACATAATGGAAGGTGTTGAAAGTCACAAACTGTGTCTTATATATTCAGTGGTTTATAGCGAACGATTTGTACTAAAAGGCAAGCGAAAACATGAGGTATTCACTGTTTGAATGTGATTTCTTGTGACTATCATATGTTTGTTTTACAGAGGTTTTCAATTGAGTGTCGGAAGTAAACGCGCGTTTGCTTTACTACACTCTCTGATTGGTTCGAAAAACTCGCGCCTTTTTCTTAACCAATCAAATGCCAAACTAATCGTGACTTAGTCGCACGCATTTTCCCGCGCTTGCATGGTGGCGATTACATGTACTTCGGGTTCTGATTGGTTCCTTGTGTTGCTTTCGTCTTTTGTGATTGGCCATAGTAATTGCTTTATTTTTGGTTTTACTGTACACTCAATTGAAAACAGGTATCTGTCTGGATATTTTCGCTGGAAATGTTGGACAGGGATATGTGCAGTCATTGTCAGAAGGCGTTCGGTGCGTGTTTATAACAGAAACGAGACGAAACGACATAAATTTTAATTTTAGTATTGAAAACAGCATGTGACATGTGTGATACCTAGCCGGATTGTCCACTTTTTAAACAGGGTCATGGTTTGAAGACCTCAGCGGCAACCAGCTTCAGTTAAGTACGCCCCCCCCCCCCCCCCCCCCCCCCCCCCCCCCTCGATCATGCTTTATAAGAAGGAACACAGAATTAATTGACATTCTTCTACCAAAAATTTAAAATTTTGCATGCCATGATGTACGATATAGATATGGGAATTATTGCACTGTCTTGCTTGTTTTGAAGGTTGCAGTGGGTGCAGAACTTAAGGCTCGTCCGGTGATTGAAGTTCTCCTGGCGAAACATGCTCAGTTCAAGGTTTGGTATAAAACGAAGGCCATTATTTCCAAAGTGGCGTCGAGAAGTACACGGGGCGCAGTTTTCTTCAAGTGTGTTCGTGTGGATTACGATAAGGAGAAAGGCAAATTGAAACTTTCTGAAGGAGAGATTGCAGGTCATGCTCTTACATCAAACAGAGACGGCGAAGATGACGAAGAGTACAAGGAGACGAAAGAGTACAAGGAGACGATGGTAGGCTTGGAGAGTGAGGATAGTGACTTGTCAGGTAAGTAATATATCAAACACGAGAGACAGTGTTTCATCCGATTTCCAAACACCGAGAAGAGAGTTGAAAATACGACGCGCAGCGGAGTATTTTTGACGAAATTCGAGGTGTTTGGAAAGCCGATGAAACACTGTCTCGAGTGTTTGATATATCTTCTCAATCGAAACAAAAAAACTAAGGAGTAAACGGAGAAATAAAATCGTAAACATCTATTCTAATTAAAGGGACACTGTCCTGATTTTAGCATGATTTTGGGAAGCTCAGAAACATATCTAGATCATAGGAAGTTGATCAATAATGGTTTGATTCTGTAGAATAGCACTCGACAAATGACAGGAACCCATTAGGAAGTGAGGATGACAAACGACAGCGAGGATGGAAATGGATTGCAATATGGATTTTTGAAAAAACGTCAGGATGTCAGTTTTTCAAAGTTTCAAATTTGGCTCGGAAATCTTTGAAATTTTGCAAACATTTTGTTGCAGTATGGAATTTCTTGAAGAAATTGCTTTTATCATTTAGTTAGAGTTTATTAAGTTCTTATTTCATAGATTTAGGGAACATTTCATGCATTTATAACAGTTTTGAGCAAATACGCCGGGACAGTGTCCCTTTAAGACCGGTTTATCCAAACCTCCGACACGCTTATGATTTCCTTTTTTTAACTCGACAAATTATTATATTTAATAATGAGTTTGAGAAGACTATTTACCAAGCATTGTGAATCAGCCGTCGAGTTAATGACCACCCATATTTTTTTCGCCGTGGAACATATTGAAATGACAAATTGGAGAGAAACAAGAGAGGATGATATAAGTCCTTATATGGGTCTCTTCCAATGATAATTTTTTGAAATCTGTTTTTAATTTTCAGTCTATAGCTGAGCTATTTTAAGAGCACTACATGATTGGTCAGTTCGAGTAACTTGATGTCGGAGTCTCGATCAGAAGGAAATAAAAATAACTTTCACAGCATGGAGGGAAACTCAGTATTAATACTGACTCGTCCCCAGTCGTCTCTCTTATCTCCTGTTAATATTTAGCGCGGCCGAGGGGAGCGCAAGGGGTGATGGGAAGGAGGAAAGACGGGAGACGACTGGCAGATCCTGTTTCCAAGATGGCGGACAGAGCAATGGCGGCGTTTTTGATGAAATAGGCGCTATTAAAAGAGAATGCTTTCCGCCGTCCTTTGAAGCTAAAATCTGCTCTGCCGTAAACAATCGCGAGGTTTTGTTTACAGTCAAAGTCTTATTTGCACACCACACAACTCTTCTACGCAGTTCTACGACGTTTGCCGTTTACTTCTGGTACAGAGACCTCAGACTAACTAGATCGTTTCCAAAATACTTCCCTTAAGCGTCTACGAACTTGTATTTATTTTCTCATTTACACGAGAAAGTCAAACTTCAACTGAAAGCTACGTTAAACGTCTGTTTCCTTTCGCTCTGTGGTGTCCTACAGTTTCCTGTGGAAGTGTTGTGATTATTTGGGTCAAGGGGTCAAACTGATCATGACAGCTAAATTTAAAATCTCATATTTTCAAGGATCCGCACTTCAGGCCTTTATATCTCTCAATGAACTTACTGCCGAAAAGTTGTAGCCTTTGCAGTGCCAATTTATTCTGGAAACGAGCGGCTCAGCTAAAATTGCAAAACCCGGCCAGGAATATAAATTACGTAGCATTCGCGGCACTCAAATCACACAGAGAAAAATGACTCGCACACTTACACGACGACACATCAATATTGTAATACAAAATTAAGGTTTAATTTAGGGATCCATACCTCTCAATAAATACAAAAATCATACTTCCTCTCTTCAAATGTTCAGCGCGCGTTTCTGCTTGTAAGCTTATGTCGTCGAAGGGTTGTAAACATCGCGAGTAACTCGACTTTAGCAAGCGTCTTGACCGGTTCGCTGATGTTCTATTAAATACACCCGTAAAAAATGCCTTTCTAACGGCCAGACATCACTGAAACTTCGTCAACTACGCCATTCCACAACTCTGAGTGCATGGAAAAGAAATAATCGAAGAAAAACGGCCTCGCGCAACTTTCGACTCTTGGCACAACTTTTCGACACAGGATCTGCCAGTCGTTTCTCTCCTTCGCTTTCCTCCTTCCCAGCATCCCCCGCGACTTGCGACTCCCAACAAAGGACTTCTCTTCTCGTTAATATTAACAGGAGACAAGAGAGACGACTGGGGACGAGTCAGGTATTAATAGATTTTCAAACAGTTATCACGGGGTATGGGGAATCCTTCTCTTATAGATCATCCTCTTTTGGAGAAAAACAATCTTAAACCAAATCCGCTTTCAAGATGGCCGCCATCTTGAAAGCGGAGTAGACCCTGGGAACGAGGTTGATCTTAACTATCATTATGAGAAGTGGGAGCCTCTGCTTCCTCTCGTTTCTTTGTAGACTGCAGTCACCCAGATTTTGATCCCCCTTTTAATAAGCAGCTTAATTTGTAATTTTACTGTCTAAGGTAGTTTTCGTTTCCCTTTTTTTCCTTTTAATTGGCTCTATTTAGTTGTTATTTTTTTTATTTTTTTTTGGCGTTTGTATAGATTGTTTAATAAGTATGTTTTGTAACTTAGTGTCATGTCTTTGTGTTATCGTCTTACGCTTATAAGCTTTAAAAATAAATAAAATACAAAAAAAAAATCCTATTTTGAGGGAGATGATTCGTCAGTGTTACTCGATCACTCGAGAACAACCACCTCTGTTAGAGCAAAAAGTGTTTTTTTTTATTGTAAAACTAAGAAGATTCTTCACGTCTGAAAACACAATGGATAAAAAGTCAATGTTCTTGTTTTAAAAAGGCAAATGTTCATTTACTTTACTATCAGATTCTCTAACAGAAGACGATGTTAAGAAACTGGAGATTATCAAGAAAGCGGTGTTAATTCCTGAGAAGAACAGAGAAAAGCGTAAACAGCGGGTGAAAAGTATCTACAATGGGTAAGTGTTACCTACAAACTTATGCAACAGTCAAACGCATTGTTTAGTGAATCAGTGACGTGTAGTGGAGTATTTTGCTTCCTTTAATTATAATTAAGTGAAATCAACATATCTTAACCCTTTCACAAAAATTGAGTCATCAGTTAAGCTAGCTTTAATAAGGTGTTTCTAACTTTTAAATGCTCTGCAGTGGATGAAACCCTAGTGTGTGACTATTCAAATGAAAGCTATTGAGCAGTACTTTCATGTGGTACTGTTTGTTATACTGCACATGATGGTTCTAACTAATGAGTCCTAGGCCCCGTCCACACTACGCCGGATAAATTTGAAAACGCAACTTTTTTGTTACGGTTAGGCCTACCGTCCACACTAATCCGGATAAATTGTCCACCGAAAACGGAACTTTTCGAAAACGCTCTTCAAAGTGGATAAATTTGAAAACGCCGGCTTTGCGTTTTAGTGTGGACGGAAAACATTTTGAAAACGGGACTTTTAGAAAACGCTGACGTCACGATAATCATGTGATTTCTCTGCCCGAGTCTTCCTCGAACATAAATCCAAAAATGGCGGCAGACATGGTGATTGCCATGTTTGCTTTCGTTAATATCGTCATTGAGTGCTTGTTTAGTGTTGAACATCGCGCTCTTTAATACTTTAGCTTCTTCGGCTGATGGGTACTGCTCTTTGTATTTTTCTAGGATTTCTTGATACTTATTTTGGCAAGATTCCCTGTCGATATTTTCCATCGATTTTGAAGCTTTGAACTCAATTGCTAAGTTCAACAATAATTCCACCTCGTCATCAGACACGAAAAGTAGTCACTTTTGTTGTTTTCGTCAGATTTCTTCTTCTTTGGGCCGTTAAGTCTGTGGATGAAACCCAAGTGTGTGACCATTCAAATGAAAGCTATTGAGCAGTATTTTCACTGTTTAATTTGTTTATCGATATTGTGCAAAAGATGAATTTTAAACTTGGGTGCTCTTGGTAATGGAAAGGTTAACAGCCATTTCCTATTCATGACTTGACAGTTTGAAGACTTATTGATGAAAGACCCAGAGAAGAAGTTGTACCTTGATGAACCTTTTACTCCTGGAGACCGCGACTTTCTTCAAAGCATTTATTGTCCTGCTCTTCCGGCAACCAGTCCATTGTTGATCTTCCGCCATCTTTTAACTCTGAGAAGATTCAGGGATATGCAATAGTTCTTAAACAGATAGATGGTAAGATCTTCGACGCGTTTTGTGTAAATACTGTATAACGAGAGAGGATGATCTAAGAGAAGGATTCTCCGTGCCCCATGTCATAATTTTTTGAAATCTATTAATAGTTTCGCGCCATGCTGTGAAAGTTATTTTATTTCCTTCTGATGGAGGCTCCGACATCACGTTACTCGAAATTATCAATCAGGTAGCGCTCTTAAAATAGCGCCGGGCAGCTATGGACTGAAAATTATAAACAAAATAGATTTCAAACAGTTATCTTTGGAAGAGACTCGTGTATGGGGGGAATGCTTCTCTTAGATCATCCTCTCTTTTCTATAATTAATATTTCCTCAGGGATATCCGGTGGTAAAAGTTCTCAAGGGAGATATTACACAATGGGGGAGGGAGGGGGGGGGGGGGCGGGGGTAGATATACTGTAGCTGCGGAAAGGAAATGATATCGTGATATCGATCATGGACCATCATGGCCTAGAAATGTGCACATCTTAGCTACTTGATGGTAATTTTGCTATCTGAGATCGGTATACGGAGTCCACATTACGGTTGAAATTGTAAAGTACCGCGCGGGTAGTTACATTTTGGGACCTTTTAGCAATTTTTCGTGCAATTTGTAATTGTTAAGTGTAACACACACAGAAATGAACATGTCTCAGCAATGGTTTCGAAAATAAGCAAAAAAATTGCGAGACAAGTTCCACGAAAATTTTCCTAGTTCAGCAGCGCCCTTAAAATTTGTTGTTTGTTTTTACTGTCAATCGTTTTCCTAAATAGACAATATTCCTATTCTCACGGTTCGACTGGAACTAGTTTGCATTGGAGGCTCATGCGGGGTAATCTTTTCACAAATGCAATTATTTTTAATGATATTCACCCGCATGAGCCTCGATTGCAAGCTAGTTCCAGTTCAACCGTGAGAATACGAATATTGTCTATTTGACTCAACAGATTTGTCAGATGAACAGTGGGATGAAATTGAGAAGGCCTGGGAACAGGATCAATGAATGGAGTCAAGAATGTAGTATTAATTATAATAAGCCGAAGCAGGAGCATATCACCCCTGGAGCCTCTATCTATGATGATTTTAAAAGGACAACAGCGTAGTTACACCTTCGGCTATTTTTAGAAACAAAGCAGAACAGCAAAAGTCATTGTATTGTATTGTTTTGTATTGTTTTTGTTTTGTATTGTATTGTAGCAGGAACAATCTCATCGGTTAAACGTGGGTGCGTGGCTCATGACATCATATTTTCGCGGCAAAAATGATTCTAAAAATAGCTCAAGGTGTAACTCCGCCGGCATAGGCCCAATAAGGGAGATGGAGGCTCCGGGGTAATATGCTCCTGGCCGAAGTCACTGTGATAGTGTTTTGCGTGAATGTGAAATACAAAAAAGAACAGTTTGATTATTTAACGCACGGTTTAATTGGGATTAAAGAAAAGAAAATCTGCGCCTTTTTGTTTGCATAGCCTGATGCAAATATGAGTGAGTTTCGTTGAAATCGAAGTTCCTTATGCAGACTTTCCGGTTGTCGTAAAATCGTTCCTGTGTGCAGTGCATAAGGCTATGCAAAAACGCGCGTTTTCAAGTTATTAATTATTTAAATAATCGAAAATATGTTTAAGAAGCGACTACTCTGTCCTGTCGCACTTTGTAATACCTGAAGCACTTTGTAATAGCATTTGTCACATTTTGTAATAGCTGTCGCACTTTGTAATAGCATGTAATAGCACTTGTCACATTTTGTAATAAAATAGCTGTCGCACTTTGTAATAAAAAGGCCGAGTAATACAGGTAAGATTTTCAGTCTTGTCGCGCAACAGTGTTTTTTTTCTTGCCGTCGTAGCGTAATAACCGCATCGAAAACGATACGGTTACAAATGAAACCGTGTCCGTGTAAACGGGGTGTAAATGAAATAAGCAACACCAGGGGGGGGGGGGGGGGGAAGAGACAGGGCCTGGGACCGAGAACCATGCTCTCACAACTTGCAAAGCGATCAATTTCGTTTTGGTCAGCGGTGTTTTCTTTAAGGCTTCTTTTCGCGCGCAAAATTCCTTAAAAATGGGACGGCAAAGAAATATGCAAAACACTCGTGCAGAATATTGTATTACTAATTAAACCTATTGTTTGTGACGTTCTGGTTGTCGTCGCGGTCGTGGTTGCGTCTTAAAAACGCAAAACTTGAGGAAGAAGTTTATCTGGTTTAAAGGATCACAAAGTGAAAAAATACAATAATCATTCATACATCAGTACGCACTTCCATCGCCTCATCGGCCGTGTTTTTCTAGCTTTTCTTCTGGCTTTACACAACTTCTACGCACGTGCAGATTATGAATCCGCTGGCTAACGTTGTGAAGATTGCTTTGCAAGTTGTGAGAGCATGGTTTGGATTTGATTTAAGAGAATGTATGGGAAGTAGCTCCCCCCCCCCCCCCCACCCCCCCACCCCCCCCCCCCCCCCCCCCCCCCCCCCCTCCGAGCAACACTAATTACAAACTGACACATATTTAGCAATCCTTGCCCCAATCTCGTTTCCAGATCCTCTGTTTCTTTTGGTCACGTGGTTGGCGAAAACGAGGCTCTGGTCTTAGCCGTTACCAGATGTCCGAAAATTCCGGACATTCATTCATTAATTCGTGTTGCGCATTCATTTTTTATCAGCCACTGAAAAAATTCGTTATTTTTTCCTTGCTACCAGGGCTACTCGTTTCCGGCGCAAAGCAAAAAAAAACCAGGAGCTCTGGGAACGAGGATGTCCTTGCCCAAAATATTATCACAGCTTTAACCTTTTACCGGGTCGGAGTGTGTTCCTGCAGCGGATGTTATGTTCTTGAAGAAGTGCAAGAACTTTGTCGATTGTTGAAAATGAGCATTCCAAAAATACTATTCTATGCTGCAGAAACTAGAATAAGCTCTGGTGTCTGTGCCACTATCGGGTGCACTGAGACTTAATCGTTTACCTCTACTTGTCGATATTGTGATATATTTTTTAATGTGCTATTAAACAGAGATAATGCGTGCTAGATGATTTATGATTTGAAAAATACACCTCCCCTCTCAAAGTCCCCTCCCCTCGGCCTGACTCAAATGGTCTTGAAAAAATAAGTCCCCGTGGCTTAACGGAGTTTTTTACATTTGGCACGCGAAGGGCAGTTTTTTGGGAGGGATTTCACCGTACGGAAAAGATGGCGACTGGTACATTTACCCATAATTCTTAGCGCACGAAACCCCCAAAAACGCTCATAAAAAACGCACAGAAAAGTTCTAAAAAACTTCAAAACCTAGCATACACAATGTCGTTAGTACAGGGACGAATTTCGCAAAAAATATGGCTTTCTATGTGTCTATTGGCTGTGTTAGGTTCGCAAGGTATTGTTGTAAAATGTACAGCCGCCATCTTTTTCCGTACGGTGGATTACACATGTGCTATACGCTTGACTGCTTTCTTGTCTTAATCTCAGTCATTTCTTGTCACACATTGCTTCTTTTTGCTATGTCGTGGGAAGAACCGTTGTCAATCTCGTCCCGAGGGCCCACATCGCGAAGTTCTTGGTGCTGACCAAAAGAATCGCAGGCTCTGGTGACGAGATTGAACCGTTGTGTGACGAGCTGAAATAAATTAAATAATTGCTGGAAGGGAAATTCAATTTCCTCCGAATATGGCTTTTATCACACGCCTGAATAACAAACAAAATATGTTACAATATTCTATTTGCTTTATTCCTGTGTCGAAGACAACAGCAGAAAACTAGAGTGCGAGCGGCAGTCTCTCTTTCAGTTTCCGATAGCGAGCGAGAGCGGAGATCGAGCGCGAAGCGCGAGCGCGCGAGCCGTCTAATCGTAAACAGGAAAGGCGCACACACAGATGTTGGGAGACTAAGGCCCAGTTCATACGCCGTACTTCACATGAGCCGAATCGAATTTGATGAATTAAAATCATGTGAGGTACTGCGTCTGAATCAATTCGGAAGGGCTGAATCAATTCGGATCGGCTCAGCCGTTCTTCCCGCCTGGCTCAGTCGAGAATAACGGCTGTGGACCGGCTTTGATTCAGACGCCGAACTTCACATGAGCCGAAACAAATGCATTCAAATTCCCCACGGTCAGGCCAAAAAAGAAGGCAAATGCCCCACCCCCGGGCTCATTAGTTCTCAAGTTTAAAATCAATGCAAAGATTCAAAACACAGATAAATATAAATATTTGTCTTTTATATAGCCACTGAACAGACATAAAACGGGCAAAAACACCTTTAATGGGCACTGCTGGAATTGACTGACGCATTAGGATCGGATTGAATAGATATAGAGGGAAGTTTTTGAAGCCGTTTAAGACACTCGGAGGGCTTCGCCTCGTGTTGTTATACCTGATAAAACACGGCTGCTCCTTTTTTAAACTATTCTCACTGCATACATATAAGTAGCGCATCAAGGTAAATTTATTTAATCCATCAAATTCCACCGTGATTGAGTGGCATTGGGCGTGCATGATGCTTTGCGGCTACTTTATTTAAATCCCCGGCGTTTGCTTCGATCATTGTCACTTTTGCCGGCGTTCCTGTGGAGGTAAGGTTTTTCGCCCCACCCTCCTCCCCTTGTGCCGGTTGACGGGCGACCCTCTTTGACTGCTGCATACCTACTGCCACAGTAGTCGCGGATTCCTCCATAACTTAGCTAACCGTGATGTGGTAATAGGTATGCAGTGAGAATAAATTACTGTACTACCAGCATTGATTTCGATTATTAATAGCGAGTATATTTGTCTCAAGGCTGACATCGAGACAATCACCTAAACATGTGCAACATAGCTAATCAGTCCGTAATTCTGCATTTTACTTTTAGAATGATTTCCTTTAGTGAGAGAAAAAGGAAAACTAGGATCTCAAAAACATCAAGTAAAGTAGTTTGATATTAGTTGTAATACAGTTGAACCTCGCTATCTCGAACTCGGTTAACTCGAACACCCCTCTATCTCGAACTCAAACCCATTCCCCTTGCCCTTGTTTTTCAGTCATTCACTGTCGGCTCTCTCGAACTTTATCTCGAACTGTTTTCCATTCCCTTCGAGTCAGTTCGACTAGCGGAGTTGAACTGCATTGTCAAATATGTTTGACCATGTGTTTGTCTATTCTTCAGTCGTTACTGAAACAAAACTAAGTAAATCATCAAATTGCAATGGACCTCTTATTTAAAACCATAATCGTAACCATAATCTCACTGTCACACTTTGTAATACCCTGCATGTTGCTGCAACTTGCAACACGGATGGTAATACGCGCAAAAACACTTTTCAACTTGCAACGCAACAATTTTGCGCGACAAGTTGAAAGACTGAAAATCTTGCCTGTATTACTCGGCCTTTATTACAAAGTGCGACAGCTATTTTATTACAAAATGTGACAAGTGCTATTACAAAGTGCGTCAGGTATTACAAAGTTCGATAGAGTACAGAGTAGTCGACTGATTGCTTCTTAAACCTTATTCAATTAATAACTTGAAAACGCGTGTTTTTGCATAGCCTTATGCACTGAACAAGGGAATGATTTTACGACAACTGGAACTGAAGTTTGCATAAGGTTCACCTTCGATTTCAACGATACTCGATCGTATTTACATCAGGCTATGCAAACAAAAAGGCGCAGATTTTATATTTCTTTTATGACAATTTAACCGTGCATTGTATCAAAATGTTAACTTAAAACACTTTTTTGCAATTCGCATTCACGCAAAACACTATCGGTTTCAAAGTGATTTCGGCTTAATATAATTAATACTGTATTCTTGACTCCATTTATTCTGGCTCGGCCCAGGCCTTCTCGATTTTGTCCCACTGTTCATCTGACAAATCTGTTGGGTCAATTTACGAAAATGATTGACAGTTAAAACAAACAAACACATTTTAAGGGCGCTGCTGTACTAGGCAAATTTTCGTGCAACTTGTCTCGCAATTTTTTTCACAGTTGTTTGGCCTTTTTTTTTCGAAACCATGGCGAGACATGGTCATTACAAATTGCACGAAAAATTACCAAAGTGTAACTAATTTACAATTTCAACTTTATTTGGACTCCGTATACCGCCCTATCTCAGATAGCAAAATTATACCATCAAGTAGTTAACATTTGCAAATTTCTAGGCCATGATGGTCCATGATCGATATCACGATATCATTTCCTATCCGCGGCTACAGTATATCTACCCCCGCCCCCTTCACCGCTCCCCCCCCCCCCCCCCCGCCTCCGTAGGTAATACCACATCTGGTAATACCCCTTGTGTAATATCTCCCTTGAGGACTTTTACCACCGGACATCCCTGAGGAAATATTAATTATGATCTAAGAGAAACATTCCCCCATATACGAGTCTCTTCCAAAGATAATTGTTTGAAATCTATTTTGTTTATAATTTTCAGTCCATAGCTGCGCTATTTTAAGAGCGCTGCCTGATTGGTCAGTTCGAGTAACGTCATGTCGGAGCCTCGATCAGAACAAAATAAAAATAACTTTCATAGCATGGCGCGAAACTATTAATAGATTTCAAAAAATTATCATGGGGCACGGGAAATCCTTCTCTTAGGTCATCCTCTCTCGTTATATAGTATTTACACAAAACGTGTCGAAGATCTTACCATCTATCTGTTTAAGAACTATTGCATATCCCTGAATCTTCTCAGAGTTAAAATTTGACAGATCAACAACGGACTGGTTGCCGGGAGAGCAGGACAATAAATCCTTTGAAGAAACTCGCGGTCTTTAGAAGTAAAAGGTTCATCAAGGTACAACTTCGTCTGTTCTTTCATCAATGCATCTTCAAACTATCAAGTCATGAATAAAAAATGACTGTTAACCTTTCCAGTACCAAAGTCATCAAGCTAGAGCACCCAAGTTTAAATTTCATCATATATTTTGCACAAATGATAAATTTGGTGGCGCGCGGGTGATTTGAAGCCCAAAATGGCAGAGATTTGTAGCCAGTTTTTTCGTTAACACCGAAATAATTTTACTTTGTTTTCAACACATTTTCGGTTTAGATTATTTTCCCATCAATTTAATGGTAATTTGTTGATTTATTTGTAAATAGCTTCACTTATAAAGGAAGCAACATTCTCCAAATAACAAATAGAAAACGTTTTCAGTGTTTCCATAGAGTTAAGTAACTGACGAGTGAAGTTTGGGAGAACGAGAAATGCTGTTGAAACACGAGCCGCAGGCGAGTGTTTCAACAGCAATTTCGAGTTCTCCCAAACTTTCACGAGTGTTACCATATATAGCTCTATGGAAACACAGGGAAAACGTTTTCTATTGTTTTTATGAAATAAAAGCACGAAGCAATTGTCTATGTTTCCATAGAGTTATGGTAAATGGTTTTGAGCCAATCAGAGCACGCGTAGTATCTTGTTTATTTCATAAATGCATGTATGGTAAATATGCACCACAGTCATTCGCTAAACAATGCATTTGACTGTTGCATAAGTTTTTAGGAGCCTGCTCTAAGTATAAACATAAATTCGGTTGTTCTTCATACTTACCCATTGTAGATACTTTTTCACCCGCTGTTTACGCTTTTCTCTGTTCTTTTCAGGAATTAACACCGCTTTCTTGATAATCTCCACTTTTTTTAAATCGTCTTCTGTTAGAGAATCTGAGATAAAGTAAATGAACATTTATTTTTAACAAGAACATTGACTTTTTATCCACTATGTTTTCAGATGTGAAGAGACTTCCTAGTTTTACAAACAATCAACACTTTTTGCCCTAACAGAGGTGATAGTGTATTAAATATAATGTTGTTCTCGAGTGATCGATTAACACTGACGAATCATCCGTCAAAAGAGGATGATCTAAGAGAAGGATTCCCCGTGCCCCATGATAATGTTTTGAAATCTATTAATAGTTTCGCGCCATGCTATGAAAGTTAACTTTATTTCCTTCTGATCGAGACTACGACATCACGTTACTGGAACTGACCAATCAGGTAGCGCTCTTAAAATAGCTCAGCTATAGACTGAAATTAAAAATAGATTTCAAAAATTATCATTGGAAGAGACCCATGTATGGAGGAATGTTTCTCTTAGATCATCCTCTCTTGTCTCTCAACAATTTGTCATTTCAATATGTTCCACGGCGTAAAAATATGGGTGGTCATTAAGAAAAAACGATTCCTACGCGATGACTGATTCACAATGCTTGGTAAATAATCTTCTCAAACTCATTAATAATTCATCAAGTTAAAATAAAGGAAATAATAACCGTGTCGGAGGTTTGGATACCCAGTCTTAATTAGCATAGATTTTAACGATTTTATTTCTCCGTTTACTCCTTAGTTTTTGTTTTGTTTTAGTTTCACTCGAGATAGTGTTTCATCGGCTATCCAAACACCTCGAATTCCGTAAAAAATACAGTGGAAACCGTTTAATACGGACACCAAAGGGACATGAAAAAGTGTCCGTATTATCCGGGTGTTCGTATTAAGCGGGCTGATATAAGAGAAAATATGTGTCGTCGGGACAAAAAAACTGTCCGTAATAAGTGGGTGTCCGTATTAACGAGTGTCCGTAAAGCGGGGTTCCACTGTACTCCGCTGCGCGTCGTATTTTCAACTCTCTTCTCGGTGTTTGGCAATCTGATGAAACACTGTCTCTCGTGTTTGATATATTACTTACCTGACAAGTCACTCTCCAAGCCTACCATCGTCTCCTCGAACTCTTTGTCGTCCTCTCCGCATCTTGTCCGATGCAACATCATGACCTGCAATCTCCCCTTCAGAAAGTTTCAATTTGCCTTCATCCTTATCGTAATCCACACGAACACACTTGAAGAACACTGCGCCCCGTGTGCTTCTCGCTGCCACTTTTGAAAGAATGGCCTCCTTTTTATACTTTACCTTGAACTGAGCATGTTTAGCCAGGAGATCATCAATCCCCGGAATCCCCGGCGGGAGAGCCTCAAGTTCTGCACCCACTGCAACCTTCAAAACAAGCATGACAGTGCAATAATTCCCATATCTATCGTGCATCATGGCACGCAAAATTTAAATTTTCACGGTTAACTTGTGATATTTGCATAACAATACAGTTGAACATAGAAGCGAGGTAATTTCAGGCACAAGCTGCAAAATATCGTGTTTTTCCAACCTCGTTCCCAGAGTCTATCTTCTTCCCGCCAAACGCCATCGCGTTTGGCGGGAAGAAGAGAGACCCCCTTCAACTCTTTTAGTATAAGGACAGTTTTTAAATAGAGAACAACTAGCAATTCTTCTTCTCGTTTACGTTGTTTTTAGAAAAAATGTTTTCTCTATTTATAAAGAGTAGATTCGCATGAGCAACAGAGAGATCGTTTTACGATCTTTACGGCAAAATTTAACTATAAGAGTTGCATATGTAGTTCTTCTCTGTTTTTTTCTCTGGCCAATCACAAAAGACGAAAGCAACACAAAGAACCAACCAGAACTCGAAGCAAATACAATTGTAATCGCCGCCATGCAAGCGCGGGAAAATGCGTGCGACTAAGTCACAATTAGTTTGGCATTTGATTGGTTAAGAAAAAGGCGCGAGTTTTCAGTCGAACCAATCAGAGAGTGTAGTAAAGCAAACGCGCGGTTTACTTCCGACACTCAATTGACAACCGCTCTAAAACAAACATATGATATAGTCACAACAAATCACATTCAAACAGTAAATACCTCATGTTTTCGCTTGCCTTTTAGTACAAATCGTTCGCTATAAACCACTGAATATATAAGACGCAGTTTGTGACTTGCAACACCTTTCATCCTGTCGATATCTAGAGCCGTCTTGGCCAGTATATCTCGCAAGTCCGGGTCATTAAAGAACTCCTCATCTAGTTTCCCGAGTTCCAGCTCTCCAAGGTCATCCGCGACCTTGACCTTCACGTTGATACATTTTGCTGCCTCCAAGCCAAACTTTACAACACTACGTTTGAGAAAACAAAAACACAGACATGACATGCATGGCTAGTACACAATAAGCGAGTTTTAGCTTGACAGACGGCACGACAAAAATGTGGACGGCCGCTTCATGATGCGGAATGGGCCTGGGTCTAGTCCGCTTTCCGACAGTTCCCGTGCTTTGGAGAAAAAAATGGCGGAACACATTTGAAGGTAAAATAGCAGCGATCGGATTAGTTATAGTCAAGAGTGGTAATCATAAGGATTGTCCGTGTGAAACCCTCTCCTGCTGCGCGGGCTCTCCTACGGATCTCTGTAGAACTACGTCATCAGCAACCTCGTCCCAGGGCCATCTCCGCTTTCAAAATGGCGGCGGGCTCGCGATTAGCTAATTTTGTGGTCACGTGACCTGCTGTTCGCCAGGTCTTCTTCGCGCCGCCATTTGAACGCGAGAAGACTCTGGGACGAGGTTGCGTCATCAGTATGGAATTTCAGGTCGAATCTCAGGCGTATCTCTCGAGCGGGGGATGAATTAATTAAGCGCACCAAGAGAAACGTCTGTTTACACAGTTTGTACGTCTTAATTCATCTTCAAGACTTTCCAATTTAAATGAAAAACTCAAACAGTTACCTTGAGGCCCCGGCACCGTCCTCTTCCACAGTTCCTAAGTTCTCTTCCTTTTTAATGGTCGATTTTACGGTCTCAGTCCCAGAACCCTCCTCATCCACAGTTCCTAAGTCCTCTTCCTTTTTAATGGCTGATTTTACGGTCTTAGTAAATTCTTCCCTTTTCTCCATCACCACATAATCCTTCAGTCCTGCAGTGACAGTCATTTCCCATTTTGCAAATGGTCGCTTGTAAAATGGCCTCCGTTTCTTCACAGCGAGTGCAAGAGGTTTTATTAAAGTAGCTTGGCCGTGAGAGACTGGGTAATAGTTATCCCCCTCAAAATTTTCCTCCGCAAAGGCTCGAAGCGCTTTGTCAATTGGCATCTAATAAAAAAAAGATCAATACAAACAATATGAATCTGGACGATGTGACTCCTCCTTGTGGGTTTTCCAAAAAGGTTGTCCTCTATGTCATAAATAAGTTATTGCAATGTGCCTCCCAGAGCGGACTTAGACCTATGGGTCCTCTGGTCCTCCTGCTAATTGAATGCGAGAAGCGAGTAGTTAAATACAAAACCACATGGGCGCTTCGGGGGAACAGATATTTGGAGGGCAATATTTGTATCTGAGAATGGGAAACACATATCCCGGGACACATTATCATATAGGACACTATAGTACATATATATCGCTCATATAGAGAAACACCCCGGCATTTTTTTCGTGAATGTCCGGTTAACTAGTACAGTGTGGTTAGCTGGCTCCGTCAATTCCAAGCCCGCTCATCCCCCACCCCCCCCCCCCCCCCCCCGGGCATTTGTCGGGCATTTGTCATTTTTTTGTCAGAAGGTTGAAAATGCCCCACGGTGGGGTCAGCTTACATGCACAAAAGCAGTGCAAATGCCCGACCCACGGGACAAGTTCAAAAACCTTTTTTTTGAGAGGATCGAGGAATTTAAAAATCTAAATTCCAAGCAGAACTATTAATGATGGACACTATAATTGTTCACAAATACATAGCTCTTTGCGGGACTCAAACGAGGTTTAATATCAACTCAGTTATGATATTTTTCTATCGGGGGCAATCAGGAAATTTTAAATAAACAACAAAACGTGTACGTCTTTTAAAATACGAAAGATCGCGTTGCCTTTGACAATGCCCCACCCCCGGCTGCCCGGTTATAGCAAATGCCCCACCATAGGGATGGAAAAGTTGTAAAATGCCCGACAAATGCCCCGGGGGGGGGGGGATGGTCGGGCTTGGAATTGACGGTGCCATAATAGCGAGTGGAAAAAGACGGTCCCCTCGCTTTATACTGTTTTTTTTTTAATTCTTCCGAGCTGAGCTCAGACGTCATGGGATGTATTGTGTGACTATACGAAATGTTTATTCCACTTCCTGTTTCACTCTTGGCCAAGGCCTACAATTAGGTCATTTCTCAAATTTTGCTTGAATGTTTTCCGGTGTCGAAACTGATTCCTTTAAATTTCTGTACCCGATCGACACATTGCGATCGATCAATATGAAAACCAGACTTTGCGATCAAGCGATCAATATGCGTGTATTTCAGTGAAATTATAAACAAACAAACATGTATCGGCATATTCGACATATTCATTTTGTTTATCATGATCAGGATCGAGTTGCTTTTTAGATTAAAACTCGGTACAGTTTACGTATAACAATTCGCATAGTATGTTGAAAATACTCTTAGGTTTCCCTGGTACAGTGTATAAAGTGCCTGATTAACGTTGTAGGCGCTTGAGATTTCGAGACATCCAGCGGGCATTTTATAAAATACCGAGATTTTCCTTGTGCATTTTATCAGATTTTATAAGCCGAATTTCCCGGAATGTTGTCGTTTAAATTAACCTCCACTTACCGTTGTAGATGATGGGAGTGTTTCCTCTAAAGCTGGCGAGTATACTTGTGTTCCACTGAACAGAAATTACTTGTATACAAACTAAATTACTTTAGTATATAAAAAATACGCTTTCGCACGGACGGAAATCGGGCATATACTTTGACTCGTCTCCAGGGCCCTCTCTTTACTTCCGGTCTCGAGCCGGAAGAGCCCTTGGAACGAGTTTACATAAAACTGTCCGGAAACTCAGCATTGGAGCAAAATTAATGATTCTGTGCTTGCTACGGCGGTGGAAGACTGGATTGGGATATGTCTATAAACTAGTTTACTTTGTCCATCTGATGCCGAGCTATTTTATTTTTACATAGCGGCAGCATAGACCAGTTTCTTGGCCTTTTCGAAGCTACATATAATGCTCTTGCTATACGCTCTCTTTAACCCTTTTTTGGAGTCTTATACACATCAAAGCCATTGTGACGTCATCAATTAACACGTGACGAGATTAGTTTGACACGCATCTGATGCAGAAAGGCCGGGATCTTTGTAACCGTGCATCAATTTTGGAAATCTAACAAATTCTTCCAGAGTTATGCTGGGAAAACCTGTTCAATTTTTGTTGAAAAATCAGTGCCAAATTTGGCTCTCGCATCCAACATACTTCCAGGTTCATTTTTCAGCTCCCTTAAAAGGTTAGGTCAAAACTTTTCCAGCTGATAGGAAGTCATCAAGAAAAGAAAGGGGAGTAAAAGGAAAGGAAAGAGAGAAGGAAAATATATGCTGTGCTGTGTTGTGTTGTGTTGTGTTGTGTTGTGCTTCTAACGAATCATATAATAGCCGCACTGCAACGAGCTACAGACATTTCCCACAACCTTGCTTTACAAACTAAAGACATGCACACGGCATTCAACTAACCGCATACCTTTCGTAATCACCTTTAATGACTCATTTGCTCATATAATCTAATATCAATAAACATTACAGCTTGCTGCTAACTTCGGATCGCTGTAAAAAAGTCTTCGGCCGACACCCACCTATTGTTGCATTCAGACGTACTATTTACACACTTTACCTTTAATACTCATACTCATCTACAATGTACATGATACGTTGTAATTTACAATACATCAGTAGGAGAAACCAAGAAACGTTTGAATCGATTTAACATCGAAGAACTGTTGACAAATTTAACACTAAATCCAAACCCACAACAGTTTCCGAACACTTTCTTTCTACTCCTAATCATACTGCTAACGACATGCAACTTATTCCTATCGAAAACATATTTTCCTCTAGAGACTCTAGTCGTAAAGCCAGGGAACCAACCTTATTATTCAAGCTAAAACACTTGAACCTTTTGGCCTAAATGTCCGCGATGAAACTTTCTAAACAAACATGTATTCCCTGTCAATTAATCTATTTAGTTTTCACAGTGGCCTAAACTGACTCGTAAAAATACCCAGCCGTATTACACACACAATATGAAACTTGACCAGTGAGTTGTTGGGCTGACAAAATCGTAAACCTCGCACCCTTGCACGAAGAATTAACCTGTCATGTCCTTCCATATTCTGAAAGTTAGAATTAAAACACTTGCATGCATAGAGGTTGGCGACTTCAATTTTGTTTTCCTTTCAACAATTAGTGAAAGCAAATGTCTTCCGCTAAATCTTTACGATTTACAAATTTATGGCACAAGGCGTCGCTTAACACCCGGTAAGTGGCAGCTGAACCGTTTTCCTGTTTCCAGCACAATAACATTCGACGTGCCTTTTCAGCTAATTCCGGCCATCTTGTATCAATTCCATCAAGTTTTGCTTGAGTAATTTCAGGCGACGCCCAAGGATCGTCCAAGACGTACTAATGGAGTTGGACAACTCCTCCAGTTCATCATCAGTCGGAGTGCCTTCTTTCATACGTTTCCTAAGGACGAAATAAAACATGTTTAAGAGATCTAGATTTCACGTGCACGTGGGAGACGTGGTGCATGGTCTGATGGTTAGCGCTTGGGTTTTGTGGGTCAGGTCCCATTTTCTGTTCATTTTTAAAACAACTGAACTCCTTTTTCGCATTGCGTTGGAGATTTTTCCTCTTATCTTTGACTTCTTGTGTGGTCCTCAAAGTCTCTCCGACGGCGTTTACGGCCGCAGCAATATCCTCCCAAACCTGTTTTTTTACTAGTAGTAAATTTGCTTTGCAAAATCTCCATATTTTTTCGGTTCAGACTGAAATTTCCGACGCTGAAAAGTTTTGCTTGCGTGATTTTTTAGCTGGGAAGCCATTTTGATGACAATCCGGGGATGACAATGTTACCAGCGATTTCCGGCTGTCGTAATTGCGTGGATTTGTTAATCGACCGACTAAATTGCGAACGCGTAGAAAAATCAGGTCTGGGAGGATATTGCTGCGGCCGTAAACGCCATCAGAGTGACTTTGATGACCACACAAGAAGTCAAAGATAAGTGGAAAATATCCAAAGCAATGCGAAAAAGTGGTTTTAAAAATGAACAGAAGAAGACCAGCTGGCGGAGGACTTGCACCCCAAAACCCGCCAGAACCAACTTTAAAAATAATTTGCATGTTTAGCGAGACTACCTGGAGAAATACTGCCACTTGCGTAAAATCTTAAAGCAATTAGCACGGAGAGAGCGTGATTTTGCTGGGTTTTACGGCAAAGATCTTCTACGAGGAGGTTAGTGATGTACACCCGGACCGGGCAATTTTTTTTTACGCCCACTTCAAGATGGCGGCCATTTACATTTTGTATTTTTTTAAGCGACTAAATATTGTTTCGGATTTATCAACAGTTTAGAATTTGAATTTAGCCAACGTTTTACTGTTTGGGGTTAAAAAATGGTTTAAATTTTGATGTTAAGTAGCGATTTTATGATTCGTTCGTAGTAAACCGGTTAGTATTGGTCAGTTTTGACGTATGTTACGGGAGCACGTTATTGCCTTAAAAATTAGTGTTTCGGGCAGCTAGCGGCTCGATTGTGTTGTGCTAGGGAATAAGGTTATTGTGGGTTAGAATGAACTCAATTCATGAACTATGTTCCTTTTTTTGTGGAAAAAGTCTTAACGCCGCCATCTTGCCGCCATCTTGAAGTTGGCTTAAAAAAAAAATTGCCCGGACCGGTGCATGTACATTATGGACTCTCCGAAACGATATCTTGCTCTAAGCTCTTCGTTTGTGAAGCCGTCAATTGTGAACCCTATGTGCCGAAATTACCTTTGTTCCCTTTCTTTTCGCCCATCCACAGCGACACAACCATACGTATACAGCAAGTTTGCCATTTTGTTGTCATTTTTATTTTCTTAATCGGCCGATTAAAGAATTGAACCACCTAGCGAGGTGGGTTAAATGTAAACCTTCGTTTAATCGTGGGTTAGGGCTAATCGGGCTTTGAGCAACCGAAACTAAGCGACGATTAAAATTTAATCGAGAATTAGCAATTTAATCGTGGATTAGCGCAAATCGGGGTTTCGAACAACCGGGCCAGCACTTACCGCACAAGCTGATCGTTGGCTCTCTGATCTGGGAAGGAGGGATTGTCTGAACATCAAGGCGTTCAGGCAATAGTGGACCTGAAAACCAAACATAAAGGAATGAAACTGAGGAATGTAGCCTTGTCTAGTTTGATTTCGCTCGTCCCACCATTTTGCATTCCATGACGTCACACGATTTCCCCTATGACCAGAAAACACGTTAACAAAAGAAGGCCAAATTAAATGTGAAAACTTGACGGACACCTCGATAAAGTGGGTACCACTTTGAAACGGAATAGAAACGAGCAATACCTCAGTCACTTGCGTATATACTCTCTAAGGCTGAACATAAAGTCATAGCTGATCCCAAACATGCCCACGTCACAGCTCAACAATACACGAGGGGCAAGTATGATATTTAATCTAAAAGTGTTATCGCATCAGTTACATTTGAGATCCATTAAAATAAAATGAAATTGAAATGAAATGAAATGTGACACATGGAAATCATTTGAGGAGAGATATGTTTTTGAAAATAATATAAGTATTTAAAAATTCAGAGTAGAGGTCCATTAAAGGAAAAAAAAGATTGTGTACGACGAAATAAAGTGACGTAGTCGGAATAGTTTGTGCTGAAATAATAAAAGAACATTAAACATTAAAAAAATGCTCACCTTCGATAGAAGGCAACTCTCTCGCAGCACACTCATCAATTGTTTGCTGCAAATGACAAAGTAAAGACATGTTAAGACGAAATCCATTAGAAAATCGAGTAATATTTATGGCCAGTGGACAAAAATCCTGTACTATGACGCCATAAGCTTTCGCGCTTAAACTATACATTCATGAGCCATACCTTAACGGTATTCACCAAATAATATAACTCCACAATCCTTAAATTGCTTTCCGCCTTGAGTTTCCTCACGTGAATGGGTTGAGTCATGAGAGGTGGCAGCCATGTTTCTTCTGAAACATGGCTGCCACCTCTTAACCTCTCGGTTACTATAACCATTACTTGTTATAGTGAGCTGTCAGTACTACCATTCTCACGATAGTCCCAGCAGGTACAATATAATTGTCAATACTATCAAGACCAAAACATCATCCAGTCAGAAAAGTGGGGTCATAATCTAAGGGAAGATAATTGCCTTTTCAAAACTAAATGTTTGTTACTAATGACTTTGTGACAGTCACAAACCATTTAAATTGTAAATGTATTCACCTGTTCATCTAAAAACGCAAACCATGATGCAAACTGCTTGATGCTTAGTCTGAGATCTCCGGCAACAGCAGACCTGTCACAAATCAGTTTACCATTTTGTAAATTGGTTTCTGACCAGAAGTGCAGACATTCCTCTTGTTTGCAACCTTTGGTACCATGATCGCGGCAATAGTGAACAGAACCTCCAGGGCAACACACCGAGCAGAGAACCTTCATCTCGCATTTCATATTCTTCAACCAAACGAACTCCTTGCGAATACATTCCAACATCAACCCCACCTTCCTCCGAACAGCACGGGCAATTGCGGACACATCTGGAGTGGGATCACTGGCGATATTTGGAGGCAATTTCATATCTGCCTGCAACTTTACAGAGAGATCACGGACTTTGTTTGCCTTGTGAACGACGATCTTGATGAAAGAAGAATGACATAGTAGTATTACAGAACAACCTTCATCTGGGCAGACGTGAAATCTGGCAAAATTGTGGAAGAGTTGAGGTTTGCATGGATTGGGCCATTCTTTGGAGCACCACTGATAAAACTGAAGCACCATTCGGGGAAACAAACCGATGGGCACTTGACTGGAATTGAACGTGAGATACAAAGAAGGGATTTGAGAAGAATCCACCAGTTGTTTGATGCCTTCAGGAGGATGTGACATCAACATGGATGGTACAAGGTATTGCTTGCTCTCATCTGAAGATGGCCAAATGCACATGAGGCTAAACTTCTCCATGATTTCAATGAGGCTTTCAAAGGTTTCTTTGTTCTCATACAAGGGGGCCCCATACATGTTCAAGGAGTTTCTCTTCCAGAATACCGGTTTTCTCAAGTTTAAGCCACAGGTTTTTATACTGCTTCCTGTTTCCACCACACGGGTCAACAGTAATCACCTTCTTGAACACGTTAATTAGCCATTGAATGTCCAAGACCACCATTTGGTTTAGGCTTGGGGTGTCATCAAAATGAATTAAAATCCGTTGGTCGTGTAAAAACGTCATCAATGTCGTGAAATCTTCTTCTGCAGAAATATGGCACATTTCAAATGCAACCTGCTTTGCATTTTCAAGGGATATCCACTTGTAACCCTCTTTAATCTTAACTTGCAATGCCTTTTCAAACTTAAGCCACTTTAATGGAATCTCTTCTTTCATCTGTGGCAGCTCTTTAGCAGCAGCGAGAATTTCTTTCCTCAAACGTACAACCTCTGGACACTCGTGCTTGCTACCTGACTTCATGTTGTCCACGGCGAAAACACTGTCATACAAGTGGGAACTGTATGGCTTACCCTGTAGAGAACCAAATATCTCAGCAGCTAGTGTGGCAGAATCTCGACCACAATACGGTTGATCAGCATGGGTACACACCAAGAAAACTGGTGGAAGCTTGCTTGGTAGCTTCTCAGTTTGATGACTTGCTGGAACTTCATCATCATCATCACCATCACTGACCAGGGAAGCCACAGACGACATCCAAGAATCCAGGTAATCCAAGTTAGTCTTCACACTATAGCTATCTTCTAATTTCTTGTACACTCCTTGCTTCATAACAGGAATGGCTCGGTCATTGGGACTCCGGCTTAGGCTGTAAACCAACAGATAGATGGCCCGTGTCGTGAGATAGAGAGGGTGGGTGACATAGTAGACAGATTGTCCACCAAAATCCCACACAATCGAGTAGATCTGCTCTTCTTCGTCTACCTCGATATCTTCGAAAATCGACTCTGCGATTAAATTTGCTAAGTCATCGGGCATGTTAGGCTCAATTAACGGTTGTTCTCGTTCCTGGCCTACCTTGATATCTTCAGAAATCGACTTTGTGATGGGCTGTTTTCTGTTTGTATTGGGGACCTTGCGTGTAGTCACGTGAGTGTCACGACTTGTAGACGACTCATGGTTTGGCTGTGAACTATTTGTAGCTTGAGTGGGCTCACCTGTTGTAGCCTGACATGTTTCTCTCTCCTTCATGTCACGCACAATCAGTCGTGCTGCTTGATGTTCAAATGAAATGGCTGAATCGGAACACGTAGTTTCATCCGATTTACCAGGCCTCCAAATTTCAGTTGTTATTTTACAGTAGGAAGGATCCACCTCTATCCCTATGGTACTCTCCTCCTCAGCATCAAACAGATCTCCCTTCAGTGACTTCTTTAAACTGGTCTTTCCCATTCGATCTTGTCCAATCAACATGATTGGCAACCTCCTTACATTTGTCTTTCCCTCCTTAACAGCTTTGTTATAGATTTGCACAGCTAAGGGACCACGAGCGAGAATTTCTTGAGGGGTCATCAGGAAACCTGTAATTAGTACCAAACCAGACACATTACGCAAGACCATAAATACGCTTTCCAAAATCAAGGTAAAAGTATATTTTCTCTAACATACAACAATTGTTCATTCCACGTCCAGGAATCACCTGGTATCAAATATCAAGTTTTAATATAATTTCAGAGTTAACCATGGATATTCCAGTGTTGTGATTGGTTATTATCAGAGGCTCTGACTATGAAGTTTCAGCATAAGCCAGTGGCGATATCGATATGTAAATTCGCAATCTGATTGGATATGCAGGTGACTTCTATCGGTCGCTATAGCTCTCCATTAAATTATTTTCCTTTGTTGTTATTGGCCAAAACTGGATGATAAGAGTCAGTAACTCTTCAACTTAAGGACGTTCGCGCCCATTGCTAGTGCGCATCTTTACTGCGCACGCTATTCATGCCGTACGCGCGCCACGTCATGCATCCAGCGCATGCGCCGAGCTGGACAAATATCGTGCTGGAGGCCGCTTCAATAACTTGGCGAGGATTTTACTCTCTTGGATGCACGGTGACCCCTGCTTTTCTTTTCATAGATCACTTAATTTACTGATTCTCTCCATTTAAGAAGGAAAAAAATTTTGAACGTGAGAAGTTTTGATTATTTCGCTTTTTCATTTGCGATCAAATGAATGCGGGCGTGCATGACTTACAAGTATCCTTAGGCTAATTTTACCTAAAGGAATGACATCAGCTGCAAAAATTTACTTAATAGGCCTATTTGCGTTGAAATCAACACATCGATGTTATCTAGAGTTCTCCATTTTACTTTTTTTTTTTGCTAATAGCGATGAAGCCGACATCGCTTCACATGACCAAAACTTCTAGAAACACTACGATCTTCAAAGCGCTTTATCCCCGAAACGAGCACGGTGACCCCCCAATTTGTTTGCCTTTCTGACGTGAGTTGGTCATTATCTAACTGCAGCAAAAGTTTAAAAAAAATCTGAACGTGGGAAGAATTGGGCGCGAACGTCGTTAAACTTTTACTGATCCAATATTTTGTAAAGATTAGTTTCAGTACCTGCCAGCTTCTGTTTTTTTACACCAGTACCCACAGATCCATTGTCGTCAAGGTTTCTTTTCTCACCAGATAGTTCTGTAATAGACACAGACAACAGCTGATCACTTGAGGGATTTTCGAGTTACCTTTTGCGTCTGTTTCAAAACGAGTCCTAGTGCCAAGCCACTCAAATGAAAATGAATTTGATTTGCATGAAAATGCACTTGCGAGTAAAACTCATTTTCATATGAAAGGTTTAAATGTACTGATGTACCAGGAGGACTCGTTTTGAAACAGAGGTTCTGATTACATGGGACATGTTTTTGTTCTTGTACCTTCAGTAGGTGAGGTAGAAAGCATGGAGGATACTGAAGACAGACTGGAACCAACTGCAGAGCTACGAGGAAAGAAAAAGTTTGCATTAAGACCAGCAGGCCAGCTTTCAATAACTTTCAAGGAAGTGTTAAACAACAAAAAACTGCCAGAGCTTATCCAGGTCTCCATAACATGCAGCCGACTAGGAGTATTTTGTCAGATTTCCCTAACAGTACGCCAGGACCCATTTAAACTCTGTTGTGGAGAGAGGCACTGTGCATGAGAAAGTATAAAGTGTCTATTTTGGGCCATGATGTAATGAAATTTTTACAAAATGGTAAAATTGAAATCAGGTTATGCAAGGCCTTCTAGTGCACTTCTTTACTTATTAACTAACGTCTTAACAAAATGAGCTGAGCTCTACCGTGCAGTCATGTCGCTGTAGACCTCCTTTTTTTAAGTCAATGGAACAGATGATCACAGTCTGTAAATACCTGGCAGTGGCTACAAAGGAATCTCCTCTATCCGTCAATGGTGTCAGAGGAGATGTGAGTCTTGAAGAATCCAGAGATAACGACTGCGGAACGGTGAAGTCGTCATCCCAGACAGGAGAATTCTCACCATAAACCTCTTCCTCTAACATGGAAAGAAATCTGAAAAGATACAAATGCTGTGAAATGAAATACATTACACTCTCTCGGTAATAGCGTACATGAAGTTTTTGAGTCCGTCATTATGGGTCCTTGCGTTCTATGAGTTGAAACATCGATTTGCGATAACGTTGAGGCTATTCTACTTGTTATTATTGTTTGGCAAGGATATCTGTTGTTAATAATTATGAAGAAAAAGGTAGGTTTGTCCCGCAATTTTTATTTTGGCTAGTAAACATTGCTTCGTATGAGACTCATGTAAACATTGCAGGTGGAGATTGCGCAGTACGGACTGTAAATCATCTTTAACAGCTTGATGAAACTTTTTCAAGTGCTGTACCAACCTTGGAAGGTATGTCAAAACAATGGCCCCCTTATCCGGTGGCATGTTGTCTTTCTCTGCTCTAAACCTCTCCAAGAGTTGCCTTCTCATCACAGAGAATACTGATCTTAAAAGTGTCCTTCCAAATACATCGGTAAGATTATTCTTCTGTAAACTGTCACAGAATACCGGCACTAGACAGTAACATAACCATCTGCGGAAACAATATATGTTGTATGCTTCTTGAGCATTTGCCTGTGGTTCTCATTTTATTTACTAGAGAACACCATGATTATTTATCACTATTTATATAAACTGCAAGAAACTCTCAAACTAATCTGTTTTGTTTTACACTAAATTTTCTGTGGCTTTTGTCCACCTTCATCTTGGTGCTCGGGCTACATGCCCATGCATAGGTGACGTCTTAGAGACACAAGGGAACACTTTTCTCTTGTTTACGGCATCGCTGTCCAAAGTGGAGTGCCACAACTCCAGGAAAAGCCTTTCATGGTAATTGGTCACACCACGCTAGAGGATCTGGGTGCCCATCTCTCGGATGGATATTATCATTATGATCCGTTGTCATCACTGACTATGAATTAATTCATTTGTCATAAATTCCTACAGAAAGCTGGCCTGTCCATTATGTTCCAATCCAGTCAGTGCCAGAACTTAAACTTGTAGTTGCTGTAGCATGAAGCCGGCTAGGAGTATTGGTACTCCACCTGGATGGGATGTTAAATGTGAAAGTACAGAGTCTTGCCCAAAAACACAACACAGTGACCCCAACCAGGGCTTGAACCAAGACCACTCAATCCAGAGTCCAATGCGCTTAAACCATCAGGCCATCGCGCCTATCACATTGCGAGGGATGTACTGCATGACAGTTATTATTTGATTGAGCTTGGTTCCAAAAGGATTAAAATGTACAATAGTTACACTGGAATGCCTGTGACCTCACCTTGTGTAATTGACTTTGTATGCGGAAAGGTCCTCCCCCTGGGAATGCTGGTTCTTTACAGTTGGCGTTTCCAGCCTCCAGTGATTCAAGCAATGCAGAAACAAATTGGCCAAGTCATGCATTATTTGCCACTCTCTTTGTGGAAGGTGTCCAAACTTATAAAGCACAAAGTTAAGGACAGCCTAAAAAATTAAAAATAAAAGGAGACAAGCAGAACGGACGTTTGTATAGCTGTGGCAACATTTATCACACAGCCATACAAAGTTAATGCCTGTACATTTTAAGCTTTTCAAAATGAGATATCATGTAATCTATTATTCATGTATTACTCTAACTTATATTTGCACAGTTGCAGTCACAGTAAGCACTGTAACACAACAGCAGACTGACCCATGGTGCAATACTCCATTGTCTCTTGAGACAGATGGATGCCAAACAAACTAAATGGCACAGTCAGTCCCTATCGGTGTACTAAATGTATAATATCATTAGTCTGAAATGTCAGCTGCTTCCTTGCCCTAACCCTCCCATGCCCCGGGGGGCCAGGCGAGAGAGACATCACTGGCCCCTTGAGGGGGAGGGGAGTGGAGCGAGGAGATGGCTGCCAATTCAAACTAGTGTATCATTATTATTCAATAATAAGTTACTTTTACCACTTGAGACTAAATTTAACTTTGGATAAATATACAATGTATGCTTATGAGGAGATCAAAGGTGCCCTACATGTATTTCAATAATGAAAATAATCACCTTTCCAATGCTTGGTTTCTCAAACGGAGGAGTACCAAAGGGTCCCTCCACTGTCACATTTGACATTTGTAAAATTCCTTTTCTCAAAAGTTTAAACAAATAGAAGTACACTTGTTTGGTATCAGCGTCTTCCTCCTTATGTACGCACATAAATAAGTTCTCAACGTCAATAACCATGCAGAGAAGTCGATTCAGTTCATCCTCGGAATGTCATGTAAATGCGAGATGTGGGCACCAAGAGTGTGGCCACAGCTACGGCAAGGATCCGTTAGGTTAGCGAGGGGTTGAGAAAGGTCCATCCTAGTTGGTGTTGGAGGGGGGTTAGGATTTTTCCATCCATTACATTTGCAGGAGTCCTCAGCCTGAAAACCCAAATTATAACACAAAAATATTTTTTTTAAATTAAAAAGGATTAAAGGTTAAAAATATGAACTGAACATTTTTTGCTTAAAATGCCATCATTATTAAAACCCTGATGATGACACTTTTTGCTTTTAGAACTTCTATCACCTTTTAGTGAATTTAATAAATTATTGGCAAAAATTATGTCCAATATCTTTTTCGTCATAAGTTTATTTGTATTTGAGTGCAAGTGGCTTATTTATAAGTGGAAAAGGATAGTTTTTTCAAACCACAAGTTTTGAACCAATCTGAATCAGAGCCCAGGTTTTCATAAGTGACTTAATTAATAGCAATGCTTTTTATTGAGCAGCTAATCGAAACAATTACGATTAAAAAAGGCAACAAGGAACGTATATAACGATCAGCAATCTAACAAGACAGAGAATTCATTTGTTTACAATGTACATTTCTACTGAATACTTGCTTACACGACGAATAAACACCCAACTTTTCGAGCTTTTTCTGATCGGATAAGTTTTGATCTGAGCTTTTCTTTGTGCTATTCTTTGTAAGTTGGCGGGTCGAGTAAGCTCTGATGGTGTAATCTGTGGCGTTCCAGGTCGTCTCGTGTTATCTGAACCGTTTGCAGATGAAGATAAATCATTGAACCCCGACGCCATATTGGATTTTCATGTTTTTCAATGGTTTACCAGTCAGCGGTTTTCACCTGAGGCTACACTCTGCTACAAATAAATGAAGTACACATTGTCGTCCGCCGAAGCAATCCTTCGACACCTTGTGCGGCAAGGGTGTCTCGAAAACTCAGACCTCGAAAACTCAGACCTCAGACCCCGAAAAACTCAGACCCCGGGTGTATCGAAAACTCAGACCCCCGAAAAACTCAGACCCCGGGTGTATCGAAAACTCAGACCCCCGAAAAACTCAGACCCCCGGGTGTATCGAAAACTCAGACCCCCGAAAAACTCAGACCCCCGGGTGTATCGAAAACTCAGACCCCCGAAAAACTCAGACCCCCGGGTGTATCGAAAACTCAGACCCCCGAAAATCGAAAACGCACTCGCCAAAATCGTTGAGAGATTAGTCTCCCCGGTTGCGAAATGAAACAATGACCAAATGTAGCACCATCGTAGTTGGAGCTGAGAAGCGGAAGAAATATCTCGTTGCTGCCAAGACATGCAAGAAAGGAATGTACGAGTGCATTGTTTATCGGGATCACTCCCGTTGTACTTGTCCCTGTTACAGGTTTAACAGCATTTGCAAACACAGTCTGTGTGTTTCTGAAATTGAGGGAATTTTAAAAGAACACTTGGACTATATTGCCAAGTCACCACGGTGCTCGCTTCCATCCAAAAGTGGTCTTGTTGAGCCAGCTAAAGACGCACAAGGTAAAAAGGGTGGAGTCCATAAAAATGCATGGAGGCCAAGCCGAAGTATTGCTGTCCAGAAACATCCATTCACGGAAATACACCACAACAACCTACGCTTTAGTAGTTGGTTTCCTGGACGACCAACCAAACGCAAAAGATTGCAGGCATTGCAGAGTGGAATTCCCGCGGAGTCGACAAATCGTTCCTTTCGACATGATTTTGTCTCACCAGGAAAAATGGATGTACCCTTGTCCTAGGCGCAAGCTCCCCGCAACACAGCACACTACAAAGTACTATTGTGTCAAGCGAAGTTGCATTAAATCGCGCTTTCCTTATTTCCATTCATCCTTTATTGAAATTCCTTCAGACGTTCTCGGCCGCTTGCGACCATCCCACATCAACATGCTATACATGATATGTGCCGGGCCAAAGGGTTTGATTTTCAGCCGTTTTGGCCTGAAAACGGGTATAGATTTTGACCATTTTGGTCTTCAATATGGTGTTTTGCCTACTGGTCTGAAATAGGGTATAGATTTTTGCCATTTTCGCTTTAAAAGGGGATATTTTCCCGGAAATTTTAAGGGTCAGGTCTGAAATAGGGTAGGGGAAATCACATATTTTGATCTGAAATAGGATATGGGTTTCAAGAAACGTGCCGCACAACCCCCCCTCCAGATTTTTGGGGAGTCCCCCCCCCCCCCCCGGAAAAGCATAAAGAAGAAAGAAAGCCATAGGGCACCGACGGTCACGTAATACATACAATAAGCTTTCCCGAATCGATAGAAATATATATCAAACAAGTTATATTTTGCTATTCGATTATCGCTAAGTATAAGCCCGTCAGTAGACCCTGTCATAATTAATTTGTCATAATTAGTTAATTTTCGAGGGTCTGAGTTTTCGATACACCCGGGGGTCTGAGTTTTTCGAGGGTCTGAGTTTTCGATACACCCGGGGGTCTGAGTTTTTCGGGGTCTGAGTTTTCGATACACCCGGGGGTCTGAGTTTTTCGGGGGTCTGAGGTCTGAGTTTTCGAGGTCTGAGTTTTCGAGACACCCTGTGCAGCAACGCGAAGATTCGTAACTTCGATGTCATAATGATCCATAATGGCTTTTGATAATAGCAATGTGGAAGATCTGAAAGATTTCTGGTACTGCCAGAGCCAAAGTGAAGCTTTTTGGAGCGTACGATCCGAAAGGAGAGAAAATAATTCACGATCCTTACTACGGGGACATTTTGGACTTTGAGAACATGTTCGATCATATTTACAGATACTGTGAGGAGTTTCTAAGACTGGCCTATATACTAACTGTTAATTAAAGTCGCTAATATTAAACAAGGACATTTCTTTCTAATAGCTGATTCATCCAATATCTTAAGGGGCTACTCAAGCGAAAAGTTTTAAAAGTCGTAAAAGGGATGCAGTGTTTCAACTGCAGGTATGTGAAAGGGTACCATTTTCTGTGGAAGGTATATGAAATAGTTACCATTTCTGTCAAAAATGTATATAAAAGGGTAGGGGTTTGGACCTCGGGGCGGAGCCTCCCCGTATAAAACTAATTTGTTGAGTCCTCCTCCGGGGGAAATTTATCAGTGAAAAGGCTGTCTAAATCGTTTATAGTTTAGGTAAACTACTTTAAAAGACTAACACTTCAATTCAAAAATAACTAATAAAACGTAAAAAAAGACTAAAAATAGATCAAAAGTGTCATATTGAATAGTCACAAACATTTCGGTTATAGCCCTTCTTCAGTATGAATACCGTTATTGGTATGCGCGGCTTAAATTTTTAAAAATGGCATGGGCGCGCGCATTCTCGTTCCCAGGCGCAAAAAAAAAAACGAGGGCCCTGGGGACGAGGATGGGGCGCGCACAGAGGCAGCACCATGCGCGCGCAGTTTATAGGAAATGGAGAGCATTTAGGCCCTGTGGTTGTGTAGTACCGAGCCTAAAAATGATTTCCATTTCCTGCTGTTTTCTTCAGGGGCTTGTCCCGGTGCACATCCTCATGATGTCAGAAGAATGTGGCCGGCAGAATTGAAATGCTCGGCCACAGGGAAACCAGGAGTGTTCTTTTGAACGCTGCGAAGGTGTTCGCCAAAACGTTCGCGTAGACTTCGACCGGTCTCTCCGATGTACAAGAGGGGGCATTGACGGCAAGAGATGCAGTACACCACGTTTTCTGATTTGCAGGTAAAGTGTTCGCGGATGGTGGTTGAACTCTTTGGCCCGCGTACACGCGTACGCGATGTTAGACGTGGTGTATTAGCAGGTGCGGCACCGGGGTGTTGGCATGCAAATGTACCTGGTACTTCTGTTGTGCTCTTGTCAGAAGTGTGTACCAGGATGTTCCTCATGCTGAGATCGCGTCGATAGGCAATGACAGGTGAAACGGAAATATTTCGGCGGTCGTTGGATCACTTGTCAAGATGTTAAAGTTGTTAATCAAGATGTGCTTAATGCGTGAGTTCAACGGGTGGTAGGTTAGTACCAGAGGAATTCTTTCTTCGCTTACAGGATCACGTTTCTGAAGTGCTTCCTGGCGGCTAACAGCGGACACCTTTCTCGATCGTTACTTAGTAACTCGGAGGGATAGCCACGGGCTTCGAAGAAGGTTGTCATTTTCTGGCATTGCTGAGTAAAGTCGCTGTCATCAGAGCAGATACGGCGGAGGCGTAGAAACTGGCTGTACTGGATGCTGTTTTTACAGTGCTGCTTTAGTTTGGTACTCCTAAATGTTCTTTTCAACTGGAACAAAGGTTAGGCCCTTACCAAGTACTGATTTCTCAGCGTCAGTTAATACAAGGTCGCCAGGTATGGTGACAACAAGTTTCTCGTTTAGGGACATGATGTTGTTATTCATCTGAGATGGTAGTTGTTTGTTACATAAAGAGGCAAATTTCTTATCTTTCACTGACTTCATGTCAATATAAAGTCGCGAGTTCAGTTCATGAATTACCAGTCCTAGTGCGATGATAGTCTTCAGATGAACAGTTTTCCGTAAGTCAAGAGCATAACGCGAGATTAAATCAGAAAAAGTGCCTGTCTCGCCCGGCTTTGAAGACTGGAATGTGGTCTGCATCAATTGTCTTGAGCATGATTTGGTTATAGAAGCTAGCAACACGTCGATCATTAGCGGTGGCTGGGTTGAAATTGATCCGAAAGCCAACAGGAATAAGCTTTTTTCTCAGGCAGCGACCAATAAAGTTAATGTGACTGGTGATCTTTGTTTTCTTTAGAGTGTTGTCTGCCAGGCGAGACGCGATTTCTAGGGCCTCTGGTGTCAGGAAACGAAGACATCTTTGTAGTTCACGGCTAAACCCATTTGTATTCTGGAAGCATTATTTCTAAACTATCTAAGTGAATTTGAGTGACTACCTGTTGGCCGGATTCAGAATGGTCCGTCAACGACCCATTTGGCGAATCGCTGATATTTTGCCCAAAGATACCCTTGGGTGAACTATTTTCAAAAATCATATTTAAAAGTTCCAGCGATTTTTTAATTTTCAGAAATCGCGAAAATTTGAAAGTGCGGTCAAAATGCGGTTTTTCGCTTCATGAAATGCCCAAAATAAGGTGCAAGTACGAAGCACCGCCGAAGCGTTCAAATAAATCCAATTGACGCCAAACTTCACACAAAGTCGGAACAACTATTCCTATGCATTGTTCACTTGTAATAATTTTCAAGTACGTTGATATTGTAATTTTGCAAGCCATTTTAAAAACACCTCCGAAGAACGCTAAAAATGGCGGCAGTATCGTTAATGTTTAACACCATAAAAATACCCTTGGTACCTCGGCAGTAGGCCTCTATATTTCGCCGCGGTTTATCCGTTTGGGGTTACGTGGTCCGGGTGAAAAAGTGAGTCCTCGGATACGTCACTGAAACAGCCTCGTACCCAGACGTCTCTCTTATTTCCAAGAAAATGGGCGCGCAAAGGAAGGAGGGAAGGCGAAAGGTCGTCTTTCTCCTTCCCATGGTCCCTAGCGCTTCGGGCTCGTGCCCAGTCGCTCGCCCTTCGCACTCATCAATCGCAAAAAAATGCGAAGAGCCTGAGGAGGAGTATCTCTAGTTTAATCCCGCTATCTTAAACCAAAATCCGTTTCCTTTGGATTTGTTCACCGCTCTAGAGTGAAGAAGATTTTACTTGCCGCGGATGCAGCCATCACCTCATTAGTAGAACTCATACATTCATCTCGTGACGCTATACGCAAAGCTCGAGAGGCGTACCTTCTTATCGATACTAGGGATAAAACCCTTGAACCCAAGGAAATAAACAGCGAGTTATACAAAGAGGTTATTCAGCGGAAAGTTGTGTAATACGGCTGGGTATTTTTACGAGTCAGTTTTTATTTTTTCGAGCCTTTAGTTGAGAAAAAATAAACACTGACGAGTAAAAAGCCGTATTACACAACTTTCCGCTGAATAAATTGTTTATTATACGACATAATATCTTTCCTAAAATATAGGCTTTCAACAATGTTTTCCGTAGCGCGCGGTCAGGGGGACTAAGACCCATTGAATACGGTCTCATATTTGCTCTCGTCTTTGTGCGTATTCGCACTCTAAAATGCTATGTCGTATAATAATAATACGAGTTATACTGCGAGTTATACTGCGACTTTTACTGACTTTTAAAATTCCATAAACATGCCGGTATCCTTGTGAAGAAATGTTCTGTCACAATAAAGTTCAAAAATTAAATTGACTGTTGACATTTTAATTGAGTTGTGCTGACGGACGGACAGTTTAATTAGCTAATATCTTAGAAAATCGAGTGGTGATTCCAGTCAACAGCCCCCAAATCAATCCTACAGTAAAAGCTCTATTAAGCCCCTGGGGGGCTTATTTAATTTCAGACCTCAAGAAGGGGGGAGGGCTTATTAGAGAGGGGCTTAATAGAGAGGGGGGGGGGGGGGTTATTTCAAAAATTCACATTAATTTTTCAAACTTTACTATTACACCACTAACTAAAACAGAACAAGAAATGGTTATTTATCACCGTCTTACAAATGCAATGTCATTTATAGCCTTGCTCAACGATAGTTCTGGACATTAACGACCACGTTCCAATACAAAGTGACTGTAACACCATAAAATATTGAGGGGGGGGGGGGGGGGGGGGCTTAATACAGAGGGGGCTAAATAGAGCTTTTACGGTATATGACTGTAGTTTTTCACGACATAAAAAATGGCGCGCGTATTTACAAAGGCGGTGCAAACATGAGAAAAAGTTTGGGAGAATTCGAGTTTATGTAAACCGGCGAGTGTGTGTAGCTGTTTTAGTCTATAGCCCTAACTTGTTGAGTTAATCTTACCATTTAACCGACCTTTATTTTATTTATTTACATATTATGTTAATTGACTGCCTGGCTATGGTTATTCCAGGTAGCCAGTACTCCAACCTCGTTCCCAGTGTCTCTCTTCCCCCGCCGAGGTACGAGGTTGCCCTTGAGTACACTGAATAAAGGTTGTTGTGTTTCAACACAACATTAAAATGACTGGTTTTTCCCGTTTGCCTCGTGCTTCACCAAGAGTCCCCGCTAAACCGCCTGTTTTACAGGCTGTATCTCGGTGAGGATGGAATTATTTTGGGTTTAATTTAACCTACTTTTATCTATTTTATATGTCTTTTCTCTTTTGTATTGCTTAATATCATAAATCCATAAATACTAAAGGCATATTTCCAACCCCAGGGTAATTTATAGGGTTTATTGCAGGGTATTAAATTTCGCGATAACTTTTTTCGCGAGTGTTTAATTTGGCGATTTTTTGCAATCGCGAAAATCACGAAAATTAAGTCCCGCGAAAATAAGTAACAATAAGGTACCTAAGCAGGGTCGATGTCACTTTACCCGAATATTATTTTGTACATTCGAACCAGGCAGATATATCTAAACTAGACTTGAACAGCTCAGGCGATGTTTCCCAAATAAATTGACATGTTCCTAGACCTTCCCACGGTTTATTTCAGGCTCTGATTAAAGGGAGTTGATGAAAACTTTGTAAAATTCTGAAAGGGCGAACGGTGCATCTAATCACCAAATTTTAGAATAAGAATACAACAAAGAAAGCTTGACTGTACGGTTGGGATAAATGTTACTAATTTCCAATATTTCGTCCGGCACGGCCTGACTTCTTTCTTCAAGCTTTCTTCATGGAACTAACTCCAAGATGCTTGTTTCGATTTTGTACAATTTTATTTTTGGCAAGAAACGTAAAATGGAGTAATTCCATTTTCTCTTACTTCATACATTCATTTCGACAGCTTGGGGTGGGTTTATATTACAAGGTTCGTGATTCTGTGGGGGGCGCTTATTCGAGAAGGGGTGCTTAATGAGGGTTGGGCGCTTAACCATTTCACTCCCAGAAGCAAGCATCAAGTCAACAATCGTGGTCCTAACTTTCAAGTCCGTGGATGAAACACTAGTGTGTGACCATTCAAATGAAAGCTATTGAGTAATACTTTCATGAGGTACTGTTTGTTTTTCCATATCTTGTAAAATGAAATTTGAGATTTTTTTTCAACTTTGAGCTTTGTCACTCTTCGGAGTGAAAGGTTTAATCGAGGAAATAAGGTGATTGATATTGCGATGCAGATACCGATGACGATGTTGGAAGAGACGAATGATGACGATTATACGAAGCACGATGCTGTTTATTCTGTCTGCGCGTCATTTGCTATGACAGTTAAGAATTCCTCCTCTCGGGCTGACTGGGTTGTTAAGTCGTCGCTAAGTCGCCATATTTTGATCCTTCCTTGTGAATCACCGGTGGCAACAGTTTGACGTCTACAAAAACAAAAAAAAGAAAGATGAATATATTTCACAATACACCTTTCGTTATTCGTTTTCTATCGACTTCCGGAAGTGCCACGTGTTTGTTTTGGCTTTCGGTTAGCTGAGCTCGCTAATTGGTTAAAAAACACTCATGTGACATGCTCTGACCAATCAGAGAAAACATGTTGTTTTTCAACCAATCAGGAGCAAGGCAAAACTTGCGTTACGCGCGTTTTCCCGCGCTTTGTACGCAGCAACACAACAGTGATAACAATATATGAAGAAAAGGAATACCTTTGAAGGTTGTACTCGAGTGAATATACTGGTGATTTGTTGGCGGTGACTTCTAGCGTCACTACTGGGTTGATGCGATCAACCTGATATAAAAATAATTCACACAATTATTAAACAGTCACAGGTCTGTAATGTGATTGGCTAGTCATCAAAAACAGTCCTTTTTGAACAGGACTACACACACTAGACGAACTACTGATAGTCCTGGGTTCAAACCATTTACTACGTTCATAAGAGACGTTAGCGAGTGTTTACATAGCCTGGTGCAAAACACTTGAGACAGTTTGGGAGAATTCGAAAGTCTATGTAATTAATTCGAATTTTTCCAAGCTTTCTCGAGTGTTTGTATCAGGTAATGAGCCAACCTCGTTCCCAGGGTCTACTCCGCTTTCAAGATGCCATCTTGAAAGCGGAGTAGACCCTGGGAACGAGGTTGGTAATGAGCGGCCGTTTTCTATTTCTTTACAAAATAAAGCCAACAAAATGCAATGATACGTCATAACAGTGTTACATAGCCTCGTGCAAAATGACTACTCAACCAATCAGAGCGCGCGTTATATGATCAAAATGACTACACAACCAATCAGAGCGCGCATTATATGATCAAAATGCGACTTCACAACAAATCAGAGCGCGCGTTTATATGATCAAAAACGTACAAATGGTAAGGAAATTTGCGGCATTCCGTTCCCACACGAAAAGTTTCCGAACCATTGTTTGCTTGTTTGTTTGTTTGTTTGTTTTTTTTTTTTGCTACTAAAAGATAAGCACCCCTACCCCAAGCTGCTGCCTCTGTCTTACTCAAAAACCTGATCTTAAAAGCCGTAGCGAGGTAGATTGCAATTTTCAATATTCGTCCGTGCAGATACTTACCTTCAAATCATAAATAAGTAAGCGACCATCAGCTGTAACAACCGAAAACACCAAGGGTCGAGAAGGGGACCATCGGACCCTAAACAAGTACCCTGCTCCGGGCTCCACTGAGAATAGGGGCTTGGACTGTTAGAAAAGAAAGACATCATTACATTAGGACCCTGGTGTGGCCTATATATGTATGTACCACTGGTAAGCGACCACTTAACATGATCTGATCTCACTACGGGCGTCAATTGGGTAATAAACGAAATGCCGTACAACCCTAATATGACGATAAAGGTTTGTTCTTACATTATAAGTTTTTATTTCTGATTTCCAATTCATCACTGTTAATTGGTTCATCGTGAAACTGTTAGTATTGTAACTTGCATTGAAAGCACTGTAATCTCAGACTCTTCTAACCTCCAAATATAGTATTTTGGGCTTACGGATGCATGGAGTAAACCTCTGAAACTATTACAGGCTATGACTCAAAATTTAGATCCCTTGTGGACACACAAAATAATATTTTTTACCCCCCCCCCCCCCCCCCCTTATTCAATATTGTCTCAAAGAGCTTAAAAAATATAGTAGCGTTCACATTCAGACCCAAACAATGTTGATTAGAGGCGAGAGAGAGAAAAAATGACCACAAAACACATGTGCAAGCAAAATTAATATTAACGCTAATGAAGTACAACGTCTCAACAGTTTTGTCCAAAATTATAGGCTTGACATTTTGAGTGGGCGCTTACGGCGAGGTTCGACTGCATTTTAATAATAGAACAAGACATACACTCCATTGTTTGGGTAAACGCGCCAAAAATTTCCTAAAACGGTAATGTTTGGGAGGTGATTTACGCGCTTGCTCGTGTGCTCGCCCACTCGACTATTTTAAAAACCCTGAGAAAAATGAGGGACTACTCGTAGTCTAAGTATGTCTGACCTGTAACATTGAGTAAAGTCTGACGGACGCATCCGTACCACAAGTAAGGAAGAGATTTCTGTGATAAGGCGAACAGTCCACAGAAAACACAGGACCAAAGTGAGGAGAGAAGGCGAATGTTACTGGAGAGCGCAGTGGTACTGAGCTATAGACATCTACAAGGAAAGAGGAATGAAATAAGATAATTTCGTGTTTTTTACGCCATTTAGAAAGGAGTACAAACGTGGTGTGAGGATCCGACGTTAACTAATAGACCTTTCTCCAAAATGGCCGCCGCTGAGCGGAAAATCAATACCAGCACCTGAAAGACCACCTCTTGTTTGGTAATCGTACAAAGTTTCGTTAGGTTAGGTTCTACCTGAGTCGAGAAAACTGAAGTTGAAAACTGGAAAATTTAGAGACGTTTGTATGACTGGGCCGGGGTATACGCCATACCCACAGTCATACAAACGTCTCTAAATATTACAGTTTTCAACTTCCGTTTTCTCGACTCAGGTAGAACCTAACCTAACGAAACTTCGTACAATTCCCAAACAAGAGGTTGTCTTTGAGGTGCTGGTATTGATTTTACGCTCAGTTTAATTTTAATCATTTTGAATTTGGAGAAAGGTCTATTTGCGTAAAATTCACATGCTGTACATTTGTCTGTAAGGCCGAGTGATTCAAGACTGTGGGTAGCTTTACAGCCAAAGTTATGGGAAATTTAAATTGTGACTACATGCACCTTCCCAGTACATTTTCATAGAGCTAAGGCCCGTCCACACTAATGCGTTTTCGAATTGCTCCGTTTTAACCGAAAACGCATCAAAAGCCCGCGTCCACACTATTGTTTTCGCAACGTTTTCCCCCGTCCACACTAAAACGCTCGAAAACGCTACAACGGTCATCAGCGTTTTTGAAAGACTCCGTTTTCGCTATCCACACTAATACGATAGGGTTCTGTTTCCAAATGTATGCGTTTTCGATGAAAACGATCAGCGTTTTCGATCATTGTAGTGTGGACGATAGGCGAAAACGCATCGAAAAGTATGCGTTTTCATCAAATCAAGGCAATGGGTTCTAACTCCCTTGGGATCACAGCAGCCTACCACATGGCTCATCAGTGCCTAGGCTAACTGCAGTTCCTGAAACACGAACCAACAAGGAGTATTGCTACTCCCTTTAGATGGACTCTAGTGTCCCATAACAGAATTACAAGGCACTTACTTGTCAGTGGGGGTCCTCTTGATGTCATGGAGCATTTGAACACTCCCCAGCCTCCGATCCCAGGACGAAAAGACTGCGATCTTCATGAGAAAACGACATACTGCTGACTGAAACGAAGATAAAGAAGAAGAAGGTCAACAACTCTGTGTCATCAAGTGAAAGTGAATAAAACAAATTTACCACCATGAATTTAGCCTGAGATCAGGCTCCGAGAGAAATCGCAGAGCACGGACTGGGACGAGCGAAGCGAGCCGAGCGTGGACTGGGGCGGGAACGAAGGCGCCTTCATTCCTGCCCCAGTCAGCGCTCGTCGATTTCTCTCGGAGCCTGATCTCAGGCTACCATGAATTTTCACTGAAACTAAGATTTTAGCAGAGGGAGGGAAAACGGGAGGGAATAAGTTCTCCCAGCACTCATGGCTGTAATTCTTAATAAACAAATTCCTAAACAATTATTATTTTTTAATTACCTCCCATTTCAGCGTCACCCCGAGCTTTACTCAAGCGCATGCTCCGAGGTATACTGTCTGTCTGTAAAATAAAGCCGCTGACCAGTTTGAGGTCATGTGACCCGGGGACATTTGCCATACCAGGACTTTGCCATCTCCACTAATGCTGAGGATCTGGGAACAAGCGAAGCGTCATAGAAATAATGTATGAACATTATCATCAATATTATCGATCAAAATTAAATAAACTTCACAGTCAAATGTTATCATTCATTTAACTCTTGTACCTGATACTTGCTGGCTTTTGAGCTGGAATCTACAGTCCACAAGACCTGAAAAACATAATTTAGTTATAAGATACCTAACCAGAGAAAACAGTGTCTCATACGTATTACAGTGGAGCCCCGCCTTACGACCACCTCGTTAAAAAGACCACTTCCTTTTGTCCGAACTAAAGTTCTGTCAGCCATGGTGGCCCATTGGTGCTCGGATTAACGGGTTCCACTGTAGTTGTTACTTGTGCACAAACCTTCAAAATCGAGCAACAACCAATCAGAGACACTACACAGATCTCTGTAGAGCTACATCATCAGTATGGAAATTTTTGGGTCAAAAATCACGTCTCAAAAACTACAGAAATACATGTAGTGTCTCGTATTAGTTGTTACCTTCGCACAAAAAATTCAAAATTGACCAACAACCAATGAGAGACACAACACAGATCTCTGTAGAGCTATGTTATCAGTATGGACATTTTGGGTAAAAAATCACGTCTCAAGAGAACAATTCCTTGTACCTTGGTAACTGGTTCCCGGTGTGAATCTGACCCCATCCCAGATGTAGCAATAACAGTCTCATCCTCTCTCCAGTGTCCCACACTTGTATCTCTCCTGAATATCAAATAACACCAATCAACAACTTTATGCTTTAGGTCTATATGGTGTACAGCTCCATAATGAGCTACTACGATTAGAGGGTGCCTCTCACAATAAGGGGACGATCCCTCCCATATTAGGGATGATGCCTCCCAGAAGGGGATGAACATCCATAACAGGGCAACTTCCATGAGGAACATAATTTTCCATAAGGGGACACTGAGAAACAGTCCCTAAGATTTTCCTTAACGGGTAGTGATCCCACCAGACGCCATTTTTTTATGGGTGGTGGGGAAAGGTAGAATTGAATAGGTCGTTGGAGATCCATGATCAACAGACAGGGCCCAGTTGTTCAAAGGGTGTGATAATGCTCTCCACCAGATAAATCGCTATCCAGTAGATAAGTGTTAACGAAACAAGCTACGCTATCTGTTGAATAGTAATTTATCCGGTGGATAGCATTATCCATCCTTTGAACAATGCATTCATTTTTTTCCTCTGTTTTCACAAGCTGTACTTTTCAAAACAACTAGAGCATTCTAATTTACAATAGTTACTTCAGGATTACCATTAAATGTTCCTCCAGCTATCACTGAAGGTAGTTTTGGATGGAATGCGATGCACATCAAACAGCTCTGCCAAAACAAGAAAAACAGATATATATATTAAGAAGTACTTTTAATAGATAATGGGAAAAGTAGTACATGTATAATTAAGTAACTGGTCTCTTTCTGACCCTACAACTGTGTAGTGCCTGCCATTGGCTACTCCAGTTTATACAGCAGGACTTTGCAACTAGAAGTATCGCTACTCCCCTCGTCCATCACAGGTTACCCCATTTTGTCAGGTTATACCCATTAGCAATTCCGATACGACCGATATTTAAATCCTCATAATTCTATAGATAGCTGCCTAATTTGTCTAGCCCTATATGGTTATTCTAGGCAGCTAGTACCTCATTTAATAGGTTCTTAAATATTATTTTAACTTTTCCTTTCTTTTTTTTGGTACAAATAAATGTTGTTATTGTTGTTATTGTTGTTGAATTTGCCGCTACTGATTTCTCCATCTGGATGAAGAGAGACTGCGAAAGTTCTTGCCTAAGAACACAACACAATTTACCCTTGGATATCAGGGCACCTTGCCTTTCAATGCGGATCAGACAATAATGATTTTGAAAGCTCAGGATTGTTTTTAGATGTTATTTAGTATAGGATGTTATAAATTGACTTCAAGCACAAGTACTTACAGACAAGTCAATACTAGCATCGGGCTTGTTTGGATCAACTGCTCTTCTATCAATGTTCCAGGTACAAAGTGCAGACTGTAAAAGGAATAGAAGATCTATACTGATACACTTCTCAAACTCATTAATAAATTTATCAAGTTTTAACAAAGAAAATCATAACCGTGGCAGAGGTTTTAAGTCCAAGTCTTTTAAAATTAGCATAGATTTGTACGATTTTTTTTCTCCATTTCCTCCTTAGTTTTTGTTTCGATTGCCTGTTCCAAAGTTCAAATGGAGACTGGGGACGAGTATTTAAATTTAATTAAAAATTGGAGCCCGTCACAAGAAAGATCACATTAAAATTAGTCAGTTTACCAAGTTTGAGGTTGTTTTGTTAGATTGCAACCATGTAGAAGGCTTTCAAAAATCAGAAAATTAGAGACTTTGTATGGATTTGGGGGACGCCATCTCTGAATTAGAGACGTTTGTATGGAATTTGGGCGACCTTTGACAGCTCACAGCCTGGTTACTATGTAATGTAACATAACCAAACTTGGTGAACTTACTCATTTTCATGCGATCTTTCTGGTGATGGGATTAATTTTTTAATATGACGTAATTTGAACAATAGGTAAACTAGTGCCCAGTCCCTTTTTGAACTTCGGAACGGGCAATTGAGAAGATATATCAAACACTCGAGACAGTGTTTCATCTGATTTCCAAACACCTCGAATTTCGTCAAAAATACTCCGCTACACGTCACATTTTTCAACTCTATTCTCGGTGTTTGGAAATCCGATGAAACACTGTCTCTCGTGTTTGATAATAATTTATTACAAAATAATTCAAACATAGTAGATAGCCTAGAAAGGATGTTATATTTACAAATTGCACCTTACTGTAAAGGTAGTAATTTTAATAACAGAACACATTGTACTAAGAGAAGTAATGATATTTACCTTGTGAGTGCACCAATGCTCGTGATCAAACCTTCCATATCTAGTATTGTTAAGTTAAAAGCCTTCCATCATGTGTCGTCTATTGTAAGCTATCAAGTTGAACATGACATCATTATTGTGGCCCTTTGTCAGACATTTGTGCAATACCCGGCACAAAAAAAATTAATGCCTTATCAAGTTTACGGTATCTTTCGTGCAGTGTTTTTTATATACATACAATTTTTATTTAGAAATTAAATTCAACTGACTATTTATCTGGAAATAAACCACACACAAAATATAACTAAAATCTTATTATCACGATAATATACAAATGTATATTCAAACTATAACTCAACAACACAAGGATACGAAGCAGCGATTACAGATCCAGTAGAGTTCCATGATAAACCAGTAACTTGAAGCTGAAAAATACAACATATAAAGTCATATCTAAGCTTCAATATTGATCGCAGTCACATACAAAATGATCACAATCAACATTGTGCCAAATACCGCTAAGTTCTAAACTTCAACATCCAAACACCAGTTATCTGTGGTCAGGATGGGGGTGGGGATATGAAACCCCCCTCCCGCCTACAAATCTTCATATTGACTGTGGTTCCAGAACTGAAATGCACCCCCTCCCATGGAAGGGTTTTGGCTTGAACCTCTCCACCACGATTAAATTTCCAGTTTAGCTTCATACATGTATACTTCCTTCAAAAATTGTGGCTTTGAGAACCCCTCCTCCTCGGAATTTCCAATGACCTTCCTTGGGGTGGGTATGGATATTTTCTGGAACCGCACATTTACGGTTATTATTTAATTTGTACCTCTACTGCATACCTCAAGCCCCTCCACTATTCAGTGATAACCAAAAGAATATCAGTTCTGTCAAAAAAACAATAATTATAGATGTACAACAACATCCCTACCTCATCCTCAACCAAAGCTGCATTCATCAAGGTGTGTGTGCATGATATAGAGCTGGTGGACTCGTCTACACTGACTTCAAAACCTATAAAACAACAGTGCCAGGTGTTTCTTAGTGAAACCCGATCAATGTACAAGGTTATCTAAATGTTTTCCATGCTATATCAATTTTCATTAGTCTTGCTCCTTTGCAGCCACCACATATGCAGTCAAATGGAATTTTCTCCCCATTTAACTAGAAGCATTCTAATTCCATTACAAGTATGAAATGCTTATCAGTCTCCTTCCAAATAATGGCTGCAGAGGAGAATGAAAGTTGGTTTTATTGTCTTGTGCAATGCTGGCCAACTTGAACTATATACCAGGACTGGCCCTTAGCGAGGTGAATAGAATAAATATTATTGTTCCTTTGGTGTCCGCTTACAGGAGCTAGGAACAAGAGAAAAATCCAAATTGCACCCCTTGAAAGTGTCCGTGGCCGCATATGGAAAGTGTAAAATACAGAGTTCAATACGAGAGTGTCCACTCAGAGAGCTTCGACTGTACCACATAGCAGCTAGTGAGAATGAAAAGCAAAGGTTTTATACTTTTTTCATGCAGTATCTGCTGAAAGATTAGAGTAAAGCTGGAAGAGATTTCTAACAATCCAGATTCTTTGCTACTTACCATCAAATGCATGACTTGTTATGTTTGCTTGTAACTGTCGGCTTATATCAGGATACACTCGTAGTATGAAATTCACAAAATTCTGATAAAATAGATACAATGTCAACAGGTGTCTGGAGTATTAATTCTATTTTGCACTTCTATAATTAATGTAACAATGCGCCCTGTGGTCTTATTAATCGTTAAAGCAGTACTTTCTACTTAGAGAACTACAGTATGTCTTTAAAGATTACAGTCGAACCACTCCACAACGGCCACCTTGGGGACAGAGGTAAGTGGCCGTTGTAGAGAGGTGGCCGTTATGGGGAGGGAAGGGGTGTAATATGACACCAATTTTTTTTTTGTTGGGGGGGGGGGGGGGGCAACATTGTGGCTATGAATACAATGTGACAAGGCATTTTTTTTTCAATTTCGCAATGCAATTTTAACACAGAGCCAAGTTGGATCTGGATTAAAGTTAGATCTGGATATCCAAAAAAATGGCAAACAGACCATATGGCAACCTCACTGGTAGAAATGATGGGTAGCGATACTCCTAGATGGCTCTTCAGATGGAAACTGGGGTTTAGCCCCAAGGGGGGGGCGGGGGTTACTCAGTTATATTATATTTTGGGATTTGTCCAAATTAGCGATTTGGGGACTTTTGGGGGTTAGTTTCAGCCTAATGAGACTTTTTGGGGTATTAATATTTGGCCTCATTTGCACCCACCCGAGTACCCGGGCCCACCCATGGGTGGTAGACAGACTTGAACCTAACTAAACAGACCACCTGACTCAAGTTAATCCTGTAAATAATACACACCTGACTCTCTTCCTCGCAAACAAATACAAGTTTTCCTTTCTCATCTTCCTCTTCTGTTTGAACCTTGAGTAAACAGATACATACAGGTATTGTGGCACGTTATTCAACTCACGCAAGGTCATTCTCGTCCCCAGAGGCCACAATCCTTTTGGTCAGCACCAAGAATCAGAACGAGTACTCTGCGCATGTTCAACAAATTGGTTCTGGCCAGAGGTCCCGATTCTTGGTGCTGACCAAAAGAATCATGGCCTCTGGGACGAGAATGGCGCAAGGTCCGTTTTGGGGAAATATTGGTCAAGTTCTTTTTTTGCAAGTTTATGGACCGAGCTGAAGGCAAGGTCCATACACCTGCAAAACAAGAACGAGACTAATATTCCCTAACACGGACCAAACTATTCCAAGCAAGTTCAAAATGTTTTTATTGTAAATGGCTCTTTTCAAACTTTACTGAATATTAAATGCATCCTTTATCAGCAAATGCACACTGACTCTAAGTACCCCCCCCCCCCCCTCCCCCCCCCCCCCAGGTCTAAGGTGGACAGGTAGAGCTGGTCTTAAGGCCAAGGGTGTCCACTTTTATTAGAGAGAGTTGACTGTACTAGTACAGCATGTACCTCTTGATCTACTCTGTGAACTGATTGTACATCTGCTTCATAAGTTATAATCTCACTGGTTTGAGCCCCTGCATCTTTGACAGATCTGTGAAAATGTAGTAAAGTTAAGCTACATTTCATAAATATTAAGCTTATAATTTATTTTAGCTTTTTAGAGTAAGTTAATACATTGTATTGTATAAGCAATCAAGTTGCTTTTACAGCCTTATAACTTATTAGTATACACAGGAAAAAAGCAATAGGAAAAGACCTTTGCAGCTTTCATTCTGAAACAAAAATATTAACAGAGGACATTATTCTCGAAGCAAGAGCACAAAATGTGTTTATTTTTAGTCGTAATTTCTCGCCATAAATTCAACCTACCTTTCAGTTTTCCACGAAGAGAGAAATTCTACCGCTTCTTGTGATTCATCGCTAAACATAATATTACTCAGATAACTTATGTAGTTCACTTGCAGATCCAAGCCAGGATATTTTTCTTTTCTGGTCTAAAAAGATTACAAGTTGTTTTTCAGCAATCCAATATGCGACCAATCTTATTACCATATTTGGAAGTATGCTACAGAGTGCTATTTATCCTCGTAGCTATGGTAACCGCATTGAGGACAGACAAGTTGGAAAAGAAGTCAAAATGGCCGCGAGTAAGACGGCTTCGAGTTTCCACAGTATGCCGCATAGAAACGGCACTTATGTGGCCAGCCATGGGAGTAATTCTACTGCGGATGTTACTCCAGACTTACATCTTAAGATGTCGAAGAAAATCGCGCAACTAACGAAGGTTATTTACGCGCTAAACACCAAGAACGACGAGCACGAAAATGTTTTGGAAAATTTGAAAACGGCACACGAAGAAGAGATGCAGAAACTTATGGAGGAGACGAAGGAAAGAATGAACTATTTCAAACAAGGCTAGGTGCTGTTTCTGAGCAAAGACAAAAGATCGACATGCTGGAGTCGCATTTATCGAAGGAAAGGCTGCAACGAGAAGAAGCTTTGTCGGAATTTGAAAAGTTAAGCGGCGGAATGAAGGCGATGAAGCTCGATTAAAATCAGAGTTTTCCGATAAAATACTGGTCATGTCAAAGGAATTGTTGGCTGCCAAAAAGCAGTTTGAAGAGCGCTTGAAAGACTTTCAAGCCACAAGGAAGTTATTGGAGGAAGATAGGATAAAGCTGTTGAACAATTGTCGAGTAAACGCCATGTTGAAATTGACCAGCTTATGAAAGCTCATCGTGTGCGATATGATGAGGTTGTGAAAGAAAAGCAAAAACTCGAAAAAGAATTTCAGCAAAAGCTTGCTCTTGCGGAATCATCTGGCGACGTGGCAGCAGAGAAAGACGGAGAATTGAATCTGAGTATCAAGAAAAGATGGACAAACTGAAAGCATTTTACGAAAATGAACTTGCTGCTTCGCGAGCGATGCAAGAGACTTCGAACGGACGCAATTGAAGGAGTGGGAAAATAAAGAGAAGGCGCTTAGATCTGAATGGAACAGGACAGGAAAGAATCTTTAAGGACAGGATTTCTGAATTATTGAATCAACTAAGCGACGGAGAACAACAAATGGCTGTTTTGAAAGCGCAGCTAAACGAGCTGGAGTCGAAACTCGAAGGGAGAGAAGGAGATTCATCTCATTTAGTGAAACAACTAGAGGAAGCAAGACTGGAAGGATCCAAAGCTTTGAGGACTTTGAGGGATACAGAAAATAATTTGACTGTATCCAAAAAACGCTGCGAGGAGCAAGAGACAGAAATCGCCCGACAATCAAGTAAGCGATAGTCAATTTAATATAATTTCAGTCTGTGTGTAGTACGATTACAATCAAATTATATTGACTTTTGTGTAGAAAATATTTATTGCCATGGCAGTATTCAAGTTGATTTGAGATCGTGAATTCGTTTTATTTATTGCCATATCTGCATGTAGATCGAATATTGTTTTACTAAAATAATATTTTTTTTTGCAACAATCGACTTAGTGATCTATTCTGAAAGGTGTGTATTGTTAACTGATGTTATGAATGACAGGTGTGACTTTTGGACACAGTGGGATGGAATCAAACTCAACAGGAGACTAGAAGCTGTACTTCATCGTATTTTTGCGATTAATTTTCCTCATACATGTACAGAATCATGGCCATAATTTTTTATTTTTTAATCTATAAAAAAATGACAGAGGTTAACAATGTATATTTCTGTAAAAACAGATGTGTACAAATCTGCATCTATAGACATTGCCATTGCTGGGTTAAAAGTAGCAAACTGTGAGTTCATCCATTTCAAGTACATTCCACAATTCACATGCTTATTGAGCACCTGTCGTCAGTCACATAACACTTTAACGCCATGTACAGTAGCACCATGTGTCATCACTCTCACTACTAATATGAAGATGGTGAAATAATCTTGTTTCATGTTTAATATCACTTTTCCATTCATCACATACAACAATCTGCCTATCTACAAATCCTTAAATTTTTTAAACAACTCAAATTGAAACCAATGAGTGGACAGATTTTAAACATGTATTTCCCCAACAGCGACTTAAAAAACTGAAAGCATTTAAAGGAATTGAATTCCAGTCCTAAATATTTGAATGTATAGCTAACAAATTAAAATATTGTTTAACAGTGCAAATCAGCAAGCTTGATGCAACAAAGTTATCTCAAGATACAACTATCAAGGACTTGAAAACCAGTATAACCAGTTTGCAAAGTAAACTGAACAAGCTTGAGAGTGAGCATGATGACTTGGGGAAGAAGTTTAGTTCTCGCACAGTGCAATCTGATTCTGAGGTTAAACGACTTCAACAGGTAAGAATAACAACAGTGATCAATCAGGCTTTCAATATTTTTGTTACAACTTGTAAAAGTATTTGACCTATAAGAAAAGTCTGTTCCTATCCTATCCCTGGATGAGATGCTAGTCCATCTTAGGTTACTCCCCCCCCTCCCCCCCCCCCGGCCCCCCATCCCCCCGTCCCCTCCCTTCCCCCCCCATCCCCCCCTCCCCCCCCCAGCATTTTGTCTGGTCCCAATTTACCAGTACCCATTTTATTCTCCTCGGTGTAGAGAGGCAATGTTCAGAGTAAAGTGTCTTGCCCAAGAACACAACACAGTGACCCTGTAAGGCCAGGGCTTGAACCTGGACCACTCAATCCAGTGTCCAACAGATTTAAAAGAACCGTCACTGCATTTGAAAGTGATGTTGATATTTTTCTTTTGATAGGAAATCGAGAAACTCTCAAGGGAAAAAGCCGACTTGGAATCAAAATATAATGCTGAGTTAAAAAGAGCCACTGAACAGTCTTCCAGTAAGGAATCATCACTGAGAAAAGAACTAGAAGAAGTTACGGCAAAGCTAAAGCGAGATCATAGCAAGGAACTAGAGGAAACAAAGTCAAAACTCGGCAATGATCATAATAGCCGCATGAAGACTTTACAGCAAGAATTTCAGGAGAAATTATCAAAGCAGGAGAGGGATCTTTTAGAAAAGTCAGAGCAAGAACTTGAGAGATTGCGCGTGGAGAAAAATGACGTCATCGCCCAGTATGAGAATCATTGTAGTGATTTGAAAAATAAGTTAAAGTCTTCTGAAGAAGAAGCAGAGAGGCTAGAGAAACTGGTTCATGATAGTGAGAAAGGACTTGGATCTGCATCATCGCATATTGACAGCCTGAAAAAGGCGCTTAGTCAGACGAAAGAGGAGTTACAGAAAACCAAGAATGACTTAAAGGAAGCTGAGAGCAAGTATACTAAGGCAATGGTAAGGGCATCCATTGCTGTAATTTTATTTTTGTCTTTATTAAAAGAGCTACGTCATGGATGGCGCATCTTGAAAAAATTGGCCAATTTTTTCAAGTTCGTCGTTCGCACTCCGTCTTAATCTTCGCCACCCTCGACCATCCTTGTTCCTGTTTGGTTTATTATTACCTCTTTGGTGTTTTTCTACCTTAGTAAACTATTTTGAGGCTTTCGTCAATTTGACTTGGTGATTTTGCTCTTCGCAGAAATGATATAAATTATCGTGACATCCTTTAATTAATGTGCTTAGCTTGGCTGATTCCTGCAGGTTCAAAGCATTTCATAACAAAAACTAAATACTAGCGTGCCTTTAAATAACAATGCCAACTCTGAAGTTAAAAGCTCTAACAATGGTTGCATTTTGTGAATATACAATGTACATGTAACAGCCTCCGGCTGCTTGATACAATAAATGTCAAGTACATGGCTTGTATTAGATACAATGTAGAGTACCCATTATTTTTTTCAGGATGATATGTACAAGCTTCAAGCGCTCCACGACAAAGCATTGAAGAATGGTGCCATAGATTTGAATGCTCGGCTAGAATCACTGACAAATGAGCTGGATACGAAGTGGAGTGAGAGATTAAGGTGAGTGAAATCAGGCTTTTTTATTACACACATAAAATTTATGTTTATGTGCAAAACATAATAAATGTAATTCACACCATGTACATATGTAGTTTATATGTGTCAATGTGTACATGTAGGTGCGGCATTACACGCAAGCAGTACTGTAATGTTGATCACAGGAATTACTACTGTAGTTACTGGTATATCTGTAAGTAATTACTTAATACAACGAATCCTGTTTGGCTCATACGGACAGACTTTATCCTGACAACGATCTAATCAATCCAATTAGTAGTCGATGGCATTGTTAAGGAAAAAACCTGTCTGCATTTATGGAATTTTCTCCAATATTATGGATCAAATTAGGGGGAAAACGGGGCAATGTTTTTCAAATGAAATAAGGCCACAAAAATCAGGCAAATCTGAGGTATTTAAGCAAAACAATGACCTTTAAAGTCAACATACATGTACGTTAGGTCGGATATGCCCTCAACCCTCATGGAATGATGAGATAGAACATGAAACTTTGTAGTGCTATTGACATTTGAGTGGTTTCTCTCTCTGTTCTGATAATTTTTAGGGATGAATGCAGTAAACTACGCTCACAGCTCAATGAACAACACAGAGAAGAAAACAGAGTATCGCTAGAGGAGCTGACAAAGATGAAAGACTTTCAGAGAGATGAACTCCGAGCAGAGCTGCAGAGTAAAATTGATGCTCTGAAGAAAACTGTAAGTACATGTATACAGTATCTGTGTGAGATCGGATGTCAGCATGTAATGTCAAACTCCACAAATTGCAAAACATTAGCAGTGAAAAACACTTTTATACAAGAAAAATTATTAGAACCCCGATATTTATCTATTAATCCTGAATTAGCATTAATTGGCTTTTGAACAACCAGGCAGATAATCGAAGTGTGAGGAGAATTTGAATGCTGACCTACAAGTGTAGTGGGAAATATACAGGGTTAACCTACTCAATTGCCGTTCTTCGTATACAGGTCGCACATCTTGCAACTGCTAAGAAATGCATTCTTGAACACTCCAAGAAGTTTGTTAGTACAAGATATTTTCTGTTCTAAACAACACGCTTTAAACTACTACCAGTACTAATGTTATCACTCATACAAGTGCAAGATTAAGTAGCGTCTCGATTTAACAGTGAAAAGTCCTGGCCAAACTGAGTCGCAAGTTAGTAGATACAAGCTACCAACTTGTTCGACTTGTGACTACATTTTGTAACCTTGGCCAGGACTTGCATGCACTGTTATTGACTTGCTTTCACTTTGTCAAAGTGAAAGCAAGTCAATAACAGTGCATGCAAGTCCTGGCCAAGGTTACAAAATGTAGTCACAAGTCGAACAAGTTGGTAGCTTGTATCTACTAGCTTGCGACTCAGTTGGCCAGGACTTTTCACTGTTACATCAAGATGCTACTTAATTATATCATGCACAATCAAATTTGCATTCAAGTCAAAAGTAGGAAGTGTTCACTTGTTGGTTACAATAGTTGCACTAACCAAATAGAGTACGGATTGTACATTGTATGTGTAAAAATGTTTGATTTCTTAGCCAATAGGGTCCTTTCGAGATATTAAAATTCAGCTTGATAACGAGGCTGAGAGGACACAAACAATAAAGATAGAATAAACATGCTTGTTCAATTTCCATTGTTTGTGTCCTGTCAGCCTCGCTACCAAGCTGAATTTTAATATCTCGAAAGGACCCTATTAAGTACACCTCTCCTCCTCCTCTCCCCCCCCCCCCCCCCCCTCACTCCTAAAGAATGCATGATTTAGTTGGACCACCTTTTTCTGTACCAGTCACAGAGTATACATACGACTGCACAAGTTGGCTTACATGCGTTTACATTAATCGGTAGATGAGTTATTTGAATTTTCACCAATTTATAATAATTTATTATATATATCTCACGGTAATAATAAGATTAATTCAATACTGTGACCTTTCTTCTTGTAATGAGTTGATCTGATCTACAAAATATGTGACGTACTAGCTTGTTTTATTGAATAGATTGTTGAAGCCCGAAGTGATTTGGAAAAGGCAAACCGTAGTGCCACGACAGCTGAGCTTGATCTACGCAAAGACCTTGACATGCAGAGGCGACATATGGAGGAAGAAATGGCTGCCTTGTCTCTTCAACATAGCAAACGACTTGAAGAGCTGATAGAACAGCACAAGGAGGAGTTGAGGAAACTTGAAGGGTTAAAAGATGAAGAAATAAAGGTATTTCTTGAGATATGATAGAACGGATCGCTAGTACTGTCAGTGTTTAATGTCCGACACCTTTAATGTCCGACACCTACAGTACATAGCTGTCAACCAAAAAAAAAATCAAATCTGGGAGATCACCAATTTTACCTAAAGGTACAAAAAATGTAGCTCTTGCTGACATGAGAGAAGGATCGCTACTGTCAGTAGCGAAGGTCTGGCACCTACATGTACATGTACATACTGTACATGTAGCTGCCAACCTAAAATCTGGGAGATCACCAATTTTGCCTAAAGGTAGCTCTTGCCAACCCCCCAAAAAGACGACCATAAGAAAGCTCCTCTGACTCCCCCCTTCCACCCCGACCCCCCCAAAAAAGAACAACGTTGATACCCAAATCCAAAGTCACCCCAAATCATCTCAAATCGACCAAAATAAGCATGAAACTACATAATTTAAGAATATTCTCCTGTATCTCTGAGATTTCACAACCCAGCTAAGAAACGGGAGATTTGGTTCATATCCGGGAGACTCCCAGATTAATATCCAGGAGAGTTGGTACTGGTCTGCACTTACATTTACTTCCTTCTTGCCTTGTTAAGGAACGCGAGAGCCAGCTACAGAAGAGTCACAGAGATGAGATCACTTCCCAGCTTCAGGCAAACAAACTTATGATAGATGCCGTCAAATCCCAAGCTGAACAGAAAAGAGCGAAAGACATTGAAGAAATGACAATTCAACATGAAAATGATCAAGGTAGGAAATTTTGTCTTCATTAATTAATTAATTAATTAAGTCACCTGAGTGTACATACATGTAGTTAGTATTAAATATTTAATTAAAGCATGTAGCTTGTTTGCTTTTCTCAGAAAATATGAGGAGTGAACTCCTGCGAGTCCAACAGGAAGAAATGCAAAGACTACACAGGGAATTTGAGGTTCAACTAGCAGCCATGAAACTTCAACTACAACGAACCAATGAATTGCACTCCAGAGATGTAAGTGTTGTATCGTTTAATACAGTACTTGTGTGCACTCGCATTGACTTGCAATCTGACTTGTATTAAATATTGATCAAGATCAAAATTAATATTTGCACACAAGTTGATACACGTTTTTCAACATTTGGCCGCTCAACACGAAGTCACTGCAAGTTGGTCACAAGTCATTCCTTGTTAATAGCCATTTTGATAGTGTATGGTGTGTGGGAATATGCTCGGGATAAAATGGCTGGGCACCTTGTAAGGCCAAATTTTACATCTTTGCCGCCATATTTCGGAAGTTGCTTCCTCATTAGAGAACTACTAGTCAGCAGGCCTGGAAGCTAAAGACACTTCATCTAAATTGAATTCACTTAACCTTGTCTACCAACATTATTATTTTCTGGATTTTGTGCAGGAAACTGAACACCAGAGTCAAATAGAGGAGTTAAAAGAGGAGATAGAACAAAGACAGTATCAGATTAAAGAACTGGATGAGGAAATTGGCCAGGCCAAAAACAATGTGGGTGAACTTCAGCGTGAATTGCAAGCCAAAGGGCAGGAAATATTAAGTGTCCGACGAGAGGCTAACTCACAAATCAGGTGAGACTCTTGCTTTAAAAAAAGAGTATATTAATTATTTATAAACTTTGTTATGAGGGAGGTTAAGTCCCAGGGGGATACTCAGGTATATTAGTGACAGGAAGGTGTGAATAAGGCCAGATTTTTAGACCCCAAAAAGTCCCATTCTAAAGGCTAAAACTAGACCCCCAAAAAGTCCAACAGCCCAGAACGTAAAAACCCCAAAAAGTCTCTTTTTCTCCACATAAAATCGGAAATGCTAGGGTATATTTTTTATCAACCCTAAAAGAATCCCTGCCAAAATCCTTCTACCCCAAAAAAGTCCTCAAATCTCTAATTTCGAACCCCCAAAACACCACCTCCCCATCACTAAATAATATACCTGAGTAACCCCCTGGTGAACTTTGGAAACCTTATTTCAAGATTCCACTTGCGACTTACTGGTGACTGGGGTTTTTTTTTGCTGAGAGCCTCCTTTAAATTATTTTTAATGATACATCAGTATTCATCCATTACTGTATACATGTACATGTACTAGTATTGCAAGAAATGTGTTAAATCAGTATTCTTATCTTTTTGACTACTCTTATACAGGAAGCGTGAAGAAGATCTGGCTAAAGCACACCAGAAGGAGGTGGACTCTGTTACTGCACATCATCTGCGTGAGACTCAAGCCCTGCTGACAGAGTTTAACAGAGCCAAAGAACTTCTTAGTGACAAGATTTCTGCTTTGCAATTAATGTGAGTAAAAATTAATAGTATTTTTTAATACAATACTGTACACAATGTATGTACTTCATTATGTTTTTGTTACATGCATGTTCAACAAAGTCAATAATATTAGAAGCTACAATCAGATGCAAACAAGATGCTTGACAGCTCTCAAAAAAGTATTACTGTACCGTAAAAGCTCTATTAAGCTCTATTATTAGAGAGGGGGGCTTATTTCAAATTATAAATTTTCGAATTAGCTAATGATATCGCGATCCACCCCGCCTAATGAATGTTCATTTCATGCTGATGTAACCAGTCCATTGTAGGTAACCCCAGTATTTTTGTCAGTTTGCCAAGTGCCCATTTCATACTCCTGGTGGAGAGAGGCACTTTGATCTAGATACACAACACAATGACCCAGGCTAGGGCTCAAACCCCAGGCTCTCGATCCGGAGTTCAACGTGCTAACTATTAAGCCAGCGGGCCTCCCACCTTTTAATAACAATAAACTTTCATCAAGTAGATTTTGTACTTCTACAAAAAAATTGTTTTTAGAAAGCAATGCTTGTTCTTCAAGCTCAATAGACAATTAATGTTGTTTATGCACACGTTGCAGTTGAATGGTTGTAATGAATGCATTATATTTTCTGAACAGGTTGGAGGAAGCTGAAGATAAATACAGAAGCCGACAGTCGCGCCCAGAGGACTTGGAAATCATTGAACAGCTCAAGAGAGCACTGGTAGAGAGAGAACTGGACATGAAGAAACTTGTGGTGAGTGGGAATAGATGTATGTAGTAGGATTTACGGGTGTGGCCATAGGGGGGTGCAGCCCTCCTTTCATTTTAAGGTTGATTCTTTGTTGCGGACGTTACATTTCAGACAATATGACAATTATATTTCTTGTTTTTTTTTTTTTTTTTTTTAATTGCAACACAGAACATTACTTAGAATACACTACTTACAATACTTACAATACATTACTTACAATACACTACTTACAATACTTACAATTTACACTAGTACTACTTACAATACTTACAATACATTACTACTACTACTTGCACTACTTACAATACACTACTTACACTACTTACAAGACGAGTCTATTTACATTACTTACTTACAGTATGTTGCTTACATTACTTACAAAACAATACTAACATTACTTACAATTCATTACTTACACTACCTTGCAACACAATTACAACACAGTTCTTGCTTAGAATATACTTGCATATTTACTCTACTTTCGATAACAATAACATTCTAATTAACATTATAAGTATCAAATATACATAAAAGCTAGCAGATTAAAGTAGTAAAATAAATAACTAAATATTATTACACACGATTTTTTCTATCGTAACGATAGAAAAAATCGTGTGTAATAATATATAGTTAAACAAGTAATAACTTAAAATATGTCAATAAACACTTATTCTTTTACAGTAATTAGTTAATTAATAAGTATGTAAAATTATATTTCTTGTTACAATTTGCATGGAAGAAAATATTTTGATTATTCTTCTGCCTATATCTCAAGTACAAAGTACAACAAAACTAACTTTTGTAAAACATAGAGTTTAAACTTTTAGCTTTCCCAGACTTCAAGGAAATAAACATTGTTGCGGACGCTACATTGAATTTACCATGTTTTTGGGATAACAATGTTTGAGCGTGTTTTGCTACGAAATAAGAAAGCTTAGAACATGTACTTGATAAATAAATACACTTCTCAGTAACTATTTAAGGTTAAATTTTCTTGTAACAATGTCTTTTTATTATTTTGTCTGTTTTTCCAAGAAGACAAAATGTGTCGTTGCGGATGTTACAAGGTCCGTTGCGGATGTTACACAATACATTTACGTTATGTAAAACTACATCACTGGAGTCTTTTGATCAACTTTTCCTGTTTTAAAGTTTACATGTAATAAGGATTTACATGTTGTAATTCTATGTTAACAACTGAGGCAGGTGCGGCAGGTTTGATTGCAGAGTAAGAAATATGCACAAATTATTCTCCAGATTGTGCCCTAGCTGTTAGCCGTTTGGCTCCTATTTACATCAATTGATGATGTAAATTTTGTGAAACAGTTTTGTAAAATCAGTGGCAACGTATTTTCTACTCTGAGTTGTGTTTAAAATGGTTGGCCATAACTGTTCCCGAGATGTAATACTCCACTTGCTAATGTAACGTCCGCAACTGATGTAACGTCCGCAACATGACTTCTGTAACATCCGCAACACAATTTCTTGAAAACTAAAACAGGTTGTTGAATGTTTCAGTCATTGCTTAGTTTCTTTTGACCTTGGGGCTTAACACCAGTGGTGGCAGGGTAATATGATTTTGTTTCAGATCAGTAGGTAAAGAAAACCCTTGTTTGTCATTGTGGCTGTGTAACGTCCGCAACAGACTTTTGGTCCAGAAATCTTTTTTGTAGACTATTCAATCATTAAATAATCAGTTTGTAATTTTAAAGCATTCAATCTAACCTTGCTAATGTTTGTGTAGGATCCTTATTCTAGGGTTTTAATCATTTTTATTTTCAAAGACAAACTTTGTGATGTATTGTTAAATTTTCTCACTACAAATAATCACTCATTTGACACCCCGTGGGTACCCCCCTGGTGGCCCAAAATGCTGACTTTGCTAAATTTGTAAACTTTGAGGTTTGTAGATCCAATAAAATTATAACTGATTCCCAAACTCTTAGTTTTAAAGAAAGTGATTTTTTGAACTCTCATGTGGTATTTTGCAATCCGTTTTTTTTTCAGCTTGTATCAAGCAAATCAGGAAATACAGACTGTAGCATCTCAAAAAACACTATATTCTTACATTTTCCAGGGGGGGTCGTGCCTCCGCACCTCCCCTTACTGTTGGTTATTGCTCTCACTGCAACTGAGACTGGGATTTTCTTTGGACCAAAAGAAAGTACATACATGCATACACTTGTGGCTGTAATAACAAGGTAGTCGTGTCAAATCAATGTCATGGAAAAACACTTTTTAATTTCTTAATTTTTTTCCTTTTTAGGATGAAAAGAGATATTTTCAATTGGAGCTGCTCAACAGAGAGACCAATTTCAACAAGGTTTTCAAAACAACACCAAGCATTGGCGTGATAAACCCACTCCAGGCAAAAACAAAACCAGGAAAGGAAGGAATGCGGCATAGCAGTTCACTTGTTATGAGCTCATCAAGGCTCAATCCAATCCCAAACATGCCAGTACACGAGAAGAAACTGAATAACAGCCGGCCGCTGCCGCCCACCCCGCCCAAAGATCCTCCCCCACACAGAAAAACTACTGTATACTAATTGAAAATAATTTGTGTGTACCATTCATTTTTTTCACTGACTCGTGACTGCAACATATAATCCTTTGTTTAAGCTGTAATATTTTCGACAAACAAACACTCAACATTTCTTGCAGAAGTAGACCAAGAGAATGTGATTGCTTGCATCATTCTTGCGGCCTTTTGTACTCAGTTTGGTATCATACACATGTATTTTGAAAAATTCATTGTTAGTTATGCTTTACCATGATGGTATAATTATTATTGTTCTCTCTGTAAATAGTGTAACATTATTTTTAAAGAAGAAAAACTATTAAAAGGTGACAGATTTGTTGACAAAGCTTGTTTTTGCAACATTGGTATACGTCACATTGTACAGATTGTACATAAGTTATTTTAGATATAACATTACATGTGAGTTATGTACATACATAATATTGTTGCATCGAAAGTACAATATTCCTGTCTTGTATTGTAATCATAAAGACCCCGCCCACAAGGTTATGTATAGTTTATAGCATGTACAGATTGTAAATACCGAATTTAACATCACATTAGAAGTTGTTTATAATGCACTGTTGTATGATAAACTTTCATGTAAAAAAATGTATATTAAAAAAACGAAAATGTTTAGGAGCAACTAATGGTCCCTTTCTTCTAAGAATGCTTAGTGTAGTCATAAGGGTAGTGTAATCCATTGAAGGGTCCATAGTCTACAGGGTTTTGGGACCGGGATGATATCTCTGCATAATTCATAACAATAATAATTTGTGGACGTTTTTTTTTTATTTTTTAATTAATGCGAAATGGACTAGTGAAATTTTTGTGGGAAAAATGTTTGAGACATGCTAAAATTACCAACCTCCAATGAAGGTTTTTTTGGTTTGCACCCCCCCCCCCCCCCCCCCTGGAATTTCCAGTTTAGCTTCATACTTCAAATTTTGGCGTTTGAGACCCCCTACCCCTTGGAATTTCCAATGACCTTCCTTGGGGTGGGTATGGATATTTTCTGTAACCGCACATTTATCCCTGCAAGCATGAACACAATCATTCTCGTCCCCACAGCCCTTTCGCATCTCTTAGCCGGCGGGGCCTAGGCACAAGAAACAAAGTTTCTCGTGCCTAGGCCCCACCGGCTAAGAGATGTGAAAGGGCTGTGGGGACGAGAATGGAACAATTTATTATTCTCATTCTGTCTCGCCCCAATCCTTTCTCGTCCCAAACTCTTACCAGTGCTTCTTTTGTGATTTAAAGAGAGAAGCAGACTGCATGCGCAAGCAGTCTAGTAATATTTATTTACCTTTTCTGCTGATTATGTTTTGTATTTCTCTGAACTTGATTTAACGATTTGTAAAATTTTAAAATGGGGTTCACAAATGGCATGGGTGTCTCAAACAAGTTCTTTTGATTCAAAGGTTTTGACCAATAAAGTTGGACATTAATGTTCTAACGTTACATGTAACCACACCCATCCAAATGGACCAATTCAATGGGGATTGATGCTAATTTTGGCATTTTCATCTCACTCCACTTGGTTTTCTGTAAAGGATCTTGACGTGTCCAAATAATTGAAATCACAAAAACACTGATTTTGTTGTTTATTTGCTTTATCTTCATGGCGTAGCCTGCAAATACAGCTGCCTTCCATCGCGCGCTGCCTGCAGTGTCCTGCGAGAAACGCGGCGCGCAATGAAAGGAGGCTGTATTCGCAGGCTACTTCATGGTGATATTACAAGACTGGAGGATTGCGAACCGCTACTTTGGCCACAGCTTTTTCCAGTATCATAAACTGTGCTGAAGCAAAGATAAAAAGACCAAAATGTGCATGTTTTATAGTTGTTTTTGTTCCTTTATTTTGTTGATAATATTTTATTGTAAAACTCTTGTATGCTATGAAGATTAAATGACTCAAACCAGACAGACAAATTGTGTTAATGATATCATCAGTGTAACTTGTAAAAAGACAAAAATTGTTTCCGATAACAATCAATAGTAATCGACGAATCAAGCATTATCGATTTCTATCAGCAATCGATAGCAATCAAACTCAACGTTTTTTCTTCGATTGCTATTGGCAATCAATGATATAGATTATTGGTCAATCGATTGACTACGCCTGGTGATCTGCATTTTATTCGCTAATAAATAGAGGTTATTCAGCGGAAAGTTGTGTAATACGGGTGGGCATTTTTTACTCGTCAGTGTTTATTTTTTCTCGCCTAAAGGCTCAAAAAAATAAAACTGACTCGTAAAAATACCCACCCGTATTACACAACTTTCCGCTGAATAAATTGTTTATTATACGACATAATATCTTTCCTAAAATATAGGCTTTCAACAGTGTTTTCCGTATCACGCGGTCAGGGGGACTAAGACCTGTGTAATACAGTCTCATATCTGCTCTCATCTTTGTGCATATTCGCACTCTAAAATGCTATGTCATATAATAAAGTATATTATCATTTGTCTCATGATGCAGTCACTTGGATGTAGATTGAGATGTTTCGTTTGCTAACTGCTGGTCTTCATCAGGCGATGGGTCAACTGGTCACCTGATGATGACTAGCAGTAAGCAGTCGAAACATCGCAATCTACATCCAAGTGACTACATCGTCAAATATATACTTTGAATGACTGACTGAATGAGAATGAATGAATGGATGGATCATGATGGATGGATGAAGAATAAAATAACAGTTAAAAAACCACCAATGGGGCCAAGATGAACAACAAACAACCTTTTTTACGACATTTTATTCACTGATCTAATGGAGTATAAAGCTTTACAAATAAGCTATGTCATGCTAATAAAATGAAAAATCTCAAAAACCCTTTCAAACTGAACTCTACAAATGTTTTATAAGGACAAAGCCTTCTTGGCCATGCGCCTTGAAACTCAGACAACTAAAGAACCTAAAGGTTATCTGAGAAATTATACACACGGTTCTATCAACTCCTTGAAAATAGTAAACAAAAATAATATAAAATGCAGGGATCGAGTACAACTGAATCTAATAGTATAAAGCTTATAAGCTTTAGCTAAATCTACAACATGAGTTCATGTAATTAGTATACTACCATAACGAACGCTTTGAATGAGAATCGGGCAGGTGTTGTACAAAAAAAAACTAACTTGCCGTGAATGCTACAACATTACATATTTTCAAGACTTCACAGATACAAAAGATATATATTGTAAACTCGCTTTGAATGTTTTTCGAGTCCTCTCGCAATCAAACTTCTACTGGAGTTCCATTCTGCTCCGATGCAGTTAATCCGTTATCCACTGCGCTCTTCGCGGCCTTTTTTGTCGGTGATCTTTTCCGCTCAGGCAGTTCTTCTGCGTCTTGTAGCTTTCTCCCAGCCCTTTGGTTCGCCACACGGGAACTCGCTCTTTCCGGTACAGATCTCTCCTTCTTTTTTATCTTCGCCTTCTTCACGGCTGGTTCGATGGCGCTATCGGTTTTCTTTGGCCTCCCACGCGATTTTTTCGCGGGTTCTTCGCCGCTCGATTTCTCTTCTGAAGCTTCTTGTTCTTCGTCGCCATGTGCTTTCGCTTCCTCGTCAACCTCGGGTGCTGTTTCTTCGCTCGCATCGGGGTCTTCCGCCTCCTCAGAACCACTCGGTGGACTTGTTTCTTCAACTGGAGCTTTCTCTTCTGCCATGGTAGCTTGCTTTCCTTTTTTTCCTCGAACCATGCCGAAGAACGTGAAACTCTACCGAACAACAAAGCTATTGACGCGACTCGATCGCCTACAGGATGTTCTTTCGTGCAGGATTCGACGAAAACCACCAAAACCGGTTTTTCCGGTTTTATTTGACAGAAAATCGATTCACAAATTGATTTTTCGGCAGAGTGATTGACAGGCACAAACGTCTTTTGTAATGTAAAGAGATTGACATTCTTTGAAAATAGCAGACGGTCTTGAGGCGCAGATGTTATGTTAAAAATGCAAAAAAAAAACGCTGTTCGTGTTTATTGCTGTTTCAAAAGTCAACAAAGACTGAAAAATAGACAATTATTCAAGTTTGACGCTAGATATGTCGTCTGCCAATAGTGCGGGGTTTTCCCCCCAACCGTCCTCCAACCTCGTTCCCAGGGTCTACTCCGCTTTCAAGATGGCGGCTGGCGCGGAGAAGACCCCTGGGACACTCTGGCGAAATAATACTCCACGAATCGTGGAGTATTTTGTCACGTGACACACGATCGAAACTCGTTTTCTCTACACGTGACCAACGGTTCTGGGATCAAATATTTGATCCGAGAACCGTTGGTCACGTGTAATACGAGTTTCGATCGTGTGTCACGTGACAAATCCCTGCATCGATGTGGACATAAGCGCAATCACAGTGTCCACGATAAATCAAACGGCCCTCCATTCTCGACCCCAGACCTTCGCTGCTTTCTCGTGCGCAAAAGAGAAGGGCTCTGGGGTCGAGATTGACAGCCCTCCAAATGACATTCGGCTGTCACAAAGTTTAGCTAAGTTTTGCGATCACGATTTATTGCCTCTTTTGAAAGAAGCCAAAAAATAGAGAATCAGCCAACCTCGTTCCCAGGGCTTTTCCCTTCTAAATTTTGTGGGGCGGGACAAAAAAGCCCTGGGAACGAGGTTGAGAAACAGCTGAATTAGAGAAAACTGGGATATTTTAGAATTTATTATTCACTTTATTAAATGCATGTTCTGACTTCTGACTGGGCCATTGCACAGACTGTTTACAAGTATGAAGCTAGTCTGAAGTGTCAGCCATCTCTTCGTCCAATGCCCCACCCCCCCCCCCCCCCTTCCCCTCCAAAGAGCCAGTCTCCCTCACCTGGCCCCTCGGGGGGTGGGGTAGGGGCTATGAAGCTGATATTGCTGGTTATGAGAGAAACAAAGTTCTTGCATAAATGCTCAACTGCAGCTGTGTGGACCTGTGGTACTAACAAGCGTTTTAAGATGTGCTCATACTGCAGACAGGCCCGGCTTTTTGTGTAAAAGAAGGAGGCCCAGTTTAGTTTAGTTTAATATAGTTTAATGAGTTTGCCACAATAATTTTACAATGAATCTTACAGTTAAAAATTTAGAATTAACAATGGTGGCAGGAGAAAGTAACAGAACTTTTGTTCCACTTGACACCTATAAAACTCCCTTTATAAAAATATGTATAATTAAAAAATTTACAAATAGAAAATACATTTAGGAGAATGGAAACAATAATTATTATTATAACATTGCTGAAATTAAATTAAGTGAGGATGCAGCCAGGGGGTGGTAAGTAGGCAAGGGTGAAGGAGAACCCTTTCCTTGTTTTAATAGAGAAGGGGCCAGAGTGAAGGGGAACAGCCGGTGTTGTGAAGAAAACAGCTGAATTAGAGAAAACTGGGATATTTTAGTATTATTCACTTTATAAATGGTAATGGTATTTATATAGCACATTTTCCAAAGTTCAAATGTGCTTTACAATTCAACTCAGGGGTGAGATCAGACATCAGCTTGCACGCGGCACAATTTTTAACCCATCCATCATCTGATATTTTCAGACAAGCGCAGAGATGAGAGAGCTGATAAAGCTTCCTAGCTATTTTCTTGCATGTTTTGACTTCTGACTGTCAGCCATCTCCTCACCCCAACTCCCCTTCCAAAGAGCCAGTCTCTCTCGTTGGCCCCTCGGGGGGGGGGGGGGGGGTGGAGGGGCGAGGAGACAGCTGACACTTCAGACTACCGTATGAAGCTTCACTGATGGTTATGAGAGAAACAAAGTTCTTGCATAAATGCTCAACGGCAGCTGTGTGTGTGTTAAGTGTGTGTGTTAAGGTGATTCCTCAGTATTGCACTGCGTATCCTTTACTGCGCATAAATGAGCACGGTGACCTATATTTTTTATTGCATAATTTTGATGTTAAAAAAAAAAAAAAAAAAAACATTTTCGGAAGAAAAAAAAAGATATCGCTAAAAGCGTGCACAAAACCGTTACTCGTGGGTGCAAGTTATGACCTTGAAAACATCGATGCGAGGAACGTTTTGAGTCGATGTCGTTTGAATTTGTGTGATTTTTCCACAAATTATATATTGAATTGTTCCATATGGTCGAGACTTTGAACTTATCAAGTTTTTTTCAAGTATTACTTTAAACTTTGCTTCTAGCTACCGCGAAATGTTACGTGAACCGATGAAATAACTACGCGCGTGATTAGTACCAGTACAGGCATAAATGGGGTAACATTGGTCCATCATATCTCTTTTGCGAGCACGGTGACCTATCTTTTTTATTGTATTTTTCGAAACAGTGCTTGGCAGGGAACATTCAGGGAAAGTTTCAAAAAAATCGTTCGACAACTTTTATTTCTGAGGAATCACCTTAAGTGTTTTAAGATGTGCTCATACTGTGGATGGGCCTTTTTGTGTAAAGTAAGGGGGCCCAGGGTGAAGGGGGACCCTTTCTTTGTTTTAATAGAGTAGGGGTGCAGATTGAAGTGAATGTGAGCATTTCTTGCTCAAAATAAGGGGCCATTCTCTACAACTGCCACTGTTTTTAACCCCAAAGGGTATGAGGAACATCTCTGCCAGTACCATATTGGAGTCCCCCCTACATGAGTGTACATCACGCCTTTGTAAACACAGGTATAATTTCTATATTTTTAATGTTAAAAAATTGTAGCTGCATCTCTTTTACATGTAGCATGCTATTTTTACAGCTGCAGTATTTTTCGTACTGTTTTGTTTCTTGACTTGTCTGGTAACTGATTCTCCTTACTGGTTTCCATACATTTCTTGTTGTACTAGCTGGGAGAATTTGAATCTTTATCAACATACTGCCCTGATCGGTTCCTTGGTTCTTATTACCTGCATAGTTGACTTTGCAGTGATATTGGAGGAGAAATACAATGTTGATCACTCTTTCAGCTTGCGCAATTTATGGGAAAATGATTTTATGCACAATAGGGACTGTTCTGTAGGTGATGATTAGTTTAATTTAGCTTACAACTGCCAGGTCATGATAAATCTTGTAATGTTTTGAAAGTACTCAGCTGATTAGCTAGGCTCAGTTTCCAGCCGTGGGTGTTTCGGTGCCCCGTAATCCTCTTCTCCACTGAGCCTATTGATTAGCCTAATTCTTAATAACCTGAGTATCAGGCCTTCCAAGGTTAACCACTCGAGAGACGTCTTAGATTTGACCCAAAAAATTCCATACTGATGACATAGCTCGACAGAAATCCGTGTAGTGTCTCTGATTGGTTGTTGCTTGAATTTTTGCACACAAGTAACAACCAATCCAAGACACTACATGGATCTCTGTAGAGCTACGTCATCTGTTTGGTACTTTTGAGGTAGCTGAATCTCAGACGCCTCTTGAGTTAGGGAGAATTCATGAGCACGCAAAGAGATACATCTGTTGCTCGGACTGGAGACTGTTCTGTAGCAAATGATGAACTTAATCTTGCTTTCAACTGCCGAGTCTTGACCTGGTAAGTCTCATGTCTAACAAGACGTTAGTACAAATCTCTACATTGTGATCCAGATAGTTGTATGAGCGATCAAGGTGTGTTGAAATCCAGGTTTGTTGGTACAACTGGAGTCATCAGTGATTCATGGTCAGCGGTTATATTTCCAAGTGATAATTCTTGGGTAAAAGCATCAGAATTTTCTCTCTCACTATCTCCACTGGACCTACTGTTAGAAATCTGCCGAAGAAGACCCTTTCCCTCTTCTCTGCCCTAAAGAAACCAGAAGTAAACAAGATAAAGGAGATGGAAAAACGACAAAGGAATGACAATTAAGAATGACAAACAAAGAACTGAAATGCGGTTCTTGGATAAATCCATTAAAGAAGGAAAGAGAAAATGGAAACATAAAATAATTATAAAGGAAATGGACAATTAAAATTAAATTGGGAAGGAAGGATGGATGCATGGAAGGCAGGCAGGCAGGCAGGAACAAACAAACGGACGGATTGACACACGAATGAAGGAAGGAACGAAAGAATGAAAGCAAGAACAAAGGGAGGGAGGAAGGGAGGAATGAAGGATAGATTGGAGAAAAGAAGCATGTCAAGAAGGAAAGAATGAAGGAAGGATTCAGTAATGGGTGGACGGAAGGATGGATGGACAAATAAAGGAAGGAATGAAAGAAGGAACGAACGAACGAACAAACAAAACAAACAAATCGACGCATGCACACACAAACAGAGGGAGGGTATGGGAGGGAGCCGAGGAATAAAGGATTGAAGAAAAGATGGCAAGTCAAGAAGGAAGGAATGAAGGAAGGATTCAGTAAACTGGGAAAAGAGAAACAGGAAAATAATTTACTAACTCACCTCATTAAATTCACAACACTTGTGAGCATACATTTCAGCAGCTTCTAGATTCCTTTTCTTTAGGTTGTATCTTGCCAGAAACAGGTACGCAGAACATAAATCAGCCACTGACATTACCTATCAAATAGAATTAATAATGCTGGGATTCAAAATCTGAAAACTACAGTCTAAAAATATCGGATAATGACCGTTGTCTAGCATTGATCAATAACGTTCACCACAAAATTTCATATTTTATGTACTCTTACCCCAACAACGTCTGTCTGCTCAACATAGCGGTTGTATTGAATGGCCGCCTCGTCATCCTCTTGAAGTTGTTCATGCAATCTATCAACAAATAAAAAAGTATCACAGAATAAGATACAATCATTTTTTTTGTATTATTTTGTTGAATAAGGTTAGCAGTGGCTGACAATTCACTCAAATAATAGACGCCTGACCACAACATCGGAAACCTAATGCCCTACTCAAACAGTGTCATAGGTTCTTTTATGTCCCCTTCGAATTAACCAAGTTACCAGACAGCAGTGATTTTGTCTATACCTTGCCAGCTTGATAACAGCCATTCCTTCCAAATCACCAACTGACATTGCTCGAAAATAGCACTGAAATGGAAATATTTAATCATAATTATTTTTTAAAGCCCTAGTAGGACCACAAGCCTTAGGGTGATATTTAAAGTGTAGAGGGGTAGCGAAAAGGGTAGCAAACACAACGTCAAACATGCAACTTCATTGCCAAGTCAGGAGAATTGGAGATGAAAATCTAATCTTCCCAACACTTCCTTTATTATCCTTACGTACAAGCTCCCATAAGTGGCCACCTATCCGTTATACTGCAAGTGGCCGCTTACAAGAATCATTCCCGTAAGTGGCCAGCTCCAGTTGCGGACACTTTTTACTTCCCATGGGCATCCATTTACGGGATCTTCGACCACGTAGTCAGGAACTAAAAAGTGACTTATGCATATTAAAGTCCCTTAGTTTATTAAATTTGTAAGAGCTGCAAGCTGTTACTCACCTTTTTAGCTTGTTGCATACTGTCCAACTTTTCATAACTTTCACCCAAAGCCACTAACATCCTTGAGTCATTTGGCCTGTAAGTAAGTAATCAAAGAGTTTTAGTGAGCTTTTGTATTTCCAGTTTTGTCCAAAAATTTTTAATGATATTTAAATTAAGCTGTTGTCAGAGATCGTGCATCAGAATACCTGAATTTGTGAGCCTGTCTGTAGTAATACAAGCAGTAAAATGGCATCTTTAGGATTTCATATGTCTGTCCTAATCCATACCAAGCTCGGTAGTCACGGTAATTCACCTCTAGCAATAAGCAAAAATGTCATCATTTAATAATATATAACAACCGATTGATGAACTTGATTGGGGAGTTGAATCAGTCGCATGATACAAAGTAGATTTGAGATGAGTCAAAATCACTTTAAAAAGACCAATGAATTTACAGTGCGACTACTCGAAGCATGCCAGTTTGAAGAAAAGTAACCAATCAAAACATTAATTGAGAACAAAGGATGGCGACCTTTTTCATAAACTGGTCAATTGCGTTGAAGCGAGTGCGGACCTCTCGGGAAACCTACATGTAGACAGTTTTTGATTGGTTACTTTTCTTCAAACTGGCCCACTTCGAGTAGTTACACTGCAATAATTTTATTGTCAGCAATAGTCTGTAATACAACTGTACATGCTTAAGGTAAAGCTGCACTGAAGTTGTTATTGAAGTCTTTGTTGGCCTTGTCATTGAGAATTCAGGAAAATCCAGTCATCTACATTTCAACCGAAACTTCAGGTCGAAAATGCTCCTGGAATATCTTTTGGGGTTAATTTTAAAACCTCTAATTCACTCAATGTTGTTTCTTCAGCCATGTTTCTACTCGACTTTTACAGTTCGTGGGAAATCTGTGGCTCTTAGACCTTGCATTCAAGCTTAGGGCATAAGTGTGTACCTATGGCTTTCCTGTAAGCCTCTATAGCAGCTGAAGTGTTTTTTCTCTCCATGAATTCGTGTCCCATCAGTGTCCATGCCGATGTGTACTGTGGGTTTAGCTTGAGCGCACGTTGAAAGTATGTCACTGCTTTCTCATGCTGGTCGTGAAGGCTGTAGTAATTCCCTGAAAGATATTTTATGGCAATTACTGACCGTAATAAATACCTCTGTATTTTGTATTTATACTCCTGTAGGAAGTGCAGGTGGCTTAATTATTAGAGCGAGGCCAAGGTTCTAAAATATGTGTAGCCGTACCCCTCAAGGGGTGGGTATGACTACACATAGGCTATCCAGGTTCAAGACTATGCTGGGTGGGGTCATTGTGTTACGTTCTTGGGCAGCCAAGGAGTATAAATGGCCAGAGAAGGTTAACTAACCTATTACACAGCATGTTTCCTCTCTGTACTTGTCAATGCTGTTTGTATGGTGTGCTAAGTAACTCAGCTCTGGCTTCATTTCCTGAGAGAGAAAAAAGATTGAATGGTCATCAAGAACTAACTAGGACTGAGTGGAGTACAGTTCAGCCAAGGGCAAATATAGCTCAAGGATGATTTGAAATGTCAAGAAAAATAATTTACAAGATGCATTACAGTGAAGAGCACCCCACCGTTGCCACTTGACAAAGTTTTTGATTAATTTTTGACATCTTTTTGACAACTTTCTGATGGCTTTCGTTTCAACTGGCCAATCAAAATGCATAAACTATGAGAGGTGGAGATGCCAAGCTCCATGTTCGCATTCTGGCAATTGACATCTCCACCTCCCACAATTCTTGCAATTTGATTTGCTAGTTAAAATAAAATAAAAATTAATCAAAAACTTTGTTGAGTGGCAACCATAGGCGTTCTTCACTGTAATGAGCCACAGTTGTTCAACAGAAAACTCTGACTACATCCTACAGACTGTATATATATACTTGATACCACCAGTTGTGGGAAGCACAGTGGTCTAATTCGATCTAATGATTAGCATGTTGGACTCCGGATTGAGCAGTCTGGGTTCAAGCCCTGCCATAGTCCATGTGTTGTATTCATGGGCAAGACAAGGTACAGCTGTACATGACTTCTCTCCACCCAGGAGTATTTAAGACGATTTCCGCTGGACGTTCGAGCAAAAAGTGCAAAAAATTAAGTTACATGTACCAAAAAAATACTCATAGCACGGTAACATTTTGAATACAGTTAAGAAGAAATGATCGATAAATTAGCTCCCAAGCTGACCCCGCGAGAGAAGTCATTACATATTTTAATTAAAAAGACGCTTCATGTCAGTTCAAAACAAAATGGCGTGCGTTTTTATCATGTTTTTACGAGGTTTGACATTAATTTTCTCGAGAATGCTTGAGAATTTAATTGCGGGGTCACTTGGAGAAGTGAATTAAAGTGATATGTTTCAAATAGTATTCAAAATGTTACCGTGCTATGAGTAGTTTTTTAGTAATTAATTTTTGCACTTATTGCTCGGACGTTGAGCGGAATCCGTCTTAAATGGGTAACAGGGAATCTCACGTTTGTTGAGGCTAACCTGCACAGAACTAGATCTACATGTACATGTATGTCTTGTAACTTCTCACCTTGACATAAAGAATATTGGAGTATGTGTCCATGTGTTCCAGTGAGTAAGGATCCCTCTTTTGTACTTCCTTGAATAACTGACATGCGGCATCAAAATCTTCAGCCAAGAAAAACTAACAATTAGGACAAAACTCGATCTTATTGTATGGGAGATACGGTGGCCTAATGGTCGTTGGCACATTGGACTTGGGATCAAGGGGTCCGGGTTCAAGCCCCAGGCCATTGTGTTGTGTTCTTGGGCAAGACACTTTACTCTTACAGTGCCTCTCTCCAGCCAGGAGTATAAACATTTTAATGGGTACTAGCATGAAAAGCATGATGGCCTGTAGGTTTTTCAGTGAACATTTCAACAGGGTTATCCTATCCCCTTCCCTTACTCCCTCTTGAGGACCTGTGGGGATTTGCCAGCGATGTACAATCACATGTAGTATGTGTATTCCTCGATATTATCCATAATGACTCCATGTGTCCCGTCCCAGACAACATCCCTGACACCATCCTTTAATTTCAAAGTGAGGCAGACATAACATGAATCTTAAATCAATAATGTTTACCTCTTGCATGATATTGTGCCAATGCGGTCTGCAGTAAGATGTATTTGTTTTCGGAAAATCCAGCCTGGCTAAGATTTGCATATCTCTCCAGCCCTTCCTCATTCAGTTGAAGATCAATGGCTACGTTAGCCTGGAAAAACTGAGACATCCAGTGGGAGGGGAGGGTCAGCGACTGAAGCTACAATGATAAAAAAAAGTATCATATATCAGACAGTGAGAACAGAGAGCAGATGTCTCGGGAATCAGAAGTTCACTAGTATTCAACAGGTTCATTGGGCTGTGATTGGTACAAAAGCGACTTACAATTTCCTTGTCAGTACAAAGAGATGAAAGCTCCAGCCAGGCACCCCAGTGAAGTGGTTCCTTATTCACAGCTTCCTGCATCACTTCTAATGCATCATCTCTTAAATCAAGCTTCTTAAGTACAACACCATACCTTAAAAGGCATGAAAGTTTAATTTTAAACATCTTATTTTCACGTTGGTCCTCTCAATCAAGGTCTGCCTGGGTACCAGGTGCATGGAGCTTGTAGTGTTCAATATATGCAGCTCTGCTTTGGAAGGTAGATAAAGTCTTCACGAGCCTAGTCACCCACAACTGCCGGAACTTATCCCGGTTTCTGTAGCATGAAGTGAATAGGAATATTGCTACTCCCTATGGATGGGATGCTAGTCCATCGCAGGTTGCCGCCTCCCAGTGCCAGCGCTCGAACCCGGACCACTCGATCCAGAGTCCAATGCGCTAACCATTAGGCCTCTGTGCCTCCCAGTGGGAGAGTATAAACAAACTACAACACATATTTATTTATAATTAACCCTTTCACTCCCAGAGTCAAACCTTCAATCAATAAATGTGGTTGTACCTTTTGAGTCTGTGGATGGAACCCTAGTGTGTGACCATTCAAATGAAAGCTATTGAGCAGTACTTTCAAGTGGTGCAGTTTGTTTTTGACAATTTTGCAAAATCAACTCAGCACTCTTGGGAGTGAAACGGTTAAAAAACAATAATTTCATCAATGATCATCGTCATCATACTTACAAGTAAAGACAGAATCCATCCAGTTCTCTGTGTTTCTTGTAAAGTTCAGCTCTCAGAGAGGTCAGAGCCTTGTTCTGTACATTTTCTTGTGGACCTTGAGAAACAAAAATTATACCATGCAGTCAGCATTCAAAATCTTTTTACTACTTTGAACACATTTATGCAATTCTCTTGATGAGAATTTGGTTTTGAATCAAGAAAAATTTCACCTGTAGTTGTAGTAGTGTAGTTGGATAACTGTAGACCTGAGCCTCTAATCTTTATTAGTCAAGTACATGTAGACTTGCCACAAGTCGTCTACTTTAAGCGAAACCGAGCGACGACGACAACAACTAGTTATTGTTGTTAATTCAGGTACATAGCTGATATAATCAGCTACATAGCTGATTATATTAAAAGTAATTACCTAAAACATCCATTATTTCATCATTCTTGTGTTTTTCACCAGCCTACAAAAAAAAAAAAAAAAAACATTTATACTTTGTAATATTATGTGCTACATAACCCTGGCAACACTTGGAAGGTTTTCAGTTTCCATATTATTCCCGCAATGTCTGCAGGAAAATTTACAAGGGGGTCTCCCATATAAATAAAGTGTCAGCAGTGATCATTGGACAACTTGAAAGGAATCTTGTTTTGTGGGCATGCTCATTCATAGGTACTGTACTCTGACATTGCTTCATTATTACAGCTTGAAAGACACCAAGTTCCCCCAACCACCCCCACCCCCCAAAAAATGAAACTACATACTTCCTAGTGTCCAATCAAATCTTTTGCTGGGTATCTTGTAATTCAGTTTATAATGGCTTAACTTATTTCAAAAATTAAATTTTATAGATCCACAATCATTTATATTATTATTTTAAATTTGAATTGGATTCTGATATAAACACACATGACTGTATTTTGGTTGCACCTCTGTCAGAAAATGGTGGCAAAAAATGCAAACTAGTCTATACAGTGCATTATATATTCCCATGCTTTTCAGATGAATGCTTGTAGCTGCTTTGTCATAGCCTGTGAGCAGGCTTTCTTGTTTGAGTTTCATGAAAGGGGCAAATCCATGAGTTACAAGGGGAATGACTCCTAACTCGTGCCTCACTGCTCAAAAACATGCGAAAACCCAAACAAGAGAGCCTGCTCACATCACAGGCTACTGTGTCCCTAGCCACCTACTCATAAAACTATTGACAAAGTCCTGGTTCGATTCATGTAACCATCTGGCCTTACTCACCAAGTAACGCGAATACATGTACAAGAAGTACGCCTTGTGACTGGTACAATCTTCCAGGAAGAAAGACGCTCTGTCAAATTCCTTGAGATCAAAGAATGTTTTCCCCAAAGTATACTTATCAAAGTCTTTCACAAACTGTGGATCGTAATAATCAGTTTTTGGAAGATTTTCTGATGATGTGAAGGACGGAATGGAAAACGCCAACTCTGCAGACCTGAATATACAAAAGATAGAAAGAAACAAACATGCAATCAGGTTGTTACTAAGGTTAAAGTCAAAGTCTGTTTACACTCCTGTGGCTTATCAGGTCGGCACTTAACTCCGGTTTCCGTAACATGAAGTGACTAGGAGTATCACTACTCCCCTGGATGGGATGCTAGTCCATTGCAGGTTATCCTCCAGCATTTTTTTCAGGTTGCCTTGAAAATTCTCTGATACCTGGCAGAATTTACTACTGGGTGGAGAGAGGTACTGTAAGAGTTAAGTGTCTTTTCGTCCAGACTTTGAAATGGTCTATACATTTACTCTTGAGAAAGATGTTATTTCAGTTTGTCACGAACATAGGACAAAGAAAAAATTAGAGTCCCAAAGCGACGCGAGTCAAACCCATTACCTTCCACTGCAAACCAGTTGGATGCTCTAACCACTGAGCTACAGGGAGACTCGTGGTGAGGTAAGTCATTTACTAGGTTCATATGTGACACACGTCCTGTATACATGTACTTCTAGGATCAGCAATGTCAAAAGAATCATTGTGTCTCTGATAAGTTAAAGATGATTTCCAGTCCGTACTGCGCAGTCTCAGGGTTTGTTTTTATTTTTGTTTTGAATTTGTTGATACGTTACACTTCGGTGATAGTGTACATGAAGTTTTTGAGTCCGCCATTACGGGTCGTTTCATTTAGGAATGCTCGATGAGCTGAAACGTCGGTTTGGGATAACGTCGAGGTTCTTCTACTCGTTATTATTGTTTTGCAAGGATATGTGGCATTAATAATGAAGAAACAGGTACGTTTGTCCCGGAAATTTTATTTTGTCAAGTAAACATTCCTTCTTATGAGACTCATACAGTATAAACATTGCAGGCAGAGATTGCGCAGTACGGACTGTAAATCATCTTTAAAAATTTAAAATAAATCACGAATAACACAAATTGACAGTTTTGGTCTCAGTCTGCATTTTATACCCAGTCTGCAATCTGCAGTCTGCATTTTATACCTAGTCTGCATTTTATACCCAGTCTGCAATCTGCAGTCTGCATTTTATACCTAGTCTGCATTTTATACCCAGTCTGCAATCTGGAGTCAACGGTCCTTTCCGATATCCATGGAGACATGATTAAGCTTAAATTCGCTCAGATTCACTGAAAACAGAAACACTGAAATATTCGACGCCATAATTTTTCGATTTACCAAGATCTTTATTTATCCACCTTCAATCTGTAAAGCGTTTAGCCTTGTCAGTTAATTTAATCTTACCATTTAGCGCTATGGAGCAAGCCTCTCTCTGAACATTCTTTCACGGCGTAAAGAAGGTCTCGTTTGATCTCCGGCAGGCAAACATTCGACACGGCCGCCATCTTGTTTTCAAAAGCCCGCGCTATAGAACAACGGTCGGGGACTAGGACGAGCCCACTCATCCCAGCTTTGCCTCAATAAATAATTATTCAATATACTTTTTCGTTTCATATTTTGATTCGCCCGGATGATATCTGTTTTTAGTTTTGTTTTACTAATGTGATGCGTTGAAGCTGAACAAGTATTTATTGAAAATGCCCGTGAAAAACGCAGGAAATGGCATTTCCGCGACCCTAAATTTCAAAATTTTCTGGGGGGCCATGCCCCCAAACCCCTAGTGGGGTGCGCCTTCGGCGCTCTAAATAGTTGCTTGGTGAACAAATGAAGATTCGAACGAACCTAACCAAAGTGAAGATGTCAGTGAATCTGTTGACAATTATGAAGTCAACGAATTCGACAAAAGCAGCGATGAAGAGGTGGGGCTCCCAAGGTAGTTTTTAAAGGCACGTTAGAGACGGAAAACTCGTTTCCCGTCTCTAGTTAGCCCAGGGGGAGGAAAAGATTGCGCGACGAGCCCAAAGAAAGTCTGCGCAGGAGGCTAGTCTCTAGTGTGAAAACGGCCAATGATTTCGATTAAAACGTCTTCATCCCTCAAAAAAAGGAAAGCTAAACGCCTTTATTTAATTTACTAAAGTATGCGCCATATATAATACCTATATTTCGCTGTTGTATCAAGGGGTGGGGGGTTGAGGTTTGACGGTTTTCACGGAAATTTTGAGCGGTTTTCCGGTTTCTAATAGGCCCCGATGTCCCCCTCTACCAGGGAAGGAGGAACTAAGTGAGTAAGCAGTACAGGAGCTCGAGTTTGGATGCTCACAGCTGGACATGATCCAAAAAAAATCAAATATTAAGGGGGGAGAACCTAAACTACAAGGAACCACAAAAATGTTGCTAAGGAAATCTCTAAACCTCCATAACTTTGGTTCCTGTACTCCAGTGGGCATCAAAGTTTGTAGTGTTTGTTTGATTCACGTTCCCTTTAAATATTTCGAACCATGCCCATATTTGGTGTGTCACGTGACCAAAATGAAAAATGTCTAAAAACTCGGAAGGATTTGATCGTTTTCAAATTATTATTTTAGAATTTGCCGAAGAACGTCAATATCGAAAACTTGTAGCATGCGTTTGATGAAATGTACAATATTTCGGAAGTTATAAAGCTTTAAGAGTTTAAAGCTTTATAACTTCCGAAATATTGTACATTTCATCAAACGCATGCTACAAGTTTTCGATATTGACGTTCTTCGGCAAATTCTAAAATAATAATTTGAAAACGATCAAATCCTTCCGAGTTTTTAGACATTTTTCATTTTGGTCACGTGACACACCAAATATGGGCGTGGTTCGAAATATTTAAAGGGAACGTGAATCAAACAAACACTACAAACTTTGATGCCCACTGGAGTCCAGGAACCAAAGTTATGGAGGTTTAGAGATTTCCTTAGCAACATTTTTGTGGTTCCTTGTAGTTTAGGTTCTCCCCCCTTAAGTATAGAGAGTCTCGTCTGATAGGGTCACTGAAGCAAGGAGTTACCAAAAAAAAAAACAAAGAAAGAAAGAAAGAATGACCAATTCAATGAACTGTTGAAAAACATTTATTTGATGCAGTTACATAGTTAAAACATCCCTTACATTGATCAATCTTGCTATTCAAATGTTCTAGTAATATGTTGAAGTTTTCTATATGGTTATAGCGTTTTTCTATTCCCCTTCACCATATTTTAACTTGACTGCGCCCTTGATTAGTTTTCAACTAAAGTTTGTTTCTATCGCACCATCACCCAGATAGGTTTGTTCAGATAACAGTAGCCCGCGATACACTTGCTGCCACGCGCCTTGCTGTCGTCAGAAGTGACGTAGTTGTTTGAGCCGTCACGACCGGTATTCCATATGTCGAGCCACTTGTCAGTACCTGCGTGGGCTTCCGAAATACCATGGCTTGAATAGAAGTGAAGTGTGGATATTGTGGCAAAACCCACAGCGGGACTTCTCTTGTTATGGTCTGCTGGGCTGTACTTGTAAAACCCGAACACGCTCTTTAATAATGAAGCTGATTTCCTCATCAAAAACTTATCGAACTGTTCTTTGTTGTTTTGTGGAGCGCCTGCCTTCCTGTTGTAAAGAACCCGGATGCTACTGACGTCACTAAAGCGGAACATAACTTCTTCCCAGTCCCCCATGTCAGGATGGATTTGACTCGCGGCATCTGCGTACTTAGTTTTCGCGGCCCATGTTGAGAATCCAGTCTTGATGAAGAGGAAGCTTGGGGAGACTTTTGTGGCAACTAGGGTCCAACCTCCACGCTCAGTGTCCATGTCACAAAAAGCTTGGAACGAGTCATCTGTTGAGCCACCGTTTGGATCGATCCAGTACAGTCCGTTACCACGACTCTGACCTGAACGAATGAATGGAAAAATAAATTTTGATTAAAGGAAAGAAAACTATTTATGGCGGTTAGCTTTTTAGAGTATTTTGGTTTATGCGCGATTTTCATCATTGCTGCCCTATTTGAGACTAACCTGCATTTAAAATATCCAGACACTGGCGGCCTGGGTTATTTGCTACGTGACCTTTCCCAGAAGTCATCACTGGCAACCAAGTGCTTCCATCACAGAGTTGCAAGGCATTCTGGGAAGTGCTGTAACGAACGGTGCCAGCGGTACTCAGTGTGCATTTCTCAGCGGTGTCACTAAACTTGATGGCACCATGTGGAGGTTTGGCTGATGAACCAGGTTCTCCTTTTAGGCCCTGAAAAACAAAAAATGCGAAAAAATGGCCTGATTCATGAAATTCATTGCAAGTAAATTTTTTAATCCCTGATTTCTTCCAATACGTCATTTTGTTCTGTTGAGATGGCGGAAACTCATTCACGTTGGTGGGGTGAAGGCTAGGAGGTCTGTCAAACCAGTGTTACAAGAATCTTTCATAGAACGGTAAAAATTCCAGGGTGGTTTAGAGTTGAAAAGCTGTAGAATTAAATTAATCTATAAGTTTACTTTTAACGATTGGTCATCATTACGAAGTTTTGCGAGCATTGCCCATCTTTTTCCAAGTCCAGAATTAAAGACAGCTTTATTTTACTTTCCGGTACCTCACCCTGTTCTTCACATGTTTGGAGGATTTTTTTCCTGCGTTTCACTGTCAGCTACTGTCAATCTTTCATCCTCGGATACAAATTTTCCTAACAATATCTATGCATTATATCGGTGGCGCAGTACCAACATTAAAAGAAATATATTGAAATCAGTTAAAATAATTCCTGTTTCAATCTTGGCGAATAGAGTCAGCAGTGCGATGAAAACTAAGATCTACTGTCACTGAACAGAAATGGTTTCGATCGCTTTTTGTCCTTTTTTATACCAAACATAAATTTAATATTTTCCAATTATTCTAGATCTACTTTTTTCTGCCTCGGTTTTATCACCAACCTTCGCTCCATTTCTACCGTCACGTCCGTCACGACCGTCTCTACCTGATAATAAAGAAATAAAATGTTACTATCAGTCGAAAATTCCAAACGCAAGAGCGAGTGAAATACAAACTGAATAAACTAATTCTAAAAGCATTATTTTCCGCTCTCACCGTCGCGACAATTGCAGCATCCTTTCAAGGACGTCTTTCCACACTGGTTTTGCTGTGTGCCGTTTGCAGAAACCTGAAATTAAAAACATATTTAACGATATCTGCACCGAAAAGTGCTAGAAAGGATGTGTAAACATTTCTTACAACACGCGCAGTGCTGTAGAACTGTTGAGGGCCCTCAGAGGTTTGTAGTGAAAAGTTGAGAAAAAGTTGAACAAATTTTACGAAGCTTGCCTTGTTGGTCGATTGCCGATTATCAGCGTTTGCACAAGAAGCTAAGCATGCAGGATCAGCACCAAAATTAACGCAAAACACAAACGAAACATTTTAACTCGCTCTCTTTTGCCAAGCTTTCGCTATAATGATGAAATAAATCAATATTTTTCACTTGTTTACTCTATACTAAAACACGAAAAAACGGCGCGACCAGTGAAGTAGCTACGTAGACTCTATGTTATGAGAAATTAATTGATGCTGAAACGATACAATAGTTACAATGGATGTCAAGTGAAGCGTTCAGAGGCTTGCATGTTTCAGGGAAACCTGACTTTCTCTTTTTGCCGACAGTTATTGAGCTACATTTCTTACATGCATATAATAACGAATTTTTACTGACTTCTGATAAGAATCACCGCGAATCTGGGTCACTTTTAACGAATACATCCGCTGGGAGACACCTTAAAATACACCGTGTCTTGTATTTGTTTATTAATTTCACTTTATTATGACTAGCACTGACAAATTTTAAATTATACAAACCACGTGCTGTCCACGTTTCCATAGCAGTGCCAATACGCGCGCGACTCCCACGCCAAAACGGCACGCGCAATCTTGATTACCAGCCGCTGTTCGGGAAAATGAGCCCTCCTCCCCCGAAGTCTTTGGTCTCTTCAGTCTCTTCTCGGGAGGAACGATCGAAAACCGAACTCAAGAAAGCCTCTATCTCGTTCCTAGACCTTTTTAAAAGTCCTTTCCGATCAGTATTATTTTCCCATATGTTGGTTTCGTCGTTGCATCGAGATCATCATGACTTTCGTCCCGGGCGCCCGCTTCGCTCCTAAATCTCGTAACTCGGCTAAGCTTCGAAGGTCGTCGATCAGTGATTCATACAATTTACTTTTTATATTGAAACATCCCTACAACGGCCACCTCTCTACAACGGCCAGATAATTCTGACCCAAGATGGTCGTTGAGAAGTTTCTCTGTAAGCATCTCGTGTCTGTAAATAACTGTCCCATAATTGGATCGAGGTTAGTGTGTGACTAGTGCAATCACAGAGCTCTTCCCTTTTGCGCATGACTGACGGAGAGAAGGTCTGGGGAAGACTGAAATTTCTAGCGATTTGATTGGTGTAGCGCAAAACAATAAAGTTCGCATTTGATTGATTATGATTAAGCCATTCCACAGTAACTCCTTTTTAACGCGAAATTTACTCACGGCGCGAGCAGTTTCGGAAAAAAACATTTTTCAGCCAGGAGTGAAAAACCCCAAAATTAAACAATCAGTTGTGGAAGGATATGCCTTTACCCGGCCCGTTTCAAACACTCACACCCCCCCAAAAAAACAAAGAGAGAAAAAGTAATCAATGAACTGTTGAAACAACATTTATTTTTTTGCACTTACATAGTTAAAACATCCCTTACATTGATCAATCTTGCTATTCAAATGTTCTAGTAACATATTGACGTTTTCTATATGGTTATAGCGTTTTTCTATTCCCCTTCACCATATTTTAACTTGACTGCGCCTTTGCTTAGTTTTCAACTAAAGTTTGTTTCTATCGCACCATCACCCAGATAGGTTTGTTCAGATAACAGTAGCCCGCGATACATTTGGTGCCACGCGCCTTGCTGTCGTCGGAAGTGACGTAGCTGTTTGAGCCGTCAACAACATTCCACATGTCAAGCCACTTGTCAGTACCACCGTGGGTTTCCGAAATACCAGAGCTTGAATAGAAGTAAAGTGTGGATATTGTGGCAAATCCCACAGAGGGACTTCTCTTGTTATGGTCAGCTGGGCTGTACTTGTAAAATCCGTAGACACTTTTGCCCGATGAACCAGATTTCCCCATTAACAACTTATCGAACCCTGTTTTGTCGTTTTGTGGAGCGCCTGCCTTCCTGTTGTAAATAACCCGGATGTTGCTGACGTCACTAAAGCGGAACATAACTTCTTCCCAGTCCCCCATGTCAGGGTGGATATGACTCGCGGCATCTGCGTACTTAGTTTTCGCGGCCAATGTTGAGAATCCAGTTTTGATGAAGAACAAGCTTGGGGAGACCTTTGTGGCAACTAGGGTCCAACCTCCACGCTCGGTTTCCATGTCACAAAAAGCTTGGAACGAGTCATCTGTGGAGCCACCGTTGGGGTCGATCCAGTATAGTCCGCTACCACGACTCTGACCTGAAAGGAAAAATAAACTTTGACATTAAAGTAAAGAAAACTCTTTATGGCCGATAGCTTTTTAGAGATTATTTTAGATTGTGTGCTCGATTTTCATTGTTGCTGCTCCATTTGAAACTCACCTGTATTTAAAATATCCAGACAGTGGAGGCCTGGGTTATTTGCCACGTGACCTTTCCCAGCAGTTACCAACGGCAACCAAGCTCTTCCATCACAGAGTTGCAAGGCCTTCTGGGAAGTGCTGTAACGAACGGTGCCAGCGGTACACAGTGTACAGTTGTCAGCGGTGTCACTAAACTTGATCGCACCATGCGGAGGTTTGGCTGATGAACCTGGTTCGCCTTTTAGGCCCTGAAAAACAAACAATGCATTGCAAGCAAATGCTGAAACGATAACTTGTTCGAATACTCCGAATATTCCGAAAATAATATAATCACTGGGATGTTTTGGTGGGCTTATTTTATCAGGATGGGGTTCATTATGATCCTACAGCATATTTTATCTGAGATTTGGGCAATCTCGTTCCCAGAGTCCTCGTTACCCTTGTCCAGTGGTGGAGCGGCCAACAAGGACCTCTGGGAATGAGTGTTTCAGATCGCATTTTGATTAGCTGAAATCTGAGCATGAGTAGTCGGGCCGGAAGTGGAGAGAATATCAAAACTCAACCCCAGCCTTCTCCTTGTTGGCCGCTCCACCGCTGGACAAGGGTAACGAGGACTCTGGGAACGAGATTGAGATTTGGGGGCATATTTTCGGGGGAGCTTACTTTAAAGAGCTTACAGTATGTTTGTTGAATCAGTGAAATTTGCAGAGGTAAACATGGACACTCATTTTGGTTGGTGAATTTGTGATACAAGAATCTTTCTTGTGTGTGTTGTCAGCTAGAAATTAGTATAAGCTTCATGTAACGGTCAGTGAATTGGATCTATAAGTAGACTGCTTGCGAAAGGTGATTGCGAAATTTTGAGAACAATGCCCATTTTTTGCCGCGTGTTAGAATTAAGAACTATCAAGAGAGGATGATCTAAGAGAAGCATTCCCCCATACATGGGCCTCTTCTAGTGATAACGTTTTGATATCTATTCTTAGCTGAACTATTTAAGAGCGCTACCTTGGAGCCTGACGATGTTAGCACTGAAAGTTAAAGGAAGCTGGTATTTTTAGGGAAAAGCGTAGAAAGATTGTCCCAAGGACAGAGAAGCACGAACAAACCTTGTTGAGGCCTCATGTGCCACACAGGCATAACGAGGATAAGTACGAGTGACCTGGTAAATCCTTCTCTTAGATCTTCCTCTCTTAGAACAATTTTTTGCCGTTTTGATGTTTTTTGTTTTGTTTTGTTTTTCCAGCAGCGAGCACGAGCATTCGAGCACACTGTCAAAACTTGCAAAATGTTTCAATCACATTTCTTACATTTCTTTTTCTCGTTTTATCATGAGCTTGATAATAGAGTCACTTCTTCGGATACAAAATTGATCAAATTTTAAAACTTTGGCAATAAAAACAAGACTGAATTTACCAAGGGACACTGTTGAGTTATTAACCGGGCGTGGGCCTGGGGCCCAGCCCGGTTAATAAAATAGCTTCTGTTTTTTTTTTGTCGTCGATCTCTTATACCTCTACTCCGCCAAAGTGCTAGGAGGAGAGCTAGGGGTGAGTATGAATATATATGAATGTATTCGCCTTGTGAAATATTTTCTCGGGGAAGAACGAAGCCCGGACTCGAGAGAGCGGCGGAAATCGAGCCTATGTGAAAGTTGGACTGGTCCAAATAGATATTAATTTAGGACCGCGTAAATACATCGGAGCGGCGTACAGATTTCGCAACGTCGGTGAGTTTGACTCGTCAAAATATTAAATCATTGTACTCACTACTAGGTGGACACACTAGGAGCGCCATTAGATAATTTTTTTTTTTATCAAGGCTACGTTACATTTCGCCAGGGTCATAATATTGTCCTGTTTGTTTTGTGTGAAATACATTTCTTTTCCGTAAAGGAAAACAGAAACTTGCCCAGACTCGCAGATTTATGTAAACAGAAACTTGCTGAGACGTGCAGATTTATATTTGGACGATTACGTCATAGGGTCACGTCGAATCGTGACTTGAAGAGATTGTCTGTGAGGTGCGTACGTACATCACATACACTAGAAGCGCCATTAGATCAAATTTTTTATCAAGGCTACGTTACATTTCGCCAGGGTCATAATATTGTCCTGTTTGTTTTGTGTGAAATACATTTCTTTTCCGAAAAGGAAAACAGAAACTTGCCCAGACTCGCAGATTTATGTAAACAGAAACTTGCTGAGACGTGCAGATTTATATTTGGACGATTACGTCATAGGGTCACGTCGAATCGTGACTTGAAGAGATTGTCTGTGAGGTGTGTACGTACATCACATACACTGGAAGCGCCATTAGATCAATTTTTTTATCAAGGCTACGTTAGATTTCGCCAGGGTCATCCTTTGCCTAAATGATATTTTATGAATATTGTCCTGTTAAATAATTGTCATTTTGTGTGAAATACATATCTTTTCCGTATATTTTCTGAGAAAAACAGAAACTTGCTGAGAAATGCAGATTTATAAATAAGGACGATTACGTCATGGGGTCACATGAGTCAACGTCTGTGATAAACCAGGGTCGCCGTTAGGTCAAATTTCATATCAAGCTATTACTTTTGATTTGAACATGAATACTCTGCTGTTTATTTAGTGTGAAATACATTACTTTTTCGTGTTGGTGCAGCAATTCACTTCCTTGTATGCAGAAGATTTATAAATAACAACCATTACGTTACAATATCACATTTTGACTCACGCAATTTGTCGAACTGTGACTAGAATAGCTGCGAATGATGATGGTGCAACGCGGAACGTCTGCGATTGATGGTTCAACACCGATTCGTACCTGTGTTGTCGTGTTTTTTCCTCTTATTCAACTTTGGCTTTATATTGAGGAATGATCTTCAAAGACTGCTCAGAGGCAAGAAAATTGACAGTAGGCACTATACGCAAACATCAGACTTCAGCGTGACTGCCGTGACTAATCTGATAGATTTCAAGCAAGAAAGCAGGTAAAACGGCTTGCTTGCTTGATGAAAAAAGCCCGGTTATATTTTCTTCGAAAATTCTTGTTAGCAATAAGACACGAAAATATAACGAAGGGGGGCTCAAGAGCATCTGGATCAAAAGGACAGTTTATCACTAATAAGGCAGCGTGTCACACTTACAATCTCATGTCATGTTCTAAGTCTTTTTCCAACCTCAAAGCACTTGTTTTCTACACGAACAGACATAAGCAGTCATTCATTCCTAGTGGTGCTTGGCTCAATTTCTAGAGCAGATGTACAGTTTTACATGTAAGCGTTTCTCCTTTTTTTCAGTATTAATTGTTGTAAATCATTTTTAATATTTTTAATTTCCATTTTTATACGTATATCTTCTGCCTAATGTGATAAATTAAATTATTATTATTATAAATTCACCAACCTTAAGTCCTGGCTCGCCTATATCCCCCTATAGAAAAAAAAACATCGATCTTCATCACACTTCTGATATAATTCACATTGTTTTCCTCAGATGTTTCTGACCTGCTACATGCAGAACCATTAAGAGTGAATGTCCCTTATAATCGAAGAAAATTGAAAATTCGCGGACACGGTCAAAAATCGATTTGGCTCATATTTTGTCTGTAGGAAGCTTTACATACTAGACAAAACGAAATGAGGTTAGATTTTTGAAATATCCATTTTAACGGGAATAAACCGTTGAAAACCGACTGAGGGTGAAAAGCTCAAGTTTCACCTTCTGCGAACTCGAAATTATGCAGTTTTCAGGCAGTTCTCATACGAACTAAAACGTAACTGCAGAACTTATCCAGCTATATATACATAGTGTGGGACTTCCTTTATCGAGATATAGTGATATTTTTTGTCTCGTGTTATTTCTGAAGGAACCACATCCCGATTATGTTACGACATCTTCGGCCTTTCGTAAACAAGCCAAAGGCGGCTCAAATTAGCTTGGCAAAAAAGCATGTGGTAGTGTCTCAAAATTTCTAAAAATGTTTCCAGCGACTCTAGAAGAATAGTTCTATATGATTCTGGTCTTATTTGTTTGGGATCTTCTACTATTTTAATATAAAAACTGACCAAACTCGACCTAAATTACAAATGACGCCATGTTGAAACGATTGACATCAGAATTTATCGCTTTGTAATCAAGTAATTGTTTTGGCCAAATATATCCCCACTGATGCTTAGAATCAATAGAAACGTATAGATGATGTTTATAATTAGACTGACTCTAGATATACCGAGATATATAAAATAAATTTCGACTATACATACCTTGCAAATCGCGCCATAATTACGGTGAATTACTCTAGCTCGTCAATTCCCGATTGGTCTTTTGCCATACTACAGTCCGCTTCACATTCACTCGGCATAAATTATATTATTTGCATCCATATATAAGAAAAACTCTATGTTGTCTTCATAATCAGTTTCGAATATACTGAGAAACAAACTGAGTGGAGGGCTCGATCGAGTCGAGTGACTGAAATCCGATCGAGTGACTGAAATCCGATATGCGTGATCTCAACGGCAGTAACAAACTTACTGTCACGCAACCCTTCAGTTCGGCTTTATCTCAGTTACAGTTCTTTTTCATAACGCTTGATCAACTGATAATTTCTTGCTGACTGGCAGTTAACGGGAAGAGCAGGCGCACTCTTGGACAAATTCTGTCAGTCGTGCAATAAATTCCTTTTTCCATTTTTGAGCTGAAATGTCAGTAAGGGACTGTGCAATAATTATCAGGAGGGGGGGGGGGGGTTGGAAAATGGGCTTCATGTAGGAAAATATTAGGTAATACCCCCTCCTAAAGGAGTGAATTTAGTTATTGCCCCCCTCTAATCAGTCAGAAATTATGTACGACCCCCCCCCCCCCCGCCCCCCGCCCCCCGCCCCACACACACACACATCTTTATACAAGCACCCTGCATTTTCTCTACACGCACCTGTGGATTAAAATCTTAGAACAGAAAGAAGAGTTCCTACTACATGTTTAATTGTTGGATATCCGTGTCTGGAACAAACATCACATCCGTAGCAATGAACAACAGAGCCATAGCAGAAGGAAAGGAGCATATGTGTTATTTTCGGTCCCAACCTTATAAATAGGTATGGATTCGCCAATGTAATATGTACTTGAAATTAAATGTTAAGCCCCCCCCCCTCTTGAGTGACTTATTTTACTTTTACCTTGAGCCGCCCCCCCCCCCTCCTTGCTTTGAATTTACTCTATGCCCCTCCCCCCCCCCCCCCCCCCTCTGGTTTTCCACCCCTCCTGGTAATTATTGCACAGTCACCTAATGAGGCCCCATTAGGGGTTATAGGGATACGGGATATTTGAGAAAAAAATTATCTTTGAAATGCCCCCTTGGGGAAAGTCAATAAAGTATGTATGTATGTATGTATGTATAGGGATACGGGATACTGAAGGAAAAAATTATAGGGATATGGGATATTGGAAAAAATATATATTGGGATATTCAACTGGAACTTTCTTAACATTTCAATTAATCAAGATTATTTTCAAACAAATTAAAATAAAACAAATTAACAATAATTAATGGTAATACTGATCAAAATGGACCGATATGCTGCTGGTTTGTACATTTTCGGTCATTTTCGTCAACTTCCGGGTCCTGTTGTGGTGACCTGTGACACCTGTTGTCGAACTGGGTGGTTACCTAGCAGATTGAAAACTTTTTGCAAACTTTTTTGTTACCGGGAAATGATGTCACCAGTATCATCATTATATAGGGATAGAGACCACATAATTAAGGGGATATGGGATATTTAAAGAAAAAATTAAAGGGATATACGGGATACCCAGACCCCAGGTAGATGCAAATTATTTTTAGCATAGCAACACTTAAAGGTCAAATGCAACGATTTGTTTTGCAACGACGGGTTTGTTCGGAGATTATTCCATAGCGGGTATTGACGAAAATCTATGAAGACCTTGACATCTCCTTTGAAAATGCTCAAATACAACAAATTAATTAATCTCCTCCATTCCTTGCATCTCTTCTCGTCTTCGTGTCGGTTGAATGCTTGAATATTACCCGCTATGGAATAATCTCCGAACAAACCCAGAACACTTGACCTAAGCAAATTACAAGCTTCAAACACGCGCGAAAACACGAGCGAAAACACGCGTGAAAACACGCGTGAAAATAAGATCACCACATATGACGTCACAAAAAACATACATTCGTTTCCATTCCAAGCGCGGTCATTTCTGGTTCGTTTTCGTTCAGCCGTCGGAAATTCTCGGAAATTGTCCAATTTTGTGCCTTTTAAGCGCCACAAATCAGCTTTTTGAGGGTTGAGTATGATGATTGATGCCAGTATAAAGCACAGTTTTCGCGACAAAAGAAAAAATACCAAATTTCGTTGCATTTGACCTTTAAGTGTTGCTATGCTAAAAATAATTTGCATCTACCTGGGGTCTGGGTATCCCGTATATCCCTTTAATTTTTTCTTTAAATATCCCATATCCCCTTAATTATGTGGTCTCTATCCCTATATAATGATGATACTGGTGACATCATTTCCCGGTAACAAAAAAGTTTGCAAAAAGTTTTCAATCTGCTAGGTAACCACCCAGTTCGACAACAGGTGTCACAGGTCACCACAACAGGACCCGGAAGTTGACGAAAATGACCGAAAATGTACAAACCAGCAGCATATCGGTCCATTTTGATCAGTATTACCATTAATTATTGTTAATTTGTTTTATTTTAATTTGTTTGAAAATAATCTTGATTAATTGAAATGTTAAGAAAGTTCCAGTTGAATATCCCAATATATATTTTTTCCAATATCCCATATCCCTATAATTTTTTCCTTCAGTATCCCGTATCCCTATACATACATACATACATACATACTTTATTGACTTTCCCCAAGGGGGCATTTCAAAGATAATTTTTTTCTCAAATATCCCGTATCCCTATAACCCCTAATGGGGGCCTCATTAGGTGACTGTGACTGTGCAATAATTACCAGGAGGGGTGGAAAACCAGAGGGGGGGGGGGGGAGGGGCATAGAGTAAATTCAAAGCAAGGAGGGGGGGGGGGGGCGGCTCAAGGTAAAAGTAAAATAAGTCACTCAAGAGGGGGGGGGGGGGGGCTTAACATTTAATTTCAAGTACATATTACATTGGCGAATCCATACCTATTTATAAGGTTGGGACCGAAAATAACACATATGCTCCTTTCCTTCTGCTATGGCTCTGTTGTTCATTGCTACGGATGTGATGTTTGTTCCATACACGGATATCCAACAATTAAACATGTAGTAGGGACTCTTCTTTCTGTTCTAAGATTTTAATCCACAGGTGCGTGTAGAGAAAATGCAGGGTGCTTGTATAAAGATGTGTGTGTGTGTGGGGCGGGGGGCGGGGGGCGGGGGGGGGGGGGGTCGTACATAATTTCTGACTGATTAGAGGGGGGCAATAACTAAATTCACTCCTTTAGGAGGGGGTATTACCTAATATTTTCCTACATGAAGCCCATTTTCCAACCCCCCCCCCCCCCCTCCTGATAATTATTGCACAGTCCCTTACTGACATTTCAGCTCAAAAATGGAAAAAGGAATTTATTGCACGACTGACAGAATTTGTCCAAGAGTGCGCCTGCTCTTCCCGTTAACTGCCAGTCAGCAAGAAATTATCAGTTGATCAAGCGTTATGAAAAAGAACTGTAACTGAGATAAAGCCGAACTGAAGGGTTGCGTGACAGTAAGTTTGTTACTGCCGTTGAGATCACGCATATCGGATTTCAGTCACTCGATCGGATTTCAGTCACTCGACTCGATCGAGCCCTCCACTCAGTTTGTTTCTCAGTATATTCGAAACTGATTATGAAGACAACATAGAGTTTTTCTTATATATGGATGCAAATAATATAATTTATGCCGAGTGAATGTGAAGCGGACTGTAGTATGGCAAAAGACCAATCGGGAATTGACGAGCTAGAGTAATTCACCGTAATTATGGCGCGATTTGCAAGGTATGTATAGTCGAAATTTATTTTATATATCTCGGTATATCTAGAGTCAGTCTAATTATAAACATCATCTATACGTTTCTATTGATTCTAAGCATCAGTGGGGATATATTTGGCCAAAACAATTACTTGATTACAAAGCGATAAATTCTGATGTCAATCGTTTCAACATGGCGTCATTTGTAATTTAGGTCGAGTTTGGTCAGTTTTTATATTAAAATAGTAGAAGATCCCAAACAAATAAGACCAGAATCATATAGAACTATTCTTCTAGAGTCGCTGGAAACATTTTTAGAAATTTTGAGACACTACCACATGCTTTTTTGCCAAGCTAATTTGAGCCGCCTTTGGCTTGTTTACGAAAGGCCGAAGATGTCGTCTCATAATCGGGATGTGGTTCCTTCAGAAATAACACGAGACAAAAAATATCACTATATCTCGATAAAGGAAGTCCCACACTATGTATATATAGCTGGATAAGTTCTGCAGTTACGTTTTAGTTCGTATGAGAACTGCCTGAAAACTGCATAATTTCGAGTTCGCAGAAGGTGAAACTGAGCTTTTCACCCTCAGTCGGTTTTCAACGGTTTATTCCCGTTAAAATGGATATTTCAAAAATCTAACCTCATTTCGTTTTGTCTAGTATGTAAAGCTTCCTACAGACAAAATATGAGCCAAATCGATTTTTGACCGTGTCCGCGAATTTTCAATTTTCTTCGATTATAAGGGACATTCACTCTTAATCTCAAGAGTGATCCACATCTGATTTCTCCTTACTATATCAATACATTGACAAGCAGACAGGTGATGAGAATAAAGAAAGTCATCAACGAACTAACATTGTAAATTAATTTTAAAAAATTATTGTAAAATAGATGAGATTCTACGCTTTTAAAAATACGACGACAGGCAAAGTGGAAGAGCTGTGATCTACGATCTACTTCTTTTCCGTTTTGCAGATAATTTTTAAAACAACTTGGAAAATTGCGTTTTTCTCACCAACCTTCGCTCCGTTTATCCCGTCGCGTCCGTCACGGCCATCTTTTCCATCTTTTCCTTCTTTTCCTTCTTTTCCTTCTTTTCCTTCTTTTCCTACGATCAAGAAAAACAGTACATTGTTCGTTTAGCCCTTTTTGTAAACTAAGAATTCGCATTTTTTCCGGGGTTCCGAATCGCCGTTGATGTTGGCTGCTCGTGATTGTAGGACTGTGGATTGAATAAAAATCCTTATTACGTCCAGAGGTAATTCTTAGGGGCACCCAACGGATTGTTTCGGTAGAATATCTGTTCGGAAGGCCTATAATCACCTCAGATATTCGGTTAGGGAAATGTCATCTCAAACTTTCTAAATATGGGAAAATTAATGCCTTTTGTTTTCGGAGAGATAAAAATGTCGTTTTGGGTACAAAAACGGGTCAGCTAGGATGTTCTGAAAGGAAAAAGCAACTCACAAATTCGGGTAATAAGATTTCAATCCCTAAAATTTTCTGAAGTTTGAAAGTTCAGCTAACGTATCCGAAAAGATACATTTTTCTTAGCATTTAAAAATAAGCCATTAAACTGCACAAAAAGCACAGTTATAACGTAAAAACGACTTTCCGACACCTGCAGGAAAATGTTGTCGTTGGGTGCCCCTGAATTCTGAGAGACTTAACAATATAAATTGGAGAATTAATACTTTTTTTTTGGCAAACACTAAGATTTTCCACTGCCATTGAAAAGTATAATTCAACTCAAATTGTGTTATCCGGAGGGAAATATATTTATCGACTAGCTTATACTGATCAAACGTGCAGTTGTTGAAACATTTTGTAGCTAGTTTGTGGAGCGTGATCGTTTGGGCGGTTTTTGGTAGTATTAACTAACTGACGTCGGGCGTTTCGACAACCTATCTTCAGAGTCAAGGGAAAAATTGTTTGTCCGCGTACAGCTGTTTCTTACCGGTTACCGTTTGACCATCCCTCCCGTCTCTACCTAAAATAAAGAAGGAAACAAAATTGCTGTTAGTCTGGAAACACAAGGAAAGAAATACAAAAAAAGACAGGCACTAAAAGCATTATTCTGATCTCACCATCGCGACAATTACAGCATCCTTTCGAAGACGTCTTTCCACACTGGTTTTGCTGTGTGCCGTTTGCAGAAACCTGAAAAATAAAATGATAAAAACACCCGAGAATGTGCCATCCTCGGGCAGTTAGTCAGGACGACACGAAGCAAACGTTCTTGTAAAAAAACTCTCTTCCAGCCGATTTTGGCGGTTTTCGGCTTTGCCTTCGCCCAGACTAACTCAGCGGCTCTGGGTATCCAAGAATGAGAATATGCTGTAGTTAGTATCATGTCTTACAACACGCACAGAGTTGTCAGAGCTCTCTTTGCACTGTAAAGTTTCGATAAAGTTACATACAGAAATTTAAATACACCTCACAGCTACTTGCCTTGTTAGTCGATTGATTATCAGCGTTTGCACAAGAAGCATGCAGAAACAGCACCAAAATTAACGCAAAACACAAACGAAACATTTTAAACTCGCTCTCCTTTGCAAAGCTTTCGCTACAATGATGAAATAAATCAATATTTTTCACTTGTTTACTCCATACTGAAACACGAAAAAACGGCGCGACCACTGAAGTAGCTACGTAGACTCTATGTTTAATATAAGAAATTAATTGATGCTGAAACGATACAATAGTTACAATGGATGTCAAGTGAAGCGTTCAGAGGCTTGCATGTTTCAGGGAAACCTGACTTTCTTTTTTTGCCGACATTTATTTAGCTACATTTCTTACATGCATAACGAATGTTTACTGACTTCTGATAAGAATCACCGCGAATTTGGGGCACTTTCAACGAATACATCCGCTGGGAGATATTAAAATACACCGTGTCGTGTATTTGTTTATTAATTTCACTTTATTATGACTAGCACTGACAAATTTTAAATTATACAAACCACGTGCTGTGCACGTTTCCATAGCAGTGCCAATACGCGCGCGACTCCCACGCCAAAACGGCACGCGCGATCTCGATTACCAGCCGCTGTTCGGGAAAATGAGCCCTCCTCCCCCGAAGTCTCTGGTCTCTTCTCGGGAGGAACAATCGAAAACAGAACTCGAAAAAGCGTCTATCTCGTTCCTAGACCTTTTTAAAAGTCCTTTCCGATCAGTATTTTTTCCCCATATGTTGGTTTCGTCGTTGCATCGAGATCATCATGACTTTCGTCCCGGGCGCCCACTTCGCTCCTAAATCTCGTGACTCGGCTAAGCTTCGAAGGTCGTCGATCACTGATTCATACACTTTACTCTTTATATTGAAACATCTCTACAACGGCCACCTCTCTACAACGGCCACCTCTCTACAACGGCCAGATAATTCTGCCCCAAGATGGTCGTTGAGAGGTTTCTCTGTAAACATCTCAGGGACTGTGAATAACTGTCCCATAATTGGATCGAGGTTAGTGTGTGACTAGTACCATTCGCATCCACAGAGCTCTTCTCTTTTGCATGCGCATGACTGACGGAGAGGAGGTCTGGGGAAGGCTGAAATTTCTAGCGATCTGATTGGTATAGCGCAAAAAAATAAAGGTCGCATTTGATTGATTATGTTTAAGCCATTCCACAGCAACTCCTTTTTAACGCGAAATTTACACGGCGCGAGCAGTTTCGGAAAAGAACATTTTTAAGCCATGAGTGAAAACCATGATGTCTTTTACCGGCCCGTTTCAAAACTCACACGCAAAAAAAAAAAAAAGAGAGAAAAATGAATGAACGAATCAATGAACTGTTGAAACAACATTTATTTTTTGCAGTTACATAGTTAAAAGATCCCTTACATTGATCAATCTTGATTCAAATGTTCTAGTAGCTCATGTTGTTGAAGTTTGCGCTCTATCGTTACACAGTTTTTCTCTTTAGCGGCCCTACACCATATTGTAACTTGCAACGCCCTTGCTTTAGTTTTCAACTAAAGTTTGTTTCTATCGCACCATCACCCAGATAGGTTTGTTCAGATAACAGTAGCCCGCGATACACTTGGTGCCAACCGCTTTGCTGTCGTCAGAAGTGACGTAGTTGTTTGAGCCGTCAGCATGTTTCCACATGTCAAGCCACTTGTCAGTGCCACTGTGGCCTTCCGAAATACCAGAGCTTGAATAGAAGACAAGTGAGGATATTGTGGCAAAACCCACAGAGGGACTTCTCTTGTTATGGTCAGCTGGGCTGTACTTGTAAAATCCGAACACGTTCTTTGTCCACGAAGTAGATTTTCCCCATTAAGAACATATCGAACTCTGTTTTGTCGTTTTGTGGAGCGCCTGCCTTCCTGTTGTAAATAACCCGGATGCTGCTGATGTCACCAAAGCGGAACATAACTTCTTCCCAGTCCCCATGTCAGGGTGGATTTGACTCGCGGCATCTGCGTCCTTAGTCTTCGCGGCCAATGTTGAGAATCCAGTTTTGATGAAGAGGAAGCTTGGGGAGACCTTTGTGGCAACTAGGGTCCAACCTCCACGCTCAGTGTCCATGTCACAAAAAGCTTGGAACGAGTCATCTGTTGAACCACCATTTGGATCGATCCAGTACAGTCCGTTGCCACGACTCTGACCTGTACGAATGTAAAAATAAATTTTGATTAAAGGAAAGAAAACTATTTACATGGCGGTTAGCTTTTTAGAGAGTATTTTGGTTTATGCGCGATTTTGATCGTTGTTGCTCTATTTGAGACTAACCTGCATTTAAAATATCCAGACAGTGGCGGCCTGGGTTATTTGCCACGTGACCTTTCCCAGAAGTCAGCACTGGCAACCAAGCGCTTCCATCACAGAGTTGCAAGGCATTCTGGGAAGTGCTGTAACGAACGGTGCCAGCGGTACTCAGTGTACATTTCTCAGCGGTGTCACTTAACTTGATGGCACCATGTGGAGGTTTGGCTGATGAACCGGGTTCGCCTTTTAGGCCCTGAAAAACAAAAATGCGAAAAAATGGCCTGATTCATGAAACTTCATTGCAAGTAAATGTTGAATCACTGATTTCTTCCAATACGTCATTTTGTTCTGTTGAGTTGGCGGAAACTCATTCACGTTGGTGGGGTGAAGGATGTCTGTCAAACCTGTGTTACAAGAATCTTTCATAGAACGGTAAAAAATCCAGGGTGGTTTAGAGTTGAAGAGCTGATTAGTCACATAGTCCCATTACGAAGTTTTGAGAGCATTGCTCATTTTTTCCAAGTCCAGAATTAAAGACAGCTTTATTTTATTTTCCGGCACCTCACCCTGTTCTTCACAGGATTTTTTTCCTGCGCTTCACTGTCAGCTTCTGTCAATCTTTCAGTCTCGGTACAAATTTTCCTTACAATATCTATGCGAATATCGGCGGCACAAAACACGGCCAATTAATCTAGATCTACTTTTTTTCTGCCTCGGTTTTATCACCAACCTTCGCTCCATTTCTACCGTCACGTCCGTCACGACCGTCTCTACCTGAAAATAAAGAAAGAAAATGTTACTAATCAGTCAAAAATTCCAAGCACAAGAATGAGTGAAATACAAACTGAATAAATTCATTCTAAAAGCAATACTTTCCGCTCTCACCGTCGCGACAATTACAGCATCCTTTCGAGGACGTTTTTCCACACTGGTTTTGCTGTGTGCCGTTTGTAGAACTGACCTGAAAAATAATATCGAGAAAATTCCTGGCGCGAAAGGATAGTTGGACATTTAATTTCGGTATAGACTACGAGCAGTCCCTCATTTTTCTCATTTTTTCTCGCCTGGCGTCGTGTCTCTTCGAGGTGATTTTCGCGCGTTCGCGTGCTCTCCCACTCGACTATCCCTGAGAAAAATGAGGGACTGTTCGTAGTCTACTTTCAGTATCATCCACGCGAAATTCTAGAATAATTGTCAAAAAGTTTTATAATAAAAGACAGAAAGTGCCGTCGACTTTTTTAACAGGTCAAATTGCTGAAACTTGCCTTGTTAGTCGATTTGTTCTGAGTACTTGCAAAAGAACGCAAGATAAAAACCAACATTAAGGCGAAAAACAAGCGAAACATTTTAGCTTCCTCTCGGATCCTTAGCTACTGAGTTTGCTAAAGTGAAAGAACTGGTCGATAAATAATATTTTTAACGCAGAAATATTGTTTACTCTACACTCAAACGAGAAAAAACGGCATGACCAAGTAGCCAGACTATTTGTTATGATAATCTAGTTGGTATCATTAACTTCCTTCCGGAAAGCTACCATCAGAGATTTTCCCGGCCTCTAACTTCTAACTTATCTTTTTTGTCTTTTTTTAATTTGACATTTCTTATATGGTTGTGAATTTTAAAAAAGCAAAGCGTATCTGTTGCAATTTGCGACAAATAAATCCACTGAGATCACAGAGTAAACAGAAACGTGTACAACAGTGACACAGCAAACAACTCACAGTTTGTTTGGTTTACCATTTTGTTGTTGACTTATTTGTCACGCTATTTAATTCTGGTCACGCTTAGAGTGTCCGGTCTCCCGTGGGAGGGAGAGAAGAGGTATCATTTTCCGTCTTCTTATAAGGAAAAATGTCGCTTCAGCAGTTCTCACTAGCTGTGTTTTATTAGTTTATACAGAACCGTGTACAGTCTAACAGCCAAGCGCAGGAAAGAATGGGCGGTGAAACGCGCACTGCGCTCTTGGCGATGTTTAATGCGGAGCGAGACTGGGTCGAGAGCGCTCGAGTTCAAAACATGTCGGCAAATGAAGTTCAAATCGTTGTTGATTTTACATATTGAACCCGTCCTTTATTGCATACAGGTTTACAAACATGTTGACATGTTCATTCTGTAAAAACTAAGTGGAAATCCAGTACCGTTCTCTTGTAGCAATCCCTTTTCTGCATCAGCTATTGAACTTCATTTGGCGACATGTTTTGAACTCGAGCGCTCTCGACCCAGTCTCGCTCCGCATCAAACATTTCCCAAGAGCGCAGTGCGCGTTTCACCGTCCCGGCATTCTTTCCTGCCAACCTGACTTTACTCAATATTGAAACCTCCGTACAACGGCCACATGTACGGCCAGTTCATTATGCCCCAGGGTGGCCGTTTAAGAGAGGTTCGTCTGTAAACGCCGTAGGGACAGTGTATAACTGTGTGTGACTTGTACTACAGTTGAACGTCTCTACAACGGCCACCCTGGGGGAGGGGGGGGGGTGGAATTAACTGGCCGTTGTAGAGAGGTGGACGTTGAAGGAGGTTTCAATATGAGTGAAAAGTATGGATAGAAGTACGATTGGGACGAAAATTCCTGGCCGTTGAGGAGAGGTGGCCGCTATAGAGAGGTGGCCCTTAGTAGAGGTTCGACTGTATTCTCGACCCAGAGCTCTTCTCTTTTGCGCATGACTGACGAAGAGAAGGTCTGGGAAAGACTGAAATTTCTAGGGATCTGATTGGTGTAGCGCAAAACAATAAAGTTCGCATTTGATTGGTTATGATTAAGCCATTCCACAGCAACTCCTTTTTTAACGCAAAATTTACACGGCGCGAGCTGTTTCGGAAAAGAACAAGAAAGAAAGAAAGAAAGAAAAAAGAAAGAAAAGAAGAAAGAAAGAAAGAAAGAAAGAAAGAAAAAGAAAGAAAGAAAGAAAGAAAGAAAGAAAGAAAGAAGAAAGAAAGAAAGAAAGAAAGAAGAAAAGAAAGAAAAGAAAGAAAGAAAGAAAGAAAGAAAAAGAAAGAAAGAAAGAAAGAAAGAAAGAAAGAAAGAAAGAAAAAGTGATCAATGAACTGTTGAAACAACATTTATTTTTTTGCAGTTGAGTTAAAAGATCCCTTACATCAATCTTGCTATTCAAATGTTCTAGTAACATGTTGACGTTTTCTATATGGTTATAGCGTTTTTCTATACCCCTTCACCATATTTTAACTTGACTGCGCCCTTGCTTAGTTTTCAACTAAAGTTTGTTTCTATCGCACCATCACCCAGATAGGTTTGTTCAGATAACAGTAGCCCGCGATACACTTGGCCAGCCGCCTTTACTGTCGTCAGAAATACGTAGTTATTTGAGCCGTCAGCATCTCTCCACATGTCCAAGCCACTTGTCAGTACCTGAAACCACTCCGAAATACCACGGCTTGAATAGAAGTAAAGTCTGATATTGTGGCAAAACCCACAGCGGGACTTCTCTTGTTATGGTCACTGGGCTGTACTTGTAAAACCCGAACACGTTCTTTATCAAAGAAGCAGATTTTCCCATCAAAAACTTATCGAACTCTGTTTTTGTCGTTTTGTGGAGCGCCTGCCTTCCTGTTGTAAATAACCCGGATGTTGCTGACGTCACTAAAGCGGAACATAACTTCTTTCCAGTCCCCATGTCAGGGTGAATTTGACTCGCGGCATCTGCATCCTTAGTTTTCGCGGCCAATGTTGAGAATCCAGTTTTGATGAAGGGGAAGCGTTGGAGACCTTTGAGGCAACTAGGGTCCAACCTCCACGCTCAGTCTCCATGTCGCAAAAAGCTTGGAACGAGTCATCTGTTGAGCCACCGTTGGGTCGATCCAGTACAGCCCGCTACCACGACTCTGACCTGAAGGGAAAAATAAATTTGACATTAAAGTAAAGAAAACTCTTTATGGCCGATTGCTTTTTAGAGATTATTTTAGATTGTGTGCTCGATTTTCATCGTTGCTGCTCTATTGAAACTAACCTGCAGTTAAAATATCCAGGCAGTGGCGGCCCTGGGTATTTGCCACGTGACCATTCCTAGCAATCGCCAATGACAACCAAGAGCTTCCATCACAGAGCTGCAAGGCATTCTGGGAGTGCTGTAACGAACGGTGCCAGCGGTACTCAGTGTACAGTTGTCAGCGGTGTCACTAAACTTGATCGCACCATGTGGAGGTTTGGCCGATGAGCCGGGTTCGCCTTTTGGCTCTGAAAACAAAAAAAATGCGGAAACTGGCCTGATTCATGAAAATTCATTGCAAGTAAATGTTGAATCCTGATTTCTTCCAATACGTCATTTTGTTTCTGTTGAGATGGCGGAAACTCATTCACGTTGGTGGGTGAAAGGAGGTCTGTCAAACCAGTGTTACAAGAATCTTTCATAGAACGGTAAAAATTCCAGGTGGTTTAGAGTTGAAAAGCTGTAGAATTAAATTAATCTATAAGTTTACTTTTAACGATTGGTCATCATTACGAAGTTTGCGAGCGTTGCCCATCTCGGAGTTTCCAAGTCCAGAATAAAGACAGCTTTTTTACTTTCCGACACCAGTCACCCTGTTCTTACATGTTGGAGGATTTTTTGCCTGCGCTTTACTGTCAGCTACTGTCAATCTTTCAGTCTCGGTACAATTTTCCTAATAAGATCTATGCCGCATTATATCGGCGGCGCAGACACGGTCCGAAGGGTATGATATAATTAAAGAAATTATTAACGAGGGAAGATTGTCTAGATTTACCACTAAATTCTCAGTACCACCAACATTAAAAAATGTGTTGAAATCAGTTTAAAATAATTCCTGTTTTAAATCTTGGCGAATAGCGTCAGCAATGCGATGAAAACCTAAGATCCACTGTCACTGAACAGAGATGGTTTCGATCGCTTTTGTCCTTTTTATACCAAACATAAATTTAATATTTTCCAATTAATCTAGATCTACTTTTTTTCTGCCTTGGTTTTATCACCAACCTTCGCTCCATTTCTACCGTCACGTCCGTCACGACCGTCTCTACCTGATAATAAAGAAAAAAATGTTACTATCAGTCGAAAATTCAAACGCAAGAGCGAGTGAAATACAAACTGAATAAACTAATTCTAAAAGCATTATTTTCCGCCTCTCACCGTCGCGACAATTGCAGCATCCTTTCAAGGACGTCTTTCCACACTGGTTTTGCTGTTGCCGTTTGCAGAAACCTGAAATTAAAAACATATTTAACGATATCAGCACCGAAAAGTGCTAGAAAGGATGTGTAAACATTTCTTACAACACACGCGCAGTGTTGTAGAACTGCTTGAGGGCCCTCAGAGGTTTGTAGTGAAAAGTTGAGAAAAAGTTGAACAAATTTTACGAAAGCTTGCCTTGTTAGGCGATTGATTATCAGCGTTTGCACAAACATGTAGGATCAGCACCAAAATTAACGCAAACACAAGCGAAACATTTTAACTCGCTCTCTTTTGCCTGGCTTTCTCTACAATGATAAAGAAATCAATATTTTTTTCACTGTGTTCTCTATACTGAAAAACACGAAAAAACGGCGCGACCACGGAAGTAGCTACGTAGACTCTAGTTGTTATGATAAATTAATTGATGCTGAAACGATACAATTAATAAACAGCTAATAAATAGTCACAATGGATGTGAAGTGAAGCGTCCAGGCTTCTTTCAGTGAAACCTGACTTGCCCTTAGTATTCTACATATATTTAGCTGCATTTCTTACATGATTATGTACAGACTTCTGATAAAAACCAACGCGAATTTGGGGGGCACTTTCGACGAATACATCCGCTGGGAGACATTAAAATACACGTGTCGTGTATTTGTTATTAATTTCACTTTTTATGACTAGCACTGACAAATTTTAAATTTACAAAACCACGTGCTGTGCACGTTTCCATAGCAGTGCCAACACGCGCGCGACTCCCACGCCAAAACGACACGCGCGATCTCGATTACCAGCCGCTGTTCGGGAAAATGAGCCCTCCGGATCCTCCCCGAAGTCTCTGGTCTCTTCTCGGGAAGGAACGATCGAAACAGAACTCGAAAAAGCGTCTATCTCGTTCCTAGACCTTTTAAAAGTCCTTTCCGATCAGTATTTTCCCCCATATGTTGGTTTCGTCGTTGCATCGAGATCATCATAACTTCGCCGGGCGCCCGCTTCGCTCGTAAATCTCGTAACTCGGCTAAGCTTCGAAGGTCGTCGAGCCCGTGGGAGAGAGGGAGGGTCTATAATAACCTCGTCCACAGGGCGCTCTTCCCCGCCCTTTCCACACTTCTGAAAAGCGCTCTGGGACGAGGTTGGGTCCATAAAATAGAATCATTTTGCCATCTTCTTTATAGCCTGCGTGCAGACGTCTCCTCAGTTATCTTCCTGCGTCGTCTTTTCCGACGCAGGAACAGAATAGGATACATCTGCGCGCAAACCCCGCGCGATGCGATTTGAACAATTTTGCTCCACTCGGCTACCCCTTAACCAAGAGGGGGAGGGCCAACAGAAGACGTTTGGTTAGTCTTCTTCGCAGCCGTTTTTGGGGTCGTCACGCAAGCTCGACTCCCCAAGCGTAGCGTGACGACACAAGGAGGGCCACTAGCTCGTCAGTTGAGATACTGTATGTGCACCCTCCCTAAATAAAGTTGATTATTATTATTATTAAGGAGACTACCTGGGCCGGTTTTCAAGACTGATACCGTAAACTGCCGCTTTACGTCCCTCCCGCGCTTATAGGCCCCCGGTTACACCCCCCCCCCCTCTCCGCTTATAAGCCCCTAGGTTATAGGCCCATCTCCCGCCACATCTCTCCTACTTTTCCTTATTTCGTTGCTATAAAATGTCCTCACAGAAATTGTTTGAACTTTAGACCATATTAATTTTCTTTCTCCGTTTCATTATGTTTTCAGTTGTGTTTAATGTTCTCAGAACTTTAAATTTGTTTTTTGTTCCCAATATCAGTTGACTGACTTCAAGGACTTGAAGACCAGTAATTGATATTGCTGTATCAACCTGTTTCTTAGCAGCTAAGTTCATTTTTCTGAATTTTTTATTCCGCTTATAAGCCCCTCTGGATATAAGCCCTCCCGTTTATAAGCCCACCCAAAACCCCTACGAAGTTGTATAAAGCCCCAGGGCTTATAAACGGCAGTTTGCGGTAAGATAAAACCGCCATTGCAGCTTTTGCAGCCGACGATTCGAGGGTCAACCCCTTCGTTAGAGCGTACAAATACTGAAGATACAGCAGTAACTTCCTCCTTTCTACAATTAACTTTTATTGTCCTATTATAATTCTATTAAAGTAGTCTTTTCTATTCTCTAATATTGTCTCATCTCATAGGCATCTTTCTCAATGCTTGGAATCACGTCAATATTGTACAATACAGGCGACGAGTCGTAATGCCAGAAATTAGACGTCTTGCTCATGCGCCGTATACGCCTGCAGTAAAGCAAATGGCGGCCAGGACGGTCACACTACACACAAGGAAAATGATACGGAACTGCAGCTCACTGACGTAACTCCATAAGGCGTGATAAGAGCTCTTTGTACTGCGAGTGCAACTGGACCTCCCTGTAAAATGAAAACAAAAACAAAAAGCGGTTTTTAAATTGAGTGTCGAAAGTAATCCGGAATTGCTTTGGTTTTGCTTTACCACGCTCTGTGATTGTTTATAAAACTCGCGCTACCTTCTCACCAATCAGATGCAAAACCAAAACCAATCGCGACTTGGTCACACGCGTTTTTCCGCGCTTAGCGCCGGTCACGTGTATTTGCTTCGAGTTCTGATTAGTTCATTGTGTTGTTTACGTCTATTGTGATTGGCCATTGTAATTGCTTTGGTTTTCATTTACTACGCTCTGTGATTGGTTTAAAAAACTCGCGCCACCTTCTCGCCAATCAGATGCAAAAACCAAAACCAATCGCGACTTGGTCACTCGCGTTTTACCGCGCTTGGCGCCGGTCACGTGTATTTGCCTCGAGCTCTCATTGGTTTCATTGTGTTTGTTTACGTTTGTATTGTTGTGATTGGCCATTGTAATTGCTTTGGTGAAATGTTTCTGAACCTACCTCAGAGGAAGAAATCTAGTGCGGTAGAGAATTGCACCGAGCGTCCATTGAACTTCTTTATCGCCGATGTAGAAGGCAGAGCGTAGATTGCTGTAGTTTTGAGGGAAACTAAAACCTTGGTGAAGAACCGTTGTCATCCAAGCTGCTTTGAAACACTGAAACCTAAAAATATTTTTAATATATTTTCACTGTCATTTTCACATTTAAGGATAGTTATGCAGCCTTAGTTCGTAAATGTCCACCTTTTCTGGCAAACTTATCAATCAATCAATCAATCAATCAATCAATCAATCAATCAATCAATCAATCAATCAATCAATTAATTAATTAATTAATTAAGTATTACAGATAAGATCATGCAGGCTGTGCTCATTGTCTCTGTTCAGATGATCGCGTCATTGGGCGGTGACGTTAAGCCGTTGGCCTTGTCTCGTACACCTCTTATACAAAATTAGTAGGGGAGCCGCGAACCCACATCACAGTTCGAAAAGAGTTGGGGACGTAGTGGCAGTGTTGTGGGTGGGGTGGGGTGAGATCATGCGTACCACTTAGGGGCAGGTTTTACAGCAAAACTGACAGTATCACATCCCGAATATCAACCAATTGCCACAAGTCGTCTTCGAAACCGAGCGACGAAGTCGCGACAACCGAAAGGGGAAAATAATATTGGAAAGGACTTTTAGAAAGTCTACCAATTACCTAGTCTACCTACCATAGAAACTACCAAAGAGTTTAATGAACTCTCCTAATTATTTTGTTAATATGCAAGTGATGAAGTTTATCTCACCATAGTTTGATTTACATCACAAATTGTTCAGTATCAATCAGTCAAACTGATATAACGTACTGAGTTTCCCCTATCTTATCACTTGTTCTTTTTGTTAAAGTTGTAAGTTGATACTGTATGAATTTATGGTCATGCTAATAAAGCTATTTGTTGTTGAAAAGAATATGTAGAAATTAGCTCATTGCTGGCCCTATTCACCACCACGAGGGGGGAATTGGGGTTTTCGGTTTTACGGGTTTTGGTCATTTTTGAGATCGGTTTTTGCACTCAAAATTTTCGGGTTTTGGTATCCGTTGCGGTTTCGGTTTTTACCTTTTTTTAACATTCAGTTTTCGGTTTTTATGAAAAAGAAAAGCGGTTATTCGTTTGCCTAGTTCCTAGGCCTCTTTATTTCACCTCGGTTCAATCCGTGTAGGTTCACGTGTGCTCCTCCATAGCTTTTGCCTCAATAAATAATTATTCAATATACTTTTTCGTTTCATATTTTGATTAGCCCGGATGATATCTGTTTTTAGTTTGTTTTTACTAATGTGATGCGTTGAAGCTGAACAAGTATTTATTGAAAAATGCCCCGTGGAAAACGCAGGAAATGGCATTTCCGAGACCCTAAAATTTCATGAAAATTTTCTAGTGGGGTGCGCCTTCGGCGCTCTAAATAGTTGCTGGTGAACAAATGAAGATTCCAACGAACCTAACCAAAGTGAAGATGTCAGTGAATCTGTTGACAATTATGAAGTCAACGAATTTGATGAAAGCAGCGATGAAGAGGTGGGGCTCCCAATGTAGTTTTTAAAGGCACGTTAGAGACGGAAAACTCGTTTCCCGTCTCTAGTTAGCCCAGGGGGAGGAAAGATTGCGTGACGATCCCAAAGAAAGTCTGCGTAGGAGGTTAGTCTCTAGTGTGAAAACGGCCAATGATTTCGTTTAAAACGTCTTCATCCCTCAAAAAAGGAAAACTAAACGCCTTTATTTAATTTACTAAAGTATGCGCCATATATAATACATAATTCCCTATATTTCGCTGTTGTATCAAGGTTTGGGAGGTTGAGGTTTGACGATTTTCACGGACATTTTGAGCGGGTTTCCGGTTTCTAAAAGGCCCCAATGCCCCCTCTACCAGCGAAGGAGGAACTAAGTGAGTAAGCAGTACAGGAGCTCGAGTTTGGATGCTCACAGCTGGACATGATCCAAAAAAATCAAATATTAAGTATAGAGAGTCGCGTGTGATAGGGTCACTGAAGCAAGGAGTTATCAAGAAAAAAAAAACAAAGAAAGAAAGAATGACCAATGAACTGTTGAAAAACATTTATTTTACGCAGTTACATTGTTAAAAGATCCCTTACTTTGATCAATCTTGCTATTCAAATGTTCTAGTAACATGTTGAAGTTTACTATATGGTTATAGCGTTTTTTGTTTATTCCCCTACACCATATTTTTAACTTGACTGCGCCCTTAATTAGTTTTCAACTAAAGTTTGTTTCTATCGCACCATCACCCAGATAGGTTTGTTCAGATATAACAGTAGCCCGCGATACACTTGGTGCCCGCGCTTTGCGGTCGTCGGAAGTGACGTAGTTGTTTGAGCCGTCAACATCTTTTCCACATGTCAAGCCACTTGTCAGTACCACTGAACCACTCCGAAATACCAACGGCTTGAATAGAAAGTAAAGTGTGGATATTGTGGCAAAACCCACAGCGGGAACTTTCTCTTGTTATGGTCTGCTGGCTGTACTTGTAAAACCCGAACACGTTCTTTATCAAAGAAGCAGATTTCCCCATCAAAAACTTATCGAACTCTGTTTTGCCGTTTTTGTGGAGCGCCTGCCTTCCTGTTGTAAATAACCCGGAATGTTGCTGACGTCACTAAAGCGGAACATAACTTCTTTCCAGTCCCCCATGTCAGGGTGAATTTGACTCGCGGCATCTGCGTCCTTAGTTTTTCGCGGCCAATGTTGAGAATCCAGTTTTGATGAAGGGGAAGCGTTGGGAGACCTTTGAGGCAACTAGGGTCCAACCTCCACGCTCAGTGTCCATGTCACAAAAAGCTTGGAACGAGTCATCTGTTGAGCCACCGTTTGGATCGATCCAGTAAAGTCCGTTACCACGACTCTGACCTGAACGAATGGAAAAAGAAATATTGATTAGAGAAAGAAAACTATTTATGGCGGGTAGCGTTTTTAGAGATTATTTTGGTTTATGGCGATTTTTATCGTTGTTGCTCTATTTGTAACTAACCTGCATTTAAAATATCCAGACAGTGGAGGCCTGGGTTAGATTTTCACGAGACCTTTCCCAGCAGTCACCAACGGCAACCAAGCGCTTCCATCACAGAGTTGCAAGGTATTCTGGGAAGTGCTGTAACGAACGGTGCCAGCAGTACTCAGTGTGCAATTCTCAGCGGTGTCACTAAACTTGATCGCACCATGTGGAGGTTTGGCTGATGAACCGGGTTCACCTTTCAGGCCCTGAAAACAAAAACAAAAACAGCAACAAACAAGCAAATTATATACAGTCAAAGCTCTCTGAAAGGACAAGCGAACAGCCTCTACTTTACGGCCGCCTTGACAAAACCCCGTTTGAACTCTAGTTCATACAAACTCTGTATTTACAAATTTCCGAAATTGCGGACTCTTTTTCTGCTTCCCGAGGGTGTCTGCTACGGGAGCTTCCACTGTATATGGCTCATTCTTCAAAATGTATTGCAAGTGAATTAATTGAAACAATGATTGCGTCACTGTCCTTGGATGAATTTATCATAATTAAAAAATATTAACAAGCAGACTATCATTCCGTTAATTTTTGAGAGCATTACGAAATTGTAAGGGGCCGTTTGCCACCCTTTCGTATGTGTACTTTTAATCAACATTTTTTATTACTGCGATCAGTATAGTATTCGGATGCAGTTCGTGTTCCTATCATGAACCGAATAAGGCAATTATTTCCTGAAATACCAAAAGGACCGAATTATTGCGTTCGAGGAACGAGAACGCATCCTAATCTGACGTGTCGTCGACCTGTGTACATGTGCACCCAGGAAATTTTGAGATTTCTGTGAAGACTGGCGTTCGAAAATCGTCCCGCCCTATCATTTTTGCAGGGGTACTCGGCCGGGAACTGGTAACGAGCTCCACTTTTCCTTTAACGTACATGAAGCAGTGACTGCGTTGTCGTGCGTTTGCTGTTCGTGTTGTTTTGTGGCGATACTCGTGCGTTTTTTTCGCTCAAATCGGTAAGTTAGTACATTGAATATCCATTTTCAATAGGACGTAATGTTATTCAACAATTTATCGACGTCTGAGAGAAATTAATGTGTACGACTCCTGGTGCTTGTATAGTTCTGCGGTTGCAGTTTCAGTGTTGTCCCGAAGCACAGAAAACACAAACCGAGTTATTCATATTGCAGCTTATTATTGAGCCATGTGACCGTGATTTGTGTCATAAATCGAGTCGTTTTACTCGGCCATGGCAAATGAAAATATATGTAGCTCGTTTCAAAACAAATTAACTTAATATACAAGCTACATGTAGCTTGTAGAATCAAGATTTAAGACCGAATCAGCCCAGTTCGATCGAGCGAAATTAACGCAAGCAAAAGCTTATAATTATATTAACTGGCAAATTCAATACTATGGGTGGTGCACACACTCCTGTTCAAGCTTTAAATGTGAGTTAAATCCATTGGTACCTTTTTTTTTCAGGCCCTATTAAAACAATGGAACAAGGGGATGGTGTATTTTCTATATAAATTTATCAACAAATCATACTGTTATTTCTTGCATGATGTGTCAAGTTGCTAAAAATTCCCAATTTGTTAGAATGTTATTTTTAAGAAAAGCATCAAATTTGGATATTATGTATACACCATGCATTGTTTTACATGTAATACCGTTTTGAATTTATCTCAAGAAATTTCAATAAATGTCACTGTTGCAATTTGTGCCCCTATAATATAATGAATTTGTTGGTGTTATTTACTGGGATGGCCATCTCCCAGACATTCACTATCAATAATTATTAGCTTTCAACCACAGGAAGCAAAGTAAACAGAGTGGATGTGTGTTGTGTGTGTGTGTGGGGGGGGGGGGGGGGGGGGGGGGGGACACTGGGCTGCACTTGCATATTGACAAATGGTAGTTAACTGGAAGATTCTGTTGGTCAGCGGGTTATCTATTGATGCATGCGCAGTTTGAGTTGTTTCCAAGAAGAGTTGCCATCGTGGCTTGCTTGTGCGATTTACCTCGGCTGGTATTTTGCCTTTTGTTTGCGCCACCCACCCACCTCTTGGTCCGTAGTCAGTATTTTGGGATCTGGTAAGTCCTTTTCCTTTTATTCTCCACTGAGACATCAGTGTGACAGGTGCCAGGGGGGTTGACCTGTGCGAGGTTGCCATGGTTACCTCCTCATTTGCATTTTGCTCATGTTCATTTGTCTTTTGCCCACGTTCCTCACAATCGGCACCTACCCTCCATTTAGGCATTGCTCTTCGACAAGTTAACCAAGACCAACACCTTTCATATTGATCAGCAGAAAGCAAATGCTCTAAGTTCGTTCATGACCACTAATATACAGAACCATCCTTTAGCTGTTTGAGATTAACCCGTCGAACGCACTCTCTTAATCTGTGATTACTACTAGTATTTATTAATATCGAGAAATTCACCAACCTTTGTACCGTTTATCCCGTCGTTTCCTCGGAATCCTTGCTCACCTTTGTCCCCCTAAAATAATGAAAAAATTAACCTTCATAACACTCCTAAACTCACCTTGTTTCTAGTATAGAAACTAAACTATGCAAGTTAAAGTGTAGCGCGTAGCGTTAGTGATGCTGCGCGCGATGAAAGACAAAGTTCCGCCTCGTGCCGAGGTTCTGTTGTATTTCTTCGGTAAGGCGGGAAAACAGGGAGCGCGGGTCTTGATGGGAGCCGAAATGTTCCACAACTCCACGCGGACCGCGCAACAAACTTTTTTTATTTGTATTATCATTATTATGCTGACAATTACAATTGAAAAAAAATCGCAGTTTAGTAATATCAAGAAATTCACCAACCTTTGTACCGTTTATCCCGTCGTTTCCTCGGAATCCTTGCTCACCTTTGTCCCCCTAAAATAATGAAAACAAAAAATTAACCTTCATAACACTTCTAAACTCACCTTGTTTCCTGTAAACTATGCAGGTTTTTTGCCTTTTTGGCCCTGAAAAACAACAACAATAACAAACAAGCAAACTATGGGTTATTCACGAAAATTCATTTTATGGAATTGGTGAAACGATGATTTCTTTTTGGAAGAAACGATTCAGTTTCAATCTTCAAATACCGTAAATTTCGAATATAAGGCGTATTAGTCCAGTCCCTGAACTCTCTCTTTACCCCGCCCTGTATAGAGTCTTTTCCCGCTGGGTTCCAGTCCCTATGGGCGGGGGTAAGAGAGAGTTCCGTGACTGGACTAAAGGCGTGTGAGCTTATTTTGGTTCAAAAGGCGCGGTTTTCTACATTCTTGACATGTTTCCAATAAATTTAAATCGCGCTAAGCTAAACTCTTTTCTTTATTGCTGACATTTAAAACACTAAAATGGATGTTACTAAAACCAGGAACGAGGAACGGGGAACGGGGAACGGGGAACGGGGAACGGGGAACGGAGAACGAGGAACGGGGAACGGGGAACGAGAGGTCAGCGGTATTTTTCATAAAAATTCAAAATGGTGGAGAAAAGGGAGGAGGGGTCTGGAAACCAGTTGTATCAAAATGGCGGCCAATTCTTGTTACTGTTAGAGGTCAAATCTTTGTCAAGAATCCTTTGTTACGGCTTGGAAATGATAAAGAAAACAACGCGTTATGTGTACTAAAGCGCAACGAGGTATTCGGTTTCTAATTGACAAGAATTTATGCTGTTTTTTTCAGTCTTACTCGATACGGATCGATATAAAGTTAAGCTTATCTCGATCATGCGGATCGCGGATCATGCGATCTTTCGTGGCATTCGATTTTCCATCGCGAATATGGCCAGCAGAGAGTCCTGGAGTATCCAGACTTTAGGAGAAAATGAAGTGGACGGATATCTTTCAATTTTGGTTAAATAATTTTCGTTAAAGAAGGTACAACTTCTGCTTGTTTACTGTATTTTTAGGATTATTTTTGTAAAGATTGTTCTATGCATTTAGAAATGTCAAAAGACCTCATCAGCGCTATTGTGGCATGCTTTTGCATGTAAGATATACCATGTACTATAGGGCGGGTTGTGTAAACTGCAGGATGCAGGTTGAAAAAAAAAAAAAATAATAATAATAATAATAATAATAATAAATATTGAAAAAATAATAACAATAAAAATTAATTAAAAAATGTTTTTTTGTGTAAAAAGAAAAAAAACAGTAGATTATTTTGGAAGATTTAGAACTGGACTGGACTCTTAGTATGAGAATTTGCAGAATTCCAAAGTTGACCAGGAGTATGGTGGCCGAGAACTGCCAATGAAAAAATTCGCTTTTATTTAGTAATTTTACCCCCCAAAATAACATTAAAAATGAAAAGGCATTGTAATTTAAAAATGAAATAATTTTTTTCAAAAAAAATAAAACAAAATCGAAATGAAATGAAATATAAAATAAAAACTACAAAATAAAAATGAAATAAAATAAAAATAAAAATGTCCGTGGCCGAACGCTGCCATATGGCCGAGAGCTGCCAAACCAAACCACAATGCTTTGCGCAGTGTACGTCAAGATTCCAACATGGCGGACGTTTGGAGAGAAGATATGCAACTGAGAGAAGATATGGAAAGATATGTTAGACAGGGATATAAAGGGAAGAAGTCCTGGATTTTTTAAAGCGAGATTTCCGCTGTATCTTTGGAGCATTCGTACGCTAGACAGACGTTTGCGTTATTTCGAAATCTATTACAATGATCCAGAGGCAGTTCTCGGCCACCATACAGGAGACTTCTGCAGATGTCCGAAGATATCCGAAGATGGCCTGAAGACTTTTGTCAATTCAAAGTGTTGTTACTGTTCAGTATAGTTAATGTTATTGACTGTCAAAAGTAGTTGTTTACTTTTGCGTTTGCTGAGCTCTGTAATTAGTTATGAAGAAACTCGTACAACATGCTCTTATCATAGCAAACATCCTGTGTTTTCAACAAATCAGGAGCAAAATCAAATCCGGTTGTGACTTACTTACACACGTTCATGGTGCAGTCATGTTTTTGTTTCAAGTTCTCATTGAGTTAAATATTTGCATTTGTTGTGACTATTATTCCTGATATATAAATTTATATATTGTTTATTAATAATCACAGGGCCCTACTGAAAACCTCTGCAGTAAGTGGGTAAAAATTAATACAAATTTAAAAATCATAATAAGTCGGGCCATCTTCGGATATTCTTCGGACTTCTCTTCAAGTCATCTAAGGAAAACTTCGGAAGTCTTCTGGTCAAACTTGGAATTCTGCAAATTCTCATACTAAGAGTCCAGTCCAGTTCTAAATCTTCCAACATTATCTTGTTTTTTTCTTTTTTTTACACAAAAAGTAACATTTTTTATTAATTTTTTAATTTTTATTATTATTTGTTAATATATTTTTTTCAACCTGCAACCTACAACCTGCAGTTTACACCCTCTGACTATAGGGAAAGTTTTGGAATTGAAAAATATTTTTTCCCCTTGACTCTAGGTGTCAAACACACTTTTATAACTGACTTCTTCCTTACAACAAAGGTGTCAGAGAGAAACATCCATAAACATTATACAAAGCTGGTGAGTCAATGAACAGGAGTAACCCTCCCTGCCAAATAATGCAAGGGTTTGCTGTAGTACTGCTACCCTGAATATTGCAAAGAGCACATTTTGCCTTAGTTTCAACAGTCTCTATCGGAAGTAATATGTGCTTTTTTACAACTAACTTTACAGGGTTTGACTTGATCTTCTATTTCCAAATTAAAGTAATATATATATAACTACGTAGAAACATGTAACTGCGTTGTTGCAAAGAGATTAATTTGACTACATCACCATGCAATCTCTTCTGATGTGTAGTTCATTGTAACTTATTCAGTTCATGGCAATGATTCATGTAAAATTATTTGTTTTTTTATCCTTTACTTACCTCAATCATCATGCATATATATGATCAACTATAGACTTTAAATAATCCGAAAAAGATTCACAGGGAAAATACAATTAAGTATTAATAGGAGTTTTGTTTTGCCTTTTTCATTTCTGTCATTTCTAAATGCATAGAACAATCTTTACAAAAAATAATCCTAAAAATACAGGCAGAATATACAGTAAACAAGCAGAAGTTGTACCTTCTTTAACGAAAATTATTTAACCAAAATTGAAAGATATCCGTCCACTTCATTTTCCCTCCTAAAGTCTGGATACTCCAGGACTCTCTGCTGGCCCATATTCGCGATGGAAAATCGAATGCCACGAAAGATCGCATGATCCGCGATCCGCATGATCGAGATAAGCTTAACTTTATATCGATCCGTATCGAGTAAGACTGAAAAAAACAGCATAAATTCTTGTCAATTAGAAAACCGAATACCTCGTTGCGCTTTAGTACACATAACGCGTTGTTTTCTTATCATTTCCAAGCCGTAACAAGGATTCTTGACAAAGATTTGACCTCTACATCAACAGTAACAAGAATTGGCCGCCATTTTGATACAACTGGTTTCCAGACCCCTCCTCCCTTTTCTCCGCCATTTTGAATTTTTATGAAAAATACCGCTGACCTCTCGTTCCCCGTTCCCCGTTCCCGTTCCCCGTTCCCCGTTCCTCGTTCCTCGTTCCTCGTTCCCGTTCCCGTTCCCCGTTCCCCGTTCCCCGTTCCCCGTTCCTCGTTCCCGTTCCCCGTTCCCCGTTCCCGTTTCCTCGTTCCTCGTTTCCTCGTTCCTCGTTCCTGGTTTTAGTAACATCCCACTAAAATCGCGGTTTTCTTACCAACCTTTACTCCGTTTGTCCCGTCGCGTCCGTCACGACCATCTTTTCCTAGATTAGGAGAAGAAAGTAAATTGCTTAGCTCTGTCTGAAGGTGTTTTTTTGTAAACTGAGAATTCAAATCATAGCCGAGATGGGTGAATCGCTTTTAGTATTGTCCATGCTTGTAGGAGATTGAATAAAAACCCTTACTGCGTCCAGAGGTAATTCTGAGAGGGTTAATCGATGAAATTAACACTTGAAATACAGACTCAATAATCGGCGCGAATTAGTCTTAGCAAACACTGAGATTTCCTCGGCTAGAATCTTTACAACGAGGTAATTTTTCGACACTGTGCTGCTCGCGCGCTCCGATAATTTAGCTAGACTTTTTGGACTTTTTGGTGCGTACAAACACATTTGGTGCATACAAATGTCAGCTACAGTAGTTCAAGAGCGCGTGATCGTCTTGCAAACTCGGCTGACGGTGCAGACAACTTGTCTTCAGAATAACCGTTTTCTTACCGGTTTGACCATCCCTACCGTCTCTACCTGAAACGAAGAAGGAAAAATAATGCGATTAGTCGAAAAACAAGGAAAGCGTGAAATACAAAAAGGATTCTTTCCGCTCTCACCGTCGCGACAATTGCAGCATTCTTTCGAGGACGTCTTTCCACACTGGTTTTGCTGTGTGCCGTTTGCAGAAACCTGAAATCAGTTTGAAAAAATTTAATGATATCAACACCGAAAAAGTGCTAGAAAGGATGTGTAAACATTTCTTACAACACGCGCAGTGTTGTAGAACTGCTAGGGCCCTCAGAGCCGTTTGTAGTGAAAAGTTGAGAAATAAGTTGAACAAATTTTACGAAGCTTGCCTTGTTAGTAGATTGATTATCAGCGTTTGCACAAGAAGCATGCAGGATCAGCACCGAAATTAACGCAAAACACAAGCGAAACATTTTCACTCGCTCTCCTTTGCCTGGCTTTCGCTACAATGATGAAAGAAATCTATATTTTTCACTTGTTTACTCCACACTGAAACACGAAAAAACGGCGCGACCACTGAAGTAGCTACGTAGACTCTATTTGTTATGATAAATTAATTGATGCTGAAACGATACAATTAATAACAGCTAATAATAGTCACAATGGATGTGAAGTGAAGCGTCCAGAGGCTTCTTTCAGTGAAACCTGACTTGCCCTTAGTATCTACATATATTTTAGCTGCATTTCTTACATGATTATTACAGACTTCTAAACCAACGCGAATTTGGGGGGCACTTTCAACGAATACATCCGCTGGGAGACATTAAAATACACCGTGTCGTGTATTTGTTGATTAATTTCACTTTATTATGACTAGCACTGACAAATTTTAAATTATACAAACCACGTGCTGTGCACGTTTCCATAGCAGTGACAACACGCGCGCGACTCCCACGCCAAAACGGCGATCTTGATTACCAGCCGCTGTTCGGGAAAATGAGCCTACGGATCCTCCCCCGAAGTCTCTGGTCTCTTCTCGGGAAGGAACGATCGAAAACAGAACTCGAGAAAGGAAATCGAGTCTATCTCGTTCCTAGACACTTTTAAAAGTCCTTTCCAATCAGTATTTTTTCCCCATATATTGGTTTCGTCGTTGCATTGAGATCATCATGACTTCGCCCGGGCGCCCGCTTCGCTCGTAAATCTCGTAACTCGGCTAAGCTTCGAAGGTCGTCGAGCCCGTGGGAGAGAGGGAGGGTCTATAATAACCTCGTCCACAGGGTGCTCTTCCCCGCTCTTTCCACACTTCTGGAAAAGCGCTCTGGGGACGAGGTTGGGTCCATAAAATAGAATCATTTTGCCAATCTTCTTTATAGCCTGCGTGCAGACGTCTCCTCAGTTATCTTCCTGCGTCGTCTTTTCCGACGCAGGAACAGAATAGGATACGTCTGCACGCAACCCGCGCGATGCGATTTGAACAATTTTGCCTCCACTCGGCTACCCTTATCCCAAGAGGGGGAGGGTCACAGAAGACCGTTTGGTTAGTCTTCTTCGCAGCCGTTTTTGGGTCGTCACGCAAGCTCGACTCCCAAGCGTAGCGTGACGACACAAGGAGGGCCACTAGCTCGTCAGTTGAGATACTGTTATGTGCACCCTCCCTAATAAAGTTGATTATTATTATTATTATTAAGGAGACTACCTGCTGGCTAGTGGGCCGGTTTTCAAGACTGATACCGTAAACTGCCGCTTTTTCCCTCCCGCGCTTATAGGCCCCCGGTTACACCCCCCCCTCCCGCTTATAAGCCCCCTAGGTTATAGGCCCATCTCCCGCCACATCTCTCCTACTTTTCCTTATTTCGTTGCTATAAATGTCCTCACAGAAATTGTTTGAACTTTAGACCATATCAATTTTCTTTCTTCCGTTTCATTATGTTCTAGTTGCGTTTAATGTTCTCAGAACTTTAAATTTGTTTTTGTTCCCAATATCAGTTGACTGACTTAAGGACTTGAAGACCAGTACTAGTAATTGATTGCTGTATCACTGTTGCTTAGCAGCTAGTTCATTTTCTGAATTTTTTATTCCGCTTATAAGCCCCTCTGATAGAAGCCCCTGTTTATAAGCCCACCAAACCCTTACGAAGTTGTATAAGCCGGCAGTTTACGGTAAGGTAAAAACCGCCATTGCAGCTTTTGCAGCCGACTATTCGAGCGTCAACCCTTCGTTAGAGTCATACAAATACTGAAGATACAGAAGTAACGTTCCTCCTTTGTACAATCAACTTTTATTGCCCTATTATAATTCTATTAAAGTAGTCTTTTCTATTCTCTAATATTGTCTCATCTCATAGGCATCTTCTCAATGCTTGGAATCACGTCAATATTGTACAATACAGGCGACGAGTCGTAATGCCAGAAATTAGACGTCTTGCTCATGCGCCGTATACGCCTGCAGTAAAGCAAAATGGCGGCCAGGACGGTCACACTACACACAAGGAAAATGATACGGAACTGCAGCTCACTGACGTAACTCCATAAGGCGTGATAAGAGCTCTTGTACTGCGAGTGCAACTGGACCTCCCTGTAGAATGAAAACAAAACAAAAAGCGGTTTTAAATTGAGTGTCGAAAGTAATCCGGAATTGCTTTGGTTTTGCTTTACTACGCTCGGTGATTGGTTTAAAAAATCTCGCGCCACCTTCTCACCAATCAGATGCAAAACCAAAACCAATCGCGACTTGGTCACTCGCGTTTTCCCGCGCTTGGCGCCGGTCACATGTATTTGCCTCGAGTTCTCATTGGTTCATTGTGTTGTTTACGTTTCTGTGATTGGACATTGTAATTGCTTTGGTTTTGGTTTGATTTACTACGCTCTGTGATTGGTTTAAAAAACTCGCGCCACCTTCTCACCAATCAGATGCAAACAACAATCGCGACTTGGTCACCCGTGTTTTCCCGCGCTTGGCGCCGGTCACGTGTATTTGCCTCGAGCTCTCATTGGTTCATTGTTGTTTTCGTTTGTTGTGATTGGCCATTGTAATTGCTTTGGTGAAATGTTTCTGTTAACCTACCTCAGAGGAAGAAATCTAGTGCGGTAGAGAATTGCACCGAGCGTCCATTGAACTTCTTTATCGCCGATGTAGAATGCAGAGCGTAGATTGCTGTAGTTTTGAGGGAAACTTAAAACTTGGTGAAGAACAGTTGTCATCCAAGCTGCTTTGAAACACTGAAACCTAAATTAAAAAAAACATTTTCACTGTCATTTTCACATTAAGGGTAGTTATGCAGCCTTAGTTCGTAAATGTCCAATTTTTCTGGCAAACTTATCAATCAATCAATCAATCAATCAATCAATCAATCAATCAATCAATCAATCAATCATCAATCAATCAATCAATCAATCAATCAATTAATCAATTAATTATTACAGGTATTACAGATAAGATCATGCAGCCTGTGCTCATTGTCTCAGTTCAGATGATCGCGTCATTGGGCGGTGATGTTAAGTCGTCAGCCTTGTCTCCTACACCTTCTCATTATACTAAATTAGAACTACTCACTGTTCGAAAAGAGTAGGGCACGAAGTAGTTCCCGGTTGCGGGTGGTGGGGTGAGATCATGAATGGACTGATAGCGGCTGCCACAGGCGCCTTTACAAGCTGACGTCCGATCTCATCCCTGGGTTGAATTGTAAAGCGCATTTGAACATACGATATGCGCTATTATTCAAGTTTCATTAAAAATTAGACCTTGTACTGAACAAGACCTCTAGGCTCTCAATATTCGTTCTGTTTTTCCTAAATGAGCCGACAACCGAAATCTGAGGAGAGGACAAACCCATGGTATGGATGTGGGCCAGGCTCAAACCCAGACCGCTCGATCCGGAGTCCAACACGCTAATCATAAGGCCACAGCGGCCTCCTACAAATAACATGCACGTTGAACATAAAATGTCTTACTTGAGTCTATGAGCGTCTGCAAAAGGGTAGAGCCCCTTAGCATGCCGGGCCTCAAGAACTGACCATCGAGTGCTGCAGAACTCCTGAAGAAGAAAAAAAGATATTTGTCAGGGTTGGTTTCTGTAACATGAAGTGACTACTGTAATGATTCGATTTAGCACCTTCTTTCTAATAAGCACCCGCTGTAAAAAAACACCCCTGTACACATGAATGCCCTTTTCCCGCCACTTAACGTGGGTTTAATGGAAATATCTCGTTCGCGTTTCAAGCAATCAAAAAACTCTCCTGCTCATCTCATTAATCTATGTTATGGGGTGTTTGTAAATTTTTGGGTGATTTTTGGGTATATTTGGGAGGAAATAGTTTTTCTCAAAGGTGTTGTAAAATTTAGGGAAATAAGAAATATTGAGATTTGATGTAGTTTTAAAATTAGAATTTGAAGTTAAAAATTAGTAGATTGACAATAGACCAATTTCGATATATTAATATTCTAACTTGGCTCCGAGCTTAGGGGAATAAAACAAAAGAAATGATTTATTCATCCCTCAACTTCGATGTGATTATTGTCGATTTCTTTTGTTTTATTCCCCTAAGCCTCGGAGCCAAGTTAGAATATTAATATATCGAAATTGGTCTATTGACAGACAGTTGATAACCACGCAAGAACACCCGCGTGGGTATCAACTGTCTGTTGGTGTTTCAAAAAAAATTGTCCTTCTATCCCTTCTTTAAACCTCTTAGAATTTCATTGAAATTCACGTGTACCCCGCCTTAAGCCGGGTGTTTTCTAATAAGCGCCCCCATTCCAGTAAGCGCCCCTGTTACAATAAGCACCATGAAATCTCTGTTCCGAATAAGCGAGGCACCCTGTTTCCACTGAGCTCCCAAAATTAACTTGGAATTATTAAGACATGCCTAACGACTGACAAAATTTAAAAATCTTACCTCTACAGCTTGCTTCATGTTACTTGCACTGTACTGTCCTCCAATCCTCAGGACATCATGCATGGAGTACCAGTACTCTGAGAATCCATAAAATTCAACGTTCTCGTAATCAATACGAGGCTGGTAGACTGCGTTAAATGAACAGGGCTCCTTGGACAGGGCTTTGTGAGGTTAAGAAGCGGAAGAATGAGATTTTGACATTTAAGGTACTCTCCTGTTCCTAGGAAGTTGTAGTGTTTGCCCTTGTGTGTTCCTTGCTCTGTGCATTCATTCGGTAAACAAGGATCGAGATACGAGCCTGATAAGCTGTGTATACAAGAGGGCAAAAGGAAAATTAGTACATATAGGTTATTGCATGGGGCTGAGTAAAATTAAGGAAGAAATTTGCAAATTCTGAAAACGCAAACTTGTGATATTACAGTAAAAAGCACCCTACCATTGCCACTTGACAAAGTTTGATTGATTTGATTTTGACAACCGTTGACAACTTTCTGATGGCTTCCATTTAAACTAGCAAATCAAATAGCAAGAACTGTGGGAGGCGGAGATGTCAATTGTCAGAACGCGAACATGGAGCTTGACAACTCCACCTCTCGTAGTTCTTGCATTTTGATTGGCTAGTTGAAATGAAAGTTGTCAAAAATTTTCAAAAATCTTTGTCAAGTGGCAACGTAAGGCGCTCTTCACTGTAATCCTTAATTTTACAAGGAATCATGCAATTACTTGTTAATAACATAAAGGGCGAAATTAGCGTGATAAAGACATCGGGTGCTCTTCAGCAATATTCGGGAGACTTTCAGAAGCATTTGCTGACCTTTCGATCACATTTGAAAACTCGGTGATTTTCGGAAATCTTCGGATATCTTCGGGTCATCTTCGCTAATCTTCAGAAGGGTTCAGGTCATCAAGTCAGAAATCGGAAGTCTTTGGGTAAACTTTGGTATCTTCGGACATACTCGGGTGATCATCAGGAATCTTCGGAGTAATTTTGCCCTCCACAAACAAAAACTAGTTAAAAATGCCCTCTGTCTAAACCAATCAGAATTTACATGTAGTAATTTTGTCCTCTGTGTTATTAATGGTATTATGGACTGTGAGGTCTGATGGCCAACATGTACATGTAATAGTTAATGCGTTGTCTCTGGATTTGTAAGAATAGTCTATGTTTGTACAGAGCTACCGTAGTTTCTACTAAATATTTTCACAAATCGCACTCTGATGATACTTACTCATCAATGTGCAGTGTTCCATTCCGAGCGATGACGCGTTCAGTGTATCTGTCTCGCGCAGCGTTACCCCCAAACCCAAGAAATGTAGCAACATACAGATGATAGTTATGTATAGTCTGGTGTGAGTCACAGCCGAGGTTAACTTGTGCACTCAGCTCTGATGGAACCCACACCTGCAACACATATAAACAATACACACTGCTCAAAAATTATGGCAAGTATTTATTTATGACCCAAGGCCTGGATTAAAATTATTGAGGTTTAATTTCTCTTGTATAAAAGTGTATTTCACTGCTAAAGTTTTGTATAGAACTTTCGAGATTACTCAAAGTCAAAACTGAAGGACAAAAAATATTTAAACAGAACACTTCACTGACAAGTTACGAAACTAAAATCAATATTCACACTAGTCCTTGATTAGCTTAATCGTCCTTTCAACAACTGGGCCGAGGTGTGCATGCAAGAATAATAATCATTAACTCTCACATGGCTCTGATCAATGATCAATGATCAATGAACCAAGATTTGATTTCATTTAAAACTCTCTTGCTGTCTCACAGGTACTTACAGACTTTCCCACTTCAAAAGCTATTTGTGCAGATCCTCCGCCCATGTCCAGGGATCCCACAGTACTCTTACGGTGAACATCAGATACACTATTGTTCAAGCCTGGTGAATCTGTGATACAAACAATAATTAAAATAAAACTGCACTAAACATGAAATTCAAGATTTAAAATTTACAACTTTTCTCCTGTGCGGCAAGTGCCCGTCTCACATAAAATTATAGGGGACAAAAAGGTAAAATTTGAACGATTCCAGTACTATGTCATTAGTCTCAATTTCAATCCATGTGCGACTGTGTCTGTTTGGTCCTTGCTTTGCAGCCATTGTCAGAAATTGGCAACAATAATATCACCTGGTGCAAATTCATTCAACATAGCAAGGCAAGCCTTAGAACACCACCCACAAGGAAAGATGAAAAGAGGACAGCCCAGGAACAACTGGAAGCAGTCCATGCTGCAGGAGTTGGAAGGAGTGAGCTATACAGTCTGGGAAAGAGCTAAAACAGCAGCAAAGCACAGGTTAAATAAAAAAAATAAAAAAAAAAAAAAAAAGCAAAGCACGGTGCGCTGGAGGATACTGATTGACGCCCTATGCCCCCAGGGGTCTAAAGGAATGATGATGATGATGATGATGATGGTGGTGCAAATTCATTAGAAAAAAAACAATGCCACCATGTGTTGGATGATAATAAGTGCCCAGGGCAACATCATCGTGACTGAACTGGAAGGTTACATGTAGGTAATGCCAGTGAGATGAAAAGTGGCAATAACACGAAGAAGAAGAAAAAAATGCTGTGTCCATAACAAAATATTTACCGGTAAATTTAGTTGTAACATAATATTCTGGATTTTCTTTTCTGCCAGGCAAAAGGTGATTTTTTCCATCTACAAAACAGCTCCATCAGCAACAATACTTTTATTTTCACCACCAAACAATCCAAGAATTTCTCGAGAATTTTTATGGATTTATCTGCCTGTTCTTAATTCATCTACACATCAAACTTAATTGGAAAGCACTATTTTAAATCAATGAAATACTGTACCTTGAGCATCATGTGAATGATCAAATCGTCCCAGTTCAAAATTCACACCAATCCATGAATAAATACCTGTCGAGAGAAAACATGTCTAAATTACATGTTCATTCCACAAGCAAGATGGCTCATCGATCGGGGCCAGTGCTAACTCCAGTTTCTATAGCATGAAGCAACTAGGAGGATCCGTGCGCGTAGCCACCGGGGAGAGCTGCTGACCACCATTGACTCGAGACTCATCCTCTTCACCTCTAGAGAGGCATAAAGGCCGCATTGCCTCGATTTTAACTTAGCCTAAATTCCATGTAGCCACATTGCGACTCCCTCTGGGTGGGATGCTAGTCCATCACAGGTTACCTCCCAGCATTTTGTCAGGTTGCCCCAACAGTTCACCGGAACCCATTTAATATACAGTTCCTGGATGAAGAGAGGCTCTGTAAAAAAGTTGAAGCATCTTGCCCTTAGAACTCAAGCCAGACCTCTAAATTGCAGCTCCATCTTGTCAGGGGAACAAGTGCTGTTTTTAGCAAATCTTTGTTGAAGCACTGTCTCAAAGAGTTGCCGATTGTTATTATCTAATCAAGAAACAGCGCAAGCACTCACGAGTACTCCGAAAATTATCACACCAGCATAGTGCAATGAGGATACGTCATGTTGCTGAGCATTTTTGGGACAAAAATTGCAGGCTCAGTGCCCTATCGGAGACAGGATTTCACTATCAACTGGTACTTGACTGTTTCCCGGCCCCGACTGCATCTTTCATTCCAGAGAATGAAACTGACAAGTACTACATTTCATAAATTACATACCTTCCTGCTTGCCTGTGATAACCTCAACATGTGATGATGTGAAATGGAAGTTAAATTTCAAAGGTATATCAACCCTCAAGTCATCTAAAATAGCTTCTTGGTCTGCAACAGGAAGCATTCGCATCCCTGCTGTTGCTAGGATATAAAGAGGTGTCTCCTTGTGCTTGTGTTCTGGGATCTGCTGCGCAGCAAAGGACAGGAGTGGGTCAATGTAAGAAGAAGCTTCTGACGGCTGATTAACACGACTGGAGACTCCTTGGATTGAAAGAAAAACATTCACATATCAAATTGTGATTGGAATCAATTTGCCAGGTTTCCAATTATTGTTTGCATAATCATGGACTGTGAAATTACAATGGTCAAACACAGCATTTTTCTCTTATCGTTTCTATTCACCACTTGATTTTTTAGCTCCCAGAATATAACAGACTTAGACTGCAAAACAGTCCGTATTTTAGTGCGATTGTCACATCCGAAAAATATCCAAAACGAGCTTGAACTGGGGATAGACACTCAAACTCTTTTTTCTTCTCGCCTTGCTCACGCATGGATTATCTCAATTCTTATTTCACACATCAATATCTTGAGAGAGAAAGAGTGACTGTTTTGCATACAATGTATAACAGACAAATCAATGCATCTTGAGAAAGATATTAATCGGCAGCGGCATAAACTACATGTACTCTGAAAAAATTCTGAGTTCTCCCAACAGGAGTCAAATCTATGACCCTTTGCACAGCCATTGTCAGTGATAATAAATTATGATTACAGTGTATCTTGCTGTTCATTCAGTAATGATCATAATAAATTATGATCAGCAGTGAATTCACGTCAGATTTCACATGTTATTGAAAAGTGCAGTAACTTTCTAGCTACAGTAAAGGATTGATAAAGGAACATATTGCGAATTCTGAAGTCATCATGCTCCACGGACATGAACGTTTGAGCCCACTGAGGTGGATTTCTGTCTCCTTGACACATCCACTATGGTGATCAAAGCAGCGAAAACACAACCAGTGCTTGAGCAGAGTTCATATGCTATTGAAAGGTGCGAAGAAGGAAGAAGAAGCTGTAAACTTGAAGTATTTGAGAACATACCTGGTTTAATCTTCATTATCACGGGGTTTCCCCTGAAGTCTTTCATTTGTTTAATTTTAAGCAACTCATCTGGATTTCCATTGTGTGGTGGCCAGTAATAAATAAATACACGAGATCCACTGCTTCCGCAGTCAATAACAATCCCGTAACGATAATGTGAATCTGCTCCATGCTCGTAAAAATCTGTTGAGGTGAATCGTTTAGTTCTACTGCGATACCAGCTAAAGTTCACCATGAGAAAGAGGCATCCCAATAAAACAATAACAATGAAACCATAAGAATAAAATAGCGCAGCGGACTTGCGGGAGTTCCAAGGATGTGTGAACATATTCGTCTTGTTGAAGAACATGTATTGTCAGTAGTGGTTGATATTATCCCTGGTCTTAGAAAAGAGGGAAAGCTGGTCCAACGAATTGAGATCCTAAAAGATAAAAAAAAAAACAGAAAGTAATCAAAATTTCTTACAAATTTTAATTTGTAAAATATATCCATAACAGTTTCTGTAGCAACAAATCCCACTCCCACCAACATGTTTAGTAAAACAATGAATAATGAGCCTCTCTATGGGTACCTACAGACTTCGATTTTGTCGCGCTTTTTTAACAAATCGCTGATTTGTTAAAACAAAATCATCGTTTTTGTATCAGTAATTTTTGGTAACATTTCACACGTTTGATATTTTCTATCTGACCACGATAATTTGTAAATCATCGCTTCAATCTCCGAGATCGTTGTTTTAAAATATGGAAATCGTCGCGACTTCGATTTCGTCGGAAATACCCATACAGAGTCTCAATAATGTTGGGCGATTATAGAATTCAGGGGTCGGTTCACAAAGCCCTCCTAAAGTTAAACTAGGAATTTCATCTGAAAGTGATTGCTGGCGACATGAATATAATATATTTCTCCTTTATAAGAAATAAGAACAGGCGATGGTGCTAATGCAGACTAAGCAATTTCCCAAGCAGCCGAAAGTAGGCAAAGTGTTAAAATTCAGAGTATACACCTTTCCATGCCATCCTAAGTATTGGTTCCCAGCAATAGGTTATTGTTAATACATCTTAATCCAGCCCCAGGGCCACTTTGGTCCACCTCATGTGTCGGCGTTCTTTATAGAACAAGCCATAACACAATAGATGCTGTTCTTATTCATTGACAAGCAAATAAGTGGTCCTGTATTCTACAATTTAAGCTAATTGAAATGTACCAAAGGCTAAACCCTTTGGTACATTTCAATCAGCTTAAATTGTTATTACTAAAACCAAATAAATCAGAGGAAATCCATATCATTATTTATAAATCTATCATCTTATAGGATAAAAAGCAGGTTATAAACACACCATCGATCTACATGACATAGTATAAGGTTCACGTGTACATCAATGTTGCATGTTTACATTAATAAGACAATATTTCAGCTGCAAATTAACCGGGGAAATATTAATTGACTTACCGGCCGACCATTTTGTCTTCTACACGATATTACAGAATGATCGCCGTAATAACAGCAGTTATTTACGAATCTAGGAGGGTAACCACACAGGATCTCTTCATGGCTCCATACAGAAATGATTTTGATGAAATTTATATCAAAAATAGGAAGTTCTCGCTCGGAGCGCCACGTCTGTGCCAAAATTTTTTGCGAAATAAGGTATGCGGTTCAACGCAGAAACAGAACCTACTTCATATAAAATGCACGAAGATGAACAGATGAGCCGTTGGAGCAGCGGGTTTTGCAACACACAATGCGCATTATGTACGGGAAAATTTTACGTCTGCGCAAGCGTTTTGAGCGCCATCGCCTGACAGAAAAACATGATGGTAAGATCGGCATTGAATCTATTTCCATCTTGTACAATTTAGCCGAATATTAGGATTTTGTTTCAAAACCGAGCAGAACAAAGATGTGTCTTTCACTCTGTGGACATTTTATTTGGCTGCGTTGCGTTGATCGGAATGTTTCCACTCACATGTTTGACATTTGTATTTTTTGACAGCAACCGGGTATAATTTTACTCAAGGAGGGTACGGACTCCTCGCAGGGTGTTCCACAACTCATCAGCAATATAAATGCATGCCAGTTTATTGCTGATGCAGTACGAACAACTTTAGGACCAAGAGGAATGGATAATTGATTGTAAACAGCCAAGGTAAGCTTGTGTACAGTACGAGAAAATATCTCGTACAAATTCGTGTTTTCGATGGACAAGAAGACTTGAAACTGAATTTTGTTGTACTTGATCTTTATTAGGAAAAGCCACAATATCCAACGATGGAGCTACTATTATCAGTCTTTTAAACGTTGTTCATCCGCTGGCAAAAACTCTTGTTGATATTTCCAAATCACAAGATGCCGAGGTTTGTAAAATTGTTTCTTGTGAAAAAAATATATAACCTTAAATAAGTTTGATTACAATCACCAACAGTGTGACAGATATTTTATAATACTGCAAGGACTGTTAAATGGTTTTTTAAAGCAGAACACCTTTTATGATCAGTGTTTTTCACCAATCGCTTGATAAGGTTTATACACACCCTCATGTGGTCAATTGTACTTACCCCACCCTTTTGGGGAAGTCCATCGTCAAATATTTCCAACCAACTATAATTTCCTAATGACAGATCTCTCACCCTGCAGAAACCTGGAGATCTCAGAAAAAACATTTCATAATGCCAGCATAAGAACTGTTTCTCATCTCCTTATACTGTACAGTATATCAAATTAGGTCTTTGTTGGCTTCGTATACAGTCCAAAAAATGGATTGATCATGAAAAATAATAAAACAGGCAAGATGGAACAGACATAACAAAGGGTTGTGTTAGCCATAGCAGAAGCAATCCTCTCAAAATGTGTCGGCAGCCAGCGATTTTGACATTTGCAGCTGATAGTCAAATATTATACCATTTACTTCACATTGGACCCTCCCAGCAAAACATTTTGAGAGGATTGTAGAAGAGTTACAAGGAATCCAGCATTTATACAGGTTCTGGAAGGGGGGGTCTGGATCCCGAATCACGCAACCGATTTTTGTAAATTCACGAATCACGTAACTTTTTCAACGTGACACAACACGTATGTTTTTAAAATTGACACCAGTTAATTTTTAAATAACTGATGAAACATGTTGTCAAAATCACACATCATTTGATTTATCTGTTTGCAATCACGAATCACGACCCAAGAATTACGCAGTATATCACGCGTCACAGGCAATAAAAATTCCAGAATCACGGCTGAATTTCAGCTGTTTTCTCAAATCACACGCTCAATTTCGGCCAATTACCGGATCATGCACGACCCCTTCCAGACCCTGTTTATACTACACAAGCGAAATTAGAAAGAAAAATTCCAACAAAATGGGTTTAAATGTTGTACTTGTAATACACCTGTAGGTTGGTGATGGCACAACAACAGTGACTCTTCTCGCCAGTAGTTTCTCAGCAAGTGAAGCCCTTTATAGAGGAAGGTGTCCATGCTCAAGTTGCAGTAAAGAGTTTTAGGAAGGCGGTCCATTTTGGTGAGTAAATTTCACTCAGAATAAGTGAAATTTTGGGATATTACACACACACGTGCGGCTCCAAGAAAATACTTTCCTAGAGTCTGAGCGCCAAATCTATGGAAGTCGGGGGCATGTTCCACCGCAACAGTTTTTAGATTTTCATTGTCTAAAATGGCATCTTCCACAACTTTGAGTCATTGTAAAATTTTGACCGATTTCCGAAAACAGTGGAAACCGGTCTAGATCCGCACATGACACAAACTCTGAAGTTCAGTTTTATACATCGCAAAAATGATGTTTCTTACACGTATTTTATTTGTTCTTCAATTTTTTACTCAATGACTTGTAAGTATCTGAAACCCTTAAAATTAGTAGTGACAATTTATTTATTGTTTTTGTCTTGTATATTCAGGCTATCAATAGAATTAAGGAGATTGCTGTACATATCAGAAAGGATGATCCACAGTAAGTAATGATCTCTCTGATAATAAGAATCTCCAGCTTGAAAAGCTTCAAATCCAATAGGCAATTTGCTTAGAACTGCCCACACAAAACATCTAACATTTGCAATGGAAGTGTTTAAAGCGTACACGTATGTATGTGAGAATTTTGTTGAATTGTTATTTGCTCGGAATCACATACTATTTGGCATACAGACCTGTTTTGAAATACCAAACAGTGCTGTAGAGTTTATGTTTTATGCTGCAGGTTTTACTACGATTATCAGTTGAGTAAGGCGCGTGGGAAGTTTGGTGACAATGTTTTCATGTTAAAACTACGTTGTTGCCATGAGCAACTGGCCTAGGTTTCTAATGGTAACCCAGACTTTCTGTCTGTTACTGACGTCAATGGTAACAAAGTGTCAGCGACACACAGGTTACCATTGGAAACTAAGTCAGTTGCTCATGGTAACAACATAGTTTTAACCTGTAAACCTTGTCACCAAACTTCCATCGTGCCTTACTCAACTGATAATCGTAGTATGTCTATGCATTTGAGCTCCCCAAAAGTAGCAACGCCATGAAAGTACCAACCCTGAATGTAACGACAATGGAAGACCACTAAATCTGAAGTTCAGTAGCAACTCTAGTTACTGCCATAAGTCTGCTGTAGGGCATAATTATTTACAACTAGCCTGCGTGGCAGGCGTATAAAGGGGAGGGAGGGGAGTTCGACGCGCGCAAAGCGTGAGGAGTCGGAGCGCGAAGCGCGATGGAGTGGGAGGGGGAACGCCTGCAACCACGCTATTGTTTTTGCCATTCCGCCCCTAATTAGTTTTGACAGTTTTCACGCGCACTTGATTAAATATGCAACATATCTTTGAAATCATTCTTGTCTTTCGCTATGACAGAAATACTTCTTTTAAAAACATAATAAACACATGTATAGAAAGACGGGGTTGGAAGTAGCCGAGTAAAGTTTTATAATTTTCACGTGAAATCGAAAGTTTCCAATAATAAGACGTCCCGTCGTCACGTCCTAAAATTCAACAGACATTCCGACTTCCATCACGCATTGAATACAGTGTATTGCAAGTCTATTGTAGCTTCGCTTTCCGTGAATGAAAACTTCTGAAGAAAAGTGGAATGATTTTCTCATAATATTTTCTCCGAAGAACTATTAATTGGCGAACGGTTGTCTTTGACTGCGAGACATTCTGACGAGAGTCTTAACCGGCGTGACGAACCCAAATAACTTTCTTTCCCAGCATGATGTTATAAGTGCGTGTTTTGCTTTCGAATACAGCTGTACTTTAGTTATGGAATATCGTGTGACGTGACCCTTTCCTCTGCTCCACTTTTAATTCAAGGTTAAAGCCGTTTTCTTCCAATAAAGAAAGTGATTCCCGTACAATTCAAGTAGCTCAAAGCGATCGTCTCTCGATTTATCCGTTCGGTTGCATATAAACTGATAACAACCTGGAATCATTCAAATACTTAAATGACATATAACTGACCAATCAGAACAACCGATTAACTACTTTATTGACATTTCATTCATTCTGGCCAATCATGATTTTTGCATCCAGAATGTGGACGTAAAATACTAAGAAAACAATAGCGTGGTTGCAGGCGTTCCTGTAAGCCCTCCCGCCGATCGCACTTCGCACGCGCCGAACTCCCCTCCCTCTCCTTTATACGCCTGCCACGCAGGCCTAATTTACAACTTCTTATTTGGGCAACTGTTTTGTTATCTTACAGAGAAATGAGAGTATTATTAGAGAGATGTGCAGCCACGGCACTGAGCTCCAAACTGGTAGCTGCGCACAAAGATTTCTTTGCCAAGATGGTTGTGGATGCTGTTATGCTTCTTGATGACCTTCTTCCTCTCAGCATGATTGGCATGAAGAAAGTGAAAGGTGGAGCTTTACAGGATACCCGGCTCATTGCAGGCGTGGCCTTCAAGAAGACATTCTCTTACGCTGGATTTGAAATGCAACGGAAGCAGTACAAAAATCCCAAGATTGCTCTGTTGAACGTGGAACTGGAACTGAAATCGGAAAAGGAGAATGCAGAAATTAGGCTCGACAATGTAGAGGTAGTCATTTATGCTGTTAATCGATTCTCTATTGTTAGGAGTCTCAGCTTTGCTGTTATTTCGTAGGTAAGCAATCGGGCCAAACTAGCCCACATTGCCGGAGCTTATCCCGGTTTCTGTAGCACGAAGCCTGCTATGAGTTTTCTACTCCCCTTGATGGGATGCTAGTCTATCGCAGGTTACCCCTGCATTTTAGTCGGGTTGCCCTAACTGTTTGCCGGTACCCATTTATATACTCGTATAGCGAGTCAGGCCATTTATTTCCATGCACACTGCAATTAAAATATACAAAGGTCTTATCGAACCACACTTTGATTACTGCAGTGTTGTTTGTGATGGCTTGTCTCAACAGCTGATTGAGAAACTTCAGAAATTACAAAATTGTGCTGCTAGAGTTATCATTAAATCAAGCTATGACACAAGGTCTAGGTTTCTTCTTAACTCACTCGGCTGGAACAACTTATCGATTAGAAAGGCGAAGCAAAGGCAAGTTTAATGTATAAAATCAGGGCACGAAATTGCGCCTGATACAGTCGCCAATGCGCCTAAGTTTTCCACATTGGCGACCAAATCCTGAAAATTAGTCGCCACCAGACTAAAATTCTGACATCTTGCCTGAAGTTTTCAGTTCTAACTTTGCCATAAAAAAGTCACACAATAGATTAAAGTTATAAAACAATATTTCTCTGGTCTTGTTTTGCTTTCATAATGAGAAATATGGGCCAAAAACGTCAACAAAAGTTTCTCTCAGCTGAGTACACAAAAACGCCCTATAATGCTTTGCAAGTTGTGGAAACCTTTGAATACGTCATGTATGCCGATGGATTGTGTCTCTGGTGTATATTTGTATAATGACTGTAACGGGATGTACATGTATCAGGAGGGGGATGTAATGGGCTCCTGGATGTATGTAAATTATAAATAATAACAAGGGTGGCTATCGGACACCAAGACTGCGTTCTTGTATTAAAATAGTTATTATTGTTTATTGAAATTGGTTAATTCATTAATCAATTAATTTCTTTTCTTTTGGGCAACCAAAATCTGAACACTAGTCCAATAAGTCCGCTTAAAACCCTAAGATTTATTATGTTAACCCATTATTTTGTGTTCATAATTAGGTTTCCACCCCAATTAAAAATAATAAAAAAATTGTGTTGGAAAAAATGGCGACTAACTTTTTGTAGTTGGCGACCACTTTGGAATATTAGGAGCCAAATGGCTCCTGGAAAAAAAAGTTAATTTTGTGCCCTGAAAATGTATAATTATTAAGATCGCCCCAGGTTATCTTTGCAATTTGTTTTCTCTGAAGATTTTGTCTTATAATCTAACGCAACGCCACGCAAAAATTGATTCTATCGAAACCAAGAACTGACTACCAAAATCATAGCTTTGCTACAATGTACATGTACAATGGTGATTTTCTTTGGAACAATCTTCCTGAGGAACTACAAACAGCTGGTTCTTTAGGCCTCTTCAAAAAAGCATTGTAGATGGTTTTCTGCATCGGACTCCCACACGGCAAATGTATGTAAACCAGTTTGTAGAGTGATTCTATTGTACTGATATTTTTACCGTGTAGAAATAAAGTTTTCATTCATTAATCTCCTGGGTGGAGCTAGTACACAAGTTTGAACCAACAATACTATAAAATTCTGACTTCTGTTTTGATTTGTTTTGTTTATTCAGGAATATCAGGCAGATTGTAGATGCTGAGTGGGACATCCTGTATGACAAACTGGATAAGATTGCACAGAGTGGTGCTAAAGTTGTCCTCTCAAAGTTGCCCATTGGAGATGTTGCCACACAGTACTTTGCTGACAGGTGAGAGAGACAAAAAATGTACATGTTTTACTGTTTTGTGTACATGTAACTTAGAAGATATTGTATGCCTGGAAGTCATTTTGCCTTCCCTTCGTTAAGTGCCAACAATTTAGAACAAGTTATTTCCAAAAAATGTATACATGTAGCTTTCAGCCATTCAGAAATTTTCATTCAGGTGGCACTACAGGTAGTCTTTTGCCAGCTGTGAATTCATCTTACAGTGAATTCTGGTTGGTCTTTTTCAGGGATATGTTCTGCGCTGGTCGTGTGGTAGATGAAGATTTGAAGAGAACCTTGAAGGCATGCGGTGGTGCTATTCAAAACTACAGTCAACAACATGACTGACGATGTGCTCGGCAGATGTGAATTGTTTGGAGAGGAGCAGATGGGTGGAGAGAGGTACATAATGTATAGGAATTGTTTGTGTGGACACGTATAGTCTGTGAAAATAAAAGTATAACAGAAGAAGACTTGAGCTACAAGAGAAACAAAGAACTGTTTGAGTTATATTATTATATTATTGCTGCCCGCACAGGGCAGCCTCCTATTTCTGTCCTGAGTTTCGATTTCAGGATTTCCGTCTGCATGCCTGCCGGTAAGCCGATGTTTGTTAGCAGTACCCAGGCCCCTCCGCGTGAAAAGTCTGATTTGTGACGACTATAATAATAATAATAACTTTATTTTACTGTCAAAGGGATTTAGGCATTTCTGCTAATAATTATTGTGGACACTTAATTTACAATACTAAAACCAAATTAAAAACTATTTACAATTCTAATAAAAGAGCTAATAAAAATATTAAAAGATTATTCTGCTGTTAAGAATGACACTAAAATGAAATGCATGCTCGAAATTTGCACAAGAAGAGACGATTGTTGTTTTCGGGATTTCTTTTGCGCGCTCGAGGAGACGCTGTTTTGAGACGCTCTGATGCTTGATTGTTGCCAATTTCAGCTGTTTTGAGACGCTCTTGCCACACGCTCTTGCACGAAAGGATCTTTCGTGACATTGTTTAATTACCAAGCCGCCCTGTTATGTTTCAAGCGAACATATGATATGAACTGACCTTTGTGAGATCCGAGTCACGTGCTCCTTTTTTTTCTAACGATTTCACGCACGCACGTTGCATTGGTTTACTTCATTCCATCGACACTTAAATATTTGGACATGTTGCATTGTGTTCACAATTGGGTTACTTGAATTTCCTCGAAAATTAAATATTTGGAAGTAGTGGTCCTAAATCTGGCTGTGACATTGTAACAAATGTGTCTGTCACTACCAGATGTTGGTTTTGCGCTTTTGTTAGTTATAAGGTTATTTTGAGACGCAATTGCACGAAAGGATCTTGCGTGACTTGTTTTATAAAACCCAACGATGATAATGAAATTACAAATGTGGGCAGCACTTCACTTCCAATATGGTACCCTAGTTATATTATTATTAGTTAACGAAAGTTCAATGAACCTGCAGGGGAAACTGCTATCGGTTAGAGTTAGTTTAGTGGTTCAAGCTGTCAAGGGCTACAACAGTTATCTCAGACTCACTCTATTTCTTGTACAGTAATGGTTAAAGGATCCAGGGCCAAACTGTCTTGTATTTGTCTGGAACTTTACCTCTTGTGTGAACATTGTTTAGATAATTTTTTTGTTCATAATCTAAAATAAAACAGAAGCTGGTCTGTCTCAGTACGTGTATTTGCATGATTCGAACAGTGTTCCTGAAGACACAGTTTCTATTCATATGGCTATAATATTGTCTTTTGAAGGATTGTTAACAAATTTTTATCCACAAAATAACAACAACACATCATTGTTCAGAAATGTCAGAAAATCTCCATATTTGCTTTGAAAAAATCAAGAAAATATAAAGATGACTAAAACGGCAAAGATTTTGGAAGGATTTCATCGTAAAAAGCAAACATTTTATGCAACTGAAAATTAAGCTAAAAAATCAACAAATTTGGGTAAAACGATCTGCATCTCGAAAAGTATTTGTGCTATAAAAATGAAACTTATGTGGTGAATAAAGCATTCAAACATGTTTATTTTAGTGGCAATTACGAATCAATTATGATATCATATCACGCCGAAATAACGTCATACTTTAAACTGTCCGCCATCTTGGATCCGCCATCTTGGATTTTTCAATTGTTTCAGAAATGTCAGAAAATCACCAATTTGATTTTAAAAATCGAAAACAATATAAGAATGCAAAAATTGCAAAGATTTGGGAAGAAACTTTTCGTAAAAAAGCGAAATCTCATGAAAACGGACATTTAAACTGAAAATACCAAATTTGGCTAAAACGGCCTGTCAAAACTTGGTTGCCATGGAAACATCAAGTCACGTGATCAAAAAATTGGCACACTAAAATGTTCCCAGATAATTTTTAGAGAAAAGTCATAAAGTTTTGGCTATGATTGCTTGAATGCTCTTTAAGTACGATAATTTGAAGTCAGCGTGGGCACTTTCTGCCCCCCCCCCCCCCCCCCCCCCAGGCAGAATAGGGTTAATGAACTTTAACACAAATTTTTCTTACATGTAATTGAATTTTCCTGGTGTTGCTTCAGGTATAACATATTCACCGGTTGCCCTCAAGCCAAGACTTGCACTTTCATCATGCGAGGCGGAGCTGAACTGTTCATTGAAGAAACAGAAAGATCCTCATGACGCCATCATGATCGTGCGACGAGCGATTAAAAATGATGCTGTCGTAGCTGGAGGAGGAGCGATTGAAATGGAGCTGAGCAAATTCCTGAGAGATTATTCCCGATCGATAGCTGGAAAGGAGCAGCTGCTTATCGGGGCCATGGCTAGAGCTTTGGAAATTATTCCCAGACAGTTGTGCGACAACGCAGGATTTGATGCAACCAACATCTTGAACAAGTTGAGACAGAGACACTTTCAAGGTAAGGATTAGACTTTCAATAAAGTCCTTCGTCTTATATTTATGGCCCGCCACCTCTCGCGACTTCATCGCTCGCTCGAAAAGCTCACTTCACTCGCTGAAAACTAGTCGACTTGTGGCAAGTCTAGGTAAGGATCCGCTGTCTCCAGCCCAGGCCAGATGAAAATGAGAGTTGACAAGTTAACAAGAGTTCAAACTCACCCTTGTTTGGCTAGACTTGGCCACAAGTCGAGACAAGCTCAGGTTTTTTTTTGGCTGAAGGTGAAAAACCAAGCGCAGAGCGAGCGAGTGTAGACTGAGTGAGTGCGGAGAGCATACTTCTACTCCGGAAACAAGAGGCAAATGACTTTGAGAAAGTCTATCGTTTGGCCAGAAACTTGTCAATTACTGTGCATTCTCAATTTTCTCATCGAATGTGAACCTGCTCAAAATTTTCTTGAGAGTCATCAAGAGTTTTTTTTTCCTGTTTGGCCGCGGCTGATGAGAGTTGACAAAAACTTTTTTGCAACTCTAATCTTTCCAACTCTCAGTGACTCTTGTTCCTGTTTGGCTCGTGTGGTACTGTTTGTTTTTCCATATCATGCAAAATAAAATTTGAGACTTTTTTCAATTTTGAGCTTTGACACCATTGGAAGTGAAAAGGTTAAATAACGCCACTGTCATTTGTTTTCTCAATCCAGGTGGCATGTGGTATGGCGTCGACATCAACAATGAAGACATCGCTGATAACTTTGAGGCTTTTGTCTGGGAACCATCTGTGGTGAAAATTAACGCCATTACAGCCGCTACAGAGGCAGCCTGCTTGATCCTGTCAGTAGACGAAACAGTGAAGAACCCAAAGTCAGGGGGAGATGGGCCTCCCCCGGGAGCGATGGGACGAGGGCGTGGCCGTCCCAGATGAGAATAGGACACATGCATGTTCATTGATTGGCAGGATATAACTTATATTGCGCGTGAGGCACATGAGAACTCTCACCGCATTTGACATTGGTGTACACTCAGTGTTATGAGGGTGTACCAGTGAAAAGAACTGTGCTCTGTAAGCAACTAGGAACAAGTGAATTGCATAATATAATAAAGAGTTGCTATGACAATGGCAGTCTTCTTAAAATGTGTTTGTCTTTTTCTTCCAAGATACGAGAGTAAAAAGAGCAATGGGTTATTTCCGAGTTTCTTTTGACCTCTGAGTCCCGGTGCAAAATGAGTTTGATTTGCATGAAAATGAACTTGTAAAACTCATTTCATATGAAGGGGTTGTGCACCAGGACTCGTTTTGAAACAGAGGCAAAAGGCAGCTCGCAAATGGCCTGTTCAACACAGTTCATATTTGCATAACAATACATCGAACATAGAAGTAAGGCTGCCTGGTTAGCTAAGTTGGTTGGGCGCCAGACTGCGGAGCGGGAGGTCGCGTGTTCAAATCCCGGCCGGACCAACAACCGGCTGTGTTCGACACCTTGTCTCAGTTCAGATGATCGTGTCATTGGGTGGTGACGTTATAAGCTGTTGGCATCTCATACCAAATAAGTAGGGGCCGTTAAAGAAACCACATCATTGTTTGAAAAGAGTAGGGGTGGGGTGAGATCATGAATGGACTGCTAGCGGCTGCCATATATAGGCGCCTTTTCAAGCTGACGTCCGATCTCACCCCTGAGTTGAATTGTAAAGCGTATTTGGAAATACAGTCAAATTTCTCTAAACTGGACACCCTCAGGACCAGCTCTAGCTGTCCGCCTTAGAGAGGTGTCCGCCTTATAAAGAGTTAATGTAACTTGACACTATAGAAACCCGTGATGTCAGAACTGGAACAAGATCTTTATTAAAGGGACACTGTCCTGAATTTAGAATGATTTGGGGAAGCTCAGAAACATATCTAGATCATAGGAAGTTGAACAATAATGGTTTAATTCTCTAGAATAGCAGGAAATGACAGGAACCCATTAGGAAGTGAGGATGACAAACGACAGCGAGGATGGAAATGGATTGCAATATGGATTTTTGAAAAAAACGTTAGGATGTCAGTTTTCAAAGTTTCAAATTTGGCTTGGAAATCTTTGAAATTTTTGCAAAAATTTTGTTGCAGTATGGAATTTCTTTAAGAAATTGCTTTTATCATTTAGTTAGAGTTGATTAAGTTCTTATTTTCTTCTAGATTTATATATTGCAACAGTTCGGAGCATGAATAAGTTCTTATTCCATAGATTTAGGGACCATTTCATGCATTTATAACAGTTTTGAGCAAATACGCCGGGACAGTGTCCCCTTAAGGAAAGTTACAGTTCCATATTTGCTACTCCCTTTCAAAAGCTGATCAGTAAAAACTATTTTACAGTTTGATTTATGCAAAGTGAACGATAAATCCACCAGTTGGTCAATTTGAATTAATATCCGGCCTATAATTTATTGATTGTGCAGAAAAATGCACTTCCAGTGTCCACCTGAGAGGTATTTTTCACCAGAATTTTGCTAAAAAAAAGTGCCCGCTGTGCGCCTAAAGAGAGTTAAGTTACAGACAAACAAGTGATATTCGGCCGGGACCATCCATGTCCGCCTTAGGGATCGAGGTGTCGCCTTACAGTGGTGTCCGCTTAGAGAGAGTTGACTGTACCATATAGAAAATGCGCCATATACCATTAACCCTATTCTGCCTGGGCTTTTTTTCGTTCCTGAGCCTGGGGGGGGGGGGGGGGGGGGGGGGGGCAGATAGTGCCCCCTCCCCCCCCCCCCCATGTATCTCGAAAAGTATTGACGCTATGAAAATGAAACTTACATGGTGTGTAAAGCATCCGAAAATCTTTATTTTAGTGGCAGTCACGTGTCAATTATGACGTCATACACGCCATAATGACGTCATACGCTAAAAAATCCGCCATCTTGGATCCGAAATCTTGGATTTCTAAATTGTTCATAAATGTCAGAAAATCTCCAAATTTGCTTTGAAAAAATCGAGAAAAATATAAAGATGCTAAAACGGCAAGATTTTGGAAGGATTTCATCGTAAAAAGCAAAAATTTTATGAAAACTGAAAATTAAGCTAAAAAATCAACAAATTTGGGTAAAACGATCTGTATCTCGAAAAGTATTTGTGCTATAAAATGAAACTTATGTGGTGAATAAAGCATTCAAACATGTTTATTTTAGTGGCATTTACGAATCAATTATGATATCATATCATGCCGAAATAACGTCATACTTTAAACTTGTCCGCCATCTTGGATCCGCCATCTTGGATTTTTCAATGTTCAGAAATGTCAGAAAATCGCCAAATTTGATTTGAAAAAATCGAAAACAATATAAGGAGGAAAAAATTGCAAAGATTTTGGAAGAAACTCTTCGTAAACAGCGAACATCTCATGAAAACGGACATTTAAACTGAAAATACCAAATTTGGCTAAAACGGCCTGTCAAAACTTGGTTGCCATGGAAATATCAAATCACGTGATCAAAAAATTGGCACACGAAAATGTTCCCAGATAATTTTTAGGAAAAGTCATAAAGTTTGGCTATGATTGCTTGAATGCTCTTTAAGTACGATAAATTTGAAGTCAGCGCGGGCACTTTCTGCCACCCCCCCCCCCCCCCCCCCCCCCCCCGTCCCCAGGCAGAATAGGGTTAAGACGTACAAAATTACCTACAATCGAAAGAAACCTCAAAATAATAGTTTACTAAGATAGAAAAACACCAAAGAGGTGATAAAAACAAACAGGAACAAGGATGGTGAAGGATGAAGAAGATAAGACGGATTGTGAACGATAAAGTTGAAAAATTTCAAGATGCACTGTGACGCAGAACCTTGAACTCGGGTTCTTTTAGTCTACGTTGTTTATAGAAAAATTGTAAAACGAGTATTCGCTGTTATACAGTGAGAAGGGTTCGCTCTGCTCAGTGATTTTTTTTCTCCCACTTGGAGCCTGTTCACATGCATCCTCGTTCCCAGAGCTCCTCGTTTTTTATTTGCGCCGGAAACGAGTAGCCCTGGTCGCAAGGAAAAATCGAATTTTTTCATTGGCTGATAAAAAAATGAATGCGCAACACGAATTAATGAATGGATGTCCTGAATTTTCGGACATCCGGTAACGGCTGAGACCAGAGCCTCCGTTTCGCCAACCACGTGACCAAAAGAAACAGAGGATCTGGGAACGAGAATGGTTCACATGCCAATGACGTTCTCTTCTGAGATCTGTGTATTGTCTCTGATTGGTTCAGTGTTACTTGCGCGCGAAAACCCACCGAGCAACAGCCAATCAGAGACACTGCACGGATATCTGCCGTAGAGGCAGGGGGGGGTGGGGGGGGGGGAGAATTGAGAGCGCGAAAATTTGCTCTGGCTAATAAGGCCCAGTTCAGACGCCGTACTTCACATGAGCCGAATCGAATTCGATGAATTAAGTTAAGTTAATGTGAAGTACGGCGTCTGAATCAATTCGGAACGGCTCATTGAATTCGGATCGGCTCAGCCGTTCTTCCCGCCTGAGACGGCTCAGCCGTTCTTCCCGCCTGGCTCAGCCGGGAATAACGGCTGTGGACCGGCTTGATTCAGACACCGAACTTCACATGAGCCGAAACAAATGCATGAATTATTATAATGTATTTTCAGTATAACAGCAATTTCCCCCTATTAATTTAAGTTCGGCTGAATAAGCTTGGCGTCTGAATCAATTCAGCCGGTCTAAATTAATTTGGGTCGGCCTAAATTCGAATTCGATTCGGCTCATGTGAAGTACGGCGTCTGAACTGGGCCTTACGTAGTTTATACACTATTGTTGCTGTTTTCAACAGTTCGTGGAAGTCTCGACGCACGTTTTTACAGGCTATTCTGATATTCGGATGCTACGTGACCTTGAAAACAAAGAAAAAGCTATTCTGTGGAAAGTAGTTTCTGTTATTTCCGTCAAGTCTGTGTTAAGCCGGATTCTAGAATGACGAAAAGAAAAGAAAACCGCAGAACACCAGCGAGCAGCGCACGGAATCTTGTTGACTGATTTAATCAGTCTCCGACTGATTTCGTCTGATTTTGACAAGGAGTTTGCCAAAACTGTATCATATGTTTAATTCTAACGGTCTATATACTAAGTTATAAGACGAAACTATTGGAGAGTAAAATCAGTCAACGAGATTCGTTGCTGTCTGCTGCTCATCTGAGAGAGATTATTGGTTTTAAAGAAAGGTTCATTCATTTATCAAAATAATCCAAAATTATGCTCCATTCAGTAAAACCGACACCGTGCATTTTCAGTTAATGTCTGTTCTAAGAAAACTGTCACAGTTACAAATAAAGAAGCCAAAGCCATGTATTATACTGTCATAAAACACGACGGGAATTTGAGAACACGAGAGAAATTTAGAAAACACGAGCCGCAGGCGAGTTAGTCTCCCACGCAGCCGTTATTTGTGTCGTCGCGCAACGCTTCTAGTGGGAGAAGCGTTGCGTGACGACACAAATAACGGCTGCGTAGGAGACTACAGGCGAGTGTTTCTATATTTCTCAAATGTTCTCAAATAACCGGAGTGTTTTATGACAGTCATCATGGGTTTTGGCTTCTTCGTGTGCTTTAAAATATAGATGTAACGTGCGCAAAACGATAAAACACGGCTTTCTCTGTTTTATTTATCTAATCCCAAGATATTTCAATATTAAATGAGTGAATGTTCAAAAACAGTGTTCAAAAGGCTTCAGAAACTATAAATCCTGGTCAACAGAAATTTTTCCAGGGGAGAAGTGTTGGCGGTCCTGCATTTTCATGACTGGCTGCCAACTCGAAATAGCAACAGAAATGTAAAGCCGGAAATCTTGCTAGCATTAATCAATGTTGAGGATTAAGAGAATTAACTATAGACGAAAACAATCAATGTTTTCGTTTGCCTGCCAAAGGTTAATTTTAACGAACTTTATATTTTTCCTGACATTTACAGTACTTGTTTTTTCATCGTACCATGATGTTTTGGACACAAAAGTACAAAAGTACTTGCATGGTACTTTCAAATAAATTAGCGCTACAAACGACACTGAGAACTGAACTGGTCGCTTGTAAAAAAATAAACCGGTTTAAAGTGACGCGAGGTATTTTAAATTATTGTTCTCTCAACCAAAACAGAAGAGTATTTTTATCTTTCCATATATAACATTTAAAAGCTTTTAAGAACGCGCGAAAGCAATGCGACCTTCTTTGTAAACATCTGCTAATGAATTTCGACTTGCCCACAAAAGAAACAAACCCCACCATTTATCATAGCCAGCTCTGATTGGGCCTCGCGATCCGGGTGACTTTGTTATTCAAATTGTGTGCTAAACGTTTGTCGCTTTTTCGTCCAAGTAATAAATTAATAACGCTAAAAACGAACTCGAAACGTTGTAAATTGCTCCTATTTTCGTCCTGGACCCCCCTTTTACCACTCAAGCGAGCGGCTGGTGCTTTTTTTGTATGATTTGGTGCAGGGACTCCGGAGTCAACTTGTTTAAAGTTAGTGTTCACATCTGAGCACTGCCTAACATTTTGGACGTCTCTCAGTGACAACAGCTTACGATGGATACGTTGAACGTGTGAAATCCGACTTCTTCGCTCGCTCAACATGGCTGAAGAACTACAAAGAGCTGATTCTAACCTCAGACCAAGCGAGCTGAAGGCGGCATTCAAGCGAAGCAGGACATCGACGCCTTATTGGACGAAGAAAGAGAGCTAAAAGAAAGAGAAGTCCAGCTGTTAATTTTAGGTAAGCATGCCGCGGGGCCTTGTAAATTCCTCAGTTGCTACTACGACCCGGGTGGGATAAATATTTCATCTTTTATTTTTTCAACTTTATTTAACCATAACTCTCGTTCGTATTTTACGAAACCAGGAAATGAAACAACTGCCATGGCCACCGCTAAAACGCAAGCACAAATCACAAGCCCTCAGTAACACGCAATGTTTTTAATATTCCGCGCACTTTGGGTAAACAACAACCCAAATATTTCATAGCAAACAAAACTCTTCAAAAATCAAACGCACCGCTGTGTTCTTGTATGAATGACTGATTTAAGGGTTATTCACTCCATATCTCAATCATTGTGTTTCGTCGGATTGCGTTTCATTTCATCGACGTGCACATACTAATTAGTAGATTTATACTAAATATAATCTTTTAGAAAGCGGTTATTGAAATTGGAAAGAACAAAAACGTGTTTTTTACTAGACAAACATGAGGGATTTCAAAGGCAATGATTGAAATATTGAGTACAAAAATCAAACATTTGACAGTTCGATCCGGATTTTTGACTCGGATATCGTCAAAAATTGAACTAGATTTTACCACTAAATCATTCACATCGCATTTAATCTCTCCGAGTTCCACAAGCCTGTTGATTAATCAATTTTTTTTTAATTTAAGACAGAATCAAAAGTAGTTTTTCAGCGGATTACCATTTTCACCAGCGTGACATCTGCAATTTTAAATTACTAATGATGCTAAAACCGCAAAGAGATTTGAAATTACGGTGACGAATAAAACAGACGAATAAAAACAAGATTATCCCACATAATATAACTGGAATCAAACCCATAATCTCTCTTTTATTTTTATTCTGCACGAAAGTAAATAATCTCACGGAAATTTTAAAAATACATTATTCATTTTATCGACTGCTGAGAAATTTTACAACTAATTTCCGTCCATAGACCTTGTTATTATTATCAATTTTAATTTTAATTTTCTTCATCACACATTTTCGTATGGAACTGAAGATTTTAATTTCATTTAGAAGTTTCTCAAATGGGTTTCGAACCTCGATTGAATGCTCCCACCACGTGCACCCCACCCCACCCCACTCTGGCCTCAGTGGTTATCCCCTCCCCACTTCTACCCAAGAAAATCAAGGTTGCAAGATCAGTTTATTGAGTGAAACGGAGACAAATAACGATGACAAAAGTATTTTTGCGGGTTCTAATTTTTGCATTTTTTGCGTGATCCGCAAAATATTCCCGCAAAAACTTATTCCGCAAAAATTTACTCCACTTTTGAAATTATAAATATTAGGCCCAGTCTCTTGGCCCAGTTCAGACGCCGTACTTCACATGAGCCGAATCGAATTCGAATTTAGGCCGACCCAAATTATTTAGACCGACTGAATTGATTCAGACGCCGAGCTTAATTCAGCCGAACTTAATTTATTAGGGAAATTGCTGTCATATTGAAAAATACATTATAATATTTCATGCATTTGTTTCGGCTCATGTGAAGTTCGGCGTCTGAATCAAAGCCGGTCCACAGCCGTTATTCCCGGCTGAGCCAGGCGGGAAGATCGGCTGAGCCAATCCGAATTCAATCAGCCGTTCCGAATTGATTCAGACGCCGTACTTCACATGCATGAACTCAATTCATCGAATTCGCGCAACGATCGCAACGATCGCAAGAGTGTTTTCCATATGATCGCAACGATCGCAACGATCGCACGACGCAACGATCGTTGCGATCAAATGGAAACCAGGCTTAATGGACCAATAATAAACTTTGGTTAGCGTGTTTAGAAGTGTACATTACGTTGCAAAACAATTATGTTGTATTACGAACATATTGTAATTTGAATTGTAAGCGATCGACTTGCTGAAAATCGCAAAAATTAATTCCTGCACGAAAAGACAGACTCCGCCAATCGCAAAAATAGAATCCCACAAAACACAAAAAATCATCGCCAATTCGCAAAATTAAACCCCCGCAAAAAACACTAAACAAACATTTTGCGTGAAAAGTGAGAACTTCAGGACTAGCGTGTTTTCTGTTAATACATTTTCAGTTAGTAAAGCGAAAAAAAAATATCAGTCTACATAACATGGTATTATTTTAAAAACTTTTTTTTCTGTTCTGGTCCAATGGTTTATATTGGTAAGAGCACAACTGACCAATTAGCAAACGCAAATAACGAAATTAGACGCGTACCGCTTTTCGGTACTATAAGCGCGGGAAAACGCGCGTACGTCAATCGACTGACTTGTTTTGATTTCGCTCCTGATTGGTTAAAAAGAACAAGCGTTTGATTAGAGCACTTTGCGGTGATATTCGAAGGCTAATTGCCAGAGAGTTATTTTTGCGAGTGATTGCACGAAAACCGCTGGCATCCTTGGTAGAAGCGCGCTTACGTGGCATTTATTAAAATACGTGCAATTTGCCTCCTATACAACTGAACAAACTCAAAAGGCTATGAGGCATGGGCGTGTTGTTCAGTCAGGCCCACGATAAGTTTTTATCGACACATTACAAAATACAAGGCTGAAAACTGAAGAATCCTAAATGCCGGACATGTAAACCCGAAAAACCAATATTTGGAAAAAAATTGGGGACCGTGTACCCCCGAGCAATGCAGTGGCGCTACCTTTGGGTTTTAAGGTGCCTTATACTAAGAATAACAACAATGGTGAAATAAATATATAACGAATTATAAAAAATAAAGTAAAAAACTAAACTCAACACCGAAGTTGCGTCTGCGTCTGCGTCTGCGTCTGCGAGGCTGACCGTAGCCTGCGTCGCAGACGGAATCAACCGCCGGTAAGGACTGGCTAGGCTGACCGTAGCTATAGAATGTCACACATTTGATTTCTCAACCGTCTCTTTTTACAAACGCGCGAACCGTGAATCGAACCTTCGCGCTCTACTCTCGCCCCAGATCTCTGTCCCGTGCCGGCAAAATAATGTATGCTAATTTAGATTATCGCAAATTATACTAATAACAGCCCTGATTCTGAGTTGCTTCAGCGCTCACAGCCATACTGTTTTCTTTAGGATCTGGTTGCTCTGGAAAGACAACGTTTTCTCAAACAACTGCGAATTGTGTACGGCGATGGCTACACAGAGAAAGAAAGAAGGGGATTCAAACCAATCATCTACACAAATGTCAGAAGAGCGATAATTCGAATTCTTGAAGCAATGGAGGAAATAGGGCTCACTTTCGAGAGCGAAGAATTAAAATCAACGGTATGTTGTTTAGCATACAGTTCCCTCATGGATTCAATACAGTTCCCACATTGATTTAACGCAGTTCCCACATAGATCTACGTAGATCCAATACAGTTCCCAAACGCTCTTTCCTGTCAATCAATCAATCGATCAATCAATAACTTTATTTAAGTGTCGAGTCTACTAGCTATCCACAAGTGGACTACTAATTGGAGACACTTTTTAGCAAATCTTATGTAGGCTAACTTTTCGATGCGACATACATGACGTGGCTTTTGAATTCCGGGGGTAGGACTCCACGCGAAAGTGACGGGGGTGATTGTTGTACCTTTTAGGGGTTAAAATTTGTGACGCAGGACGTGTTTGAATCTAAATTGACCTCCGTTATAGAGTTATCCCGGTACCTTTAATAACCAGTTAAGTTGGACAAAAATGTCAAGAACTTAGTGTTGAAAAAAGGGTTGAAAATGAATTTGGCCACGCCCCAAAATACGAGATTATTGTACTGGTACCTTTTAGGTACCAGTTTTTTCAAATTCCGACGATCATCCCCGTTACTTTTATACGGAGAAATCAGTTTGAGATTAAAATGGTAAAGAAGAAATCGTACTATTATTTTTTTATTTCTCAAGGATCTTAACAAGGAATTATTGGAACACGCCGATACAGAAGACAACGAGAACAACAACTTTTCGCTTCAAGACAGAGTTCCATTGCTGACGTCATTCTGGAATGACCCTGCAGTGCAAACCTGTTACGAACAAAGAAACCTGTTTTACATTGACGATTCCGCTAAATAGTAAGGGAAAACGTTCATTTATTTATTATTGGGCCCGGTTGTTCAAAAACCGATTAACGCTAATCCAGGATTAAAGTTAATCAAGCTTTAAATTTCTCTTGTATAAAAGTGTTTTTTATCTGCTATTTTTTAGTAAAGTTTGAGATTAGTCAAAGTCAAAACAGAAAGACAAATAATATAAACGGAAAACCTCACTCAAAAGTTACAAAACTGAAATCAAAATTCGCGCTAATCCTGGATTAGCTAAATCGTCCTTTGAACAACCCGGCCCAGTATCATATTGTTAGAGAGTATCTATTTATCTTTTTGAAGGCATAGAGTCAGCCTATCACCTCTGTGGAGCAGGTTTTCATTTGAAACACTTAATTGAGGGCGTTATGCCCTACTTTAGACGTTTGAGGAGAAACGTTCATGTAATATATCAAACACGAGAGACAGTGTTTCATCCGATTTCCAAACACCGAGAAGAGAGTTAAAAATCGAGGTGTTTGGAAATCGGATGAAACGCTGCCTCAAGTGTTTGATATATCTTCTCAATCGAAACAAAATCTAAGGAGTAAACGGAGAAATAAAATCCATTAATTAATTCCAGTATTTCCGTGATCGAGGCACTGTAGGGACCTGTAGGTACCTAGTACTCTAAATGTCCTCTTCAGAGAGGTGTCCGTTAAACAAGGTATCCGCAGGAGCATATCACCCTGATATGCTCCTGGTATCCGTTAATAACAGGGGAGTTGCATGACTTTACCCAATCACCGAATTCTTTATTTGTTTTTATTCAGCTTTTTTGAGAATCTCGAGCGATTGTCACATCCGGCTTATATCCCCACACACGCGGACATTCTTCACGTGAGACAACAAACACAAGGCGTTCAGGAGAGAAAAATATCTGTAAACAGCTACAATTACAGGTCAGTAAGATCAGAAAATAGGCACGAACAGAAACATGGCGGATTCGTCTTGAAAAAGATGTTTGAAAACTCGATTCAGTCGCATATAACGAGACAGATAACAAACCTAATCAGTGTTATTTTAAAAGACAACCCAGTGATGGAGCGATTTTCAATTGAGTGTAGTAAAACAAAAACAAAAAACAATTAAGTTATCACTCTGACCAATCACAACAGACGAAAAAAATACAAGGAACCAATCAGAACTTGAAGCAAATATAACCTGCGCCAAGCGCGGGAAAACGCGGCGACCAAGTTACGATTGGTTTTAGTTTGGCATCTGATTGGTCAAGAAAGTGGCGCGAGATTTTCGAACCAATCAGAGAGCGTAGTAAAGAAGACCGAAGCAAACGCAATTGTAAAACAGGGTACATGGATATGAAAGCAGGGATTTTCCCATCCGACCGTGGAGGTTGATATTTGCGTCACATCATTGCAAGCCATGTTGCAGATAGCCGGACACACGTTGAAATTGTTTGGCATATTTTTTGCAGAAGTAGAACAGGAATCTACTTCAGTTCTGCAATCGGTACAATCAAGCTCCTGAATGTTTGTATTTCTTGTTTACAGAGTAATAGATGTCGGAGGACAGAAGAATCAGCGCAAGAAGTGGATTCATTTCTTTGAAGGTGTGACAGCAGTCGTGTTCTTTGCGTCATTGAGTAGCTACGACGAGTTCGTGGAAGAGGACGAAAACTCGGTGAGTCATCGTCCTCATAATTGGCGTCTTCGAATATTTCTGATAGTTCCCGAACATTCGCTGCAGTTGGCCTCGTTTTCAGGGTAATTGCTGCGTTGCCCTGGGCATGCATGGGTAAATAGACCTGCTATAACTGAAGGTACACAAATCTGCTCAATGCCTCGCTCCCAATATTCGAGCGGAGCATGGAATCGACTTATTCTCTTTTGTCGGGGGCACCATGTAATTTGTCATAATTGGGCACCATTGCGAGGCCTAATGGCTAGAACATTGGACTTCGAATCGAGAGATTCAGGTTTGAGCCTTATATTGTATGTTGTGTTTAATTTGGACAAGACACTTCACTCTCACAGTGCTTCTCGCCACCCAGGAGTATAAATGTCATGGGCAACCTGAAAAAATTCTGTGCCAGTGGGTAACTTACGATGGACTAGCATCCCATCCAGGGGGAGTAGCAATACTCCTAGTTGCTTCATGCTCTGGAACACGGGACTTTATCTTCATTTTTGCTGACTTCTCACCTTCTCTGGTTTTCAGAACGCCATGATAGACAGCGTGGAATTATTCGAAGAGATCAGTCGCAATGCGTTCCTTGAAAACACGGAGTTTATTCTATTTCTCAACAAGCACGACTTATTTGTGAAGAAATTGAAGACATCGAATCTCTCCGCGTGTTTTTCCAGATTATGACGGTAAGTGATAGCACTGTTAGAAGCGTGTGTTTATGCGCATGCGTGTAGTCGTACCCTCGTGCGTGCGAGGGTGCGTGGATGGATGCGTACGTGGATGGATGCGTGCGTGGGTGGATGCGTGCGTGGGTGGATGCGTGCGTGGGTGGATGCGTGCGTGGGTGGATGATCGTGGATGCCATGGATGGCAACCTCGTTCCCATGGTCTCTCTTCTTCCCGCCAAAGCATTGGCGGGAAGAAGAGAGACCCTGGGAACGAGGTTGGATGGATGGATGCGTAAGTGGGTGGGTGGGTGGGTGGATCAGTGCGTGGGCGCGCGCGTGCGTGGGTACGTGGATGCGTCACTCGTGACTGCGTATAGTGTACAGGGCGCGTGTTCTTTGACTGTCTAAAAATGCACTTTCATCATTACATTATTGGCGCTGACGCCTATTAAGACCTTCCAAGCTTTGACGGTTAAAATTCAGGCCATCTGATGCTAAATGCAATCGATCGATACTCTCTTAATATAAAATCTACGTAAATAAAACCTTGATATTACGGCTGCGGCAATATTCTGAACTAATTGAACTAAAAATGTTGTGTCCCGTTCCGCCTCTAACGGACAGATAAACTGCACGGCTGATTCCACGGTTGCTAGGTAACCTAACACAACTCTGACCCATTGCAGCAATCTCGTTTCCAAAGGCCGCGATCCTTTTGGTCAGCACCAAGAGTTCGGGCGTTTTTCGGTCACCGCTGACCGAAAACGCGCGTGCTCTGAGGACGAGAATTAAAGTGGGAAGATGGCATGACTTGTCTGCGTGGCTTGGCATTCCAGTTTTTTATAGGAACGAAGAGACCCTGGAACACCCTTCCACGGAGACAAGTAACTTAGAGAAATTAAACCACGAAAAACATTAATATCATCTCACCTATTTTTCGTTTTAGGTGGCTCAGATCCCGAGAAAGGCCTGAATTACATCCGGGAGCTATTCATGTCAAAGAAACCCGCTGACAAGCACGTGTATTTACACGTGACTTGCGCAACAGACACTGACGTCATGAAGGCGGTGCTTAAGGATGTGTTCGAGATTCTAGTCGATATTAACCTTAAGAAACTTTCCACGCTTTAGCGAATGTTAGTTTTTAATAGACTTTAAATTAAGTGCTGCTTTCATACCTATACTTGCTCTCTGAAAAAAAATACAGAAAGCAAAAGTGTATTACAAAATTAATCAATTATCCTAGCTTAAAAATTAGAACTTAAATTGCTTGAAAACAATGATTTAAAAGGTTTTATATGTATAAAAATGGTCTTTAACTGTATGGTGTGAATTATCACTTTGTTGAAACTTTATTAGCTATGAGTAAACGTCGCTTCGCGCTCCCCTTACCGCCGCTCGCCACGTAACGGAAACGGTGGCTGTTTAGTCAGGCTTTGCCTTATAAGCTCACTTCGGATGGCGAGTTGTAATAACACGTTGCGAAAGTGTTGTTAACCAGTCATGGTGTGTCTTGAGAGAAATAAAATGTTTTCTAGAATTTTTAGGCGTGCATCGAATAGATATAGAAAACCTTGACCCATTTAGTCCGATTTTAACCTCGAAATATTCAGTGAGTAGTCCCGCTAGCCTTTCATGTCCCACTAGTGCGAGAGACGAATGCTCTTATTGCTTTTATACTCAGAGCGGTTTTCAACTGAGTTTCGAAAGTAATATAATCCGGAATTGCATTGGTTTCGCTTTACTACGCTCTGTGATTGGTTTAAAAACCTCGCGCCACCTACTCAACCAATCAGATGGAAAACCGAAACCAATCGCGACTTGGCCACGCGCGTTTTCCCGCGCTTGGCGCCGGTTACATGTATTTGCTTCGACTTCTCATTGGTTCATTACGGTATTCGCGTTTGGTTTCCGTTGGCCATTGTAATTGCTTTGGTTTTGGTTATACGACACTCTTTGCTCCCTTTTGCCTCAGTTTGAAAACGAGTCCAGGAAAGGTTTTACAAAAGCCAGGACTCGTTTTGAAACAGAGGTCAAAAGGAACGCGAAAATTCGGTGGTCTATTGAAAACCGCCCTGCATGATACAGTACAGCTACCGCGAAAAGCGACGAAACCTTTCTTCAAGATGCCGCGATGAAAGAACTACAACACCCCAATATAACAAACTCGCCGTATTCTACAAATTTTTCGGACACCACAATCTGAGAGAGCCTGGTTTCAAAATACGGTCGAACCTCTCTATAGCGGCCACCCTGGAGAAGAATCAACAACAGAGGTGTTATTCTCACATTATTGGTCCCTTGCTCTCCAGTACCTTTTTCCATTATGCTTTTTCTTTCTTAAAAGTCATAAACAGTCGTACCTCCGCTAACGGACACTTCCCGTAAGCGGACACCACTCATAAGCGGACACTTGGTCATGTCCCCAGCTACATACAAACACTACATTTCTAATCTCCCATATGCGGACACCTCTCTTAAGCGGATACTTTTTCTGGTCACGAGGGTGTCCGCTTACGGGATGTTTTCCCTGCTAACAGAGTCTCCTTTTCCGTTATTTTGAGGTGGGAAGAAAAGGAGGCTCTGCTCTGACTCGAAACGATTCCTATTGAGCATGCGTTAGCGTTACTAAGCGACCAAACAACTTTCGCATGTGATCGTATGTCGTAAGTCACATGTGGGCTCAACATCCATCAGCGGCCACATTGAACAGTATGCGCTTTCAAACGCAAAAATTCGGCGCCACTTCCGGTTTTCGCTGCCTTGACTTTTAATTTCCAAGAGTTTGAAGCTTAATGGGCAAGAAGTTTGTATGGAAGCATTAGGCATGCGTACTACTGAATACCTCGCGACAACTGGTTTCAAAAACCGGTTTATTTCGTCCACGATCGTGGACGGCGGTTACAATATCGTCTCGAGTCAGAGCAGAGTCTTCTTTTCTTCCCGCCTCAAAATAACGGAAAAGGAGACTCTGCCAGCAGGGAACGGGAGGTTCGACCGTACATATATATTTTTAAAGTTATACTGCATCAATGACTTTACTTAATTAAGACAACCATGTGTAGAATAATACCGTACACAGAGCTAGTAGTCCAACAATCAGACAAGAAATATTGCAAGGTGCAGTAACCGAGGTGGCCTCTTCTCCATAAGCTCTCTCCCACGAGGGAGTCATCCCATCATTACAGAAATCTTCTTCTATACAGCATTTTGCTTCACACCACGAGCCGTCCACGCGACTCTGTTCTGTCTGTCTGCACTTGTCTGGCAAACACCACACGGGGTTATAACAAGCCTTTATAAAGTTATGCTGTTGCTGCTCCTTCCTCTTAAATATCTGATGCATCATGAGACAAACGTTTGGGGATTCACACTCGTCAGTCTCGATAGCGTGTTTGTTACAGTCTTCCCATGACAAATTGGAGTAGCACTGATAACAACGAAGGCATAATGAACCTGAAAAAACAAGTTTCAGCATGTTTTTGAATCAAGTCAAAAACATTTTTGCTTCACGGACGCAAATTTTGCTTCCGAAACATATGTTTCCCTGATTTTAACCACGGAAAAATCAATTTTACTATAGCTAAGCAACCAGAGCAGCGAAACATTTCTCGTGCTTCCCGCTAGTTTAGCCACCCATGAAACATTACAAGAAACAATGTTCCTGCAACAATGTTTCCTTGTTTAGCCACCAAAGCAACGAAACATTTCTCGTGCTTCCCGCTAGTTTAGCCACCCAGGAAACATTACAGGAAACAATGTTTCTGTACGTAAACATGTTTCCTAGTTTAGCCAGGCAATAAGAACAAAATGGTGTTTGCGCCATACAATTTTTCAACGCCAAATAACGTCATTGATTTATTTTCAACGCCATGTGATAATTTATGCCTAACTGACAAGAAATACAAAATCCATATTCCTCGCGTGTTCATCAAGGACACTTACGTTATTTTCTAAACATTGCATTGTTTCGTTTCGATTGACAATATCAAATTCAAGTGAACATCACAATGGTACACGTGCGATTGTGATAACAAATACAATATGGTTTACAACACACGCGGAAGTAATTTGCAACTGTCGAAACTTGGAAGAAGTCTAGCTACTTCGACAGGTTGCCAGTTGTATCCCCATATTCAGTTACTGCCTCGCTCCTTTATCCGATAATACGAAGTTTACTGCAAAAACCAGATCAATTGAACGATCGAGAAAGCTATCATAGCAGAGATGAGCAAATCTAGATATGATGTCTAGCTTGAGGCAGTGGAAATGATTTTCAATAAGTCAACGGTAAAAACATACATGTCAAGCCCGCGCCAAACGACCGGGATGAGAGTTGATGAGATTCAAACTCTCGCTCTCGTTTGGCCTTTTTTAAAACTCCCAGTTCATGCGCTCTTGGCGACACTCACCGACTTTCGTCGCTCTCATCGAATTTGAACCTGCTCGATTTTTTCTTGAGAATCGTTGAGAGTTTTCTCTCGACGTTTGGCCCACACTTAATGATAGTCGATGAGAGTTGAAGAAAACTCTCTCATGAGAGCCAACCTCGATCAACAACTCTCATCCTCATTTGGAGGTTTGGCCGGCGGTTGTTCAAAAGGGTGGATAACGCTATCCATAGGAGTAAATCGCTACGCTACCGTATCCATGTTGGATAGTGATTTATCCGACCGGAGCGTTATCCATTCTTTAAACAACCGAAGCCAGTTCTCCTCACCTGAAACAAGGCTTATGAATATCAAAGGCAGAAAAACTGAACTCATATCTTTTTCCGCGGCTGATGCAAGCCGGATTATCCCAGTACGGCGGATACTTGATTTGTGATCTGTACACACCTGGAAACAGTTTAAAATGAATATTGTATGCGACGTTTTACTGTATAAAAGTAAACTGACATTAACATTTGACTTAATCATCATAACATTAACACCTGGTGCTGTATTGTGCATGCACGCCGCGTCCTTTTTGGAGGTACGCGAATGCATCCAAAACAAATTAAATCACGTAGTGTTTGTATTTGCCAAAAGTCGCCAATGACTCAGTCCTGATGATGTAAACACTATAGCTGCGATAGATTAAGTTTTATTCAGTACGCTGAAAACTAAAATAAATGACGTGGCAAAATAATTAAAAGGAGAAAACAACCGAAACGACCGACTGTTCCAAGTAAAATATAAAGCCGGAAGTAATAGAGAGCGCATGACACTACACTTGTTTTGCTATTCTTCCCTGTATTATTTTTTACGAGCTTAAACTCTAACATGTGAATGAAATATTAATTCAAAGATGGAATCTCATGCCACATAACAAACACAGATGATTTCTAAGCATTATTTACCACTTGTTTTATACAAATGAAAAACGTCAGGCCGTCGTTTTCAATCTTTTCAAGTTAACCTTTTTGCAACTGTATATCCGCTTCAATCTTGTCCAATTTTGACCATCCGCACTTCATTGCGGCTTTCTAGTATTTGTTTTTTGTTTTTCTATGGTTTTAAACTATTCTTTAATTTAGTGTTAAAAAAAATTATTTTAATGTGTAACAGTACTCTGACAGCGCTTGGAAAAGTCGTCAAACAATTGCAGTATATGTAAGAACAGCTTGAAATATAAACTCTCCGCTACACTAAACGTTCAATAGTTTTGCCAACAGGGTTTTCAGGCCCTCGTTTCAGTTTTCCAAAACGAGCGGTTATTTTTGTACATAAGCTTTATACTGTTTATCAGTAGAATGAGTAGATTCACAAGAGTCAAGCTGTCGACTGTATTATTAAAAAGCTATTCTTTTACCTGAAAATTTAAAGTATAACTATTTCGCTGTAAACGAAATCGAAAAAAGTGCCATCAAATAGTTTTAGCGAGTTCGCCAAAACTTCAGCACGCGGTATAAATTACTTAGTTTAGCGGTTTTCTTGTAGGCTTTTAAAGACCATGGTCCTACGGTCAAACCATCGACAGCGCTAGCATCACTTCAGCAAAATAGAAAGGCGTTCTTTTACCCGAAAAATGTGGACAACGTTTATGTATTTCTGTCTGTTTATTACAGTTTTGAAATGCAGGGTTCGCACGGTACGGACAAAAAAAATTATGCAGTCGCCGCCTCGCCTCGCCGGTTTAAAAAGGTTTTCCCGATATATTTGTGGCTATTCAGTCTCTGACACTATAATGAAGAGAATAAAAAAGTTTTACACTCACTCACTCTACTGTAGTACTATTTCTCAGCCATTTTCTTCTCTTCGGATTTTGCCGGTTTCTTGTATTTCCGTGTACTTGCAAACATCGATTATTACTGAGCAATGGCTTCAATCTCTCGGCTATATCGAGACTGTGAATTTGATGGAACCGAAATCTGAAGGCATTTGATGGCTTCCTTGATCAGTTGTGTAGGGCCAACATTATCTCTCCAACTTAATTCTCTTGCTCAGTTATCTGCTTTTATTCAGTTCTTGGCCAGTCTTTCATTTTCTTTAGCTGATGCCGCATATTCTGAAGAAAATGAGTGATCCCGAGGGATTACTCGACAAAGTTTTATACGGGGAGGCTCCGCCCCGAGGTCCATTTTTAACAGAAAAGGTAACCCTTTCATATACCTTCAATAGAAAATGGTACCCCTTTTCCCTTTTCTATACCCTTGGAATTAATCCCTGGAAAACATCAAGCGTTACCAGTAGAGATGTTTGAATCAGCCGTTAGGTGCGTCTGTTTGAGATATTTTGAAAGGCCCTTTTAAATACCTAAATGACAGTTTTCCCTACCCTTTTCTATACTTCAACTCGTGAAATCCCTACCCTTTTATATACCTCTAGCCTGATTCTCTGGGGGACCGAGTCGGACCATCTGACTATCAGGCTAATATACCTCCAGCTTGAAAACGTACCCCTTTCGGGCGGAGCCTCCCCTAGTCCAGTCCCTGAACTCTCTCTTACCCCCGCGCATAGGGACTGGATTCAGACCCTATATAGGGCGGGGTAAAGAGAGAGGTCAGGGACTGGACTAAGCCTCCCCATCCCCTAGATCCCCGTATTCTTGGTTTCACGTGACGTCATCAAATTCTAAAATTCAAAACCGCGAGGCCTACAGAATTTTTACCTTCATTCAAGGAAAGATTACCTAAATATATATCTTTTCACAATTTCTTAGCTCGATCTCATGCTTCCTTTTGAAAATAGAACGGTTTAAATTTCCGAGTTTTCATCGTACGTGACATCAGCAGGACGGCCGTGACAGAGCTGTTCCGTATCTAAAACATGACTCTGATTTTCAGCATTCTAAACAATTTAAGTTTAAGGAGAAATATTTACGGCTAAATATTCGAAAGTTCACAAGAGAAAACAAACCTCCTTTCTGGCAAAAGTGAACTCCAGATGCTTTTTCTTTCTTAAAAGTCATAAACAGTCGTACCTCCGCTAACCGGATACTTCCCGTAAGCGGACACCACTCATAAGCGGACACTTGGTCATGTCCCCAGCTACATAAAAACACTACATTTCTAATCTCCCATATGCGGACACCTCTCTTAAGCGGATACTTTTTCTGGTCACGAGGGTGTCCGCTTACGGGATGTTTTCCCTGCTAACAGAGTCTCCTTTTCCGTTACATGTATTTTGAGGCGGGAAGAAATGGAGACTCTGCTCCGCTGACCCGAAACGATTCCTATTGAGCATGCGTTAGCGTTACTAAGCGACCAAACAACTTTCGCATGTGATCGTATGTCGTAAGTCATATGTGGGCTCAACATTCACCAGCGGCCACATTGAATTCAAACGCAAAAATTCGGCGCCACTTCCGGTTTTCGCTGCCTTGACTTTTCCAAGAGTTTGAAGCGTAATGTTCAAGAAGTTTGTAAGGAAGCATTAGGCATGCGTACTGAATACTTCGCAACAACTGGTTTCAAAAACCGGAATATTTCGTCCAGAGCAAAGTCTTCTTTTCTTACCGCCTCAAAATAACGGAAAAGAAGACTCTGTCAGCACGGAACGGAAGGTTCGACCGTACATATATATATTTTTAAAGTTATACTGCATCAATGACTTTACTTAATAATTAAGACAACCATGTGTAGAATAATACCGTACACAGAGCTAGTAGTCCAACGATCAGACAAGAAATATTGCACGGTGCAGTAACCGAGGTTGCCTCTTTTCCATAAGCTCTCTCCCACGAGGGAGTCATCCCATCATTACAGAAATCTTCTTCTATACAGCATTTTGCTTCACACCACGAGCCGTCCACGCGACTCTGTTCTGTCTGTCTGCACTTGTCTGGCAAACACCACACGGGGTTATAACAAGCCTTTATAAAGTTGTGCTGTTGCTGCTCGTTCCTCTTAAATATCTGATGCATCATGAGACAAACGTTTGGGGATTCACACTCGCCAGTCTCGATAGCGTGTTTGTTACAATCCTCCCATGACAAATTGGAGTAGCACTGATAACAACGAAGGCAAAATGAACCTGTAAAACAAGTCAGTCCAGTGTGACTGTTACAATAAGAACCTTCCCAGCCTAGGAGCAGGCTCACTAAATAACGCGCGCGCGAGCGACGATAACCGCGACAAATGAGCCGGCTTGCCGGCGATCGATCGGCGGGAGGGCGAGTTGTGAGCTACATTTGTTTGCATAAAGAGTTGAGACACTCTTAGTTTAGAGGACAACTTCAGACATTTTACAAATTATTCCTTGCACACCCCCTCCCCCCCTTATCTATGTTGTCAAAATGTCGGGAATACTGACATTCAAACCATTTAGAAACAACACTGAAAGGGGGAGGGGGGGTTAGAAATGAAATTATTTGTTTATTTTTCCGAAGACATGCTTTTGGAATGAAATTCTGTTTTTGAAGAGTGTCTCTCAACCATTTTGCAACTCATTGTAGAACCTTTATAGAATCCTTTACGCCTGAAAATTTTTCAACGCCAAATAACGGCATTGATTTTTAGCCAAGCGGACAATGCAACTCCATATGATAATTTACGCCTAACTAGAAATACAAACCATATATATTTCTAGCGTGTTCTCTACCTTATTTTCTAAGCACTGCATTGTTTCGTTTCGACTGACAATGTCAATTTCAAGTGAACATCACAATGGTACACGTGCGATTGTGATAACAAATACAATATGGGTCAATATGGTTTACAACACACGCGGAAGTGATTTGTAACTGTCGAAACTTGGAAGAAGTCTAGCTACTTCGACAGTTTGCCAATGACACACACCCAGTGTTATCCCCATTATAATTAGTTGCAGGCGTCTCGTCTGAGTGTCCGATAATGCCAAGTTTAATTTAGCCAAATACTAGATAAATTGAACAATCGATAAATATGTAGCAGAGTTGAGCAAATATATAGAAAAAAATGTCCGTTAAAAAATTTGCAATAAAGCCCGGACCAAAGGAGGATGAGTCGAGTTGATGAGATTCAAACTCTCGCTCTCGTTTGGCCTTAATTTTACATGCGCTCTCTGCGACTCTCATTGACTCTCACGCGCTCTCATCGAATTTGAACCTGCTCAAATTTTTCTTGAGAATCGTCGAGAGTTTTCTCTCGTTTGGCCCACGCTTTATGATAGTCGATGAGAGTTGGAAGACTTGAAGAAAACTCTCATGAGCCAACTCTCAACAACTCTCGTCCTCGTTTGACGACAATGGCTCGGTTGTTCAAAGGGTGGATGCTATCCACAGGATAAATTGCTACGCTATTCATATTGGATAGTGATTTGTTCGTATATCCATTCTTTAAACAACCGAAGCCACTTTTCCTCACCTGAAGCAAGGCTTATGAATATGAGAGGCAGAAAAACTGAATTCATCATCTTTTTCCGCTGATGCCGGATTATTCCAGTCTGACTCAGTATACGGCGGACACCGCAGATTTGTGATCTCTACACAACTGGAAACAGTTCAAAATGAATATTGTATGCGACGTTTTACTGTTTATAAGTAAACTGACATTAACATTTGACTTAATCATCATAACATTAACACCTGGTGCTGTATTGTGCATGCACGCGGCGTCCTTTTTGGAGGTACGCGAATGCTCCCAAAACATCACGTACGGCAGTTTGTATTTGCCAAAAGTCGCCAATGACTCAGTCCTGATGATGTAAACACACTATAGCTGCGATAGATTAAGTTTTATTACGCTGAAAACTAAAATAATTAATGGGAGAAAATAACCGAAACGGCCGATAGTTCCAAGTAAAATATTAAGGAAGTAGCTGAGAGAGTAGGCTCGATTACCAGCCGCTGTTCGGAAAATGAGCCCGCGCTCCTCCCCGTGAAGACCGGACTCGAGTGAGCGGCGGAAATCGAGCCTACTGAGAGAGCAGCAAACTCGGTTTGTCAGCAGAATAAGTAGATTTACAAGAGACTAGTTGAACCTCTCTACAACGGCCACCTTGGGGCCGAAATAACTGGCCGTTGTATAGAGGTGGCCGTTGTAGGGAGGTTTCAATTAGAGCTGGTAAAGTGTCAACCTCGTTCCCTGAGAGACCCTGGGAACGAGGTTGGTAAAGTGTGTGTATCGGTGTACGGTTGTGGCCGTTAGTGGAGGTTCGACTGTATTTACGGTCAAGCTGTCGACTGTATTATCGAAAAGTTTAAGTATATCGCTGTAAACCCTGCAGAAGCTTAGGTGATAAGCTTCTGTGTAAACGAAGTCGAAAAAAGTGCCATCAAATAGTTATAGCTATAGTTCGCCAAAATCGGCACGCGGTATAAATTGTTGGTTTTTAAAGACCATGGTCCTACGGTCCGAACCATCGACATTATCACTTCAGCAAAATAGAAAGGCGTACCCGAAAAATGTGGACAACGTTTATGTCTTTCTGTCTGTTTATAGTTACAGTTTTGAAATGCAGGGTTCGCACGGTAATGCTTTATTTGTGGCTATTTCTCTGACACTATGAAGGGAATAAAAAAGTTTTACACTCACTCATTTTCTCAGCCATTTTCTTCTCTTCGGATTTTCGCCGGTTTCTTGTATTTCTGTGTACTTAGTGCAGACATCGATTAGCAATGGCTTCAATATCTCGGCTCGAGACTGTGAATTTGATGGAACCGAAATCTGAAGGCATTTGATGGCTTCCTCAGAACTGTGTAGGGCCAACATGATCTCTCCAACTTCTCTTGCTCTGTTATCTGCTTTTATTTCCTTGGCCAGTCTTTTATTTTCTTTTGCTGATACCGTATATATTCTGAAGAAAATGAGTGATTGGGCTAATGTACCCCCGGGGGGTTACTCAACAAAGTTTTATACGGGGAGGCTCCGCCCCGAGGTCCATTTTTGACAGAAAAGGTTAGGCAACTTTTTGGCAACTTCTCGTATTTCGAGCAACTTTTTTCGTTTCGAGCAACTTTTTGCATTCTGAGCAATTTCTAGTTTTCTACCAATTCTGAGAAATCGGAGCAGCTTTTAGTGCTTAAATTGGCCTTGCTTCCATATTTCACAATGTTTTAGTAGACAATTAATTTATTAATATTAATATTGATGCGTAGTCTTTACTCATACATACATTTTTTGGTTTTAATTGAGGACAAAGTTATTTAGCAACGCTGGTTACGCCGCAAAATTGCACAAAAATGCTTAGAAATCTTACTTTTGTCAGTTGTACAATTTGCATTTTGCATCAGACCAAATAAAGGAAGAGAGCAACAAAAATATTTTGTTTTTTTGAGCAACTTTTGAGCAACTTTCGTTACAAAAAGCAACTTTTTGACTTTTTTTGAGCAAACCTTTTGAGAAATTACAGGCAACTTTTTGGGAAATCTCGAGCAACTTGCGGAAAGCCCTAAAAAAGGTAACCCTTTAATATACCTACGGTAGAGACACTACATCCCTTTTCTATACCCTTGGAATTAATCCCTGGAAAACATCAAGCGTTAGCAGTAGAGATGTTTGAATCAGCCGTTAGGTGCGTCTGATCTTTTCGAGATATTTTGAAAGGCTCTTTTAAATACCTAAATGACAGTTTTCCCTACCCTTTTCTATACTTCAGCTCGTGAAATCCCCACCCTTTTATATACCTCCAGCCTGAAAAGGTACCCCTTTCGGGTGGAGCCTTATAGTCCATTATAGGGAATATCCACCCCCTCGGAATATACCTCTTCAAGAGTACGGCAGCCGATCTACATCGCTTCCCTTGATGAACATCAAGGGGTTTGAACTACTTTGAAGTACTTTGACTTTTCCGTGGAAAATGCCGGTTTTCAAGTTGTTTTTACAAATTTCTGATCATCGAAAGAGGAAAGGCCGTGATAATTCCCCATGACCCATTCCACCCATTCTGTTTCTTGAGTCGAAGCTCTCTGAGCAGAGCGCTTACACTCTCGTAAGCGGACAGCTCCAGACAGCTCTAATTTATACGGCCGCCTTGACAAAACCCTGTTTGAACTCTATAGCTCATACAAACTCTGTATTTACACATTCTCGTAAGCGCGGACACTTTTTCTGCTTCCCGTGGGTGTACGCTTATCGGAAGCTTCGACTGACGTACGCAACCAATTGCTTCGCTTGAGGGAACGAACTACATGTACATCCTTCATGAGACAGTCTCATAAAATTTCCCTGAAGTTGTCGAGATAACTATCGAGATATGCATCAACCTCGATTCCAGGCTCTCTCTCCTTTTCCTCCTCCAGGCTCTCTCTCCTTTTCCTCCCTTGTCGTTGAGTAGACAAGGGGACAGAGCTGAATAACGTCTGCGCAAGACCCAAGCGCTTGCCAGGAAACCATAGCAACAACATAGGTAAAATGGCGTGATTTTCAAAAATACGAAACACTGCAAAGGTTTTCGCCAAAGATAAGAGTTTGCCTGTAAACTTAAGCTTTAAAATCTTGCAGTGGATCCGCCTGTTACTGAGTGAAAACATATCTTCTGAACACAAGGTTTTTTTCTGAACACTCGCTGAAATATAGCCACGAAGCGCCCCACGATGTCAGAGTCCGCGAAGATGCAGAAACGAAGCAGTAATGATATACTCAAGTTTTCTCGTATTCCACGGCATTTCATGGCGAAAAATCTTCGATGTAAACTTTGAAGTGTTCAAATTATTATTTGCGAAAGTAGTTAAAGGAAATATTCCCGTTTTGGAGCGGAAATATAAGACATTTATCTCTCCTTGCCGTCGTGTTTCAAACCACACAACAACACGTTCGCGCCAAAAATGCGCAGACGTTATTCAGCCCTGTCATGGCTGGGGACTTTCGGTCACACAACATTCTCGTTCCCAGGGCCACGCGGGTTTTTTTCAAATGTCGTGACGTAATACCACGTGACCAAAAGCTGGGTCCAGCCGTTTCGCGCCGTTGTTTTTCCCCTTCTGCAGTTCGCAGTTTCTCACGGCGTTCTCACGACCTTATGGACGTTATGCACAGTGAAATCTTATTTTGAGCGGCCTTCACTTCCCTGATGGAGCGCTAGAAGAGGTGAAGAAAGAAGATATCAGTTTAAATGCCCAATATTCAGCTCTTCGTGGAGAGAAACTGACAAACAACACGTGTGGCGTGTGCGAGGAGACGCGGGGGAGACGACATCGCTGGCGAATCGGAAGGTGATCCTCTTTTTACCGTGTTTTTTCCTCAGTTTTACATATTTTACGTTCAGTTGATGCTTTATAACTTTAAAAGTACGCGTTTCTGAGTCGGGCTTGTGAAATTATCCAGGTTTCGACTGGCAAACTGGGATTTTGAAGCCATTCATTTGCAAGTTAAGCTGTGAAATGTACACGAGGCTGGCGGTTGTTCGCAAGGACGGGCAAGGAGGATGAGGATTCTTCCATCTGGAGGTATTTTATTAATGTATGTCTTAACTTTGAATGGTAACTTGCTCTCTGATACAGTAGAAGCGCATTATTCAAGGCTTATGTAAAGGAACCGCCATTTAGCTTGTACAGAACTACTGTACACCTTTTCGCCGTAAAATCCGCCATTGAAAATCCATTGAAAATGGCGCGAAATGAATCGGTTAAATTTCATGGATTTCTAAAAGCTTTCACAAAATTGAATTTCTGCGTTATTTATGAATTGTAAACTGACAATATCAGGTAGATGATGTTTACTGTTGGAATTTGAGGATTGTGGCGGTGCCGGGAAACTTGTAGTCGAGTTTTCATTTTTTTACACGCTCGTCTGTAAGAGAAATTATCGGGGCCATCTTCAGCAGTCAAATGTACGGAAAACTAAAAATATGTTTAGGTTTCCTTCGTTGTCTATATTCCTCAGTTTTCAGCAGTAAAATCTTCAATGTGGTATCTTTAGTTTTTAATTCATAATCATTGTAGAAATTGAATTTTTCGTAAATCGTTTGACATGTTTGGAAAACCCCGAAAGTGAAATTCCCCTTATTGGAAATAGGGTACGAGGCTGAGAGGACACAAACAAAGGAACAAGCATGTTTATTGTTTATTCATTTTCTTTGTTTGTGTCCTCTCAGCCTCGCTATCAAGCTGAATTTTAATATATCGAAAGGACCCTATTGGACGAACATGGTGCACTTAAATATGTCAGAATCCATTGTCAAGTAATAGTCCAGCTGTTAAGGGACAAAATTGTTCACTTTATGATAAAAGCATGAAACTTGGCAGGGTTACTAAACTCTATGAGACAAACATTTCCTGATATGGAGCCATCCCAAATTAACACTCAGAACCACGTAATGCGCATGTCTCAAAATTGGCACATAAGGCCTTTACATGGAAACGAGGCTGAGACAAAATGTCAATTATTGGTGTTTCTTGGAGTACTTTGGCATAGGTTTCTTCTTTTTATTATTAGAGCTCATTTTTACAATGTCTTTAAGTCCGAAAATGTCATGTGATCGGTCACGTGACCTTTTTTTTTTAATTAATAGCAGCGCATTAGGCCATGGCTGAATTGTTGGGATTAAATAAAATACTAAAGAGATCTATTAGATATAAAGCATGAAACTTGGCAGGGTTACTAATCTCTATGACACAAACATTTCCTGAGATGGAGCCATCTCACATTAACACTCAGAACCACGTAATGCGCATGTCTAAATATTGGCACAGAAGGCCTTTACATGGAAAACGAGGCTGAAACAAAATGCCAGTTTCTTGGCATTAAGATACTTTGTGTAGGTTTCTTGCTTTTTATTATTAGAGCTCTTTTTACAGTGCCTTTTTGTCCAAAAATGTCACGTGATAGGTCATGTGACTGTTTTTAATTAATAGCATCGCATTAAGCACTGACTGAATCATTGGTTTATATAAGATATAGATATTTCTTCGATGCCAAATGAAGTTTGACTCTCTCTCTCTCTTCAGATAGAGACACAATCACAGACACAATTATTTCCCTTCTTCTCCTCTTACCGTCCCTTCCTGATATAGAGTTATCACAAATGTACATGAAATTGAGGCTGAGACTATCGATTTAGATGATTTGCTTGAGTTACTTGCTTAGCATGATTGAAGTAACTTCTATGTCACCTTAGAGTCGAGACGTGATGAGTCACATAACCTGATTTGATTTACTTAATGTTCTAAGGCTCTGTTTAAACATTTTGCCAGGTTAAGAGAACCTCAAAGTTCCCAAACAGCTTTCTTTGGTTATAATGTTACCATGCTTGCTCTAAAAAAGTATTTGATGGATCAAGTTACTTACTTCTTTGAAACATCAAGAACATTAGATTTTAGGTTTTGGTTGCAATTTCCACCACAGTTAACGTTGCATTATACAGCAGCCTTTGCAGCCTTTCTTGCAGCGACAATGAATTAACTCGTAGCAAGTGTCCTTCGCCTGAGGAAGAGTTTCCCACTTCGGTTTCCATGACTACCCATCTCTATTCCCATCCCCATGCAGAGGGCGGTGGAAGGACAGGTTGCCGTGCTTGTAATGGAAAACTGTATGATTGTGTGCTGTTCCAGTGCTGCTTGCCGGAGCCGGTGGAATATTTTCAAGACTCCTAGACGTTTTTGAGAGAGAAAGAGAAATATCTCGCCTTGCTTAACTTCCACCATTGCGCTCATTCAGTCATATAGGAGGACAACAAACCTTCAATAACAGTCATAAAAGCATCATCCACCTTCTCTGACATCAACACCAATCTAAGCAGAAGATTGGTCAAGCCAGGAAAGACTTTCCACACATCCCACGCTGTCTTCTTGACTTTACCACCAAAAAGGAAACAGTATGACACCCAATGCGGCCTTATGCGCCTACTGGCGCGAAGAGCAATGATGATTATGATGATCACACCCAATAATGGCATGAAACAAGGGTAAGGCTGTCGCTTTTTCCATTCCTATTTCGGTGCCATTTTGTGTACATCACTAGGTGCTTGAAATTCCTTCCAGTGCCATAGGAAATCCAAATTTCATCTGCTGGAAGGCTCTCAGGTACGGTTATGCGGCAAGCATGCCAACATCTGCATTGTTTGTCCTAATCTTCATGTTATTCACCAATGCCCAGACAGGCAGCCATCCAAGACATGGACCATAAGATGTGCATCAGCTTCTTGGTGATTGCATGCTTCCAGGGACATCAAGTTAGATCTATTTGCCGAGGTTAGGACACGCTCGTCATATGCGCTATGGAGCTCCTTTCCGTCTTCTGTAGGGAAAGTTACTGCTTATTTAGCAAGTAGGTAGAAGAATTCTGTATTGTTGTCATCCACACGTAGGAATCTTGAGGGGGTGCAAGTGGATGGCAGTACATTTCGTCGTGTACTAGATCCACTCTTGTTGGACTCTTTAACAAATGATGTCGATTCTGCTTGCTGAATCCAGCTGTTTGTTGATGAATGGTTCGAACACTGTATCAATGTATTCCTGAAATGTGCATGCAGCTCCTGGTGCCATCATTTGAATGGCTACAGCTCCAGCCACGTGGACACTTTTCAGGCGACGTTACCAATCTGACTTTTAGCCTATACTCCAAGTTGATTCATTTGTGAAAGTTCTGGCGGCATGATGACTACCATCTCTACATTGGCATGCTATGTGTAGACGAGAGAAGAGAGTGCAATGTTCCTTCAACCCTGAGACTTGAGCCTTTTCCTTGGATTGGCATTTTTGCCTACTGTCCTAAGCTGTAATCGGCTTGGATCTATCAATGAGCCTTTCTTGAACAAAGGTATCAACAATGGATCAACAATGGCACTATCCATGACATATTTAGTGTGGGTTGCAATCAGCTCTTCACCCTCCTCTTCAAACGGGTTACCCTGTTCCTCAAATTCACAAACGACAGACACGACATAATTATTTTTGAACGCGATTTGTGTACCTGGCATCTGTTCATGATGACCAAGGCGTTTACATGCAGGACTCAAGGTTTTTTTAATTCCTTGATCATCCTTGATATTTCTTATGCCATACAGGAGTTTGACTGTAAAATGCAAGAAATAGCTACTGATTATTCTACTTACCCTAGACTGTGGATTACTGTAGGTACCAAAAGCAACTTATTCCTCACAGACACTAGTATTCAATTTATATGGTAATTTCGCAAAATTATGATAGTCTATAATTACTTTAACTGCACTGTTTTCCATGTGAACGCAGCAAAAAGTCAGTAAGTTTGAAATCCTGCATTTGCTTTAGAGGGAACTTCATTTTATATCCAGAACTGCTAAATTACTAATTATTGATAAGTATTTTTAAAAACCTTCTACCGGCTCCAAATAAGAAAATCAATATCTTGAAAATTAATAGACGAAGTGTATCTACGTAGAACCAGACATCGCCATAAATAATCAAGTGTAAAATTTACCAAAAATGTCAACTTCACATCGAGTTAACAAGGTGACAATGATACCTAATGCCTCAACCTCGATTTCACGCAAAGTCCATATTTGGGCATGCGTAACATGTGTTTCCAGTGGAAAATTTGCTGAATGACTCCGTATCAGAATCCGGAGGGAGAAGTTAAGGGTCAATTTTCTTTTTAATTTCATATGGCATCGAATTTTTTTCTGCTGAGAAATAAGAATTCTTTAATCCTAACGATTCAATCAGTGCCTAATATGCTTTACTGTTAATCGAAAAAAAAAAACCCCAGTCACATGATCAATCACGTGACATATTTAAGACTTAAAGGCACTGTATAAAGTGCTCTAATAATAAAAAGCAAGAAACCTACTCAAAGTACCCCAAGAAACGCCAAGAAATTGGCATTTTGTCTCAGCCTCGTTTCCATGTAAAGGCCTTATGTGCTAATTTTGAGACATGCGCATTACATGGTTCTGAGTGTTAATTTGAGATGGCTCCATGTCGGGAAATGTTAGTCTCATAGAGATTAGTAACCCTGCCAAGTTTCATGCTTTAATTATAATAGATCTCTTTAGTATCTTATTTAATCCCAACGATTTAGTCTGCCTAATGCACTGCTATTAATTTTTAAAAAAACAGTCACGTGATCGATCACATGACATTTTTGGACTCAAAGATACTGTAAATAAGAGCTCTAATAATAATAAGCAAGAAACCTACTCAAAGTACCCCAAGAAACGCCAAGAAATTGGCATTTTGTCTCAGCCTCGTTTCCATGTAAAGGCCTTATGTGCCAATTTTGAGACATGCGCATTACGTGGCTCTGAGTGTTAATTTGGGATGGCTCCATATCAGGAAATGTTTGTCTCATAGAGTTTAGTAACCCTGCCAAGTTTCATGCTTTTATCATAAAATGAACAATTCAGGGAATTTTTGGCTCTTAACAGCTGGACTATAAGGGCCTGTTTACATGGAGGGAGGGTGACCAGGCTTTTAGCCAGGATTGTGAAAGTGGGAGTCCAAACTTCACCTTGGGGTCGAAGGCCCCATCCCCCTAGGGGGCTTCGGGGACATGCCCCCCCCCCCCCCCCCCCCCCAGAGAAAATTTTGAAAAATTGAAGTCTCTTAGATGCGTTTTTGACGATTCTGAGCAGTCAAAAAAAAAAAATAAAATTGTAAGCCGTACCCAAATGCAAATTTTTAGTCACCAGGCTTGGTTGAAAGAACAATCTTACCACAAACTCTAAATTAAAACATGTTGAGACTCTCCAGACGCTATCTGTACCTTATGTGAGCCAAACAGGATCGCCACATTTCCAGAGACAGAATCTATCAGCATACATGACGTACACAACTAACGCAGGGCTCGCAAAGCATTATAGGGCGATTTAAACACGGCAGTCATTTCCTACAAGTTTTCTGAAGTCGAGAGATGATATTTTTACAGCAAAACAAAAAGAATGGAGCAATATGACTGCATTGAAAGCCAAACAAGACAAGATAAATTGTTTTTGAACTTTAATCTGTTAATTTATAATCTAAATCGTAGAGAAATGCAGTCGCCAAACAGTCTCAACAGGCCGTCCAAAATCTTGCTTTTCTGAAAAGTGGACGGCTGGATCGCCTGGCTAAAAGCCTGAGGGTGACCAGGTACCAGGGTCACCCTCCCAGCCGGGCTAAAACATAGTCCGCCTTTACATGGGCGGGCAATTAGGGAGGGCTATCATATAGGCGAGCTATCTTTTTTTGTCGGGCTCTTGTTTTGGCGGGCTCAGGAATACTTCTTTGTTTTTTTACAGTCTTTCTCGTGGTTGATATCCCTTCCAGAACGTCCTTTTCGTTTTCGTGCATTCACAAGACTCACAGCGCTGGCGATGTTCGGTTCTTTCGCATTTTTTGGCTCGCCTTCAACAACACCACCGATATCGTCGATATCCGGTTCTCTAGAAATCCTTGTCTCATCGTCAGACGATTTACTATGATCTTCTTCGACAGTAGAGGCTTTTGACAAATAAACACGACGAAAATATTCGCAAGCTTGTATGGCGCCGCCATTTTCGTGGGTTTTCAAGTCAAGAGAAATAGCCCGCCTAGGAGGGTGACTCTGGGGTGATCGTTTACATGCAGAAAAGATAGCCTGCCTAGGAGTGTTTGTCACTGTGTGGTATATTTAGTGTTCTCAAACAACAGGTAATTTTTTCACAAGGAAATAATTTGTTTCACAAAAGAGAGAAATGTCATTGTTTGAGCACATCAATATGGTCATGCGAAAACGCTGTATAATATACTGCCCTGACACCAAGGAATATACAGAGAAATATCTTGTAAACGACCACCCTCTGGATCAGACAGCAAAGGACTTCCTTATTTGTAAGTGGTTATAAATTTTTTAGAACATTTATTTTCTTATGGCATATAAAATGCATTAAGACATTATTATGTGCATTAAAAAAAAAGAACAGGGCTCAAAGTTAGTGACCAGATTTTTTATTGTGCGACTAAAAAAATCATATTTGGTCGCACTTGTGCGCCTAAGACAGTCAGAGTTCAGTAGTGCGACTGAATTGCTTCTCTGCTTCCTGAGCTGTCCGTAAACACTGTCTGGTGAGACAAGAAAAACAGCATGACAATCAAATCAAATACCTTAGGTTTTAAATAATAAAATTACATGGTTTTCCTTGCGTCAGTGTGTTTTATTTGTCGTTTTCCCCATCGTTTTGCCGAGTTTCGATCAAGTTAATTCATCGTCCTCCATGTTCCATTCCATCCCAGACTCTTCGCTTTGGTTACGACTCTGCTGACACATGTGAGTGAAGGCTCCTCTCAAGTTGCGCCATCTTGGTTTTCGTGAGCTTTCCTCAAGTTAGATATCGAAGGACGCGGCATGCGAGCTCGCGGAACCAAAACATTAAAAAGAGATTTTTTTCTTCACGGTGAGAAAAATGTTTAAAGAAATAAAGCCCTGTATCATTAAATCATATCCCTGCAGTGCGATTATAGATTAGTTAAATGAAGTCAGTGCACAGTCAACAACATAATTTATTCCCTGATTCAAAAGTTTATTCCAACTGCTTTGGCGAACACTTCATCAGCCTCTGATACCAATGAAGTCACAAATAAAGAGGCCGAGCCAGCTAATAAAAAACGCAAAGTTTACAACTTCCAGAAAGCATGGCTGAAATAATTTGACTGGTTAGAGCGGGACTGTAGATACTGCAAAGGTTCCCTGTAACCGGCATCGTCATAATGTGCCACTTTCAAGCACGAGACTCTTCAAGACTCTTCGAGACTCTTCGATCTCGAACACGGAAACACTAACACACACACAGGAAACACTCACAGAATTTGCAAAGCAATAATTTTATTTATTTTATTTCGTTATTGAGTAATATGGAGGTTTTGAACTCATTTTAAGCTATGCACCTAAAATTTTTAACTGTGTGACTGAAATTTTTAGAGGGGCGCCTAAAATTACAGCTGTGCGCCTAGAAATTTAGACCAGGTTGCACAAGTGCACCCAAAGACAAAAATAAACTTTGAGCCCTGAAGAACATTACCTTTAATGTCCTGTGGTGAATTTGATGAAAAGACAAATATTATTATTTTGAATTGTTCTGAGACAGTGTCATGTGTGACCTCTCACGTGAAAACATATAACACGGCTATCTGTTCGAATGGCAAAACCCACGGCTAGTGAACGGATGAAAAACGGGCAGCCAAGCCGTTTAAAATGGTTACCGTGAGAAGATGAATGACTGAAGAAAAATTTTGAATGGCTTGCAGTGAACGGCTTGTGGTGAATGGCTGAACGGCTAAAGAAAAATTTTGTTCAGCTTGCGGTGAACTGCTGAACAGCTAAAGAAAAATTTTGAACGGCTAAAGAAAGAAGAAAAGATTTTTTCTCAACATTTGCTCTAAGAGCAGATGCTCATCTAGAGAGCTTACGTTGTTTCACAATAATAATAATATTACAATTAACACACGATCAGATAAAGACAAATATAACAAAAGAAAAAAGAATTAAAAGGACAGGTACAAGCAAAATCACACAAAAATGGAAAAAATTAAGAAAAGCGGTTTGATTGGGAGATACATGTAAAGGACTGAACAGATTTGAACAAATTTACATTAATTTGAAAGTCGATAGCAGGCACACCATTTAAAAGCCAATCAATTTTTTTCTTGTCAGATGCTAACAGCCACCCATCTCCCAACCAGTGTGCAGCGGAGGCAAACAAAATAATGCGCAGAGCAGCAAAACTTGGGCAGTACAAAAAGTAATGTTTAGCATCTTCGATAGGTGCATCGCAAAATGTGCATATTGTTGAAACAGAGCAATTTTTCTGAAAAAGGTCATGATTTAAGGCACTAAAATTGAGCCTTAAGCGAGTGTGAAAGATTGACGCTAAACGATCCCCAACATAAAATAATAATTACGAGAAGGAAAGCCCAAACATTTTAGAAGATTAGTCTTAAAAGTACCAAGAGAAGAGGACAGGCGCATCTCAGAGGGAATACTGTTCCACAATTGTGTTGTTGAGAAAAGAAAAGATTTCTTATGTCTTTCTGTCCGAACATAAGGTAAACAAAGATCATTGGCCGAGCGAAGACTATAGCATGATCTCTCACTAACAAAAGCAGGACAAAGATTACTCAAGTAGGGAGGGGCTAACTTAGAAACCATTTTGTACAACAAGCATAATTTGTGCATTTTTCTTCTGATGCTAAGTTCTACCCAAGAAATATCGCGTAAAAGGCTATTCCCGTTTGTCCCTTTCATAGCACCAGTAACAACCCTAGCACTTTCAATTTGTAAACTTTCCAACAAATTATTATCAGATTCAGAGCAACCATCCCACACAACATCAGCATATTCTAGGGATGAGCGCACCAGGGACTTATATAAAACATCAAGTGTATACGTAACGGCTCAATTTATATTTCAAGGGCTTAAGATTAGATTCAATTTTTTAGAAGCTTTTTGGTGTATTTTCAAAATGTGTGCTCGCCATGACAAATTAGACGACAAAGTTAAACCGAGATGTTCGTGAACTGCCACATTCTCAATGGCTAGGCCATTCATAATTAAAGGTGCGTGATCCGGTTTATCTCTTTTTGACGAAAAAACCATCGACTTAGTCTTAGTTTCGTTCATAGTTACCAACCATTGAAGAGCCCAAGATGATATTGTTGCCAAATCGTTATTTAATTTGGCAGTACAAGCAATTGGAGAGTGAACTTCATCCAATAAGAAGCAGTCATCAGCTAATAAAAAACAATTAGAATTGACAGAGTTTGGTAAGTCATTAATATAAATAAGAAATAGCAGCGGACCAAGAACCGATCCCTGAGGAACACCGGCTTCAATATTACACCAGTCAGAATGAGTTCCTTCAATACCTACTCTTTGTTTACGATTAGAAAGGTAACTAGTGAACCAATTCAGTAAGCTCCCCTCTACTCCAACATTACTTAGCTTGGCCAACAGACCACGATGCCAGACTCTATCAAACGCCTTAGATATATCGAGGAAAACTGCCCTAATCTCGTTGCCCCTTTCAAGAACTTCGTAAATTCTATGAACGATGTACACAAGTTGCATTACAGTGGAATCGCCAGGGCGTAAGCCACTTTGAAACCTATAAAAGAAGCCTGTCATGTCAAGAAAATTGTAAAGGTGTATAAAAACAACTTTCTCACAAATTTTGGATAAACATGATAAAAGAGAAACAGGACGATAATTAGTTTTCAGCTGTCTATCGTCTTTTTTGAACAGCGGCAACACGTTAGCAAGCTTCCAGGCATCAGGATATTGACCAAGACAAAGTGAGGTATTATTATTAGATTTGTGAACGCTTTGTGTAAACCCTCGCAGCATAGTTTAATTATCTTATTACTTACTCCATCGCAGCCACATGCCTTAGCAATGTTAACAGAAGACAAGAGTTTATAAACCAGCTCCTCATCTACTGTAATAAACGACAAAGAATCTGACGAATAACGGTGGAGAATTGGAATTTCTGCAGAGTCAGAATTAGGAACGCTAGCCTGACTTGCAAAATACACGTTAAAAAGATTTTAGGATCGGAAACAAAATTGTCATCATCAGAGATCGCAGGAATAGCAGAGTGATACTTGTTTCCATACAAGGATTTTACAATGCCTCACCATCTTTTGGCAGAAATCAAAGGATCACAAAGAGCTTGATTTATTTTTACATTATAATCGATCTTAGCAATTCGAATTAAACTAACTACCAAATTCCTTTGAACGCGATATCTTTCCCAAGAACCATTTGATTTACATCTGGAATGAGCTTTCAAAAGACGATCACGCCTGCGGATGGTGCGACGAATTTCATTAGTCATCCATGGCTTGTCTCGAGGGCGAACGGTGACATTCTTGCGTGGTATAAAGGACTCAACTATACTCATAAACAATGAAAAAAAGTTTTCATACAAAACATCAATGTCTGAATATGTACCATAAAAAATATTGTCCCATTTTGCTCTAGATAATGCATTGTTTAGACCCTGAATGTCAATATTATTAAAGTTCCAAACCTTTCTGGAAAACGACCTGGGTTTGGATCTGCGACAATTTAAAGTAGCATAGACAATATTATGATCACAATTGGTAGGTGGACTGAGAGTGCCAGATTTGATAAAGAAGCCGGGCGAATCAGAAATAATTAAGTCAAGAATTGTCTCCCCAAATTGAGTCATCCGTGTGGGCTCGTCAACAAGCTGGTATAAATTATTACATTCTAAAAAATTAAAAAGCCTGATACCAATATCGGTGCTAGGAGACGAAGTATCGCCAAAATTATAATGGGCATTGAAATCACCCAGGAGAACAATGGCCGAAAAAAAAACTACCACAAGATTTAATCTTAACGAAACACCATTGCAAAGACTCAAAGAATACCCTTTCATCATCTGCTGACTGATTTGGAGGACAATAACAAACTCCACAAAGAATGACAGAATTGTTAACATTGCACTGCGCCCATAGGACCTTCCGATAACAATCCTCTCCTTCTTCCTCTGGTAACCCGAAGATGCGAATATTATTCCTCCTCGAGTATTGCTCGTTGTCATTAGCCTTGGCCTTCACTTCAGTTAATTGAGACCTTAATATGTTTAGTTCAGATTTCAGCGATGCAATCTCCGCTTGTAGTGGTAACACTGCTTCCTGGACTGCGCTGGCAATGGCTTGCTTGAATACATTCGAATTCTGAATATATTGGTCCATTCTTTTGGCGAAGGATATAGCTGAATCTTCAACCACACTGCTCGAACGAGTCTTGCCCGCCATCTTGGGATCACTTGAGCACTAAATTACATTCGCAAAGAGTTCATAAAACTGCCGGTAGACCAGTTAATTTGTCTAAATTAATTTATCTAAATAGAACTTCTTACAGCTCCAGGACGTCAGAGAAGTCTACATGGATAAATTGAAAGATTCACGGGAGCTCGAAAACACACGTCTTACTCTGACCGTGCCCCACTTTAAAACGGATACCGAGCACAAGGCTGTAGTTTAACCGCGCCCAGTCGCCTGGCAACTGGCTTTTGTCTTTGGGTGACAAGAAAAACTTACGAGTTGCCTGACCGGGCAACCTCATTTTTCAGTTTCAACTTAGCTATGAAAACAGTCAATAAATTTCCTTTCTCTCTTTGTTTTCTTGTGTTGTATTGAAGTTTACAAGGCAAAATGGCTCAATTCAAATTGTTTAAATCCATCGATGAAGTCAAAATATCGTCTTCGATCGTGTTCGATGCGTACAATCTAACACGTGCCTGCAGTAATACAGACAGCGGTTTCTTTTTACACTTTATGTAGTGTCCACAAAAAGTCTTCTCAATTCTTATGCTTTATGTAGTATACATGAAAAGTCTAATTAAAGAAGAAAGTCAAGTAAATTATCCAAAGGATAGAAGGGAAAAAGACTGTTTTTCTATAATAACAGAGTTTGCCATGACCTGTTTGGTAGTTTCGTGGCCAGCTTCACGTACAATTGAATCCAGTCAGGGACTCTTAACGACTGAACATAGTCACTTGTTAAATCTTCACACAGTGATGTGTTGAATGCCTTTTTAATGCCTTTTTTCTCGGCAACTGTCCACAGTGCAGTGGATAATACATCTTTGACGAAGTGTTGTTGGCTTTCTTCCGTATACAAGAGCCCATAGCCAAAGAGCTTTCCAAGATCGGATCCACTGGTAAGGTCCTCTCCGAAGGAATCAATACAGCTCCTGGCGAGGTCTTCAGCGCGTTTCACAAACAACCGCGGTCCTCTGCAATGATCGAGCTTGTGCAATTCTTCGATCGGCTGTTTTAAACTCGAACAACCAACAGTTTCTTCAGCTGGCGTAGCTGGTGGAGTCTCGATAAATCCTGGCTGAAAGGTCGACGCGGGGTCTGGAATGTTTGGTCTTGCCGCCATCTCCAAATCAAATTGGAGGAAATTCAAGAGATTTCTGACTTGTTGAAATTGTTTGGAAGCAACTACTTCATCCTGTTTCAAGTTCTTTTGTCGTAACGCCCTTCCGACTATCCCGAAGAGAGTTGAAACGAAAACAGTGTCTTTCTTACGTGACGATCCAAACCAAGATGGATCAACGATCCGCCATTTCCATCGATGAGATCGTGGATACAAACTTCTGCAATATCCTCTTTAAAAAATGGAAAGATATCACTTCTGATGAACTCGCTCGGTTTGTAAAACCATTCATTTGATACGACGTACCAAATTTTGTTCGGATCAAGCAAGGATCTGCGAAGTTGATGAAGGCAAAGAGAACATGGATTTGCCGCCATGTCTCGTTCGCGCCATGGTACTTTGAATTTCCCGCTATGTACCAAAAGTTCTGTATGTTTCATAATATTAACTTTTTTAACTAGATAACCAGCCATATATGGGCTGGTAATCTGGTTTCCCTCTAAAATTGTACTGTAATCTGCTAAACGTCTCGCTCAGACTCGCTGACACAACAAAGTGGACAGCATTGACAGACTTGTAATCTAATTAACACAAACGCGATAATGAAACCGGAAATTAGATGCCATTCCCTGCTGCGAATTTTAAACTTGTATGAAGCTCGTCATGCAAAGAACCAAACTGAAGGCCTGACCCAGTGGTGGATGCAGACCTGTTTATAAGGAGGGGCCCCGAAAAATTTTCCAGCCCTTTCTTTTCTTTCTTTTATTTAAAAAATTTTTTTTATTTGTGGGTTACAATTGATTTTAAGACGTTTTGACTGAAAGTCTTTGGCCTTCATTGTTTTGAAATGACAAAATAGCAACTGCTTAGCTAATGTTTCACAGCTTGCGTGTGCTATGATAGCAAAAGTAATGAACGATCACTTACAAGATAATTATGTGAGTAATTATATAACTTAAAATGTTCAATGCCTGCATTGGGCTCTCTGAGAGTGCCAAGCTTCAAAGAAAATCCTCTTGTGGTAATCATGCTCTTTGCCGACAGTAGTGGCAATATAATTTTGCAACAGCATATCCTGTAAATGTCAATAATTGACATTGTCAGGTTTGATAAAAGTGCTCAAAGCATTGGAAGATGGCTGAAGTAACAAAACCATTTTGAGAGAGCCTTCTTGTACTACAACAACAACATTTTTTTTTATACCAAAGAAAAGAGAAAACTTATTATAACTATTAAAATGAAGTACTTCTTGGCTTACTCAAATTTGCGACAGCAGACAGTCCTTTGTGCTTGCTCCTCCATTCAGAAGAGCGAGCATTGTAGCTGTCAAATATGCAAATTTCAGATCAACCGTCAAATGCACTGAGCAGCTTGAAAATAAAACCCGTCAGAGTCGAACTGTAGTAAGCCCTAACCTATTTCACCTCATTTTCACATTTAAAAAAATCAGTAAAAGTTAAGCAATGAAAAAATTTAGTACAGAAGACGCAGTATGACAATTTTTTCTAAAGAAATTAAAAACAATCGAAGTGTGGTTTCGTGACTGATCGAGACAGGCCGTTTGTTTGCTTCCCTTGCGGTTCCATCTTGCATCTGATTGATGGCTACACAATTGACATGTCAAAATGAAATCAAAGTGTTTTTAACTCCTGCTGTAAACTCCCTGAGCAGAGTTCATATCATTGTTTAGTTAACTGTGTGTTTATTCACCGATTCGATATTAGTAAGTCTTAAGTTGGTATGTAAAGTTTACTCTGTCAGTAATGATATATCTGACCACTTACCACTCTTTATAATGAAGTTGGCGCTGAGATCTTGAACTTCAAACGCCAGTTTTCGCGTCTTTGCATCGGGAAGAAATGAATTCCAATCAACAACACTGTCTGACCAAATGGCGGAATAACTTGTTCATGTAGCTACCTGAAATAACTATAAGAGCTAGCCTTGTCAGGTAGCTATTTATAGGGTCATGGTTAAGCAAATTAAATTAATGTTGCTAGACAAGATAAACAGATAAATATATAATTAATAATGAAATATATAATTAAAATAATATTCAAGTGAAAATGATGAAATATATAATTAAAATAATATTCAAGTGAAAAACAAAACAACAACAAATAAACCAAAATATTTATAATTGTGGGCGTTTAAAATGTTTGAAACATGCAGACTGCTGTCCCTTCTTCGGTGGAATAGCCGTTAACCGAGAGCATGTGTGATACTATTCAAATCAGTAGCGATATTGCCAAGTCGAAACAAACCAGATTAGAATAGAAGTTGAAGAAGTGGGAGCATGATGCCAGAGGTACGTAGTTGCAGAACCAAATGCTGCCCATCCAGAGCACCTAAACAGTTGGAATTGCCATTTTACTTCAAACTTCAATATTTGAAACCTCCAACTCGTGTTGAATTAACTCTGCCTTGGTGACGGTGACAAGGAATTTTGCTTTGCTTTTTCTCCCTTCCTTCCTTGCTTTCTTTCTTTCTGTCTATCTCTCTTTTCCACTGTCCTTCTCCTGGTCTCCAAGTTCTTTTAACAGAGGAGTTTCCTGCTGGCCAAGGCCATGGTCAGATTTTGGCAGTTAATGGCAGGACATATTTTTTTTATGGATGCTTCAGGTTGACATTGGTGCTGACAATACATACTTTGTAATTATTATTATTCCACAAAAAGCTGTTACAACGGTACAAGCTAGCACATTACACAAAATGCATTAATTACAAAATACCAACACCACACTGTCTATAAACACAAGTGAAACTGGATAATGCACTGAGAGCTTGTATTATAGTTAAACTATTATTATTAACTAAATTCATGCTACAAAATTGTGAGCTTATGCTGCAAAAATGTGGCACAATTAAAATATAAGCTCCCTTCTTTAAAATTATATAATAGATCAGAAAGGATTATAATTGATATCATAGGAAAATAGGATAACAAAATGTTCATACTGTTGAATTAGTGAGTTTGCAGTTTACATTTAGCCAGCAACACCATGCACTAGATGTTTAATGCTGTCTTTGTTGCTAGCAGTTCCCTTTTTAGTCTTTTTGTGATGACTTCAGCTCTGTTACTTTGTTCATTTGTGTTCACTGAGAATATGGTTCTTTGTATGCTCATAAGTAAAGCTTGAAGGTTCACCAGCGTTGACATCTTCTAATTCTTCTAATTTTTCTAACTTTGTTCATTTGTGTTCACTGAGAATATGGTTCATGGTTCTTTGTATGTTCATAAGTAAAGCTTGAAGGTTCACCAGCGTTGACATCTTCTAATTTTTCGGGTTCTTCATCGGAAGCCATGTTCAGGCTACTAAACTACCTTGTCAAGGCAGTGTGAACAAATAATTTAAATAATAAAATAACTTAATTAAAACCGCATTTAAATATATGTTTAAGCTTTAATGTGAGCGGGTACAAAATTGTCAATGTGAATAAAGAATTTCCAGGGTTAAAATTCTCAAACTTACAAACTCTTATGTTGTGGCATAATAATGTTCATGTAGATAACTATTGAATAGAACCAGAAGCTTATCACCTAGAAGCGTATAGGTTCGATTCAATGCGTGGGTTTTTTCCCGACCAATCAAAATTAACTTCCTTATATGGAATGGCAGATGCGGTTTAATGCCCGTGTTCGTGCGCGGGATTTTTTCCGGGAATATTTTTATTCGTCGAGGCGCGTAAAAGTGCGTACTGCGTAGTCGATTTTCTGGGAATCTTGTCTGCAATTCTGAGAATAAACCAGCTTTAATAAAGTATACACACTCATTACATATCATTCTAGCAAAAAATATCAAACATCAACACCACAGTTTAAAAAGCAAGTGTTTTATTGTGTACTACGACTTCATGATACAATATTTTCTAGCCACAAAATTTCGAAAAATTACGAGTGGAAAATTCGCTTGCCGCAAGACAAATTTAAAGCGACAAGCTCACTAAATACGGCTAAATAAAAGACAAATCGGTAAAACGTTAATATTAGTATATGTTAATCAACCTTTTAAAGTGTTAAAGGTGGTTTTTGGGTCGGAAGAACTGCTCTCAAAGCGCAAGCAAATGCATGAAAAAATGCAATTTCTTCCCCGCGTGATCGACAACAATCTCAAAAACTTAGCACAAAAACATTGTACAATCGTTACCCACGAGAAAAAAACCCCACATTTTTGGATAAAGAAAGCTATCTGGTTTTTCTGAAGCGATACTGTCGATAGTTTGATCGAAATAACGGTTGTTTTCTTGTTGGGAAAAGTCTTATAGCTACTGGAAGCGGTTGTTTTGAAATTAATAACTCAGTTTGACAGCGAAAGAAAGCTATGCGAACACAAATCCTCAGCTACAAGCTCGTGAAATAAATGAATCATCGACTTATATAATTCAGTTGTACACTAACTAGACAGGTTAAACAACCCATTTCAAGCTTAAGAGGTTGTCGGCTCTCAAACCTTGTTCTTTACATATAAACCAAACTTGTAAACAACAATAATAATTATCATCCGCGCGTTAGATCGATCTAGAACTCGTTAAAAACACAATGACACCTTTTTACAAATTCGTTTGCAGTGAAATACTCCACATTTTTAGGTAACTGAATAGCTTTCTATTTTGTTAAAGCGATACTGTCGCTACTTTGACTGTAAGCTTTAAGTTTTAAAATTATCTTTCTCAGAAAAAATCTACAAGAGAACTTGAAAACAACCACGCTATTTCTGTCGACAAACACGCTAAGTAAACACCAAAACATATTTACAAAAATACTCATAATTTTCGGATAAAGGAGTAGTTTTCTTGTTTCCTCGTTTGATACTGCCGTTATTTTGACTGTAATAATGTCCTCTTGCTCAAAAAATCTGCAAAAAGATTTACTTGCGGTTCTTTGAAATCAACAACTGTTGACAGCGATCAAAAACATAACACAAGATCCTTACCCGGCGATGGCATTTCCTCTACTGTATCTCACATATCCCGGCTAGCTGACTAGCTCCTCAACTCATACCACATGCGGGTCTTTTTCTTTCCGAAAATATAAAATCAAAGACATCCTGAAGCACAACGTATTTAGAGTATCCCGAGAGAACTTTTAAATAAATCGAAAAAATTGTCACTTTCCCTATTCACACGATTCAAACTCATTGGGACAAGTCGAAATAGACCTTCAAGGTTTCTGTCAACTCACCGGGAACTCTTCCAAATAATACTTCGACACTTAGCGCTTTCCCAGCATTACAAATGTCATAATATTTTCTTCGAGCGAAAATTTTCCTCGCGAAGCCGCCATTACAGATGTAGTTCTCGCGAGGAGCCACGAGGAGCGCGAAAATCCTAGTTTCCATATAAGGGCAAAATTGATTCAGCGATTCTGATTGGTCGGGAAAAAACCCACGCATTGTCCCAAACATATAAAGAGAAGTTACACGCTTCTAGGTGATAAGCTTCTGATAGAACATGATGTGAACAAACTGATAATTTTACTGAGCAACACAAATGTGTTTCTTGTGGTTAACACATATTTTGACAGTTTGGTTTGTTTGATGATTGGTATTTCCAAACAAATTAATGTTTCTGTCACTAATGCTACTGTTGAACCAACCCTATTCACACAGAAAGGTCACCTGGTGAGTTGAAATGCTCTTCCTCCAAATACTTCATTCCAATTACTATGATCGGCATCCAGCAGCCACAGTCCGTAAGGTGATTCTCTTCAATTGCATTGCGCATCCTTACTGTGCATAATTTCTCTTGCCATTAGCGCATGCCACATGTTGTATTCACAGAGGTCAAATGTTTGACCGCTGTGGAGTGGGCACCAGTGTTTTGCTATAACTAACGCGCGCAGAAGCTATTTTTTTAGATTTTGCTATAAAGCGCGGAATGGTAACTTTTCAGAAGCTTGGATTTTTTTTAGTAAATCATAAAAAAAGTTAGTAAACTCAAAATTGAAGAAAAACTAACAAGCTTTAACTCATTGCCGCTCGCCCAAAAACAGTGAAATTTGATACTAGTGTTTGTTTATTTATTTTCTCAACAGCCATTTACAATTGCGTGGAAAGCTATATCTCTTTTGAAAGGGTAGTAAATAAACTTTCTGGAAAATATTTGTTTCCCAAAGAAACCCATAATATATTAATTATTAACTAGCATAAATTAATATTAATAGCCGCAAAATTTGGACAAAAAAGCAACTTATTTCAAAATGATGACTGGTTATAAAGAAAAGTTAAAAGCAAAAATGTTACTTGTTATATTGGCAACATATCCTGAAAATTTGGCTGAAAATGGTAAGTATCGAATAAATTAGTATTTTTTAGTTTGGTATCAAATTTTAATTTATGCAGGAATTTGACCCGAAACATTGTGTCAACACTCCACTCGAAATTTATCTCTGTCGTTCCATAAGAACGTTTTGTCCTCTCCCTTTACTGAAATATGAATCCTAACATGTATTCAAAGCATCAAACAAGGTTTTCAAATGTAAAAAGCGAATCAAAATATAATTTCAGTTGCATTTGCGTTCGTTCGATCGATCGATCGATGCAATATTTCGTAACACTTATCTTGGTTCGTCGCTCAATTTTCGAGCTCCAGATGCAATTAAATTTCCTCACTGCTTGGCATCCCTTCTGGATCACTTTCCTCGTCCAAAACTCTTGCTAAAACGTCCTCAACAATGCCTGTAACGGATTGCGAACGCTTCACAAATTGCGGCCATGTGTTACATCAGAAGGCTTTTCTGAAAAAGCCGTCATATAAGACCAACTAGGGTATACCTGTTCAAACTTGCTGGGAGAATGGGTCAGAGTATTCCCAGTCCACCTTGAAAACATGTGGGAAATCGGGTAAAAGATGATTTTTTGCGAATTTTTTTACCTATCGTTCCGAATCGAACGATGGTCTTGGAACGAACGATGGCAATGAGTTAAGCTCTGAAAGTAAAACCCTTATCTTTGACTGACTTTGCTTATTTTTTTACATTTGACCGCGGTTACTATAATGGCCATCCATGTTGTGCAGAAACGAGCATGATGAAATTTAAAAAAAAAAACTTGGCCCTCTTGTCCATCTCCTGCAATAACTGATCCTGGAGACTGTCGTCAGCTTCCGTAGCACTCGCCATCGTCTTCTGCTTCCTCCGGCGGTTGCCGAAGGCCGCTAGCTACCATCTCTGGTGGCAAATTTTTGACTGGTTCCCATGTGATATCTTCTTCATTAAAGTTCTCCCAAGAAACGAGCATTTCAACTAGGCCTTTTCTTTTTTACATTTGTCCGCGGTTACTATAATGGCCATCCATGTTGTGCAAAAACAAGCACGATGAATTTTTTTTAAAAGACTCCTTCTATTTTGATGGAATCACCTTAAAGGGAACCTCGGCTGAAAAACAGTTTTACTCCAAATCATAAGTTGGTGATCGTGTAAAACTAGTTTAGTGGTTCAAAGTCGATAATTCTTTAACTGGTTTGAATTCTGGGCGTTTGTTTTCGGGGTTTTTTGCCTTCAAATTTCCCGCTAGCCGCCATGTTTTTTTTCGCAAAGTTTGCTGGGAGATTATGACGTCAGTGCGTTGTCGTCCGATTTCAATATGGCGGCTAAAGTAAGAATTTTCTACTAATGTATATGAATTTGTATATGAATTTGTCGAAATTGTTGTCAAATTAGAAAGATATTATCGTCAAGCTTTTCAGAGTTGATATGCCTCACTGTTGTGCGGTTGGTTGTAACCATCAATCGAAGAAGAAACAAGATGATTCAATCACTTTCCACCGTGGCGCAATTCGTACATTTGCACCACTCTAAACTTATCAAACGCCCCAAAACCTCTTCATCACTATCGTCACTATCTTCAGTCGAACGAGAATCGTAGCTTTCTTCGCCCTCTGAGTACTCAGGCTCAAAATTGTAAGGAGCAACAGCAAAATCACCTTCCGCAGACGCCATGTTGAAACCTTCGACAACGCAGTGACGTCACGAACTCCCATAAAACATTGCGAAAGAAAAACATGGCGGCGCGCGGGATATTTAAACTGAAATCCGAACGCTTCGCATTCGAACCAGTAATGGAAATATCGACGTAAAACCCCAAGACCAGTTAAGGAGAACCATTAAGTATACTTTAGCACTAAAACTGTTTTTCAGCCGAGGTTCCCTTTAAAGTGATGATAATTAAGAAATTCAACATGGTGGACAAAGGGCATTAGTTATCCATCTTTCTTTACATTTTTCCTGTTGTTGGATGTAATTCTCCAAATTTGGAAATAATTGAATAACAGCAGTTGGACATTCTTGGGTAGTACAAATAAAATATTATTGCATATATGGTGGTGGGATCGAGTTCAAAGATAAATTGTTTGTTCCACAAAGAAGAGAGATGTGGGAGCATTGTCAGCATTGATTTGCCTTAGTTCCATTTTATCGTTTTCCTGATTTCATCTTTCATCCATGCAATATTATTTCTCTTCCTTTTCTGACTTTCTACTTTACCTTCAACTCCAGGTTTCTTGGTTGAATTACGCTTGCCCTAAAAAAAATATAAAATATTTTTTTAAACAAAGGAGGTTATAGCTAGCTAACCTATATTTGTTATTCCATTCTCTTGCCATCGAATTCTCATTACCATTTTCAACAATAACAAATTAAAAATGCAAGTATGTTTCTCGTCTCATCAACACTAATGCTATGCTTATCTATTGACTGTTTCCTAGGACTATACTTCTTAATCCTTCTCTGTCATTCTGGTTGAATACGCTTGCCTTGAGAGTTATCTCTTTGTATGCCAGCAATCAATGTCTTTACACTGAAGAAAAAAAAAAAAAAAGACAATTCCAATCACAACAAAACTGTCCATAAACTGCATTTTCTAGCATTATTCTGCATTGGCAATGAGGGGAAATGGTATTGCTTCAGTATTGCTTAACTGGTCTTGTTTGCTTAAACTATCAACAAATAATAAAAAGGAAATAATAGAAAAATGTAGAAAGGAAACTGAAGTAAAGTAATTGATTTATTTTTTGATTATTAGGAATGAAAGTAACAAATGAAAAAAAAAATCATTGAAAGGAAAACCGTAACAAATAATACAATAAAGATTGATTGGAACTATGTGCATAGCTTGGGTGATACTGGACACTAATTTGACCCATGGGTTCATCATTGCACTACATTGCGCATTGTATTTTACAAATAAAGATGCCAATGGTCATTGATCTTTCGTATCATGTGGTGGCTTCTAAAGAAGCCGTTGTTTTATCACAAAGCCATGAAGGCCTAGTGACCCGATCTATATCGGTGCGTTAAAAACGATTCCGCATTGTCATAGCTTTTCCCGCAACAACATGGCATTATAAATCCTGGGTGTTGATCAAAAAAATACCGCACGTAGTTCTTCCAAGATAAATGCTCTGTATCCTTCTTGGTAAACGTTCCTCTTGCCGTTCTTGATTTCGTGGAAAACTTGGCCCTCTTGTCTATCTCCTGCAATAACTGATCCTGGAGACTGTCGTCAGCTTCTGTAGCACTCGCCATCGTCTTCTGCTTCCTCCGGCGGTTGCCGAAGGCCGCTACCATCTCTGGTGGCAAATTTTTGACTGGTTCCCATGTGTTATCTTCTTCATTAAAATTCTCCCAAGAAACGAGCATTTCAACTCGGCCTTTTCTTTTTTACATTTGTCCGCGGTTACTATAATGGCCATCCATGTTGTGCAAAAACAAGCACGATGAAAAATGTTTTAAAGACTCCTTCTATTTTGATGGAATCACCTTAAAGTGATGATAATTAAGAAATTCAACATGGTGGACAAAGGGCATTAATTATCCATCTTTCTTTACATTTTTCCTGTTGTTGGATGTAATTCTCCAAATTTGGAAATAATTGAATAACAGCAGTTGGACATTCTTGGGTAGTACAAATAAAATATTGCATATATGGTGGTGGGAGTTCAAAGATAAATTGTTTGTTCCACAAAGAAGAGAGATGTGGGAGCATTGTCAGCATTGATTTGCCTTAGTTCCATTTTATCGTTTTCCTGATTTCATCTTTCATCCATGCAATATTATTTCTCTTCCTTTTCTGACTTTCTACTTTACCTTCAACTCCAGGTTTCTTGGTTGAATTACGCTTGCCCTAAAAAAAATATAAAATATTTTTTTAAACAAAGGAGGTTATAGCTAGCTAACCAATATTTGTTATTCCATTCTCTTGCCATTGAATTCTCATTACCATTTTCAACAATAACAAATTAAAAATGCAAGTATGTTTCTCGTCTCATCAACACTAATGCGATGCTTATCAATTGACTGTTTCCTAGGACTATACTTCTTAATCCTTCTCTGTCATTCTGGTTGAATACGCTTGCCTTGAGAGTTATCTTGTTGTATGCCAGCAATCAATGTCTTTACACTGAAAAAAAAAGACAATTCCAATCACAACAAAACTGTCCATAAACTGCATTTTCTAGCATTATTCTGCATTGGCAATGAGGGGAAATGGTATTGCTTAACTGGTCTTGTTTGCTTAAACTATTAATATATAATAAAAAGGAAATAATAGAAAAATGTAGAAAAGAAACTGAAGTAAAGTAATTGATTTATTTTTTGATTATTAGGAATGAAAGTAACAAATGAAAAAAAAAAAAATCATTGAAAGGAAAACCGTAACAAATAATAATAGAATAAAGATTGATTGGAACTATGTGCATAGCTTGGGTGATACTGGACACTAATTTGACCCATGGGTTCATCATTGCGCATTGTATTTTACAAATAAAGATGCTAATGGTCATTGATCTTTCGTATCATATGTGGTGGCTTCTAAAGAAGCCGTTGTTTTATTACGAAGCCATGAAGGCCTAGTGACCCGATCTATATCGGTGCGTTAAAAACGATTCCGCATTGTCATAGCTTTTCCCGCAACAACATGGCATTATAAATCCTGGGTGTTGATCAAAAAAATACCGCACGTAGTTCTTCCAAGATAAATGCTCTGTATCCTTCTTGGTAAACGTTCCTCTTGCTGTTCTTGATTTCGTGGAAAACTTGGCCCTCTTGTCTATCTCCTGCAATAACTGATCCTGGAGACTGTCGTCAGCTTCCGTAGCACTCGCCATCGTCTTCTGCTTCTTCCGGCGGTTGCCGAAGGCCGCTACCATCTCTGGTGGCAAATTTTTGACTGGTTCCCATGTGTTATCTTCTTCATTAAAGTTCATTAAAGTTCTCCCAAGAAACGAGCATATATAAATATAGTTGAAAATAGAAAAAAAGCAAGATAAATGATCGATAACAAGTAAATAGGATTAAATAGCTTTGCGTTTTAGACGCATAGATCATGTGTAGTGTGAACGTCTTCTTTAAGATGGGTTTTAGTTGTTGTACAAGCGAGAACTTCCAAGAGACAGAAAAGAAGGGCAAAATATATTACAGTGCATTACTATTATTAACAATTTTACTTGAAATGTGTGCTGTACTTTGCCATCAAAATCAAAGTTTATAATTATCCCATTTTCCTTTTTGCTCGTGGTGGTCATAGTGCCCTGTTCTGTGAATTGAAAAATAAACCATATAATTCATTGCCAATTGTAAAATGCAAGAGTTTAAATCTACCACTCAAATGTATTCTTGTTCTTGTTGTTCTTGTTCTTGTTCTTGTTCTTTTCTTCTTTTTCTTGTTCTTCTTCACTTGAGTTTTTAATAAACAGAGTTATTTCTGAAGCTCTTGCATGCCAGTACTTTTCATAGACATGGTTGTTGTTGTCATATTTTCATGATTCCCCAAAATAAGACATTTGGGGTGTAGCTTGTTGTGTAATATGGTCCTTGGTACTGAGGTACATTTTGTACCTGATTTTTGCTTTGTGAATTTGATTCTCTTAAGAGCGATATAGCAGCTCCCGGATCCTATCTGTTGCTTTTGAGCTTATTATTGCCTCCTTAATTTTCAAACAGAACCTGTTTAAAATTTCCAAACATGGGAGTGATGTGCTCTCAGATTCCTCCTCTGCATCACTTAAATTACCTCTGTTATCTTCGTATCCACTCTCTTCAGGAAATGTCATGATTTGATTCACCAGCAACACTGGACAAATCAATCTCAGTCCTAGGTACTGAGGTACCACATTTTATTCCTTTTTATTGTAAATATAAATATAAAGTTCTGTCACACCTGAGGGGTTGATAGCGTGTACAGTAGTGGATTAAAGGCTGAGTTTATTGGCAAGCAAACACAGTGATTCACACAGAAAGACCACCTGGTTGGTTGAAATGCTCTTCTTCCATAGACTTCATTCCAGTTACTATGATCGGCATCCAGCATGCACTGTCGGTAATTGATGGTGTCTTTCCACATCATCCGATTATACAGGGACAACAGCAGATGATGAAACAAAACAGACTCTGAAAGAAATGTTTGGACCTGAAAATAAATACACGAGTTAACAGTGATAGACTTTTGTTTGTAAATGATTGAACCTTGCTAAAATAAGAAATAAATGAGTCACGGCAGTTGGACATTATTGGGTAGTACAAATAAAATTGCATGGTGGTGGGAGTTGTTCCACAAGATAGCACAAGATAGCCAAGATAGCCTTGAGCAAGAGGCACCATTACTTAAGTTAATATTAAGTTAATATGTGGGTCACCTAATTGCTGATCAATGAAGTACCTGCTCTGCTCTAGGACATGTTTCCTCATGATCATGTTGTGCACAACAAATTTCCATACTTTGTGTTTTGCAAACCGCCCATCTTGGTACCACAGCAAATGTTCTGCCCATTCGTGAAGACAGGTACATTTCCTTAGGTGGTTTATATGAAAATCACCCTGACCAGTTGGAAACAAGCAAGGAAAAGCCATAGTGAAGAAATATGGTGTAGTGAACTCTGTAATCCCATTTCCCACTACAAACTCCACTCCAGCATCAGAGTTCACTACACCATATTTCTTCTGCTGTCTGGGTCACATTGTTGGCATTAGGTGGTCGGGGATTGGTCGCTAGCTGGTTCACTGTAGACCGTATCTGTTGTTCCACATTTACTCCTGGCTCTGAAAGGAGAACTCCTGAAACAGTGAAGTCATCTTCAGTGTCTACTGTACATCTCCAGGGTCTATTTAGTATGGGGCCGGCCCTCTGTCATCCAAACTCTACAGTTCTCAGGTTTGGTAATTCTCCATCACAAGGTATAAAGGCAATGATACGAGCATCATCAATAACGTTGTCAGCATAGCTGATGTTGTCTTCGTCTGTAGTCTTCGTCTGAAGTCTTTGTGGGTGTCGTTCTTTCCTTTGTGGCATACTCAAATGATGTCAACATCTGACGGTAATCATGGCAGTATGGTCGCTGGTTTCTGCACATCCTGAGGAAATGCGATGCAGTGAGCCTTCGCAGCAATCCCGCCATGCTTCAGCAAATAGATGTGCATTGTTAGAGCAATTCTGGCTACAACCAATCTGCTCTGCATCGAGCTCATTACTGAGCTCATCTGGAACACCACCTGGATCCATATGATTCTCCACGGACCAATTCGTTGTGGATTTTTATCTTTTTTACAACGATTGCACAAATCTCTAGTAGTAGTTATTTGATTTGTTAAACGCCTTTCTTTGCACACTTCATAGAAGATAAATCCGTAAGATAACTGGTCAATCTCAAATGCGTGAATGGCACAATAAGCACGATCTTGTTGCTCGGTCGATCCCGGAGCGTGGTGGTGGTGGGGCAGATCCTGGATCACTTCTCTCAACCTTTTCTCCTCTTTAGATTCTTCGCAAATTTTGCCTCTCTTTGCCCTTTTTGTCTTGAGTTTCTTCTTCACCTGATTTTGCACACTCGTGTCTTACGCCAACTCCACGCGCCCTGTCTAAAAGAGATAGTGGCTCAATTATACTTACTCCACCTTGTATTTCGCTACTATGTGCAACAGTTTCTCCATCAAACTGTTGGTGTGTCCCAGTTCTTGTTGATGATGTGGGAAGTTGTCCATCCCAATGGTGTTGCCACAGGTCATCAACATCAATTTCAATTTCTCCTTCTCTTTCCTGCTCTTGATTACTCTCTTCCCCTAATAAAGAAATACGCATGTATAATGTGAGTCAATAGCTTGCCTAATTTCTGTTGATGGTATTGTTTGTGCAAAAGACATGTTTCGGAGGTTTCTTTCAACTTTTACCTGATTCAGTTATTTCCATAAATAATGAACCTTATTGGAATATCTGCACTGATCTATTTTGTTCATCACTGGTGCTATTGAGCTGAAGAAGGCTTATTTTCAGAGCTGAAGAACGCAAGATGAGAGCTCAAAACAATATAACAAACTGCCAGCTACATTTGACCTTCCCGTCATGTCAGTTAGATGGAATGACATCACGTATATTGTTCCGGACTGTTTCCCTTAGTCGTAAGCAACAAATACGAAAATACGAATCCCTTCTTCGTTGTTCGGCTTTATTTGTCAGATTCTCGAAGTTCTCGAACGACCGTAACATAACACATGCTAACACACGTTTCGAAACTCAACTAACTCAAACACTTCAGTACAAAGGTTCATATATCAAAAACGTGACTCAGTAAATTCTCCTAAACATATATGCATGAGCCAGGCTGCTAAGTTTTGTTCAAAACTGCGGCGTTCGTAGTGGGATTTTTTCAAACTTTACAGACATATTTTATAAGCATCGGAAGCTCTTTAACTGACATTCTGCGGCTTGGCATAATCTTTCCGTGGCATATATGCTACACGCAAAACAGTCGACTTGCGCCGGTACTCATCAAACATCTCATGGGAGAGCAAAAATATTCTGGCGCACTTGAATGCAATAGCATCAACTCCATTTTAAGAGGGGTTTGCGAGAAGAGCATGTGCGTTCCAATCTACATAACTCCACGCTCTAACTAAAACATAGAGTGCCCAGAAAACTAGAAGAAACTACCTATACAAAACGCAAAAAAAGTCGACTTGCGTGAGATATTTATATTTCTATATTGTGGTGCTAGAAGGTCACACAATGAACAACGGAGGATACATCGAGCTCAGGCTCGGTCAAATTGATACAAGAGATATAGCCTTAGCATCAGGCATACTACATCTCTCTAAACAAATTCTTGTAGCTTCGAAGAAGCTCCAGTAGTCTCTGGACCAGGACAAGTAATGATATCCGTTATTCCAAACGACTCATCTTGCAACATCTTTTATAATCATCAATTCAAATGCCTGGCCCGGCGCTAGAAATGCAAGAAAGCAACATTCTACATGGAATATTTGATATCTAGTCCTTCCAGAGAGAACATTAAGAGAGACAACAACATATCTTGCGATAGAAATGAGCCGAAACAAACCTTAGCAATGAACAACGCAAATTTAATACGGAGGTGTCAAACTCATGACCTCTTGTAAACAATTTGCTAGAATGTACATATTCGAACTGAGGCTCTACTGGAAAATCCTCCTCAAATTAAACATATACTGCCTGTTTAGAAACACACTTGAAGCAGATTACATTTAATAGAGAACGGCAAATATGTCACGAACTGTGGGAGGCGTGTAGGCCTGTCACCTTTTTTACACGGTGAACTTGTGTCCCTTGGAACTAAGGTCACCTTGCAAATTCTGCATGAAAATGGTCCATTGCTCTTGTGTTCCAAGAAACAAAAATCCAAATTCTTCATTGAACTAGTGAAAGTCAACGGTCATATACATAGTCACTGATTTCATATTCAATTATGTTAATTTTTGTTGAGCCCGTATGGTCTTTCGCAGCATGGTAAGGCATTACACTGATGACATCTGCGATTTGCACTCTTGACTAAACGCGAAAAACATTTGTGTCTCCCAACACTTTCAAGAAACTTCCCGAGGCAAAGTACCTGAAAGCTGAAAGAACCTGAAAATCAAGTTTACCATGGTTTTATTTTGATAAAGGCTGGCTTCAAATCAGCCCACACCCAATCCATGAGGAAAGATGCCTCATGGAGTGGTGTGCCACAGCAGGGCACCCCTCTCCCCCTTCTTCTAGGCAGATGGAACACACTCCCGCCTGTAAGAAAAAAAAGGGTTTTATCACCTGAGGAATAGAAAGGGCTATTTTTAGCTCAGCACTACGCTTGCGCGATTGATTTTTTAAATAGTTTTTATTGATTTTCAAAAAACGAAAAAACAACAACAAAAGGAAAATAAAGACAACTACAAATAAAAAACAACAAAATTGCGCGATTGATGACTTTTCATCAGTTGTGGGGAAAATCTGTTTGTGAGAAAACTTTTCTTGGAAATTCCATATAGTGATATGAAGTCAAACATTGTAAGGCAGTATAGTTGATGTCATGTATTTTAAGTGTTTGTTGTTTAGTAAATCTGTGGAGTTGTAAATTAAGGGAAAATTAATGTAGTTTGTCTCAAAAAGTGTGTTCAGTTTTAACATAATATTGTCAAGTTCAGTTCTTTAGGTATAAATTTTGTGTAAGGTATTTGTAAATTGTCTTCTGTTTTGATTGTAAATCAACCAGTGTGTGGAAGGTCATATGAAGGTGTCAAAGGTTCAACTCCTGTTAAATAAGTTTTGGCGAGTAGTTTGTGTCACTGATATGAGTTTAAAAATAAAAGCTTGTTTGCATATTTGTAATGTACGATTCTCGTTGTCAACAGTAATATTGTATTACATTCCTTGGGCTCTCTCTGTTATGCCTTTTTGGTTTGGTTGTTTCTATTTGGGCATCTAATTGTTCGTTTTGAGCTTGATAAAACATTCTGTCAAAGTCGTTTTCTTATCTGCATTATAATGTCTCTTCCAATGTTCAAAAGGCACATGGTACTGCAACATTCTAATGACATCTCTTGAACAAATTGAAACGGTCTTTAATGCCTGCTTTTTGTTGACTTTAGGAATAGGTCGTTGTTCACAACGATGCTATTCAAACTTGTCTGCCTGTCTTCATTGCTCGTGGTGTGAATCAACTCTTTGTGACTCAAACTTATAGTGAAAACCTTGCTCCATGACGTCGAAGACTTCTTTTACATCTAGAGTGCATTCTTGAAGCTATAACCGTTTAAACGTTGTATGCTTTGTCTAACACTTGTGCGCGTACACCTGACCTGTGAATTTAATCAGACCAAATTTGATATAATAAATCTAGATGTAAAAAACAAGTGCAATTAAACACAAGTGCAAATTTACACTTGGGGTTAATACGTTTTTTTTTGGTTTTTTAGATTTTTTATGTTTTCTTTTGTTTTTGTTTTTGTATTTTTTTGGATATTTTTAAATATTATATTACAAAATAACAATAGTTTAAGTAATACCAAGTATGATTTGAGAAGATAAACAGTTAGACTGTCTTGATGCAGGAAATTTTTTCCTTTTTTAGATTTTCTTTTATTATTATAATTCTTTAATATTATGATACAAAAAACAACAAGACCAGTTTCAGCAATACCAAGTATGAAAAAAAATCTAATAAGACTGCATTGAAGCAGGAACTAAAAGTAAAATAAAAGTATTTTTTGAGAGGTATTGCTTAACTGGTCTTACTTACGTAAACTATTAAATAACATAAATGAAACATTAGAAAAAAAGCGTTACAAATAAATATAGAATACAAAAATAAAATATAGTTGAAGTAAGATGAAAGACTGATAAGATTGGCGGCATAAAAAAGAAATTAGTTCAAGCAGAAAGAAAATGTTAATAGTTCTTTGTGGAGGTTATTCAATTAATAAACTGGAAAGACAAAGGAAAACGAGTCATGTAAATAAGATAAAAATTAAATAAAAGTACTTTTTGAGGTATTGCTCAACTGGTCTTACTTGCTTAAACTATTAAATAACATAAATAAAACATTAGAAAATAAAGCGTTACAAATAACAGAATACAAAAATAAAATACAATGTGTCCACTGATCGTTTCGTCTTTTCTTCCCTTTGTCTTTTCACTGCTTTCTTCATGGTTCCTTCGTCAACCGGAGTGCATTGCAAAACCACTCGAAGTGGTTTGCAAATCGTTCGCCTCATTTCTTCAATCTTTGCTTTCTTTTCTTATTTTCTCGACACCTTCTTTTCTGTTCAGCAACTTTATGTGGATTGTTGCTTCTCCACTTTCGTAGACGTTCTCTTCGCTTTTGTCGAGACTTGACATTCAAATTCTGTTTTAATCTCCTTATGCGTTTCTGCACTTGAACTTTCTCTTTGTTTTCCAACTTCCACTTCCTTATATGCTCTCTCTGGGCATTAATGTCATTGTAAGGCATTGTCGAATACAAACGAAATTAAAAGAGAGTTCTCCACGCAGGGAATCGTGTTGAATAAAATATTTTTCACTGTTTACTGTTGCCATGGTTTCTAAGCGGGAGTTCGAGGCATCCGTTGACACCTTATTCAACTCTTTCGAGGGCTCATAATCTGTACAATTTTGATTGATCATTCAAATCGAACAGAAGGAGGCTAAATTAATGTAGTTTGTCTCAAAAAGTGTGTTCAGTTTTAATATAATATTGTCAAGTTCAGTTCTTTAGGTATAAATTTTGTGTAAGGTATTTTTAAATTGTCTTCTGTTTTGATTGTAAATCAACCAGTGTGTGGAAGGTCATATGAAGGTGTCAAAGGTTCAACTCCTGTTAAAAAAGTTTTGGCGAGTAGCTTGTGTCACTGATATGAGTTTAAAAATAAAAGCTTGTTTGCATATTTGTAATTTACGATTCTCGTTGTCAACAGTAATATTGTATTACATTCCTTGGGCTCTCTCTGTTATGCCTTTTTGGTTTGGTCGTTTCCATTCGGCATCTAAGTGTTCGTTTTGAGCTTGATAAAACATTCTGTGAAAGTCGTTTTCTTATCTGCATTACAATGTCTCTTCCAATGTTCAAAAGGCATGTGGTACTGCATTTCTTTCCGACGCTCCGAGCGTGTTTCCTGCTGAAAACGCAGCCCATAATAGATATAACAAATCTAGATGTAAAAAACAAGTGCAATTAAACACAAGTGCAAATTTACACTTGGGGTTAATACGTTTTTTTTTGGTTTTTTAGATTTTTTATGTTTTCTTTTGTTTTTGTTTTTGTATTTTTTTGGATATTTTTTAATATTATATTACAAATAACAATAGTTTAAGTAATACCAAGTATGATTTGAGAAGATAAACAGTTAGACTGTCTTGATGCAGGAAATTTTTTTCCTTTTTTAGATTTTCTTTTATTATTATAATTCTTTAATATTATGATACAAAAAACAACAAGACCAGTTTCAGCAATACCAAGTATGAAAAAAAATCTAATAAGGCTGCATTGAAGCAGGAACTAAAAGTAAAATAAAAGTATTTTTTGAGAGGTATTGCTTAACTGGTCTTACTTACGTAAACTATTAAATAACATAAATGAAACATTAGAAAAAAAGCGTTACAAATAAATATAGAATACAAAAATAAAATATAGTTGAAGTAAGATGAAAGACTGATAAGATTGGCGGCATAAAAAAGAAATTAGTTCAAGCAGAAAGAAAATGTTAATAGTTCTTTGTGGAGGTTATTCAATTAATAAACTGGAAAGACAAAGGAAAACGAGTCATGTAAATAAGATAAAAATTAAATAAAAGTACTTTTTGAGGTATTGCTCAACTGGTCTTACTTGCTTAAACTATTAAATAACATAAATAAAACATTAGAAAATAAAGCGTTACAAATAACAGAATACAAAAATAAAATACAATGTGTCCACTGATCGTTTCGTCTTTTCTTCCCTTTGTCTTTTCACTGCTTTCTTCATGGTTCCTTCGTCAACCGGAGTGCATTGCAAAACCACTCGAAGTGGTTTGCAAATCGTTCGCCTCATTTCTTCAATCTTTGCTTTCTTTTCTTATTTTCTCGACACCTTCTTTTCTGTTCAGCAACTTTATGTGGATTGTTGCTTCTCCACTTTCGTAGACGTTCTCTTCGCTTTTGTCGAGACTTGACATTCAAATTCTGTTTTAATCTCCTTATGCGTTTCTGCACTTGAACTTTCTCTTTGTTTTCCAACTTCCACTTCCTTATATGCTCTCTCTGGGCATTAATGTCATTGTAAGGCATTGTCGAATACAAACGAAATTAAAAGAGAGTTCTCCACACAGGGAATCGTGTTGAATAAAATATTTTTCACTATTTACTGTTGCCATGGTTTCTAAGCGGGAGTTCGAGGCATCCGTTGACACCTTATTCAACTCTTTCGAGGGCTCATAATCTGTACAATTTTGATTGATCATTCAAATCGAACAGAAGGAGGCTAAATTAATGTAGTTTGTCTCAAAAAGTGTGTTCAGTTTTAATATAATATTGTCAAGTTCAGTTCTTTAGGTATAAATTTTGTGTAAGGTATTTTTAAATTGTCTTCTGTTTTGATTGTAAATCAACCAGTGTGTGGAAGGTCATATGAAGGTGTCAAAGGTTCAACTCCTGTTAAAAAAGTTTTGGCGAGTAGCTTGTGTCACTGATATGAGTTTAAAAATAAAAGCTTGTTTGCATATTTGTAATTTACGATTCTCGTTGTCAACAGTAATATTGTATTACATTCCTTGGGCTCTCTCTGTTATGCCTTTTTGGTTTGGTCGTTTCCATTCGGCATCTAAGTGTTCGTTTTGAGCTTGATAAAACATTCTGTGAAAGTCGTTTTCTTATCTGCATTACAATGTCTCTTCCAATGTTCAAAAGGCATGTGGTACTGCATTTCTTTCCGACGCTCCGAGCGTGTTTCCTGCTGAAAACGCAGCCCATAATAGATATAACAAATCTAGATGTAAAAAACAAGTGCAATTAAACACAAGTGCAAATTTACACTTGGGGTTAATACGTTTTTTTTTGGTTTTTTAGATTTTTTATGTTTTCTTTTGTTTTTGTTTTTGTATTTTTTTGGATATTTTTTAATATTATATTACAAAATAACAATAGTTTAAGTAATACCAAGTATGATTTGAGAAGATAAACAGTTAGACTGTCTTGATGCAGGAAATTTTTTTCCTTTTTTAGATTTTCTTTTATTATTATAATTCTTTAATATTATGATACAAAAAACAACAAGACCAGTTTCAGCAATACCAAGTATGAAAAAAAATCTAATAAGACTGCATTGAAGCAGGAACTAAAAGTAAAATAAAAGTATTTTTTGAGAGGTATTGCTTAACTGGTCTTACTTACGTAAACTATTAAATAACATAAATGAAACATTAGGAAAAAAGCGTTAGAAATAAATATAGAATACAAAAATAAAATATAGTTGAAGTAAGATGATAGACTGATAAGATTGGCGGCATAAAAAAGAAATTAGTTCAAGCAGAAAGAAAATGTTAATAGTTCTTTGTGGAGGTTATTCAATTAATAAACTGGAAAGACAAAGGAAAACGAGTCATGTAAATAAGATAAAAATTAAATAAAAGTACTTTTTGAGGTATTGCTCAACTGGTCTTACTTGCTTAAACTATTAAATAACATAAATAAAACATTAGAAAATAAAGCGTTACAAATAACAGAATACAAAAATAAAATACAATGTGTCCACTGATCGTTTCGTCTTTTCTTCCCTTTGTCTTTTCACTGCTTTCTTCATGGTTCCTTCGTCAACCGGAGTGCATTGCAAAACCACTCGAAGTGGTTTGCAAATCGTTCGCCTCATTTCTTCAATCTTTGCTTTCTTTTCTTATTTTCTCAACACCTTCTTTTCTGTTCAGCAACTTTATGCGGATTGTTGCTTCTCCACTTTTGTAGACGTTCTCTTCGCTTTTGTCGAGACTTGACATTCAAATTCTGTTTTAATCTCCTTATGCGTTTCTGCACTTGAACTTTCTCTTTGTTTTCCAACTTCCACTTCCTTATATGCTCTCTCTGCGCATTAATGTCGCTGTAAGGCATTGTCGAATACAAAATAAATTAAAAGAGAGTTCTCCACGCAGGGAATCGTGTTGAATAAAATATTTTTCACTGTCTACTGTTGCCATGGTTTCTAAGCGGGAGTTCGAGGCATCCGTTGACACCTTATTCAACTCTTTCGAGGGCTCATAATCTGTACAATTTTGATTGATCATTCAAATCGAACAGAAGGAGGCTAAATTAATGTAGTTTGTCTCAAAAAGTGTGTTCAGTTTTAATATAATATTGTCAAGTTCAGTTCTTTAGGTATAAATTTTGTGTAAGGTATTTTTAAATTGTCTTCTGTTTTGATTGTAAATCAACCAGTGTGTGGAAGGTCATATGAAGGTGTCAAAGGTTCAACTCCTGTTAAAAAAGTTTTGGCGAGTAGCTTGTGTCACTGATATGAGTTTAAAAATAAAAGCTTGTTTGCATATTTGTAATTTACGATTCTCGTTGTCAACAGTAATATTGTATTACATTCCTTGGGCTCTCTCTGTTATGCCTTTTTGGTTTGGTCGTTTCCATTCGGCATCTAAGTGTTCGTTTTGAGCTTGATAAAACATTCTGTGAAAGTCGTTTTCTTATCTGCATTACAATGTCTCTTCCAATGTTCAAAAGGCATGTGGTACTGCATTTCTTTCCGACGCTCCGAGCGTGTTTCCTGCTGAAAACGCAGCCCATAATAGATATAACAAATCTAGATGTAAAAAACAAGTGCAATTAAACACAAGTGCAAATTTACACTTGGGGTTAATACGTTTTTTTTTTGGTTTTTTAGATTTTTTATGTTTTCTTTTGTTTTTGTTTTTGTATTTTTTTGGATATTTTTTAATATTATATTACAAAATAACAATAGTTTAAGTAATACCAAGTATGATTTGAGAAGATAAACAGTTAGACTGTCTTGATGCAGGAAATTTTTTTTCCTTTTTTAGATTTTCTTTTATTATTATAATTCTTTAATATTATGATACAAAAAACAACAAGACCAGTTTCAGCAATACCAAGTATGAAAAAAAATCTAATAAGGCTGCATTGAAGCAGGAACTAAAAGTAAAATAAAAGTATTTTTTGAGAGGTATTGCTTAACTGGTCTTACTTACGTAAACTATTAAATAACATAAATGAAACATTAGAAAAAAAGCGTTACAAATAAATATAGAATACAAAAATAAAATATAGTTGAAGTAAGATGAAAGACTGATAAGATTGGCGGCATAAAAAAGAAATTAGTTCAAGCAGAAAGAAAATGTTAATAGTTCTTTGTGGAGGTTATTCAATTAATAAACTGGAAAGACAAAGGAAAACGAGTCATGTAAATAAGATAAAAATTAAATAAAAGTACTTTTTGAGGTATTGCTCAACTGGTCTTACTTGCTTAAACTATTAAATAACATAAATAAAACATTAGAAAATAAAGCGTTACAAATAACAGAATACAAAAATAAAATACAATGTGTCCACTGATCGTTTCGTCTTTTCTTCCCTTTGTCTTTTCACTGCTTTCTTCATGGTTCCTTCGTCAACCGGAGTGCATTGCAAAACCACTCGAAGTGGTTTGCAAATCGTTCGCCTCATTTCTTCAATCTTTGCTTTCTTTTCTTATTTTCTCGACACCTTCTTTTCTGTTCAGCAACTTTATGTGGATTGTTGCTTCTCCACTTTCGTAGACGTTCTCTTCGCTTTTGTCGAGACTTGACATTCAAATTCTGTTTTAATCTCCTTATGCGTTTCTGCACTTGAACTTTCTCTTTGTTTTCCAACTTCCACTTCCTTATATGCTCTCTCTGGGCATTAATGTCGCTGTAAGGCATTGTCGAATACAAACGAAATTAAAAGAGAGTTCTCCACACAGGGAATCGTGTTGAATAAAATATTTTTCACTATTTACTGTTGCCATGGTTTCTAAGCGGGAGTTCGAGGCATCCGTTGACACCTTATTCAACTCTTTCGAGGGCTCATAATCTGTACAATTTTGATTGATCATTCAAATCGAACAGAAGGAGGCTAAATTAATGTAGTTTGTCTCAAAAAGTGTGTTCAGTTTTAATATAATATTGTCAAGTTCAGTTCTTTAGGTATAAATTTTGTGTAAGGTATTTTTAAATTGTCTTCTGTTTTGATTGTAAATCAACCAGTGTGTGGAAGGTCATATGAAGGTGTCAAAGGTTCAACTCCTGTTAAAAAAGTTTTGGCGAGTAGCTTGTGTCACTGATATGAGTTTAAAAATAAAAGCTTGTTTGCATATTTGTAATTTACGATTCTCGTTGTCAACAGTAATATTGTATTACATTCCTTGGGCTCTCTCTGTTATGCCTTTTTGGTTTGGTCGTTTCCATTCGGCATCTAAGTGTTCGTTTTGAGCTTGATAAAACATTCTGTGAAAGTCGTTTTCTTATCTGCATTACAATGTCTCTTCCAATGTTCAAAAGGCATGTGGTACTGCATTTCTTTCCGACGCTCCGAGCGTGTTTCCTGCTGAAAACGCAGCCCATAATAGAAGTAAATTTATATTTTTGTAAACAAATTTTGCCAAAGTTATCTCTACGAGTGTCAACAGGAAACTGTATTCTTCTTGTGACAGTGGTGGTTGTTCTACCTTCATCTCATTTAGCACTTTCTTTTCCTCCATGATAATGTTGTTTAATATTATTTAGACCTCTTGCTGTTGGTTGATCTCCATTGCCATGTGGTCGGGTAGCTGTCGTTGAAATGATAACTGACAAATCATGCACAAAAATGGTCTGTTGCTTTTGTGTCCCAAGAAACAGAAATCAAGATTATTTAACTAGTGAAAATGAACGGGGTATTTATAGGCAGTGTTAATGAAATGCACTGCAAAACAATTTATTCAATTAATTCCCAGCTCCTCCCAAAGAACTGGGCGGTAACCGAAAACCTCTTTCGATTTACAACCACTTGAAAAAATTGGTGTTACTAACGATCATGACTGGATAATTGTACAAAAGGGTAGCTATACTTCCTCTGGAACACTTGAGAGTATGTTGTTCGTAGAATTGTTTTTAACATGCCCAAAAACATTGGAATAATAAAAAGCTAATTAGCTGGCAAATGTTCACAAACCACACAAAAGAGGTTTATTCATTTCCATACACATCACATTGACTAGCAGTCATTGACAATTATATACTCTTATCTAGCTACATGAAGAGCGTTAATAACAGTATTTCAAGAAAGGTGGCTCTTCATCTGTTAACAGATAATAAGGACATGAAAAAGCAACAATTAGATCTATGCAAATTAATGAATATTTTCTGATATAAATCAGAAACTAAAGCAGAAAATAGCATATTTACAGTATGTATTAAATAGCTATCAGTCATAGCTAACTTAAGCTATGAAAAAGACTGAAGTGTTATTTGATGGCAGCCACCTCGACCGCCACCATTACGACCTCCCTTCCCCCGACTCCCTCGATGACCATGCCAGCCATGATTTGTCTGCCTCATGTTTTGAGAGGAGCACGCCCGAAATGAGTGCCCCAACCCCTTGCAATTGAAGCAATATCTTTCTGCCACCTTTGTGTGTCAAACTAAGACAAACTGTTGAAAGAAATGATGGTAGAAGGGCTTGGAAGGTTTGACTCCTTTTGAAAGAGCCCGGTATGTTTTTGGCGAGTATCTTGTGTCACTGATACAAGTTTAAAAAGAAATGAAACTGGCTTACCAGTGGGCAATATAATAGATCTGCTATTTAGTCATGGAACATTACCGGGTGGTCTAGTTTTTATCCAGGTTACTTATCAGGGGGGATACAATTATTTGATGTCTGTTTGTGTATAGAATAATAATTACTTTGAAAATGTGATTTTCTCGGATTCCTTTCTGTCACTGAAATTTAGTTTCTAACAAATCACTCATTTTCTCACTCATTTAAACTGTAATCGTGATTAGAATGAGTGACTTACATGTATGTAATAACTAAATCATAAACACCATTCCAATGCCTCCCGTCCAGATCTTCTTCTTTTAGTTTGCTTTTTCCCTTCTTCTTTCTCCGCTTCATGCCTCTTCCTTGTCCCTCCGAACCTTTCATACCCTTTCTCTCATTTCTACTGCTTAGTTTCTTATCATTTGCTTAACTACCTGTTTCTTCGCTCCATCCTGCTCTTCTGCCCTTTTCCACCTCCGACTCCAATGCCACCACCCACTCTTCCAACAATATTTTCTACTTCTGTTTGGTTCTCATCACCCCCACCACTTTTTTTCTCCTGTCTTGACACTTACTAAGCCTTTCATTTTCCTGTCAAATTGTCATACCAGTCACAAACTGATCGAGGGGTCACCTTGGATGATTTTTTTTCTCATTGTTTTATTGATGCGATGTTAATAACTAAATTACTAGGATATGATGCTGACAACTTCTTGAGCTCATTTAAAATTAGAACCAGGTTTTTGTAGAAAAGAACATAAAACAATCATTTGCATACACCCTTTGCCTGCTAAATGTGTCCGTGACATTTATTCCGAGAGCCCTCTTAATACGGACACCCAGATAATACGGTCACTTTCGTGTGTCCCCTTGGTGTCCGTATTAACCGGGGTCCACTGTATTAATAAGAATCTCATTGTTGGTCAGCATTATTTTATTAAATTTAATGGCTCCTGGAAGAGAGCTTCTACCCCTGATTAACAACAAAACTCCATGTTACATATCTCATAAAACAAATTCAAGGACAAAATATAATTATAATCTCGGAAAGGAAAGAAAGTCAATAATTGAATGCTGTTAATTACCTTAAAATAGGAAACCGTGTTTCTTGTTATCATAGTAACCCTTAGAATAACGGTTTAGCCGAGATGGCGTGGAACTGATCCCCATATTTCTCCTTGTGCAAGAAATATGCGAGGATTTCTTTTGACGGATATCCCCAGGGATCCGTACCATATATTTCCTAACTTTGAAATAAAGAGCAATGTATAATATAGTTTTTTCTTATGAATCTGTTTCGAATATTCGGTTGAATTAGTCCAGGAACTAAGTAATTAATTTGAGTACAGTAGCTATTTAAATTAGTCCCGAGAGATCAAACAAACAAAGGAAATTGTACTTTGCGTTCTGAAAAGGTTTCTGATAGGATAGAATTAAACTAGAAATGAATTTGTACTTATTAGTCCTGCTGAAAAACCATGCTAAACATACTTGACATACAACAATTCCAAGTTTCAAGAGAATAGCTAGCATTAAAGCCCTTTTATCCAAATGTACATTAAATAAACAGACTTGAATTACCATATCAGGTGTCAAATACAACGAACAATGCAGTACAACATTTTGAGCGAAATATAATAATTTCAGTTCTTTAACATCAGCTTTCCTGATGCAATAGCTTGGCTCCCAGTACAGTTTCTACTGGATTGGGTGCTCAGGGAGAGGTTTTATATGTGTGGCATCATAAGCCTTCCTTTTTAGCAATGCCATAGTAGCAGGCCTACCTGATCCCTTAGCATCCTGTGTGCCGGCATTACAAAACTCATCAATTTTTTTGTGGTAAATGACAACATCGATTCTGTTTCTCCTAGCTTCCTCTGCATTCAGGGTGGATTTAAAAATTGCACTAAACACCTGGTCAACAGGGTAGCACTGACATCAAAAGCCTAATAATATGTGGGCCATTTGGATGATGGAGGATTGCAGAGAAAAGTCATGTTTAATTTACAGGTTGCAACTTGTTTGAGGAATCACTCAATGATGATCATGGTTTAACTGTTTGTTTTGCTCACTCAATTACAAAGGGTGGACACTTATCAGAGGAACTCGCTGAAGTTTTCTATGCCATTTCATAGGCCAAAGAAAGTTTAAAATGGATAAATAAGTTCAAAAATTAAAGTTTATCGATGTAGAAGCTAAAAAATACTACTTACAATCAACCCTGTGGGGACGATCCCCTTGCATCGCCCTGCGAGACCGTCGCAGTTCCTGGCCAATGGGTGGTTCGATAATTATGCGGCCCAGGAGACTCAAGCCGATGACACGGCCCCTGACATGTGATTAATAAAATCCGAAACTAAAGCAGAAAATGGTGTATTTACAGTATGTATTAAATACGAGCATGACATAGGTGCAGAGGGGTGTTTTGTACACAGCCCGAGGCTACAATGGTCCCTCGCGAGCAACTCGCAAGTGTTGTGTTGCGATTCAGCCGAAAATGGTTTTGAAAACTCATTGCCAAAATATGACGGTACAGTTTCTCGTAGAAGCCTACAGTTCTGTTGAGGCTTCTTCTCATAAATATGACGCAATGGAAAACACAAAAATGTCGTCATCTGCTTCTAAAGACGTACATATAATAGTGCCCGTGTCCGTCTTTCACTCCCTTCTCAATGATTTCGTAGCTCTCGTCAGAATTGCCAAGTTTTCCTGTAATAAAACGAGGGTGCAGTTTAAAATGGATGAGAGCATCCACAGCCTGATTAACAAAAAAACTCAGTGTTACATACATATCATAAAACAAATTCAAGGACAAAACAATATAATCATAATCCCACTTTGAGCATCCAGTAGGCGTTCTTGGTGGTACTCTTCACTTTAGCACATGTAGCACTCAGTGGGTTTCCATTGCCATCAGTATCTGTAGCCTCAAGACATGATATCCCTCTTGCATCTCAGTGCGACAATGATGGCAAACCATTACTGAGATCAATGTCGTGATCACTGCCAACCATGCATGAAGTGATCGCCAAACTTCACTTCCTCTTCAACTATGCCAAACCTCACTTTGTTCAGCATGCTGCAAATGCAGGATCTTCTTGCCTCTTTACCTCTGAGCATCAAGATGTCAACATTCTGCCACAGCCAACTGTCATAAATATTCTTGTCAATGGCTGGAAGTTGAGCAGGATCACTGATCAGAATGATGTGGCTTGCCTCCAAATGGAGAGCCACGCTTCTTTGGAAATGTGGAATAGATGCCTGTCTGGTTATTCTGTCCATGGCAAGAAAAACGTTGAATTCAAGCATGGAGAACTCGTCAATGATAAGGACTGTAGTGTCTCTCACAATCTTGTGTTCTAATGTGCTCTTCACCAGATAACTTTGACATTTGATGTCCATTCGAAAAAAGTTGTGAACAGAGGTGCCACCGATAAGAACAGCTGCAACACCTGTCGTTGCGTTAAATCAGAAACAAAAGCAGAACATAGCGTATTCACAGTATGTATTAAATACGAGCATGACATGGGTGCAGAGGGGGTGTTTGTCAGATGTACAGACTTTGTAACACTTCAGTCGTAGCTAACTTAAACTATGAAAGAAACTGAAGTGTTATTTGAAGGCAGCCACCTCAACCGCCACCATTACCAACCTCCTACCATCGACTCCCTCAATGATTCATGCCAGTCATGCTTATGTCCTGCCTCATGTCCTCTCTTCCCTTCCCCCTATCCATAACCGCCACCCTCCCCCACCCCTTCCCTCCCCACCACTCCGGTACCAACATTTAGGCCTGTTTATGACCTCATTTGAGACAATTCCAACATCTAACTGAAAAAAAAAAATCAATTATTTAAACTCAGTAAGGCAAAAAAAAAATAATTTATAGAAAGGATCTATATTTTTCAGTTACCTACTTTTGGTTAATAATTGTATAGTTATCTCATATGATTGTTGAGAGTTTTAAATGAAAAATATTTTAGAAACTGTTACAATTCCACAAGTTATTCTTTATGCTCTGTCTATCTGCCTCATGCTTTGAGAGGAACACCACCGAAATGAGTGTCCCAACCCTGTGCAGTTGAAGCAATATCTTTCTCCAACTTTATTATGTCAGGACTAAGACAAAACTAATTTTCTGTTGAAAGAAATAATGGTAAATCAACCGGTGTGTGAAAGGTCATAAAAAAGGCTGGCTAGCTACTTTTGGTTAGTAGCTTGTGTCGCCGATATAAGTTTCAAAAGAATGAGACTGCTTGCCACTGAGCACAAAAAAACGTCTGAAAACATTTTCTTGCGTTATTGCTATCAAAAACAACATGGTGAGTTTATACGTTGACGCGTGTGCCTGTTGTAGTAACCCTCATTCCCACTCCCCATCCTGCTTGTTGCCCAACTCTTCCAACAATTTTTCTACTTCTGTTTGGTGCCCCTACCACTTTCTCTCTCCTCTTTTGACACTACCTTCCATTTTCCCGCCAAATGTTGGTACTGATCATGAAGTGATTTAGGGGTCTCTTGGAAGTTTTCTGCCATCATGGCTGAGTTCATTAGCTCCCCCCCCCCAAAAAAAAAAAAAACAATACAGTAGCACAAAATGGTAACGAGGATAAAAAAATAATTTCTAAGGCTCCACTGACGATCATAAATGTCGATTCATAAATTGGTGATAACATGTCGATAAACTAATTGAAAACACAAATGCATTTTCAGAGGACAGAAGAACCACTGACAAATTAAAGGGATGAATGTCTACTTGAAATTCCGGACGACAAAGATGAGGAATTTGCAATGGTGAACTGTCATCAGGAAGCAAAGAAAAATGCATTGTGGAGCACGATAGTCGATTTGCATGGAGACCAAGGTAAGCTTAATTTATATTGCATTTGTAATTTATTCTGGGAAGCATGGAACTTGAAGTTGCTGTGATGTTTTTTTTTCCTTCATTGGACCATGTGCAAACTGCTTGCCATAAATCTTCTTTCTTGGATTCTTCCTGGAAGACCTTCCACAGAGCATCACTGATAAGGTAGTGATTTGGGTATGAATGCATATCAAGTGCTTAGGGTTTTTCTGCCATTTCTAGCCTTCTCACATTGTCGTCATAAACTGTATGGATGCCCAACCACATTCTCCCTTAAATGTCCACACCATAACAGTCACCGGGGATTCTGCTTGGTCGGGTGCCCTTTCATGTCATTGAGTTGCTGATCAAAAAAAAATTGCTTTCCTTCTCTCCAGAAAGGTTGAAGGACGTCACAGTCCATCCTTCCATCCTCCCTGGACCTCTTGGTTGCACTCTTAACGAGTGCTCTCCAAACTTCTGCTGTCTCAACACTTGTTGCAGTTCCAGCCCTGTGAGTTCAAGTTTTGATGGAACCGAGAACAAAGGAAAGAAGTGTCCTCTTCCATGTGCCTGATAAATTACAATCACCCAGGATACGGGGTCAACAGTAGCCATGGTGCCATTCACCCATTTATTTTTAACATCTATGTTTTTCAGGAGGACTACTCCCACTTTGAGCATCCAGTAGGCGTTCTTGGGTGGTACTTCTTCACTTTAGTACTGTAGCATTCAGTGGGTTTCCATTGCCATCAGTATCTGTAGCCCAAAGACATGCTATCCTCCTTCCATGTCCTGCAAGAACTTGTCATTCCAATAATCCCTCTTGCATCTCATGCGACAATGATGCAGCCATTACTGAGATCAATGTCGTGATCACTGCAACCATGCGTGAAAGTGAGCGCCAACTTCACTTCCTCCTCGACTATGCCAAACCTAACTTTGTTCGGCATGCTGGCAAATGCAGGATCTTCTTGCCTTCTTTACCTCTGAGTATCAAAGATGTCAAAATTCTGCCACAGCCAATGTCATTAAAAATATTTTTGTCAAATGGCTGGGAAGTTGAAGCAGGAGCACTGATCAGAATGATGTGCTTGCCTCCAAATGGAGAGCCACGCTTCTTTAATTACCTTAAAAAAGGAGACCGTGTTTCTTGTTATCAATCACCCCTTGGAATAAGGGTAGGCCGAGATGGCGTGGAAACTGATCCACATATTCCTCCTTGTGTGAGAAATATGCAAGGATTTCTTTTGACGGATATCCAGGAATCCGTACCAATCTCCTCTTCCATCTTAAAGACGTACATATAATAGTGCCTGTGTCGTCTTTCACTCCCTTCTCAATGATTTCGTAGCTCTCGTCAGATTGCCAAGTTTTCTCTCTTAATAAAACGATAAAACGAGGGTGGCAGTTTAAAATGGAAGAGAGCATCTACCGCCTGATTAAAAAAAACTCAGTGTTACATAATTTCATAAAACAAATTCAAGGACAAAACAATATAATTATAACCTCGGAAAAGAAAGTCAATAATTGAATGCTGTTAATTACCTTAAAACAGGAGACCGTGTTTCTTGTTATCACCACTTGATCCAAACCGGTCTGGCCTGAAATGTCGAAACCAGCAGCTTGATGCTTACCCACCACGGTGCTTGTGAAGGTGATCAGTCAAGTCAGTGTGGTCTCTGCTAATTCCTTCCAACCCTATAGAGTAGGAACTTCTTTTAAAGCTTTCAAAAGTACAGATATTTGTGCCTAAAAATGTTTTCGCAGGATTTCAAGATCTTTGTCTTGGTGAGGGGAAGTAGCTCTATGTTGTTAAATTTTCTTCCATGAAGAGTTGTCAGAGAGATGGATGACATGTTCGTTCCATTCAGAATCCATCAGTTTCTCTAGGTTTTGTTGATCTGTGAAAAGTGTGTTGTTCATCCCCCTAGCTAAGAGCTTTCCCTGCCAAGATGGCAGTACATTTTTTTTAAGGGAGTAGCCAAAGTTCAGTGCCAAGGAAGGTATAACGACAGCTTTTGCTTTTTCCTAATTTTGTGGAATTGTAGTATGCTTTGGCGCATTTGGGGATACGTTTGTTGTGTTTTTCCCCCAGTATTTTTGTAACGTGATGTCTGTTCGTTTGTCTTTGTTAAAGGTAGCTCGGTTGGAGACTTGTTTTCTGTTTGTTCTGTCTTTTGTTGGTTTTCAAATCATCAAAAGTGTTTTCTTCTTTTGTGGAAGCATTGCGCTTGATATTAACTTTACTGACGTAGGAAGCATGGCAAGCCTTGTGGTATTTTCCGTCGTAAGTGGGCGTTGCGCGTAAGCCAGGGGAAATAATTGTTAGTGATAAGTTGGATAGTCCAGTGCAGTCAATCTAAGAGTAAATAACTTGGGAATAACGTTTTAGTTGTCAATCGTAGATGAAAGTCTGCTGTAACGTATCATTTCTGTCTAAGTAAGTAAGCAACTTTATTTTTACGAGGGTAAACACATAACAGTTAAACACTGATAAACTAGTGGCCCTCGATCCTAGGTATCTAAATTCAAATGGTCTAAAATATAATTTACAAAATTTAAAATAGTCTAAAATATATTACAAAAAAGAATAAACGAGTAAGGCTACTTACTTACTTACTTACTTACTTACTTACTTACTTACTTACTTACTTACTTACTTACTTACTTACTTACTTACTTACTTACTTACTTACTTACTTACTTACTTACTTACTTACTTACTTACTTACTTACTTACTTACTTAACTTACTTACTTACTTACTTACTTACTTACTTACTTACTTTACTTACTTACTTACTTACTTACTTACTTACTTACTTACTTACTTACTTACTTACTACTTACTTACTTACTTACTTACTTACTTACTTACTTACTTACTTACTTACTTACTTACTTACTTACTTACTTACTTACTTACTTACTTACTACTTACTTACTTACTTACTTACTTACTTACTTACTTACTTACTTACTTACTTACTTACTTACTACTTACTTACTTACTACTTACTTACTTACTTACTTACTTACTTACTTACTTACTTACTTACTTACTTACTTACTTACTTACTTACTTACTTACTTACTTACTTACTTACTTACTTACTTACTTACTTACTTACTTACTTACTTACTTACTTACTTACTATTGTTGTTGTCTTCAAAGAAGAAACTTTCCTTCTTGATCGGCTCGATTACCAGTCGCTCTTCAAAGAACGGACTCGAGAGAGCGGCGCAAATGAAGCTTAGCTTCTTGGCGACTCCAGGAGTCTCTGTAAAAATAATTTCATAACAGGTTACGTAATGCGCTTTGGTTTAAAGAAGAACTTTCTTAATTTTAAATAGATCTCTAAATGTAACAATTCAAAATGCCAGAGCAAGGTATAATAACGTATTTTCGTCTTAAATGATAAAGAAAACCAAATTTCCAGGCAGAAACTATGGATTGCGGAGAACAAAAAAGTAACCGTTAAAGCGCGCGCTTAAAAAGAAACAGAAAAGAACGCACGCGCGTGACACCCGTGGAGATCACCATGGTAACCGAAAGCTTGTTTTGGTTTTCCGAAAACTGAAGCAAAAGGTTATGAAAATATGCCATCCATAAACATATACTTTGTCTTGTTCTTAGAGGCTAGGGTTCAACATTTTTACTTCCAGTGATTGAAAACCACATGATTTGTTGATAAACGTAAAATGTTTGATATTGAGATGAGAGTGTCTTGTTGATGCCAGTGAATATGTGTTGTGGATGATTTGTTGAATTATGGGGATACATGTATTTGTGATGTGGTTTTTGGAAGACTTGATGGTGGATTTTATGGTATGATGATTGTGTGATATGGTGAGGTCGAGATAATGAGTTGTGTGGTGGTTTGAGGCGAAAGTGATGGATATGAGTTGCACAAGTTAGTAATTATGTTGTTAAGGTTAGCTTTATTAGAAAGCATAAAGCCATCATCAATGTAGCGACAGAAAGGTAGGGCAGTTGTTAGTATTGTTAACATTCGTTAAGCAAAAGCACGAGGTCGGCTATTTGCCGGCTATGCATGGTAGCTACCCATAGCGACCCCTTTAATTTGCTGATAGGTGGTGTTACCAGCAATAAAGCTAGTGAGATTAAGTAAATAATCTCTGTAAAAAATTGGTTGGTTAAGCAGTTTACATATTTACATTGAAAGGTTTTGTCACTGACTCTTTTCATTGCAGTTTACAGCTGGTTATAATGACATGGATGGTTTCGTGGTATGAAATGTTTGTGTAAAGTGAAGTCGAAAGTCGTTAAACAGTAGTCGTCTATGTCTTTGGCGTCAAATTTGTCCAGTAAATTCAGTAGGTCAGTTGAGTTGTCAATTAAAATAATAGTCAGTTGTCAGTTTTAAAATAATAGTCTAGTTCTGTACCAAGTAGTGGTGAGGGGTTAGAGGTTATCCAGCTATGAGCAGTAATGATAGGGCGTCCGGTTAGCTTGTTAAGGTTAGTTGGTGAGGCAGGTCTGTCGAGGTGATTGTAAGTCATTTAGTTGTGCTGTTTAGTAAACGTCGTTTGTCTGGAGTGGAGAGTAAGTTCTTGTGACGTAATTTCAGTACTTACAATCTTCCACATCGTGAACGAAGAAAAACGTCATGTTATTTTATATTATTTATTTTTCTATTTACTCAATTTAATTATACACATGTATAGAGAATAAATATATATATAATAAGATAAAACTACACACTATAATTTGGTAGGTTTATGCAGAACGCTAAGTTCCTTATTATAATAAACCCCCAACGAACGAGTAAAACTAAGAGTAAAACCTATATATGTATACATTAAAAAAGCCTAAAAACTAAAAAAGAAAAAAGTTTAACAATCTTTTTTATTTAACCCATTTGTGGTACGGTTGAAATCATCTAATGAAATGGTATGCTTTCGTAATTTTTTATTCGATATATAAAGGGAAATACAATGCAGAAATTAACCTGGAAATTGATAAAATTAGGGAAAAAACCAACTCTGTGCAATGTCAAATGTCAAATGTTTCGGTTCCGCTGGAAAATAAGATTTTTTTTCTGGAAGGTTCGAGCTCAAGAAAAATTGCCCAATTATAATTTTGGCTTTCCTTTCATATGGTGTTAACCTCTCCATCTTTACCTCTTCCCTTTTCCTATCCTCTAGTTTTTCCACCTCTGTCATGACCTTCAGCAAGCAATCTTCTTCCTCTCTCTCTTTAATGAATTCGATGGCCCTCTTACTTAGGAACAACCGACATCTGGATTGGCTTTGGAGGAACAAGCGATCCATCCTGCAGCGATGGGAAAAAAATGTTATTATGAAATATAAATTATTTATCATCGTTCTTAAGAAATGTAATTTAATGTAATTAAATGTTAACTTTTCTTTCTTCTCCATTTACAAAACGCCAATCTTCATGGAAGAGGTCAAAATAAAACCATATGTTCTTTTTGTTGTCCGTATTGCAAGTTAGGAAAGTCTAATTGTCTTGCTCTCTTGTTGCCTTGTTATTGCTCCAATATTGAGATGTAAGAATCCATTCAAAAATAATGTTCGGTGAGCATCCATTGCCAAAAAAGAACAAAAAAAGGTTGAAAGTATCTTGGTCGGTGGAAAGTTTGTTCCAGAATTTAAGTTGAATGTTATGAGGCCAGAGTGAAATTGGGTAAAAAATATCGCCATTGAGTAGATTGAAGAGTTCTTTTCTTTTGTCGATGATAGCTGTTTTAGTAAGATGTTGAAATTGAGTTTGGTAGAGGTGGAGTGCAGAAGTTTGGTTGTCCATATTGAATGATTGAAGGTTGTTGTAAGCTATCAGGAATAAAATATTAGTTAATGTAGGTTGGGCTATTCTTGGTGGAAGGGTTAAAAAATATATATAAATAAAAAATAATAATAAAAAGAGGGGAAGGTGGTGGCGGTTCGAGGTGGGGGTGGGGTTAAGGAGTTGCAGACTGAAGGGGGGGGGGGACAAAATGCCCCCTACCCCCTCCCGGGAAACAAATTCTCAACATAATAATTTTGCCCAGTGTTATGGTCCTATATGAAGGGAAATAATATAATTGAAATAGATTTGTAGTCTTATCCCGAATTATTAGTAATTTCTGAAAGTTGAAATGTTCGTTCTTTTAATTTAAGGTGAAAAGGGGGAAGGAAAATGAAGAGAGAAATGAGAAGAGAGTATAAAACCGGCCGGGTAAATAGAAATGATGCATCGAAACCAAGGCTCCTTTGATGTTGTGAGTCGTCAGGGGCAGAGCACAACTGAGCGAGGATGTTTCTAATTAAATGAATGCAAAAGTTTGGTGTGAGTTGTTGTTCTTGTAGCAGCTCGACAGGGTTTTTCTTTGTGTAGGGGTGATGTATGTTCTTTATCTTGTTTTCTTTTAACTTTTCATGATTCAGTAGGATTATTTTTTTGATGACTTGTTGGAGTGCTGAGTTGACTTCAGTTAACCCTATTCTGCCTAGGCTTTTTTTCGTTCCAGAGCCTTGGCGGAAGTGCCCCCCCCCCCCCCCCCCCCCCCCCCCCATGTATCTCGAAAAGTATTGACGCTATGAAAATGAAACTTACATGGTGTGTAAAGCATCCGAAAATCTTTATTTTAGTGGCAGTCACGTGTCAATTATGACGTCATACACGCCATAATGACGTCATACATTTAAAAAATCCGCCATCTTAGATCCTAAATCTTGGATTTCTAAATTGTTCAGAAATGTCAGAAAATATCCAAATTTGTTTTGAAAAAATCAAGAAAAATATAAAGATACTAAAACGTGTGAATGTTATAAAAGAGGTAAACAGAATATTTTATAAGTTTCTATGGAGCGGAAAAGGAGATAAGATCAAGCGAGATATAATGATAAACGACCTCTCGGATGGGGGCCTGAAAATGATCGACATTCAGTCATTTACTAAAATCGTTAAAGATGACATGGATTAAAAAATATTTGGACAAGGGAAACCATGGAAAATGGAAACTTTTTTTTGATCTAAAACTAGATACTTTTGGCGGCAAATGGCCTTCACGAGCAATCTTAGTAAGAAAGACACAGCGAAAAATTATCAAGGTGTCGGACAGTTTTATAGAGGAAATTCTCTCAGACTGGTCAGAAGTTAATTTTGAAGAATGCATAAACCTCCGAGAATCAGTTTCTAGAGCTAAGTTTATGGCACAACTCACTTATCAGAATTAATGACCGCCCGATCTTCTATAAAGAATGGTATAAGAAAGGTATCACAAAGGTAAAGGACTTAAAAGATGACGATGACAATTTCCTCACTTGGGCTGTACTTCAGAATAAATACAACCTTAAAACTTCGTCCTTTAGAATACTGTGGAATAGTATCTGCACTAAAAACTCTCTGGAAAGTATGTAATTGTAAATACGACACAAACAACAGTACTGAATACGAAAGCTTCTCAACGAAATTAGCAAACTCTTCAAAAGCAAACAAGCTGGTGTATAACAAGCTTGTTGCCATGAAAAGTTCCGCCCCGATAAAAAGTCAGCAAAAATGGCTTGAAGACTGCGATGTTAAAAACGATGGAAATTACCCGTGGAGCCCTGCGTACCAATTAGCCTCTAAATGCACAAAAAGTATAAGACTCATAGAGTTCCAATTCAAACTTCTGCACAGGCGAATACCAACAAATAATTTCCTGACTAAAATAGGAATTAAAAACGACCCTCAATGTTCTTTCTGCAAAGAAGAACCAGAGAAACTCCTTCACCTTTTCTGGACCTGTTCAAAGGTGCTCTCTTTCTGGAAAAAACATAACAACAAGGTTAAAACTCTGTAAAAATTGTCTCTGACAACGACTCATAAACAAGTACTGTTGCGTTAGGTTTAAAGCCGGATTCATCTAAACACCATTGCCAAATTGACTTCTGTTTCCTCCTGGCTAGACATTATATCTGGCTTTGCAAAACAAAAGAAATTATACCAAGATTGGAAGGTTTTTTTGCGATACCTAAAATATATCTTTAAAATAGAAGTTAAAACAGGCAGTATCCTACCAAAGAAATGGGAACTTCTGTCTGCCTTTTTAGGGTAAATTTCAAAATGCACTATCTCTCAGACCCTGATATGCACCTTTGTTTTATTTTTCTCACATGCCTTGAGTATGTACATTAGTTACTGCTGGTTTTATGCCCGTGTCATTCTTTGGTATATACAACACCTACCTTTTCTCTCCCCCCCCCCCCCTTATTTTTTTGGCTCTCGCTTAGCTTTTTTAAAAAGCTAAGCAAAAGTGTTTGCTGTTGTAAGTAGTGCTGGTGTAAGTTGTAAATTAGTATTATTTTGTATTCTGTGTACTACTACTAAGTTAGAGTATTGTAAGTAAAAGTAATTTAAGTAAAAGTATTGTAAGTAGGAATATTGTAAGTAAGAGTATTGAAAGTAAGAGTAATATAAGTACGTAGTTTATAGTTTATAATTTAATATCTTTGTGTAAGTAGTGTTGTGAGATGTCAATTAAAAAAAAAAAAAAAAAAAAAAACGGCAAAGATTTTAGAAGGATTTCATCGAAAAAAAGCAAAAATGTTATGAAAACTGAAAATTAAGCTAAAAAAACCCAACAAATTTGGTAAAACGATCTGTATCTCGAAAATTATTTAAGCTATAAAAATGATACTTATGTGGTGTATAAAGCATTCAAACATGTTTATTTTAGTGACAATCACAAATCAATTATGATATCATATCACGCCAAAATAACGTCATACTTTAAAAATGTCCGCCATCTTGGATCCGCCATCTTGGATCTTTCAATTGTTGAGAAATGTCATAAAATCACCAATTTGTTTTGAAAACATCGAAAACAATATAAGGATGCAAAGATTGCAACGATTTTGGAGGAAACTATTCGTAGAAAGCGGAAATCTCATGAAAACTGAACATTAAACTGAAAATACCAAATTGGGCTAAAACGGCCTGTCAAAACTTGGTTGCTATGGAAACACAGTCACGTGATCAAAAAATTGACACACCAAAATGTTTCCAGATATTTTTTAGGAAAAGTCATAAAGTTTGGCCATGATTGCTTGAATGCTCTTTAAATACGATAAATTTGAAGTCAGCGCGGGCACTTTCTGTAGGTTTGTAGGGTAGTTAGTTCATTTGGTAGTGTGATTGGTGAAGTTATTGATTTTGTGCTGGGTTGATACTTTATCTTGTTCTGTTTGCAGGAAGGCTTTTCTTGAATTATCAAGTTCATGCTGGGGGAGGGGGGAGGGCAGTGTTTTGTTTTGACAGGTTGAATCGGTTTTTAAGATGTTGAAAAATTGGCGATGGTAGTGCAGTAGTTGTAGGCGGCATTTGTATTGATATCCTTTGTGCTGACTTGTTTTCTTGAAATTGGAGACTCTTGTTTGGTGTTTTTTTTGCTCGTCGTTTTTAATTTGAATTAATTTATGTTGCCTTACAATCCATGATAAATCTCACTTAGTCTGGTTTGGTTCGCCGAAATTCCTCCTCTATTACACAAACAATCACTTTAGCCAGCTCTGTGTAGGTTGTCGTCACTGTGCAAGCCCTTTGCAAAGAATAATTTCCCAATAAAATCAGGAGCACTTCAGGACGTGGCCTCGTGGCAAGCTGACGTAACTTTGCGGTCAACAGATAATCCTGTATCTGATAGCGTAAAGAAACTTCATCTACTACCAATCTGTTGCGTTTGTTGCCATTTTTGGAATAGTTGCCGCTTGAATGCTATCGTGCAAATGTAGCTCGTTTTCAGTCCCAAGTGCAATTTCCGCAAAGCTGTCAGTGAAACCATAGCGACCCCTTTAATTTGCTGATAGATGGTGTTACCAGCAATAAAGTTATTGAGATTAAGTAAATAATCTCGGTAAAAAATAGGCAGGTTTAGCAGTTTACAGCTGGTTATAATGGAATGGATGGTGTCGTGGTATGAAATGTTTGTGTAAAGTAAATCGAAAGTCGTTAAACAGTAGTCGTCTATGTCTTTGGCGTCAAATTTGTCCAGTAGATTCAGTAGGTCAGCGTGTTCTGTAAAAAAGTCTTTCACTTTTAAAATAATAGTCTAGTTCCGTATCAAGTAGTCAAGAGGGGTTAGAAGTTATCCAGCTATGAGCAGTAATGATAGGGGTCTGGTTAGCTTGTTAAGGTTAGTTATTGGTGAGGCAGGTCTGTCGAGATAATTGTAAGTCATTTAGTTGTGCTGTTTAGTAAACGTCGTTTGTCTGGAGTGGAGAGTAAGTTCTTGTGACGTAATTTCAGTACTTACAATCTTAGAAATGTCAAAATTGTCGATAAGTTGGTAGGTAGTAGTGGTGTCAAGGAAATGTCGCTGGTATTCAGTTTAAAAACCATGAGATGGGTACAAGGGCCCATCCCATGTTCTTATCTGTCTTTGTAATGATGACGTCGGAGTTTGTTTGAAGTTTGTGGATGTGTGCTTTGCGTTGTATTTTTTAGCCTCTTATTGTAATTAGCATAGCATTTTTTTTTTTTTCTTCTACAACAGTTTGGAGCGTGATAAAAGGTTACCGGGAATTGTCAAGAACTTTCAACGTCTGGCATCTTCATATTTGATTTGTTTTCATTTACAATAGCTTTAATTTGTGGCATTTGTTAACTTTGTTGGTTATAGCATTTATTGGGATTATTAAAAGTATGCATGTTAATGTTATAAATTGTCCATGTCTGAACATTCCGCCATTCCGAGACTACTTCCCGTGCGCGCAACTTGTGACGGAATATTAATTTTGCGCTGTTTGATCGAAAAGTGGATTCTGCGAAAATGATATATAAATACCTTATCTTCTCTCTCGATCTCATCCCATCCGTACTACACTGACCCACATCTGTGAACGAAGAAAAACGTCATGTTATTTTATTTATTATTTTTTCTATTTACTCAATTTAATTATACACATGTATAGAGAAATAAATATATATATAATAAGATAAAACTACACACTGTATAATTATTTATCATCGTTCTTAAGAAATGTAATTTAATGTAATTAAATGTTAACTTTTCTTTCTTCTCCATTTACAAAACGCCAATCTTCATGGAAGAGGTCAAAATAAAACCATATGTTCTTTTTGTTGTCCGTATTGCAAGTTAGGAAGTCTAATTGTCTTGCTCTCTTGTTGCCTTTGTTATTGCTCCAATATTGAGATGTAAGAATCCATTCAAAAATAATGTTCGGTGAGCATCCATTGCCAAAAAAGAACAAAAAAGGTTGAAAGTATCTTGGTCGGTGGAAAGTTTGTTCCAGAATTTAAGTTGAATGTTATGAGGCCAGAGTGAAATTGGGTAAAAAAATATCGCCATTGAGTAGATTGAAGAGTTCTTTTCTTTTGTCGATGATAGCTGTTTTAGTAAGATGTTGAAATTGAGTTTGGTAGAGGTGGAATGCAGAAGTTTGGTTGTCCATATTGAATGATTCAAGGTTGTTGTAAGCTATCAGGAATAAAATATTAGGTTAATGTAGGTTGGGCTATTCCTGGTGGAAGAGTTAAAAAAAAATATAAATAAATAATAATAAAAAGAGGGGGGGAAGGTGGTGGCGGTTCGAGGTGGGGGGTGGGGTTAAGGAGTTGCAGACTTAAGGGGGGGGGGGACAAAATGCCCCTCCCCCTCCCGGGAAACAAATTCTCAACATAATAATTTTGCCAGTGTTATGGTCCTATATGAGAGAAATAATATACCTTGGTGTCGATGCATCCTTTCTATTTACCCGGCCGGTTTATACTCTCTTCTCATTTCTCTCTTCATTTTCCTTCCTCCTTTTTACCTTAAATTAAAGAACGAACATTTCAACTTTCAGAAATTAACATATTCATCATATTATAATAATTTGGCTAATAATTCGGGATAAGACTAAAAATCTATTTCAATAAACATCCTCGCTAAGTTGTGCTCTGCCCCTGAGGACTGTTACTTACAATCCATGATGAACACCATAGATTTGCCTGTGTAAGGATTTCGGGTCACAAATTGCTTTGCTGCAGGATCACTGCAGGATCATTGCCTATTGCAATCTGCTCCATCGAGTGTACACCAGTAGATACTACAGAAAAAAGTGATTAATAGTAATTATAATGCTAAGTTAATTTCTCTCATCTCGTCTTTAAAAGTTTCTGATGTGCGAGAGGATTGAGTATTAAAGATTTGGGCGTTGTTTAGTTCTTGAAGTTTCAGGATATTTGGGCTTTGAATAGGTTTTTCTTTTGTTGTATAGTAAAGGTGGTATTTTGTTTGGTTTTCCACACCCATTGCTGGATCTTGATGGTGGTGTGCGAGGTGTTTTGTCGGTTTTTCTTGTTTCCCTTCTTTGCTGGAGTTTTAATTTATGTCATTTTTCTTATTTTGTTCCTTTCTTGTTGTGTTGTTTTGCCTGTAGCTGTAGATGGTGGTTGATTACTACATGAAGGTTGATGGTCATTTACTACAAACATTTGGGTTGCGTTGGTAGGAGAGCTTCTTTTGTAGATTGTTTTCCGATGATTGATGTGTGAGCCAAAAAAATGAGATGTGATAAATATTATTGATAGGGTAAATTTTTAGGGCAAAGTTATTTGGGTATTGTTAGGGTAAAATTTTGGGATGCAAAATTAATAAGCAAGCTTCCTTGAGTTCTTATCAGTCTATAAATTGAAACCGTCTCTGAGCAGTACAAGCACTGTTGATATATTTTTTGTATTTTTCCCATGATTCCTTGCATTGTGTCAGAGGCGCTTATACATTAAATATCCAGCAAATAATCTTTGAACTGTGCAAGCACTGTTGACATATTTTTCCATTTTTTGAAATCCTTGCATTGTGTCAGAGGCGTTTAATATAAAAATAACCGGACACAATAATTTGTAGTATAATCTAGTAAGGTTCAAGCACTTTTCTTGTAAAATTACAAGAAGAGAAGGAACAAAACCTTAATTTTTGTTTTCGTTTTCTTCAAGAAAACGGGCAATATCATCTTCCGAAACTGAAACAAAGCCGCCATAATTTTCGACGCACTATTTTCATTTAAAGCGAGCGCTCGCGTCAAATTGACGTCAGCTAAAATGAAACACAGTTTGATTGGGCTAAGCAATTTATAATGGGATATTTGATTGGACAATATAACCGGTGAAGTGATATCGTATCGTAGAAAGGCGTATGAATAGCTCTTGATATTTTATACACATTTTTACTAGGCCCGAATTTTAGCTTTTTAACTTTATAGTCCTATACATAATTGTAAATAATTTTATTTTAGTTTTAAATTACTCATAATCATAGCATATCTTTTATTGTAAGGCGCATTTGATCATATTCATATGTTAATTTGCGCCATATAAATACTAAATATTATTATTATTATTATTCACTAGTGAAGTGATATCGTATCACTTCACTGATGGTATGATTTTATTCACGGCTTTATCAAAAAATGACCACGTGTAGCAATCAAACATATCCGCTAGTAATCCTGAAATCACAGCAAATGTGCGATGGTTGATGTGAGTGATGTTGTGAAGCTTAAATGCCTTCAAACAGGAAGAAAAGAAAAAACTAGTGAAGTGATATCGTATCACTTCACTGATGGTATGGATTTTTATCACGGCTCACTGATATCCACAATTATTTTTTTTTAGCGGTCCGTATCCAAATCCTTGAATTTGATTGGCTAAGAGCGCGCGATTCAGCGGTCCGTATCCTGCAGTACGGACCCCGAGTTACGGACCGCTCCGACCACTGCGCAATTTACTCGGGTAGAAAATTTTGCTTAGCTTTGTAAAACTGCCAGAATGCGTTTAATACTGTAAGACCCACAAAAACATATTAATCAAGCCAAAATTTGTCCCGGGAGCGTGAAAAATTGCCAGTGAACCCGTCGGAGACCCGCGGAATCGTAGCGTAGGCATGCGCTAACATTTTAATTTCAGCAACGTGCGAAGGACGAAGGTCGATGCGAAGAAGCTTTTTATACTGCCGTTTCTCGCATTATATTGTTCTCTTACCGTTGTCAAGTGAATGGAGAACAACGCAGTGGAATTAAAGAGCTTGCATTTCTTCAAAAAGGCGAGTTTTCATTTGATTTTAACCGACAGAATTTGAGTTTTGTTGTTGTTTTTGGAAATCAGTTTCACCACTCGCGCTCTGTATTTTTGGAATTACAAATCTCCGTGTTTAGACTCATTTCCTTAGTTTTAATCATTTGCTTTTCGTTTCTCTTTTTTTCCTAAACATACCTTCTGTTAAGTTTCATTCAAGAATGAACTTAGTGATTACCGGTAGTCCACAAAATAATCCTCGGCACGTAAGGCTTATAAATCAGTTGTGCCGTACGTTGAAAACTCAATGCATGCAAGCTTATTTTAGCCTGATTCTCAAGCTTACAGTTTGTCAAGGTTTCGCATAAAATGAAAATTATAAATTGCCATCGAATGGTAAAAATTAGATTAACATGAGAAATGAAATTGGTGAAAACTGAGGAAACAGCTTTGCTCGAAAAATGCTTTCAAGAATATTGAAGATTGTCCTAAAATTTGCCACCGGCTGCGACTTTGAATGGTTTTTGTGTTAAATAATAGCTTCTCATTTCAGCTGCTTTTAGTGGTGAAATTTCCGTTGAGTCTCCATCGTCTGTTCTTCACAGCTACGTAGCTTTCTGTAATTACATATTTTGGTGTAAAAATTAATCATCTGAGTTTCTTGTTATTTGGATTAAGTTTTATTTCTTCGGTAGTTTTAATATAGCGACCTTGCGATAAGTTAAAGGAATACGTGCGCGCGTGAAAAACAGATTTTGCAAAACAAGATTTCAAGATTTTCTAGCATTTATACAGAACCAAGTAGGAAAAAAATAAACACGTTATTCGCCGGCCTTGGTCGGTCCGTATAGGTAAAAACTGTGCCCTCGGTCTCGAGTACGGCCCTCGGCCGCACTCGAGACCTCGGGCACAGTTTTTCCCTATACGGACCTCCCGGCCGGCGAATAACATATATGCAATACAACTGATAATCATATTATGTTTGGAAGAAAGGTATTACCAAAGCTAAGAAATATAATAAGTACTCGTAGAGTTTTGCATAATAGGATGAGTAAATTTGATTTTTCATTTTAAAGAACTAAATAATAAGAGTAACTAATATGAAGGTTATATGGAATTGTATATATGAAAAACTTGATAATTAATCAATTACATTTTGAAAATTTCATTTACAATCTGGTTGCTTCTTTTATCAAAGAGTCAATTTGTCTTTGTAGCCTTACAATTTTCGAGTTAATGTGCTTTAATGAAGAAGCTTCCTTTGCTTATCGGAAAACAGATTACTCTCTTGTTGTTGTTCTTGCTCTTGATCTTGCTCTTGTTGTTTATCAATTTTTTGTTGTTTATTCTTTTTCCTTTTTGTCCTTCTCACAACGGAAGGTAGTCTCCGATTTTTGAATGGGCCATCTAGATATCCATAACTAGCTTCCCAGGGGCGGGGCAGAACACTCCGCGACGCCTGGAACATTTTTTGTATATGAATCATCCAACAAAATATGACGTCATATCCGGTAAAAAATCCCCGCAATGCTCGTTCGCCGAACTACAGAAATCCAGTTTCGAGTAGGCATGATTTCTTCGTTTTTTTTAACCTTTGTTTTGGTTGCATTTTATACTGTGGATATAAAGAAGTTGCAGAGATATTGCTTCGACTTTTCAGCAAAAATTTCGGCAAGAGAGAAAGGTTTAGTATTGTTTTGAAGGAAAATAACACGACGCGAAGTGCCGTGTCATGGCGGATATTTCACGCTCTCAAAACAAGTTCGTTCATATTTTAGCTATAGCAGTTCCTGATTCAATAGTTACATCGATTTATATAGCCTACGAGATTTACAACATCATGGATGAAACACTGCTGGTCGTAGTTTGCACTGTTCACTTCGGAAGGTAATTATCTCTCGCCGTAAAGTGTTAGAAGTCGCCGTTGTTGCTCTTGGTCCTTATGTGTTCAGTTGAAGACACAAGCGAAATCTTTATATTCTACTGAAGGTTGGTATTTTTTTACATCTCCTTGTTGATTATTGTTGTTTTCCAGTAATACACAATACATGTATATTTTATTATTCTAGTTTTGGGGTAATCGCAGTTGGTTTTGTTCCGTGAATTAATCTTAATTATTGCATGAAATTTAATAATAATCACAATTCTATTATTTTTATAATAATTATTCGAATCATTTCTAGTTTCTTGTTCGTTTGTTCTACACAAAGTAGATCCTTAAGTTTAACATTTTTTTTAATCATCACATCCCTTAGGGTAAATATTATGTAACTAATTTATGGCAAAACGGTCAGTATAAAATGCAGGCTAGGCATAAAAATATGCAGATAATTAAAAATTAGTGCATTTTGGTTAAAATGCATATGATTATGTATACCTTATTTTTGAAAAAAGAAAAATTGATATGTTTTTTTTTATTTAGATTAGTGAAAGAAGAGTAGTCTGCATATCAGCTAGCCTCCTACGCATACTTTCTTTGGGCTCATCACGCAATCTTTTGGGGGAGGAAAGATTGTGTGACGAGCCCAAAGAAAGTCTGCGTAGGAGGCTACATATCAGCAAAGAAACAAAATAACTTAAATAATATATACAGTACAGCCAAAGCTCCTGTAAGCCTTTACACCCTCGGGAAGCAGAAAAAGTGTCTGCAACTAGCTGGAGCTGGCCGCTTACAGGACTACAATATGTGTAAATACAGAGCTTGTATGAGCAATAGTTCAAACAGGGTTTTGTCATGGCGGCCATAAGTAGAGCTGTCTGCTTACGAGAGTGTCCGCTCAGAGAGCTTCGACTGTATAATTTCTTATAAAGAGTGGGAGGGAGATTAGGGGGAGGGGGAAATTTTAGAGCAAGAAGGGTGAGCAATTTGAGGGATTTGTAAGGATAGGGCAAACTAAAGGTAAAAGTTGAATTATTTTCTTTTCATTTCAGAGTTTCCTGTTTCGCTAACTGATTAGCAGATGACATCTCAAGAAAAAATGATAGGATTTGAAAAAAAGAAAATTGATTCCAGAGAAGTCATAATCTTTATATGGAAGGGTTATTTTCCATCTTGTCTGGACAGAATAATAAATTATTGTACAGCTTACGAGAAACATTTATAATGATCATATCAGCTAGTATACATATAAATTGGTCTAATTGCCCCCACCGAATCCCCAATTCAAGAAGCCTGGTGGCATGGTTGTGCCAAAAACATAGGACAATAAAGTTGATATTAGTCATATAAATTATATAATATATATGTTAATAAATCATCAAAAGGTCTACACGTAGCCAATTCAAAATGCATGTTTTCTTGACTTGGAATGCAGCAATAAAATGCATGATTTTAACTTGCAACAGCTATCTAATGGACTCAGTTCATTTAGAATAAGCTTTGAAAGTTGTCATCAGTTGTAACAACAAAATCTTATCAATCATATTTGTAGCAGGTTGAAATGGCATTCGGTACTCAAAAACTGTTCCCATCCCTTAATAGAGGTGCCTTTTTAATTTATTAATTTAATATAGGTCATAAATACAAAGATTATTATGAGCGTTTTGCCAGGACAAAATTAATGGTTGACACTGTTCCCTTAAAGTATCAGTGTCCCCTACTGTAGTCTAGTTTGTCTCTCACACACTAGACAGTCAAGTAAAAATGAACACGGACAGTATTAACCCTTTCACTCCCAAGAGTGCTTAGCTGAAAACTAAGTAAAAAAATCTTAAAATTCATTTTGCAAAATTTTCTGTTCAATCACATCTGTTTGAATGGTCTCACACTGGGGTTTCACCCACAGACAAAATTAGAACCACATTTATTGACTCAAGATTTGACTGTGAGAGTGAAAGGGTTCTTGCACTTACATGGCTATAATGGTTATGTTTTGTTGCTTGATAATATAGACTATATACATGTAGGTCACTATATTATAGTATTCTTTTGTTTCATTTGTACTCGTGATGTGAGAGTGATGTTGAAAGTACAGGTAGGTTTTTTTGTCAATTTCACTTCACCGCCTAATTATCTGCAGACTGTACATCAGTAGATGAAGGCCAATTCAATAAACTGTAATAATTATTATTTGATGTGTCTAGAATACAGAAAACAAATGCAAAAATAGTAGTTATATTTCTGGTACTCAGTGATCAACTAACATGTACAAAGATCAAAGAATGGATGTTATACTGTGCCTTTCTGAATAACACAAATTCTGAAGTTCAAAAACCTCTCCTCTCCCTCGTCTCCCCACCCTTGTCCCCTTTAGCTAATAAGGAAGGCCTCGGATACTCAGGTTAGTGTTGAGTTAGTCAAACCGAACAGAATGAGCTGAGCATGAGTTCACACCAGCCTCATATTATTCACACTCTTTGAATAAGCCTACTTTCGATATATTAAACTTCCACTTGCTAGCAAGGCATGAGAGGACACAAACAAAGGATAATTAAACAAGCTGTTTAATTTATTTATTTTGTTTGTGTCCTCTAATCCTCACTATCAAGCTGAATAAAATAATTTGTAATATATCAAAAGTGGGCTATTGACATTCTGGTATTTACAAGCAGTATTAATTCAGCATACTGCTAGTATAGTCATGTACATAAAACATCAACAAAATCAACAGTCATGGACATAGAGGAAGACCTATAGCAATAACATTTTTCCACATATTTTTATTTTCTAGGCGAGGTTCGTGAAATGTTCACTTTGGTACAACTGGCTATTAATAAAATTACGAGAAGTATGAAGGCTCCATTATTTTATTTTTATTAAAAAAAGAACAGATTTGTTCCATTACTAAATGACCATTTTACTAGCCTGCAAACGCACCGAACGCAGACGTAATTTTCGGCTCGAGTTTCAAAACAAGATCCCGAGAAAACCGGCTGCTCTCACAGGCTAGCATTTTACAGGATGCATTCCAATATTTATTCAATGTACAGATATTGCTAAGTCTGTTCACACTAAACCTTAATTATATTCAACTGAAGTATAATCAATGCTATAATTCTCTATTCAATGTTGTTCAATTATGTTTCAGTTCACATCTGTGGAAATATAAAAACAATATTACATAATAGAAATAGGCAGGGTAACCTCACAATCTGAAGAAGAAGAAACTTTGGCTAGCCAGAAGAAGAAAATTTCGCCTCTAATCACTATACATAAAGTGATGAGAAGTTTGGTCTCTTTGTGCCACCCCATTTTGTTCAATCATGCACTGTAATTACTTCAAACAACCCCTTGAGGTTGTTTGAAGTAATTTATAATCCAATTCACAATCAGGGACTGATGTAATATTAATTTATAATGTGAACCCTTTCCAAATATAATTTGATCATATAATTGAAGCCTGTGTGTTTCCAGAATATATCCATACCTCCCCCACGGAAGGTTTTTGGTTTGAACCCCCTCCCCAACCTCGTTCCCAGGGTCTCTCATCTTCCCCCTGGGAATGAGGTTGCCCCCTCTCCCCAGGAATTTCCAGTTAAGCTTCATACTTTCCTTTAAAAATTTTGGCTTTTGAGACCCCCCTCCCTCTCGGAATTTCCAATGACCTTCCTTGGGGTGAGTTTGGATATTTTCTGGAACCGCACAATGTGAACATGGCCTAAGACTTTCACAAATATACGCCAAGAAGCCAATGCAAGTCGGTCGTCAGCTTACTCAAACTAGGGGAGGCCCCTCCCCCTTCCCCCCATTTGTGGGTAAAATTTTCGGGCCCCCACCTTAATTATAAACATGTCTGGATCCACCACTGCCTATAATTTGGTTACGCGCTGGTAAATGCCAAAGACTGCGATCATTCACCATAATAAATGTGCCACACACTTTTAATTTGAAACCCATGCCAAAACCCTTATAAATATACCCTGGCCAGGAATTTTATATACCTATTAATTAAAATTATATATAATCTGCATATTTTTATACAATCTGCAGTCTGCATTTTATACTGACCGTTTTGCCATAAAATTAATACATAATATTTTAAGGGATGTGATGATTCAAAAAAAGTTTTGTAGAGAAGAAACGAACAAGAAACTAGAAATTGACTCGAATTGTGATAAATTTATTATTATTAAATTTCATTCAATAATTAAAATTAATTCAGGGAACAAAACCAACTGATTACCCCAAAACTAGAATAATAAAATATACATGTATTGTGTATTACTGGAAACAACAATAATCAACAAGGAGGTGTAAAAAAAAAAACCCCAATAGTATAAAGATTTCGCTTGTGTCTTCAATTGAACACATAAGACCAAGAGCAACAACAGCGACTTCTAACACTTTACGGCGAGAGATAATTACCTTCCCGAAGTGAACAGTGCAAAACTACGACCAGCAATGTTTCATCCATGATGTTGTAAATCTCGTAGGCTATAGAAAATCGATGTAACTATTGAATCAGGAACTGCTATAGCTAAAATATGGAAACGAACTGTTTTGAGAGCGTGAAATATCCGCCATGACACGGCACTTCGCGTTGTGTTATTTGCCTTCAAAACAATACTAAACCTTTCTCTCTTGCCGAAATATTTCCTGAAAAAGTCGAAGCAATATCTCTGCAAACTTCTTTATATCCACAGTATAAAATGCAACCAAACCATAGCTTCAAAAAAACGAAGAAATCATGCCTACTCAAAACTGGATTTCTGTAGTTCGCCGAACGAGCATTGCGGGGATTTTTTTACCGGATGTGACGTTCATATTTTGTTGGATGATTCAGATACGAAAATTTCAGAAGTCTTCTGCCCCCCCTGCTAGCTTCACACACTGGCTTTTTTGTCATCGACAACTTTTTAGGATCGAAAACTAAATAGTTTTGTCGACAACGATCTCTCTAGTCTGTGGAGGCCCTAAGAACCGTTCAATTGCAATTCTTATGGTCAGTAATGAGGAGCGACCGTACAATTCGCCATCCTTCGCTCGGGCCTCGGCATAAAATCGCCGCAAAGTCTGGTCGAGCTCCACAGCCATTTTGTTTATCGTTGCCAGGGGGGCAGGCAGCGCCCTTTGATCTTGCCGCTTTTCCGCAATACATGATCGCACAAGTAAAGAAATCTGTCAATCATTCGAGAAACGTACCTCTACGGAGTTTGCTGTGGAATTTTCATCCATGGTGTCCCACAATGACCAAAGTTCAGTTAAACAGCGACCGAATCGTTCCCATAGATGTCTGGACGTGGAATCGCCAAAATATTTCTGAACGAACACAAACGCACGTCATGTCAGCCATCGTCCGCCATGTTTATTTTAAACAAACCAGTACTTAGTCTTGCTCGGCCAAATTTCTAAAATGTGCAATCATATTATACTAGGTCCCAGGCCTCGCTGCTAGCCCCCCCCCCTGATCGTTGCATCTGTTTACGTTTCTCGGTGCTGAATTGTTGTGAATGTATAGACAATTATAATAAATGACTCTCAAGTTGAAAAGTTTATAATTTTTTTCTTGTTGTGTGCTTACCTTCAAATATTTTTACACCCCATTTTGTTGCGTTTTTGGTAGCTTGTACTTCGGCACGGTCGACGATAACGTTGAGGTCGTCCTCTGTTAGCTCTAAAATACGTGATTTGTCGAGTTTTTTCGCTTTTCTTCTTCCCTCTCAAACGTAAACGATTCTTCGACACTTTCCGCTGCTTGGCTTAAACAATAATCTTAAGCCTTATTTAGTGAGCTCACTGTTTATAAGCATTTCGTTTATTGCCAAAATTTTGTATGCCCTGTCTTTTCAGGAACTCAGAAGACATACAAAGTAAAATAGGCATTTTAGGGGAGGGGTACGAGTAATAAAATTCGGATGATTAGGACGTGGTGGGTGGGGTGAAATAAAATTTCCAGGTCGTTTCAACGCCATTTATAGGTACCTTCGGCTGAGCTCGACGTGAATTTTGCATACAAGAGATGCTTATGGTTTTGGAAATAGCGACTAAATTAGTTAAAACTACCTCCACATCATTTGATGAATTTCCGTGATTTGGATACTTGCATCTTGTTATTAGTTGTATCTGATTTCTTTTTTTCTGTTTGCTGGCTCTTATCAGTACCGGAGATGGTTAATTTTAAATTTTGTTTTGAAATTTGAAATTCTGTTCAAAACAGACCTCCAATTGCTCTTTAACACCAACTTCTGTCGTTTGTGTTTACGGGTTCGAAAACGCATTAAATGGAAAAATTAAAAAAGGAATCTGAACAACTAGCCGTTGTTTCAAGCAGTTTTTTCATTGTTCCTTTGTTGGTATATGCCCTCCAGGGAACAAACAATCTCTTCAGGAAGTACATACATTGAAATCATGATTAATGAATACTGAACCCTTAAAACAGTTGCTAATGACAAGCTTCCAATTGGAAAGTGAACAATGAAATCAAAGTAACACTCTTAAAGGAAAAAACACAAAGCACTGCCTGTAAAACAGTAAGAATAGATATGCATGTGCCTTGTTCATTTGATTCATCTTGAGTCTGATTTGTTTCATGACGGGGTTTGTCTAGGTTTTGTCTCTCATTTTCTGGGTCTGTTGATAGTTTATCAGTTTGTATTTGCTCATCTGATGGGTCTGGGTCTGTGGAGAGTTTATCAGTTTGTATTTGCTCATCTGATGGGTCTGGGTGTGTTGAGTGTTTATCAGTTTGTATTTGCTCATTTGATTTATTTTGATTATGGTTTGTTGCACAACAGCTATTTTGATTATCATTCCCAGTGTCTGAAAGGTCCATAAAGCACACTGATAATGAGGCAATTAGAATTATCACTCGGAAATGAAAAAATCATTACAAGAAAAGAAATGTCAATTTCTGCCAAAACAAACAAGAGAAAAAAAGGAAACACATCTGTAAATATAAAAAAAAAACCACATTGTTTACACTGGTGGGTGGTAATTGAGACATGGGCTGTTGTGATTGGGAATTGGAAGGGCAGGCTTGGGATGACATGTTTTATGTTGCTTGATCAGAGTTTGGTAGGGCAGTATCAGGCCCAGTTTGAGGGGATTGACTGAGGCAGTATCAGGCCCAGTTTGAGGGGATTGACTGAGATGAGGAAATCATTTAATATTTCAGCTAGGGCTTGGGTGGGTAGGTATAGGGTTTGGGTTGCTTTGCATAGTGCTAGATTTTGGCCAGGGTTTGGGTAGTGATGGGTTTTGGGTAGGGTTGAGTAGGGATGGGTTTTGGACAGGACTGGGTAGGGATGGGTTTTGGGCCTAGATGGGTTTTTGGGTAGGGTTGAGGTTTGGGCTGGTTTTGGATAGGGCTGATTGTTTGCCTGAGTTGGATAAGGCTTGGTGTTTGCCAGGACTGGGTAGGATGGGTTTTTGGAATGTGTTGGGCAGGGTTTGCTGGACCTGGATGGTGATGGTTTAGTTGGCTGGAGGGACATGATGGGGTGGGTAGGGCGGGCCAATTCACATCTGTGATTGAGAAGGGGCGAGGAGATTGTTGCAGGGAGGGTAGAGATGGTTTGGTTGGTTGAGGGTTAGAGGTGGTTATACAGTGGTGAAACCACCTAATAAGCATGTCATTTCCCTCCTTGTTGAGATACAGTTGGTCATCCCTGTATAAGTTGTGATTATACAGGGCTGATGGCAGACTATGATAAAAAACAAATTCTGAACTAAATTCTTGAACCTGACAATAAATGCAAGAGTTAGTATGAGAAACGTTTGATTGGAGATGATCGAAACGAGGTCAAATTGGAAACAAATGAATATAAGCATTTGGGCACTTTTTGTGCAGTGAAAATAAAATTTCAATTATAGTTGAAGAAATGGTGGCGGGAGAATGTGAACATAAATTATTAGTCCACAAAGGGGAGATACGATCTTCTTCCCTGGCAAGTGGTTGTCAATTTCCTCCATCTCCATTTTCTTCCCGGGCCTTCTCCGCGGCTCCAAAGGAGCTCCATCGCCCTTCTTTCCGGTAAGATTACACCTGTAGTCGGGAGAAAAGAAGCTGGTTTAGGGTATGTAAGCGATCACAACATAAGGCAAATAACTCCATTCAGATTTAAAAATAATAAAACTGACTTTATTTCAGTGTCAGTCAGTGACAAAGCGCAGCCGCGCATCGTCTGTGTGTGTCGGTGTGTATTGCTGCAATGTTATGCAGTGTTATGTGGCTGTAAATGGTTTCCCGCCCAGTAGATTCATCTGCCTTCTTTGCAATGTTTGTACTTAGTGATATCGTCTTCAAAGGTAGGCACCAATTCTCCAGCTTCTCTGGAGAGAAGGTTAAGTTATAGGCCTGGGGACAAAAAAGAAAAGCAAATGTCGCGCATTTTTTGGCATGGATTCCCCCCTTTTGAGATGGGGGGGGGGGGGGGGGGGGGGAATGTTTTATTCAAGTGTCTTTGAGGGGTCGCTTATTTATTTCAATCAAGTTCATAGGTTTCTTTGCTACTTTAAAACACTGAATAAAATGTTTTTATATAATAATTTTCCGCAGTTTCACCTGCAGTTTTTGGTTTATTATAGTTGATATTTCTTCTTTCTATAAGTTGCTTTGGCACAGAGTTCTTGATAGGCTTAATTATAGAAAGGGCGATAAACGGTTTTACTGTATTAAATCCAGATCAGGCCAAATCAGGATAAACATGAAAAAGAAAACCAGTTCTTAGCCGTTCTAAGCCGATCAAACGAAATATCGAACGAGCTAGAATAGGCCATTTTCCTATTCTGGGTATATTTAGCTGGATCTCGGCTTGCAATGCGGGGGAATCTTTCAAGTGCAAATGGTAAAGCTGTTTTAACCCTTTCACTCCTAAGAATGCTATACTCAAAACTGGGGGAAAAAATCTTGAATTTCATTTTTGTCAAATTGCCAAAAACAAACAAAACCACTTGAAAGTACTGCTCAATTTAAGCTTTCATTTAAATGGTCACACATTAGGGTTTCATCCACAGACTCAAAAGGTACAACCACATTTATTTACTCTAGGTTTGACTCTGGGAGTGTCCAGAAGCCGGGTTAATGATACCCCCCCCCCCCCCCCCCGCATTAGCCTCCATTGCAAACTCCCCTCCCTCCCTCCCTCCCTCCCCCGCATTAGCCTCCATTGCAAGCGCCACAATTGTAGTTCCAGTTTAATAATGGTCGATTGTGCCGGCGGTTGACTATAGTCTTGAGCTCAATTTCTTTTATACGTTTATACGCTGATGGACTGATGTTCAAGTCTGTGGATGCAACCCTAGTGTGTGGCCTATTGCAGTACTTTCGTCTGGAACTGAACATTCAGATTACGCTGTACAAGGTGGTCCAAACTTTTAAGTCTGGATGCAACCCTAGTGTGTGACTATTCAAATGAAAGCTATTGAGCAGTACTTTCAAGTGGTGCCGTTTGTTGTTGACAATTTTGCAATTAAAATTTTACGATTTTCCCCTCAGTTTTGAATTTAGCACACGTGGGAGTGAAAGGTTTAATTAAAGAGACGAGCTAGAATTCACGCGCGTCCGTGGACTGATAACGTGCTTGAAGCGAAAGTTTTGTTATCAGTGCATTGTAACCAGACAAACAGATACTAGTATCTCTTCAGATGTTTGTCAAGGCCGGAAACATCACGAGCGAGCACCAAATGTTGTAGATCGTGAATGTATGCCTGTACACTTATTGTAGCACGTTTTCGCCGCGTTTAGCTCGATCCCGGGAGCAATTCGCGCCTACATCTAAATGAGTTTTGAATGAGCAATCGTAGGTGGAGAGGTGTCTATACAACAAGCTCAATTTCGGCGTTATTAACAAGCCCAGAGGCTGATAAACTCCAGACCCTGCTTAACTTGGAGCGGAAGCTGTTTTCTTGTTGAGGTTTCAGTACAATCTTCACCCAGCAATCTTTGGTCAAAAAGTGCCCTTCGCGTGAAACATCGAGAATTCACTGGTGTTCGTTTCTTTTCGTTCACACTTGCGCTCAAAACTTGAAACATTACGGTTGTCTCCCTAAAGTGTATTTTATCTCGTTGAAAATCTCGCAGCAAAAATGTGATTTTGACGCACTTTATCACAGAGAGTGAATTGCTGTAAACAACTTTACACATTTTTAGAATGTCTCAGTTATCGCTTACTTTATCTCTATTAAAAGTCCATCAGAGTTGATCCAGTGTCAGGGCTAAATGGAATAGTTCTTTTATTCAGTTGACAGGAATTTCGACACGTAGCAAGAAATGGAATTGTAATTGAAACATAAACTTATGAAGTAGAAATCTTCGAACGCCTGTTGAATTAAAAATTCCCTGCAATCTTCAAATATGAAAACACTTCATTTACGGCGCGTGAAGCGTCCTTTCTTAATTATTCAGCTTCCGTGAAATTCTCAGTAAAGTGGAAGCTCCCCGAAAGCGGACACCCTCGGGAAGCAGAAAAAGTGTCCGCAACTCGAGCTGGCCGCTTACGGGGATGTGTAAATACAGAGTTTGTATGAGCTACAGCCTGTTCCAGGCGTTCGGATAGTGGGGGAGCGATGTGAAAAGACGCGCGAAGAGTGGCGAGTGAATAATTCGCGAGTGTTTTCGCGTCTCTCCTCCAATATCCGAACGCCTGGAACAGGCTATATGAGCTAGAGCTCAAACGGGGTTCTGTCAAGACGGCTGTAAGTAGAGCTGTCCGCTTACGAGAGTGTCCGCTCAGAGAGCTTCCACTGTATTTGCAAACAGTGCATCTATTCAGAGGCGCATGTCCACAAAAATTCCAGACCAACATCTTACTTCTCCTTAGAACATTATCAAGTAGACAGTTAGGAGAATAAAGAAACTCATCAACAAAGCTATCTACTGTCTTGATGCGTCAACTGGTAAACTCTCCTAACATGCGCTAAAATAAATATGTCATCAACATTAAGGAGAATTAATATCTTGAGCTCGGGGTTTAGGGTGTTAAAAGATATTTATAGTTATAGCTTGCATGCACTTGGCGAAAATATTTGCAGTATTATCGTTAATCAGGATAATGCGAGGTAAATTACTGAAGAAAAGAGTTAACGAATTAGCGATTACTTGAACGTTGGAACAAAGCCGTTTTTGACCTACTCAGCCGTGGGAAATGAAACCTTATTAAATCTTGACAAGTCTAGCCAGCTTTTCTTTTAATCCGAGGAAGCTCGATTGATCTAGAGATTGCTGTTAGATTGAAGATCTTTGAATAGAAACGAAGAAGAAAGACCCACCACGTATAAATTCTAGTTATTATGAAGTTTCGGTTGTAGCCCTATGCCTCAACGACCTCAACACACATTGGCAAGAACCGAATATGTATTGCCCAGCATGAAAGGTACGCGACGATAGAAGCCGGGATAGCACTTGACCTTAGCACAATTGCCAGAAGAGAAAATAATATTCTTACAGCTAAACGCAGACTGCAGATAAATAGGCTAACAACTGCCTTATCAGTAACACAATATGATAACAGACTAACAGAAACATCATTCAGTGACCGAGTACTTTCACTTTACATCGTGGGGTGCAAACCAGAATTGGCGAATGTTTTGTCTTTTAGTGTTACAAATGCGCGCGTATTTGATCACTGTCTGTATACCTTCTTGTACCACAAGATACGCGCGTTTTGCAGTGTCATGTGTATGATGAACTTTTGACGCTTTCACGGATTAATTCTTGTGTGCTTAAATCACTCATTTATCAGAAGCTATAGTTCAGTTACCCAACATAGGGGATAACTCTTGAATAATGCCTGATCTTTGCCCTAAAGAATAAAATTTGCCATCTCACTCGTGCCATATGCGATGACAAGACCATGGTAGAAAACATAACAGTGGTAATTATATCTCGAGAATGGAAAAAATCCGGCTTTTCTAGCTGGATTCTTTGTAGCCCGACTAGCTGTCTGGCATAGACTGATCGGCGATTCAAACCTCGCAAAGCTTTCACGTTTAAATTCTAGTTTGTCTTCCGATGCCCCTCTCACTCCTTGAACAGCGTAATCCAATTCATTCGATGAGGAATATCAGGAATATCTTTTACGTTTCGTAACTAATATTTCTGCATCTCTGTTTATTGTAAAATTCGTGATTTAGATCAACTGATAATTCAATACCACACGGCGAACCACGGAAATAACATCAAATCATTAGCCGACCCACACCCAGTTTTTTTTGTTACAGTGACAATGCACTGAAATTAAAGCAATGATATTCCACAAGAAGAAATACCTGGGCGTGTAGTTATGTGAGCATTTCTTTCAGTTTTAAAAACAAACTGTACTCAATATGCGTTTTTCTGCGATAAAATAAAAGCACTCTTCCGCAAAGTGCGTTATAAATTACCTTCGCTACAACACTAATTCTCATTCCTTGAATAACTTCCCCACCCACCAAACTAGCAATTCATGTATTATATTTATACACACGATCGACTGACAACTAATAACAATAAAAATGCGAAACGTGTGTTAAACTTGCAAGGGGGAATTTTTTAACGAAATTTGGGGAAATAAAGTTTTCAATCAAAGTAAGGTCATGTTTAATATACAATTGTGTGAATTGCCTTTTCCAACTTGAGTTACAATCAGGGACTTGTGTTAAAAACCTTAGGGAAAGGAGTCTACAGCCGATCAATTCCCAAGAGGATAGGATCATAGTGGGTAAATGCCAACAGTAACACGCTTATTCGTAATCCTAAACAGCACGCCTGCACGCTTCGATGGCGGTTGTCGCGTTTTAGTTATCAAGGCGTCGTCCACTGACGTCACAACTGGCAGGTGGTTATTTGGAACCCCATCATAAAAGACCAGGATTGGCTGTGTTTACTCAAGTTTTGAAATAAGATACTAGGACTCGAGAGAGCTGTGAAATTGCCATGTTTAATGGGCAAACTTATCGAACATTTCATCTAACCTCGTGTTAAGGAGACAGGCGAGAGAAAAATGGCTTCCCTTCTTGTGTTCGCACACGCTTCTTCATTGTTGCGTTTCAATGCCTCTCGAGTTACGCCACGAACTAGGGCTGTCACACACGCGTTTGAACATTCGTAATTATTTCTGTAAACTCATTTCTCGATTCCTAAAAACCAATGTTCGCCCAATTAATTGCTCTTTATAAGTTTAGCTTTCTATACGTTTAGCTTACCGAATTCGATACTTATTTTCCATTCGGGCACTTAACATATTTGAGCGTGGATCTTGTCGATATTCTACAATGCAGTAAAATATTCAATCAAACCACAGATAAGCTTTTCCATAGCATCTTTCCCCTCTCGACAAGCACGTTAAGATCTCTGTGGCGAAGATAATGGCTGCAAAACACCTGGGTTTTAAGGCACCCTCTTAATAGGCTTATTGTGTTTCAACTGTGATTTCAAGCTTGTGTCGTGGGAGCCTTGAAAGATATAAATGACTTTTGAAAGGGTGCAACTTTTAGCACTAATGTGTGATTCCTTTTCAATAGTTGATTTCTGTTGAATTATTACCACACGGCACATTTGTTTGCGCGTACAAACTGACTTTTTGTTTCATGAATATCCTTTGCGAGTACGTATTTGTTTTATTATTTGCTTGTTGGCTTGGAGTGCCGCGTTCATCTTGTAAACACGAGCGAAAATTTGACAATTTTACAGCCTATCATCACTTAGCAATTCTGTGTTCGAGCGAGTAACCTCAGATCACAGACCTTCAGTAAATGACTAGTGGATTGCTCCTATCATGTCGCCAATCACATCTATTCTGTTAACATATCGGCCCTGTGAACACACAGTGATGATCTTCATAGATTATTCTTACTCTACAATGCGGCTTAGAATTGGAGCAACTATCACCAGTGTATCAAGAAACCGGGCTTAGTTTCTCTCTCATTGAGCTCAGGCTATTATTTCGACTTGTTTGGGTTTTAAATTAGAATATGATGAACAGCACCTGTCCAATAGTGTCTCCTCCCCAGGCGAACAAAGCAATTTTGTGAATGTTGATTACAAAAATAAAAGCGAGGAATGTTGTAAAATGTCTGCTAATTAATTATCACTAATTGATAACACCCTCTATTGTCAAGCCAAGTCCGCAGGGCGCCTGAGGGTGTTAGCTAGTCCATTATCAAACGCACTCTTGTAAACCTCGTAAACGAACTAATGAAATCGCGACCAAACACTCTTCAAGTCTCCATTTACTTTAACCAACAAAAAAAACCCGTTCTTAATCCCCTTGGTATTGTCTCGTGTCCACTGTGACGATTCTCCGAGATTCGAGTCCCATTAAAAAAAAATAAGTTCTGTGTCAACTGGATGTATATGTTTTTTGTTATCAAGTGATACCAGTACGGAAACGAATGCTGTCGTCTCCTTTGACAGGCCAACCAAGCGGGTCAATTTCTTGGCTTTGTCACTCAGTCGCTTATCAAATGGAACATCTATTAATATGACAAACAACCAATCATAGCGCGGTATCTAAATTGCGGTCATTAGTTGCTAATTTCAACATAACACAGTTGTTTCAGTTTGTACGCGCACTGGAGACGAGATATATAGCAGCGCGCACCAGACCGTCGGAGGACAGATAGCTTCAACAATCTGTAGCGAAAACAGCGCTTAAGGAATTGCCCCACGTTCAAGCGACGAAGCCAGCGTGAACTATGCAGCATTGTGAATGGAATCGAAGCCTCAATGTCTTTCCGCCGTACAACTCCTCGTCGTTTTATATTGACGATATTCTGAGCTCGGGATCGCAGCGACCTCAACCATCCATCTGCACTTCAACTATGTGCGAGGTACCTAAACCTCCTTGCCTATCACCAGCTTTTCATCTGCCTCCTCCGCGAACCTACACTAATCTGAGTAGTCCATTCACGCCCTACCATTCCCCGAGGAGCTTTGGTTTTCACGCGCCGAGCATCCCCAGTGTTTATGAAGCTTACAACGATCACAGTAAGTAGTAACATCATCGATATAACTCTCTAGTGAGTCAGTTGAATAACAAGGTCTGAGTGTAAAATGCTGCGGCAAGGTCACGCTCGTGAAGTGATTCATTTCGTACACTGAGATATCACAATCGATTAACGCAATTGAGTTCTATTTTGTACTGTCGATGAATTTAATTTCTCTGTCTCTTATGCATATGGCGCACTCAGTAGGCATTCGGGATTAACGCAACAGTTTGTACACCGTGCTGGCTTTTCAGGGGTAACCACAGCGCTTTCTTTTGGCTGTGAAGTAAGTGATAAGAGCATCAGATCATTAACTGAAGTTTCTGCTGCTCAGTTGGTCAAGATACTGTACCATTTCGCAGTTTACTCGACGCTTTTGATAGTCCGCTATCCTTTCATAAAACTCGGGCTTATGACAGTCGCGACACTTTGCCTGAATACCATATGATACTACACTTCCTGAAAACTGCATGTGTTCTTCCTAAACTAGGAATCTATCGCTTTTTAAATACCCTTTCTTTTAACTTACTAGAAGCTTTTCACAAGTGAAAATTAGGGAGTAAAGTTTAACGGAAATATCTTCTACATTCGCACCCAACTTAGACCTCAAGTTAACCCGCAGAAATTACTGCATCTGTAATCATTTCCGTCCTTTCTTTACTTTTAGGTGCCTGGAATCTGTTTTTACCAAAGCCGCAAAAGAAGAAGGGTGGCCAGGTTCGCTTCTCTAACGAACAAACGATGGAGCTGGAGAAGATTTTTGAGAATCAAAAGTACTTGTCGCCGCCGGAGCGCAAGCAATTGTCCAAGGTCCTTGGATTAACTGAGCGTCAAGTGAAGACCTGGTTCCAAAACCGCAGAGCGAAATGGAGGCGTTTTAAACAGGAATCACAAGGCGAGAAATCGGAAAGATTAGAAACTGAAGAAGTAAAAGCGATAGAGAAGACTTCTTCATAAGTTGGCGGCGCTAAAAACAATCGTACGCACATTATCGCTGTAGACTGTCGCACGTACAAGATGGCAGACACAAATGTTCGGTTCAGTTTGGAACAATTAGCCCTGAATGTTTTGGAATTGAGACATTTAACAAGTTGCGAAACGCTGGTTTTACAGCGTTTCAGACTCAAGACTTTGTAAATCGTGTCATAAGCAAACCGTTGAGAATTTAACTCACGCTGGTCGTTGAGTGAGAGTTCATGTTAATGGCAGGGTCGAAATCAGTCATTCACTCCCGCGGAACTTTGTTCGCATTATAGTACTCAAGGAACTGTTCTCAGTCTTTAGTGACAGAACTATTTCATTTAAGCTAGAGAAGACGTTTCGCTGTAAAGCTATAGAAAAGAGTTGATTTTAAATGTAATCAGTAACACAACTATTGTAAACTCGTCTAAGTCCTAAGTGTTAGTGAATTACACGTTAAAGCAAAATTAATTGCCGAGTTTGAACAGAACAGTCCCCGAGAAAAGACTGAAAGGCCATTCGCGTTGCTTGTTTAATTTTGTATATAATAAAAAATACCTCAGAAATTTGAGATTTGATTTGATTTTCAACGTGGTTGCTTTGTGAGAAGAAGAGAAAGAGTATATATAGAGAAGTAAACAATAAATTGAATACTGTGTAATAGATTTGATTTCCAATTAGTCATTTTTACTGAGAATAAACTTACTCAAACGACATTGATGAATGCTTGTCTCTTTTACTCTACTAACACAGAAGAAGATTCAATAAAGACAGTGAAAAAGACAGAAGTTAGCCCGCTTTGTGTATCGGTTTTAATAGCTGAACACAATTTCTAACAACCCAAAGAAGATGCTTAGGATAGTTCGAATGCAATTTTAAGAGTCTTATGACATGAGATAATTGCTTGGTTTGATCTCTGACATTTCCTATGATAAGATTGACATAGTCTTTTAGCGAATTGCGCTTTCACTCTCATTATTACTCTTTTAATTGCTCTATAGACAGGATGTATGCTTCCTAACAACTTTTTTCCCTTTCTTTGAAAAGCAAAAGACCTTTCCTTTGGCCCGTAATTGCTATAGTTCGTTTTTTTTCTTGCGATTCGTTGCTAATGTGGAAAAGGACCGCCTAGTCGCCGAACGCAACGATTTGTCCGACCATTAACCATTCCTAATTGGTACTGTGTCAGAGGATAGAAAATTATTTGTTTATATTATGGCGACAAAGGACTCTCGCGACTGCGATAAAGTGGACTCAATCTATAAAGGTAATCAGATGGCTTTCCTCGCTCTCAGCATGTTTCCCGTGTTTCTTGCTTCGCACGCTTTCCCCGCGTTGTTTTTTCAAAAACGTCAAGCGAATTGTTTTCATACGCAACGACAGTCCCAGTGAAATTAATTGCAAAAGCTTTCTTTTTCAATACAAAGGTGTGAAATCCGATGTGATAAAATAATTACCACGATCTGCACTGTTTGCAAAAGACACAAAGAGTGTTTTAGAGTGAGATTGCGAAAAGCTATTGAGTTCTTTTATTTTCAAGGAGGTCGCCTTCTCCCTAATTGAAGGAGGCTTCTGCTCTTTTGTAATCAATCTTGAATTAGTTATCAATTCCTTGCTTTCCCCTCCCTGTATCCACAACAATGGTTCTAAAACACTATTAAACACATCACTTCTATTGTAAATGAGTCTGCGATGCCTTCTGTTTATTCTTTTTGCACGTTTGCGAAACTAAGGAGAGAAATTCTCAGAAACAAGCTTCATCGCTTTGGCTTTGAGTTGAAAATTACGTTCGCCGAGAATAACATGTTTGCAGTAAGGCGACAAAATGCATTGCGTGTGTGGCCGAAGAAATTTGCGGCGAATAGAGATAACTCTTGTCACATTCCCTATTCACTCGTACTAATCCAAATTCAAAATAGCGTTAATCAAGATATACGTTTAAACCATTAGGATCCTCAAGGTCTGTGTAACATAACACTAGAGCATGTTGCTCGTAATAAAGGACAAAAAAACGCAGATTGTCAACAGATTAGCTTGTATCTAATTCGTGTTTGTAAATTGTTTCATTTAGGCGGGCAGTTTTAGCTTTTTCAATGTACATTAAGAAGAGTTGACGCGTTAGTATTCTCGCTTTCTTGATCGATTTTCCGGTCTTTTGACGCATTCACTTTTCGCCAATTAAAGACCAGCTGTTTCCTCTGCGCTGGAGCCGAAACAACTAGCACGAAACAAAGCCAAAATACACACGAGTTTGGCGCCTGTCTTCTAAAAAAAGCACACTTCGTTTTCTAGTTTGAAAAATATGTTTTTGCTTGTTATATTGCCGGAGGCTGTAAGCGGAATTGAGGACCGGGGCTCAAAAGAAAGTAAATTAAGAAGTATACATGATGCGGGCGACCTTTCTTAGTTTTCGTATCAAAGTTTGTTCGATGTGTGATCAAAATCTTAAATTGTATTTTATTCCCGAGTGGTGTACATCGAACTAAAGAAGACAAGAATTGTCAGGATGTGTTCACAGAGTTATTACAGATCATTTGTTCTCCTCGGCCCTGTTTTGTTTGAACAGGGAATTACTTTATGAGCGGAAAATACGATCAAGTATATGTAATATTTATGGTGCTTCAAAGGAAGGGTGAAATTAAAAGCCAGTTAGGCTAATTATTGCCTAAAAACCTAATTACGACTGATTTTTTTAAGTCCAAAACTAAAGGAAGAGAAGTATGTGTATATTGGTACAATTCTGCCACTTATTACACTTTAAAAAACATGGCTGCCAAAATCCCATGAGACTAATTTCCAAAATCATTCAAAAACGTCTCTTAATAATTTGACCAAACGCAATGTCACTTTGAACATTAAGCCATATTCAAAGCTAATTCAATGGAATTTAAGCTTACACCGAGCTTGATAAAAAATAATCAACTTTTGTGATAAACACAGAATTGCTTTTGTCGTAAAACTATTTAGAACAAATGATTTAAATATTTAGATCAAATTCATTAAATGTTCGTATTTGTTGGTCTGCGTTCCAAACGTACACTTCGCATCGATATTTCCGCGTGAAACAGAGAAATTTATAACACGGCGTTTTGAAATTTACCCCCACGTTTCCTTCAAATCATCAAAGAAAAATTTTGTTTCCCGATCATTAAAAGCTATTAAAAACCCTTTTCCTGCTGTATTGCAAGCTAAGAGAACATTGATACAAATTGCCGATATCTGAAAGTTTGTGAGGTAGACCTCAAACATGCTAATATTTCCAAATCGGCGAATGGCGGAATGAGCTACTAACATTGATGGCTTCCTCTCTTCCCCTCCGCGGATAACCAAACGCGCAGTGAACGCAACTGATAACATTGTATTGTTCGCCGCTTAGCCGAATAGGCGAGGGGCTTTTCCCGGTATTTGAGAGTAATTCAACTTCTTTGAACACATTACAATTTACCGCATTCTATTCTCTTTTCACTCGATTTAACCCGCGGGAAAGGCTGTATTCGGAGTGCAGGAATTCAACTAAGTTATCCTTGTAAATGGACCAAGCGCCGGTTTGTCTACCCTCAGTTTTCTAAAGTTAAACAATAAGAGAAGACCAAGCCACGCGAAATTGAAAGGGTTGTGCATTTAATTTAATTCTTGCATTAGGGCGGAGAAATTGTCTTTTATACGACAATGTATAGCTTTGTTGGCGACCGTGAAGACAGATAACAGAAGCTATACCTTAGACATATAATAAAATGTCTGACCATAAACCCATTTATTGCGACACATATATCAAACTATTTGATTCGTTCTACTAATCTTTATTGAATTAAAAAAAACTCTTGGTACCGGCGTACTGCCTTTGTTAATTCTAATTTACATTCATATACACACATGCATGTTGAACTGACTTCATTTTCCTGTACAACAAAGTGATTATTTGGATTACAAAACACTCCTTTTTCTTTCTGTTTTGAAAAAAAACACAAAACAGAAATGAACCAAAATGAGTTCACATTGAAGCTAAATCCCTTTTTAGAAAAGAGTGGCTTGGAGGACACGATTATGCCGAAAGGATACGTTTTTAAGTAAAGTTCTCTTCAAGATATTTAGCTCACTGTGAATATCTACCTCCTTGACTGCAATGTTCGTGTTCAAGGCAATTTGCTAATAGTATATGGACATTGTATAGCTATAAACAAAAAGAGAAAGAGTTGATTGTGAATACGTTCATTCTTGGCTAATTCTGTTCTTTCTAATGATGCCATCATACTAACTGAATCGGCAAACGAAATAGACCATACTTAATTTACTTATTATTGTGAGAGTGGTTACTAAATTGTGTTCATGTACAACCAGTGAGAATGTTTTTCATTCACTTAAACATTCAAATTCCGTAACTAATTTGTATTTAATTTGAAATAGATATCCAAAATGAAACATGTACTACTCAGGCGAAGACTATTATAAAAGGTAACAAGCCATTGTATGGTTTTTGCTCAGTGAATTTATCAAATTGAATTAGACCAGCTAAATATAGTGTAACGAGTATTTTAGGTTGCTGAAAAACCGCAAGGATTTGAAGAAGCATATTAGTCGATGAAGCAGAAACTAAAATGTCGTAATAAAATAAAGCCTGTGGAAACTTTTTAAAGTTTCTAATTTGTAAGTTTGTAATATTATTGCAATTGTTTCGACATCTGCAACGATAGCTTAAAAACTAAAGTAACCTACAACAATATGGAATTGATAAATTATCAGAAAAATTATTTTACTTGTAATCGAGTTGTTAAGTCCATAAAATGTTTCATGAGGTATGACGACGTTATAAACCACTGACATTTGCTCTGAATTAAGATACTTTGCACTAAAACACTCATAATATTTTTGCAGCTTTATAAATCGAACTAAACTCTATACAATTTTATAAACCTACCATGAAATTTTTCTTAGTTTATATAGATGGACAAAAACACATGTGTTGATAAAGTTCCGAAACATATGTCAATGAAGCACAAAATTAAGCCAATTAATTAAAACTGAAAACCATACATCGACGAAGCAAAGAATTAAACTTCTAGATATGAATATAGTTACAATACGTGCCCATAAGAACCTTATAGAACTGAATCTTATCACTAATGTTTATTACGTAAGATATGAACTCGCAACTCAACAGTCGCTACTGTTACCTCATCTCTTAATTTTCTTGTACATCGTAAAAATTGTAACTTGTATCTTAATCTGTAGTCCTCTCTTGATACAAGAGAACATTTTCAATAGAACCATCATCAAACGAACATATTTTACTGTTTTAGTTTATTTTATAACTGCAGAAAGGTTCGAGTTTTAGCAATAAACGACATAAACATAATGTTTATATATTCTGTCATCTTCGCTGAGATAAAACACATTGAAATGTAGTGGTATATATGTATCTAAATGAACGCATTTTGTAGACAGAACTTCCTGATATAATGTTAAAATTCAATTCTCTATATATCTTTAGTTGTTGAGCTAGTTTTGCGAAGAACGAATGGCTTGTGAAATGTTGCGTGCGAACTAGAAAAGTTCGACATGTCCTCACTCAGTAGATCACTTTTGACATTCTAATTTGTGGCGTTGATTTATGCTTGATCTCTTGCGAATACGAAACTGCAAAGTAACTGATAAGCGTGTATTTTCCTTCATAATTAATTGCCAAACTTTCTTCCTTGCTGGAATGTTGGAAAACATGTTTGCTTGCGTTCTTTCGTTCTTCATACCTCAAGACACGCCCTTCCAGAAAGGATAGTTGTGTTGCGTTTGTTCATTCCAAACCTTGCCGGTGTTTCTCTCTAAACCAAAGCATTCCTCGGTGAAATTACAGTGTCAACCGGTCAACCCTTGTTAGCTAACACGCCCACCAAATCACTGAACAGCTTGCAGTGTGCGTTAGTAAACATATTGTGTCATTTCTACAATTAGTTTATTTACCTGGTGGTGCCGTACAGTCGAGGGGTTTGCGAGCTATGGTGGTCCATTATCAAATACAGGAAGCTTAGTTATTCCATGCCACTTGAGCCGTTTTCCGGAGCGCAGAACGAGTGAGAGATTGAATGAAATAGTAGACACGCTTTTGCAGCAAGAGTGGGTCTTACAACCGGAAATTTTAGCATTTTGATTCAGTGGTCGTTTCTGATATCTGCATGATCGGTAGATAAGCAGGGTTGATAATTGCTGAATGAAACAAGAAAATTGTTTTTCCACTTCCTTATCAAAAGCTTGGTAAGAAATGATTTGGTTTACTAAGGCCATATGTAAAACAGTTTATAAGGTCTTTGCGAGAAGGTTTTTTTAACAGAAAAATATTTTGCAACTGAAGCAAACTTGAGAAATATTTTTGGGATATTTCTGACGACCATACAGTAAGTGTTAAATTGCTCAACTCTTTCAATGAATAAACCTCGCTTATTTTTATGGTTTGGATTTTAAGTTCAAGTTTATTCTCGAGACACGTGCAACGAAACTCACGTGGGAGATGAAGAAACGTGCATGTGAAGGGAAAAATCCGAAAATACCCCAACGCTAAGAAAGCTAAACGGAAAGTAAACAGGCGTACAAGTGTTTAGAAGTGTTTTGAATCAGAAAAAATATTTTGCAACTGAAGCAAACTAGTTTCATTTTGAGAGTAAACAGCACACAATAAAACTACATCTTTTTGCTCCTTCTGTGCAAAAATGGACCTACAGGGAAAGGGGTCCGTTTAGAACATTTTAAATGCAAAATCGTCTCAATTTGCGCAACGACAGAAGTGTTCAATCAATCCATATCGGTGTAAAAATCACTGAGAGCAGATACCTGCAGAACACAGATGGTCTTCCACTTTACATTTGGGGCGGAAAAAGGTTCACCTAGAGATTTGTCTTAACGTTCGTTAAATACGACTGATGCTTTCGTTCAAGGTATCTTATACCAAGAGAGAACGGGGTTGTCCCTTTAGTATATCGGATTAGGTACTAGAAACAGTTTATCGAGAAGCCCTGTGATGAAACTGTGTCATGAATATATCCACTTCAGTGTGGAAAAGATTCAGTCATGCCCTCGGGCATTATTTTTTTGATAGTGGATGGATTACTTTAATGAGTTTCCAAAGCTAATCAACTTGATATGAAGTCGTTTAAATTTCGAAATATTATTATGGAACCTAGCACATTATCTATTGGCGTTTGTAAGTTAGTTTAATGTTTAAAGCAGAGAAAAACGACTCATACTGACACAATTTGCTTCTATCTGTTCGGAAACTGTGCTAATCGCATATTAAAATTCATTTAGAAACATATAGCAATAACATGAATCAGTACTTTCTTGTAAATTGCTGGTCGCTTGAAAAAAATGGCGCTTGAGACAGACACAAAATTGTTGAGTTGTTATATGATTCTGTTGGCATTACTATATATCCGTTGTGTTACGTGCACTCGGTTACATTGAGTTGAGGCAATCAGTTTGATATTTTTACAGCGTGCTGCGTATCGAAACGAATAAGTTATTTTTAATATATCAAAATTCTAACTTGGAAGAATAAAGCAAAATAAATTGTATTGGGGCTGAGGAAAAAATTAGTAAGTTCTGGACCTATCCATTTGCAAGTCAAGAAGTCAGTTCTGTCGAGATACAAAATCTAATGATTAAAGTTTATAACAAAGGTGCAAAGCCCGAAAAAAAATTTATAGTATTTTTTGTGATCTCTGCACGAGGAATGACAACTTTATTTTGCTATTTTTGCAGACAGACGGGAGGCAGACGAAAGCGAGAATTTCCTGTTTAAAATCTTGACACGATTTACTCCAAACCTCACATCTTGTTTTATCTGACATTACTGTATTCAGAAAACGAAATTTAAAAAATCAACTGCCCTGCTCAGCATAAAGAGAAAATAACTTTGAATAATTTTAGCAGGCGTTCTGTCACCTCTGAGGTTGATAATCCAGTACCCGGGGGGGGGGGGGGGGGGGGGGGGGAGAGGGAGGAGGCACTCCCTTATATACGCTATAAAGGTACGTGCCGCTGGACAGGGTATGGTTTTTATGCATTTTGGTCTGGAACAGGGTATAACAAACGACATTTTTTGGTCTGGAACAGGGTATCAGTTTCCCAGAAGTTGGAACAAAGATCACTAATTGATACTCTGGAATAGGATTATGCGAGTCAGACGAAACGAAACGCGTAGGAAAGAAGCTTTACAACTACAAGTTCGCAGTGCTGCTTACTAGTTTAGCCTTTTAGGTTAGAAAAAATCGTTAAAAATCGTCTGGAACAGGGTATCTTATTTTAACATTGAAAAAAGTCTGGAACAGGGTCGCAAAATTAGCGTTTTGTGGTCTGGTACAGGGTACAGGGTTTTTATAGCCCAGCGGCACACCCCCACCCAATTTTTTTGGGAGTACCCCCCGGATCCAGTAGCACTGTGTTCTGTGTTTTGTGGTAAATCAATTAAGAAAACAATTAGTCACCGCAATTAGCGAACTGTCCGCAAATGTACTTTATGCCCGACATAAGTATTTTGCTTTCGATAACTATCAACACAGTAATACACGTTATTGATGACCGAGAACGAAATACTCTAAGAAGTTTATCACTGAAAATGGTCTTTAATACGTCTTTTATTTCACGCGGCGTGGCTCGTATCCTCGTGTATTGAACAGATTACTTTTTGGGGTTTTTGAGACGTTTAATTTGACGCCGTCCAGACCAAATCCCAGTGTTAAGCAAGATTACGAAAGCAATTATCGCTTTGGGAGCGTTGCCCACTGAGCCATTTCCTGCCGGCTGGGTTCAGTTGATATGGGGATCTGGGGTGTTCAATTGCTTAATGGATTTTTGGGTACGCCTCTCATAAGTAAACAAAACAAAGTATCTATCGCAATTCTACGGTTACGTTTGTTTTTACGCCTTTGATCCCACTGCAAGCTGAAACAGCTTTTGATAGGAAGTCGTCTAAGCGGATTAGTTGATTATCGGCTCGAGATATTTTTTGACGCAAAAGGTGCTAAAATTGCACAGCCTTGAAGTTAGGATACTTCATGGATGATACTCGAAATGTCTTCGAGAGCCACGCTATTTCTAAACCGGTCGCCCAAAGCTTTTAATACTCGCGCTTTAGTTCTTCTGGTTCCGGGTCAAATCTCTGCTTCTTAGAGTAGCCTCGTCCAAACTTTTAATAAGAGAAATGCACAACTCACAAGTCAGGAAGAGTTCGTTAGCATTTTTTAACGCATATAGACTTGCCTACAAGTCGAGCTCAGTGAGCACGGAGCGCGATCGAAAACTACTTTGAGAAAGTCTATAACGCATACTACAGATGAACCTCTCTGCAGCGGCCACCCTGGGAAATAATTAACTGTATTTTTTTTTTGTCTATCATATCCATTACGTAATAAAAATACCCTCATATCCTTCGGCGTACAGTCGGAGTCCGCTAAACAGCTCCTAGCTATTCGCCCTGATCCTGGCAAAATCTTAGAGCCGGTCAGAACGTGGCGCGCGAGCTCCACACGCGAATATCAGCGTTCAATTCTTCACTAAAAACAATCACTTGTAGTTGGATTTTCTTTTAACGAGTAGAAATGATGGGAGGGGGATGGGGAGGGGTATAGTAAAATGGTACGACGCTTTGGGCTTCGCGGCTCTGCTATACGATGGGTAATATTTGGAGGGAGACAGGAACAAACAGTTAAATAATAAATAATTAAATAGTTAAATAATAGTTCATACATTTATAAGATATTTAAGATTTTTTTTTTTCAATGCTTTTGTTAGTGTCCCCAATTAGTAGGCCACTTGTGACCAGCTAGTAGTTTTGACACCTGAATAAAGTTATTGTATTGTATTGTTGTATACATGTATCCCATCTCCCTGTTTTTTAACTAATTTTTCTCCCTTCAACCTAGTTTTGTCAATCTCGTTCCCAGAGACCTCGTTACCCTTGTCCACCGCTGGACAAGGGTAACGAGGACTCTGGGAACGAGATTGTAGTTTTGTAGGCCATTTCTCCCTCCTCCCAAAACCGTTCCTCTCTCTAACTATTTTTGGGTCGTGATCAGATTTCCCGTTCTCATGGCACGCTTGGCTGAATTTCCTATGCTATAGCAAAGAGAATTTAGCATTTGATCAGTGCTGGCGAAGGAAGGTTTCATCATGACGAGCCGCAGAAGACTAATCCCATTCAGAGAGTGATCGACGGTTGCTAACGAAAAAAAATCATCGCTCACGGTAATCTGTCAGCAATAAGGGGTCAATTTCAGTCAGCGTGACTGTAATCGTATCCCGTCATGTCTAAGACTCATGACTTGCTTTCGAAGAATCGAAGAGAGCAGTCTTGTCTTCTGACGGAGCCACATTTCTACTTCTTTGAACTGTTTAATACGGACAGTTAGATAGAAAAGTCCTCCGATGATTTTTTTAAGGACCTGACTATGCATCGACCGTCGAAAACGGAAAATTGCGGTTTAACTGAAGGTTTTCGGTTTTTCGCGCCAATAATAAATTTATGGCGCGCTAAATCGGCGGGCTTGACCGCGATCTCGATGTGGCATTATTCGCCGGCAAACTTATTTTCTGCAGCATAACGAATAAATGATTGATGTAGTGGAATTCATCCTTCTCACCTCCGCAAGGTAAGTGCGATTTCATGTTCATATAGCTTACTGCTTGCTACCTATGCCTCGGATATCGATCAATGCATCAAAACTGAAGAATCAGTATAAGTCACCACTAAAGTATGTTGCGTTACTGTGATTTAATAATGTTAGTACTTTAGGCAACACCGAAAGAAAGAAATCCAAACTAAATTCAAACTGAATAGGCCTGCCAGCAGTCAACGTTCAACGTTTTGAGTACAAAATTACTAAAGAATGATGGTTAAACCATTATGAATATGTAGTTTTATAATTGAAAATAAAATACAGAGTTAGCTCACATGTTCTCTCGGGTGTGTCGCCTGAGAAGAACAAGTAATCGGGTGAGTCGCCTTTGCTTTGTGACCTAACTCTGATCTATTAGAATTTTCATCACGGTGAGTTTTTCAACACGGCGGTTCTTATCTCGGGTGTTTCGCCTGATAAGGACGAGCAATCGGGTGAGTCGCCTTTGCTTCAAATGGCGTGTTTGAAAACTCACTGCATCAACGATATTTTTTTTCTTTTTGATCGAACGTTCAGTGTAATCTTTTGTAAGAAATTTAATGTTTGGCCAGAGCAGTGAATGTAGAATGGTGACAGGCCAGAAAACGTTTTGTACACCCGGTGCGTCAATTAAAGTAACGCAACATTACTGTAGTACCGATTACCTCTCGATTTAACTGACTTCTTTTCTTCGAGTCAAGGCGTCCATACATTTTCTTTACGGGCACACATTCCTTTTTTTATCCTTCTTGGATAAGAGCGCGAAAAATATCGCCTGAACACAGTTTGCGTTATGTGATCTACGCCAGTTAGCTGGGTGCCGAAGGCAGACTAGACATAACGAAATTCTCTATCGAGACGGATGGCTATTATATTACTGCTATTACATACTCTAAATCTGGCTCACCCTTGTCAACGACCCGCTCTTATCTGATCGTTAAACAATGGGTTCTCCATGGTTGAGTGAAAACCTGGTGGCTTGTAGAAGCTACCACGTCACCGTTGTTAAGGCACGCGGCTCGTCATGACTAACAACTGGGAATAATTTGTTTTTCAGTTTGATAGCCATAGCAAGTTAAAGTCACTTTTTGAATAAAATTTCCTTTACGATAGTTTGTCTGAAGTGTTTTTACTCCTTAATTTTAAGAAACTGATGGAAAATTTCGATGACTATAACCAGATTGGACACTTTATGCGTTTTATATAGAGTAAACCGATGAGGTAATCCAGGTAAAATAAGTTAGGCATTAGAGTTAGTCCTGGCTGACTTTATATACAATATTTCATGTAAAAAGACCCAAGTGTCCAATCTGGTTCGGGTCCTTGATGTCTGTATTCCGCATACTCCGTACGCGATATTCGCCAATCTCGAACCCAGAGCTCTTCTCTTTTGCGTGCGCGCTTGCGTGGTCAAGAAAAGCAGCGAAGGTCTGGTTTCGAGAATGGAGATTCGCACGATGGAATTCAGATCAACAGATTGTGATTTTGTTGTTGTCATAAAATACCGTAGTTAGAAAATTATTGATACAACCGGAAAAAAAAAAAAGTCATGTATGTACTTTAATGTCGGCGAAATTGCAAAATATAAACAAACACAGCATGTTACATTAAGAGGCCTAGAAAGAATGTTAAGTGACTATCTACCCTGCAGGGCCCGGTTGTTCAAAGGGTGGATAACGCTATCCACCGGATAAATCGCTATCCAGTGGATAAGTGTTTACAAAACAAACTACGCTATCCGCTGGATAGTGATTTATCCGTTGGATAGCGTTATCCACCCTTTGAACAACCGGGCCCTGAACTAATAATTTTAAGCAGAACTTGCTTTAACCCTTTCACTCCCATAGTCAAACCTCGAGTCAAACGATGTTGTGCTTTTGGAGTCTGTGGATGAAATCCTAGTGTGTGACCATTCAAATGAAAGCTATTGAGCAATACTTTCATGTGGTACTGTTTGTTTTTGACAATTTGTGCAAAATGAAATTCAAGATTTTTAACTCAGTTTTGAACTTAGCACTCCTGGGAGTGAAAGGGTTAAGGCATGCGAACCATGCGATTTGAGGCAGAACTAGCCCGGTTATAATTACAAACAAATCTTGCCTTACTTGCCATCAACCTAAAAATAAACGAGCAAATAAATGATAATAAATAAGTAAAGCCGAGCCTCAGCTAACGGCTACCTCTCTACAACGGCCAGGTTTTTTCGTCCCAACCGTGCGCCGATCCATACACATTACTCTTATTGAAACCTCCCTACAACGGCCGAGGAAAAATTAACTGGTCGTTGTATAGAAAATAGGCAGGCCGTTGTAGAGAGATTCAACTGTAAGTAAATAGACCTTTCGAAATAAATTTTTACAAATATTTACTTGAAGACCTGCTGGTGCAGAATGTAGGTGGAATTGTTGTCATAATAAAAAACTCAACAAGTAATCTTTACCTTGGTAAAAGAAAATACGAATTTCCTCTACAATTTCCTGTGTTTTGAATTCTCTATTTGCGCACGCAATAAACTGAATGATTTACGAAAAGTGAAAGTGGTTGCCAAAAATAGATAAGCCTTCAACAGTGTGATCAAAAACATTTTCCGAAATATCTTCGTGAATACCGCTGATTAAAATGAGTGGTCCAATTTCCGCTCAGGAAGAGAATGTGCGTCATACTGACGTCATAACAGGGTCGCGATATCTATTTTGAGCCATTCTAATGATGCACTTAATTCACGCTGTGATCCTCGCCGCAGAGTAATTTATAATTCCAAGTGACTGATATTTGTCAAAGTGTTAATTCTTAGGCGTGGTTATAAATTGTGCGTTTGATAAATTGCTTTAATTTTTTTGTTGAAAACCGAAAACGAGAGACACGCTTTGATTTACGATGTAAAACAGATTAAGACAGTAAAATTGAATTTGTCTCCCAAAAACTTCAATTAGCATTTGCTATTGTTATACAGTCGACGCTCCCGTAAGAGGACACTCTTGGGAAGCAGAAAAAGTGTCCGCAACCGGAGCTGGCCGCTTATGGGCCGATGTGTATTTTAAAAATAGAGTTTGTATGAACTAGTTCAAACTGTCAAGACGGCCGTAAGTAGAGCTGTCCGCTTACGAGAGTGTCCGCTCAGAGAGCTTCGATTGTAATAATAAGTCTTCGTATAAATCCCTTCTTGAGATGAAATAGTTTTGTTTCTGGTATAGTGAACCCCGGGGTAGTGAACTCGACTGGAATATTTTCATAACTTGCATTTGAACTCATGTTTTATTGAATTATCACTCAGTTGTCACCCGCAATAATCCTGCGCCGTTTTATTTATTCACTGAAGGTAGGTAGACAGGTGAATGTCTAAAGAATTTCCAGGCAGGGCAATTATGGTTACTAATTCCAGCATATAACAGCTTGAGCACGGAATTTAACGGAAGTGAAGTAAAAATATGTTCTCCTGCAACGCCGCTTACATACGTAAACGGCGCAGCGGGAAGAGATTCCATTCAAGGGCAGTGTTCTTCACTGTTTGTATCGCTTGCGCTACATGTAGCTTGTAACTTGTTACGTTCCAGGCCTGCACAGACTGTAGGAAACAGACGAAATAGACACGCGAACTAACATGTAGCTACCGCTGGGTACCAGAGGGTTTTTTCTCGCTCCCGTCGCGTCTGGATCGGCGCGCAAGAAAAGACTCTGGCACCCAGGTTAACATGTAGCTGCGTGGCAGGCGTAGAAAGGGGAGGAGGAGGGGAGTTCGACCGCGAGGGCGAAACGCGATCACGCAGGCTCACTCACTCATCCCACTCCTCGTGCACATTGCACACGCAGGATAACTAACAGAAAAAAAGAGAAGGAATTAGGGGGAGAGGATCGGGTCTCTCCTTGTTCGTTTATTTTTCTGAGAAAAATGAGGGACTGCTCGTAGTCTGTGAGTGTCTTGTCCAACAACACAATGACCCGGCCAGCGCTCGAGCACGGACCGCTCGATCCGGTTGGACATTAAGCACCACCGTTCTACGGCAAACGGCAAACGTCAGCTTGCACTCGATTTTCTTTACTTTTCCTCCAATCGTTAAATAAATCCATCAGAAAAATCGAAAATAATTCACACGTTCACGATAACGCGAAACTACTCTCTTTGACATACAAACGGCAAACGCCAGACGACAAAAGTGGGATTTTTGCCGTTTGCGGGAAAAACAAACATGATGCTTAATCTCTCTAATGTACAATAAATCTCACGGCTACCTCAGTGTCTTAAAATTATGCTTTTATGTTTCAGTTTCAGTTAGTAAGAAATACAGGGAAATGTTTGGCTAAATATGTGAAGGGGAAAGGGAAGAGTTAAGTGACAAGTATTCAATTATGGTGTCTGCAATTACAGTGCAATTCTTAACACCTAGAATTCGAAGGGTATAACGAGGTTATTCTGCGGAAAGTTCTATAATATGGCTGGGTATTTTTACAAAGGGTCGAAAAATAAAAACGGACGAGTAAAAATACCCAGCAGTATTATACAACTTTCCGCTGAATAAATTGTTTATTATACGACATTATTCGTTGCTAAATCTAGGCTTTTTACATTACATTACATTACATAGACTTTATTTAAGTGTCTGTGTGTTTAGCTTAAATAGCTAATTGGGGACACTATAACATAAATATAAATAACAGTATTTTCTCGTAGTACGCGCGGTCAGGGGGATTAAGAAGAGTGCTGATACGGTTTTTGCTCTCGTTGGTGCGCGTACTGGAATCCTGATTTCTCTGGCTTTTTGAGAAATTGAGGGTTCGAGAAATCGGGATTCTTCTGTATTCGCACTCTAAAATGCTATGTCGACTCGCATTAAAAGGTAATATATGCAGCGAACGAGCTTTTCCTTTTCGTTCAATTGTGGTTGGACCGCGCGCAAGCTTGCGGGAATTGATTTTTAATAGCGACCTTTAGATCGGAGCGACTTTCGAATTTCAAGTCAGTCGTGTTAATGTAAACCCTGCGCACTAGGTGAAAAGTCGTACTCGTACTCAATCTCGTACTCGTACTCCGATCTGAATAGACTATTATAACGAATTGCGTTGCTCCAACTTCCGTTAATAAAAATTCTGAATCTTTAATTATTTATCGTCACCGAGTTATCGTTATTCACGGCACGCTTTGCCAACTTTTCCCCGCCGTTTCGACTTTCCCTCGCCCCCACTAACTGCCCCTGGGTCTCCGAGGATGCATTGTATCCTGAAAATGTACATGACTCCGGAAACGCGAATTTACGAATTAAAAGTTCCCAGGTTTCTTGATGTTGGCATTTCATCGGTTAAAACATTTCACAAAAAATTGTAAAAATGATATAATAAGAAGTGTTAAAAACTATTATTTCTGATCGACGTTTCGGGAATAACCCCTTTATCGGTGTGAAAAAAGCGAATGGCGCAAAATATAGTATTCTAGGAATCCGATGTGTAAGAATTTCCGTAAAATTTGCTCTGATTTTTGAAAAATTCGGTCTTTAAAATTTTAGACAACTGGCCGGGTCTGGGTTCGAGCACTGCATGGACTGGGGGTCAATTTGTTATGTTCATCGGCGAACTGTTAGAATAATCTGACAAATTGTTGGGAGTCGCAATTTCCTCCTAGTCGCTTCATGCTGCAGAGACCGGGATTAGCTCCGGTTGTGCATTGGGAAATGCGGCGCATCAAATTAAAGTCCGCGGGAAAATTTGCACTTTATACTTCACTGCACCAAATCAAGAGACCATGATCTTGACCAAATCTACATTCCTCAAATTTGATCAGTAAAATCTTTTTCCAATTAAGTATCTTTAGTTTTGTAAGAGGCCGAGAATATTCAAAAATCAAATTTTATACGGTAAAGTTACGCTGAAGGCGACCCTCATTACTATTGTATTCGGTTTAGCAGCACCGCCGTGACCTTAGCGCGGCTACTTTCGGTCCTTTCGAAGGGTCGCTAATTTCTGGGGTAGCCAAAACGTGTATCGCATATGAACCGATCAAACTTCCAAATCGTGAGAAACGTGGAAACATAGACATAATTTTTATTCAGTATAAGGTATTTATTACGTTTTTTGTTTTGTTTTTGAACAAAAACTTGAAGAAATCACGCGTTGTCCTTTAATCTTAATCAGTTACTCCTTAATCAGCTAAAAAGCTATACTTATAGGAGATATATACTATTCCAAGAAACATATAAGGGTATATACATAAATATAAAAACCAAATTGTAAAAGGAAGTAAGAAATTGCTGTTTACTGCACACAGAAGTAAGATTTACATTTAAGTTCAAAACAATCGTAAACTTTAATACCTCAGTTGTTGTATTTTGTCGTCTTTGCGGCGATTTCAGCGATTTCAGCGATTTGATGGTTTTGCGTTTGCCAGCAAAAATTATGATGCAAGTAGAGAGTGCGGAACAAAAAAATTAATCGGAGCAACTTCTTTCAACCTCGTCAGATCTGATGTCCCGTATTGAGCATGTAAAAAAATCTCGTGGACGTTTTGCTGTACTACGTAAGTGTAGTTAGTGCACAACAGGCTAAAAGGCTCTCTTCCCCATCCCCCACCCCCAAGATAACTTGCTTGCAGTTATTACACCTTTCCATTAGAATTGTGGGTAATCGAACACGTAACTTGTCAGCGGTTATTCAATCAACAGTGAAAAATCAAAATGGCGGTCTGGATGATCTTTTTGGCTTGCTATTTAGCTTTCATAGTGCTTTTCATGGCCATTCCTGCGTCTTTGGGTTTTTCGTTTGGAATTCGGAATCTGTATTTAGCCACTTTATATAAAATTTTTGAGGTAAGCTGTAGTGACGTTGTTACAAATCGATCGCAAATGACCATATCGATATCATATTGTTGCATCGGAGATTAAAATTTGTAAAGACCCGTACCACTTTAATTTGATTGTCGCGAATTTTACTTAACGTCATAGACTGCAAACAGGGACGTATGCTTTGGCTTTTGATCATCTATGACTTTCAAGTGTAGATGAAAGTATTCAATTTATAGGATACATTTGTACATAAATGAATTTATTTTTTTGAAGTTTTTGAGCTGGTGCCCGCGCGCTGCTCAATTGTTAATGCGTCAAAACAATTATTTTGTCTGGTTTGCTTTTTTTCTTTCTTAGTTTGGAAGGAGAACTATTCAGTCAAAGCAAGGCATCAGATCAAATGGTACAGTACCGTTTAGTACACCGAGATATCTTGTAGATATTAATTTATACATGCATCTATCATTTACTCATAAAAAATTCCATGCACTGGTCTTTTAATTCTTTTTTATACATCTAAGCTTATCTCTGTTTTTATGAATTTTGCTTTATTCATCTCAAAGATGTGGTAAGATTTCTGAAAATTAATTATGCATACATGAACAGTTTCTTGCACTTTGATCCCTCCCACATATACCAGGGTCTGGAAGGGGGGTCTGGATCCCGAATCATATGCCAATTCACGAATCATGTAACTTTTTCAACATGACGCAACACGTACGTTTTAAAATTGACACCAGTTAATTTTTTAAATAACTGATGAAACATGTTGACAAAAAATCACACATCATTTGATTTTCCCGAAAATATATCTGATTTATCTGTTGAAATCATGAATCATGGCCCAATTTCGGCCAATTCCCGGATCACGCACGACCCCTTCCAGACCCTACAGTCAGACACTACAGTCATCATAGAACAAGGGTGCTTTTATAAGAACAAGTGCTGTGAAGGTCTTCTATATGCACTAGCTAAACTGTAAGGTATCAAAGGGATTTACCATATCCAGATAGCTTGTACAGCTGTAGCATGGGCTGGAGTTATTAAGTAAATAGTACCATTTTCTTTGTGTTATAGTCATTGACAAGAAGCCACCAAAGCCTACAAAGGCGAACTTGCCCAGGAACAGGTCATTTGGAACCTTCCAACGAGAATTCCACATGGGTGATGCCACTGAGTTTTGTGTTACTGGTGTTGAGGTGGGTGAAAACATTTAGGTGATGAGCTTATAATGAGCAACTCCTTACAAAATTACGGTAAAACTCCGAAAATAAGATCTCCCTCCCTTCCCCCCCAAAAAGCCGCCTGAAAATAAGCCCCCCCCAAAAATTTCAGGTGCAAAATGCCCTTTGTCAAGCCCCCCCCCCCCCCCCTCCTTCCATGGGCTTAGGTCTAAAGAATCATATAATGTCTTCTGAGTATTAGCCCAGCCTACTGTAGCTCTTGTTTTACACTTTATATCATTACAGTATGCTCAACATATAAGGTTAATAACTTTCTTCTGTGTATGCAGGCCATCATAGATGATGAAGTAACCAAGTGCTTTTCTGCAGAAGGTATGCACTGAGCTGTTGATTATAAAGTGCTCCATACACGTATATGTTTGTCTTACTAGTATAAGAACTTCATAATGTTATTGGCTGTCAAGAGTCGTGAATGGTTCGTAAACAGTGATTGTTAGATGTCACTATGAAGAAGTCAAAGTTTACAAAAGATCTTATTCAGTCAGTGACACAAGCTACTCGGAAAAAAATTTGGAGTTCCCACAATCGGAGTAGGAACTATGACCTTCTACAAACCGGTCAGACGCTCTACCTCTGAGCTACAGGAGACTCGTGGCAGCTTAGGCCATACAACAAGGTTCAAATGTGACAAACATCCCGCATACTCCTACCTTGTGTAACTGACTGAATAATATCTTTCTCATATTTCTACCAAGCTTAAAATGTCGATCATTTCTTTCCAAGTCAAAGTTTGTTTGTCGCTTTTGTCAAGGTTGTGAATGAGTTGTGAGTTGCTGGGGTTAGAAATTAATTAACAATATCATGAAAACAAGTACTGCCCCCTTCTTAGCGAACATGTAATCAATCAGCTTTCAAACAAGCACAGCCAAAGCACTTCCTAATATTGCAATCATGACATATCTATATATTAAAGGCTTCCTGACCAAATAATTTGGTTGCATTTAATTTATTGCATGACTTTTATCTCTGGGAATCCTTTCTGCAGTTAAATTGTAATTTATTGCTATGATTAAATCTCTTATGTGTAGCATCATAACAAGTTTTAACACATTTTTGATTTATAGAGTTGGAGTCCTGGAATCTTCTCACAAGGACAAATAGGAACTACCACTACATCAGGTATTTTTTTGTAGGATTTTATCATCTTTTTATATTGGCCTTGTGGTATTTTACAAAATATAATAATAATCTGTTCAATCATGTTAACCCTTTCACTCCCAAGAGTACTCAGTGTGCAATGAAAGTCCTGTCCGATAGCCCGGGGCTAGTGGATTTTTTTTGTCGGGCTAGTGGATTCTATCCTTTGCTTGCCCGACTGGCAAGTAAAGTTTTTAGGGGGCATTTAGTTTGTGGAAAAAGTAAAGAAATTTAAATTATGGAAGTACTGTAAGAGTACTGGTAAATTCGTCGGAGTGTCTATACTCAGAGGCGATTGGCTTTCGCTGCTTTTGTGATAAACTTACCGATCGGCAGTCGCCCTGCCGGGAAACCCGCTTTTTCAGTTCTAACATTGCCATAAAATCAGTCACACAATAAATTAAAGTTAAACTAGCAGTAATCACCAGATTAGGAAAGTGCGTTTGACTCTCTCAATGGCAATAAACTGGCCGGTATGCTGACCAATATAACACTTCAATTATATTTTCGAAATAGTTCCAAATATTTGACAGTGTACTACATGTACAAGCACTACTACACGTTCAGTTTTTACTGGATTGTTTATTTAATTAGCACAATGACTATGTTGATTGTTCAACAGTACAGGCAAATATAAACATGAAATATGGTCGGTTTTAGCTGTGTTCCGAAGGCTGACTTGCTGTATCAGTAAGTACAGGCATACACAATAAACAGTTGCTTCTGTGTTCCGAAGTGTGTTCGATTGATAATCCGTTCATTTAGGATATGATCGATCTACTTAAATTTGCCTCCCCCTAAACTAAAATTCAATCTAAAAATGATAACTATTTACAGTGGTAAAATGGTAATACTCAATAGAGCTGTAAGAATGTTGTGCTATGTTGTACCACAATGAAGAAAGAGAAGAAAGAAAGAAATATAAGAACAGTCTAACTTAGGAGGTGGGTGGAATGGAGCCATTTTGGACGCATAAAAGTGGACGCATAAAAGTGGACGCATAAAAGTGGACGCATAAAAGTGGATGCATAAAAGTGGACGCATAAAAGTGGACGCATAAAAGTGGACGCATAAAGTGGACGCATAAAAGTGGACGCATAAAGTGGACGCATAAAAGTGGACGCATAAAAGTGGACGCATAAAAGTGGACGCATAAAAGTGGACGCATAAAAGTGGACGCATAAAAGTGGACGCATAAAAGTGGACGCATAAAAGTGGACGCATAAAAGTGGACGCATAAAAGTGGACGCATAAAAGTGGACGCATAAAAGTGGACGCATAAAAGTGGACGCATAAAAGTGGACGCATAAAAGTGGACGCATAAAAGTGGACGCACCAAAGTGGACGCACCAAAGTGGATGCACCAAAGTGGACGCACCAAAGTGGACGCATAAAAGTGGACGCACCAAAGTGGACGCACCAAAGTGGACGCACCAAAGTGGACGCACCAAAGTGGACGCACCAAAGTGGACGCACCAAAGTGGACGCACCAAAGTGGACGCACCAAAGTGGACGCACCAAAGTGGACGCACCAAAGTGGACGCACCAAAGTGGACGCACCAAAGTGGACGCACCAAAGTGGACGCACCAAAGTGGACGCACCAAAGTGGACGCACCAAAGTGGACGCACCAAAGTGGACGCACCAAAGTGGACGCACCAAAGTGGACGCACCAAAGTGGACGCACCAACGTGGACGCACCAAAGTGGACGCACCAAAGTGGACGCACCAAAGTGGACGCACCAACGTGGACGCACCAACGTGGACGCACCAACGTGGACGCACCAACGTGGACGCACCAACGTGGACGCACCAACGTGGACGCACCAACGTGGACGCACCAACGTGGACGCACCAACGTGGACGCACCAACGTGGACGCACCAACGTGGACGCACCAACGTGGACGCACCAACGTGGACGCACCAACGTGGACGCACCAACGTGGACGCACCAACGTGGACGCACCAACGTGGACGCACCAACGTGGACGCACCAACGTGGACGCACCAACGTGGACGCACCAACGTGGACGCACCAACGTGGACGCACCAACGTGGACGCACCAACGTGTGGGGGGGGGGGGGGTGGGGAAGAAACTCCTTTTAAATGGTTTGCAAAATTACGGACATAGCATGACTTTTGGGCTAGTACATCCTAGCTACATCCTAGTACATCCAAGCTGGAAAATTGATTTTCTTTGCACCCTGGTACTAAGTTCAAAACTGAGGAAAAAACCTTGAATTTCATTTTGCAAAATTGTCAAAAACAAACAGCACGACATGAAAGTGCTGCTCAATAGCTTTCATTTGAATGGTCACACACTAGGGTTTCATTCACAGACTGGAAAGGTACAACCACATTTTATTGACTCAAGGTTTGACTCTGGTAGTGAAAAGGTTAAAAAACTACTTTGTAACCGCTTACATTACTCTTGTAATGACAACAATTTGAGTTTTAAATCAACTTTTTAATCATATACATCAAGCCAAAATAACCTTTTACATACATGTGCTTGTCAACTCGGATTTCGTTTATATAAACTTGGTTCACACATTTTTACGTTGCAGTGTCAAACTAACCATTATGTGGATGTTAGGCTGTTTTGTGAGATATATCATCTTATTTCCAATGAGGTAAGTTTACAAAAAGAACTGACTGAAATAGTGGAGCAGGAACATACAGTCCCAGAGGGGGGACTACTCCCATGTCACAGGGATGGGAATGCTCATCGGAAATTTTGAATTAAACTCTTTAGTTTAAGGAGACCAATCTGGGCGTGGCTCAAGCTTTATTTGACCCCTAAAAGATACCATTCTAAAACAGACAGACAAGTAAGATCTATAATTATGGTGACTTTATTATGATGATAAAGACCTTGTCACCAAATGCTTTCATCTACAGTTGTATTATTAGATTTTAAAGATTTCATGCCTGGTTGGTGTTGATGGCGTTTTTTATTATTTCTTTGTGTGCAGTCCAAAACAATACCTTGATGGAAAATAGACCACTCGTAAAGTTCGTACAAAACTACATCAGGGACCCGAGTGGCATATTTTCCATATCCTCACTAGTGAGGATATCGATGACATCATTTTCCGCTTTTGCACCTTCGATTTAATTTGTGTATTTTGTCTATATATAAATAGAAAGAAAATTACATGGAAGCATGAAGATATGGATTTTATTTTTCTTGTTTTTACCACTTGAAAATAAAATAAATTAATATATTCGCACCACCGTAATATTCTCTATATATATTTGTACTTGTTTTGCACGTTGTTGCCATACCACAAGAAAGTAGGCTTCTGATTGGATATATGGCATGGGCTAAATCAAGGTTTCTTGTCTTGTGTGGTTACCTCCCTGGGACGGCAACTGTGTAACCTCCATGTAATCCTCTCTATCTTTTTGTACCCCATCCTCCCTAACATACATGGATGTATCCACTGAAGTGCTTGTAAAATAAACAACGGTGTAGCTTTTGATAGTAAAAACTGTTGTTCCTTTACTTTTTAGGTTCATTTTATTTCTCCTTGGTATGTTCTTGTTGATCTCATCCAGAATCTTTATTGTACAGCTCCCAAAGTACAGGTACGTTGCACAGGGTCGTTGCAAATTTATAGCTCTGAGAATGTTCCTGCAAATTACATTTAATTTTTGTAAAGCTGAATTTGTTCTTTCTTGAATCCATTTTTTTTTTAACTTTCAAAACCCAAGTTTATGGTGTTTCAATAATGTTTTGATGTCCTTTGAGATCAACTTGTATTGTTTCAAACCTTCTTTGTCAATCAGAACTACATAATGTTATTATATTACAGTCAAACCTCCACTTATGGACACCTCTTGTAGGCAGACACCCCCCATAACCGGACACTTATCGGTAGTCATGGTTCAAGCCACATCATACAAACACTATATTTCTAACCACCCATAAGTGTAGCCTTCTCCTGGTCACAATAGCTTCCCCTAGGCCCTTATGGGGGGTTTGACTGTACGTGTTGCATTTGCTGTATTGCAATGTCAGTTGAAGTTTAGTTTTAAAAATGTAGATCTATAATATAGACTTAATTAACCCTTTCACTCCCAGAGTCAAACCTTGAGTCAATAAATGTAGCTCCAACCTTTGAGTCTGTGTATGAAACCCTAGTGTGTGACCATTCATACGAAAGCTATTGAGCAGTACTTTCATGTGGTACTGTTTATTATACTGCACAAGGTGGTTCTAACTTTCAAGTCTGTGGATGAAACCCTAGTGTGTGACCATTCATACGAAAGCTATTGAGCAGTACTTTCAAGTGGTGCTGTTTGTTTTTGACAATTTGCAAAATGAACTTCAAGACTTTTTTTGTTTTGATCTTAGCACTGTTGGGAGTGAAAGGGTAAAAGGATTCATTTTCATTGCTTTTTAGCTTCAGAAACTGGCTGGATACCAAGTGTATGCTGGTTTCATTCAGACTTTTGGCAAGATCTGTGTCTGCTGTAATCACATTTCACAACAAGTAAGTAAATTGTTTGGTTTGTTTCTTGTAGTACGATACAGTGCAATTCAGTCTGATAACATTTCTGGTACCAGCCAGGTCCATGCTCTAGGCATTCTCATATTTTGACCAAAAGTAATCTACTATAAGTTATTACTGTAATTATTAGTATAGGTAGTCGCATGGGGCCGAGTACAATTAAGGATTAATATCACGCATGTTTTCAGAAATTTGCAGAAATTGCCAGAGTTGCATATTGACAAGGGCAATTTGTAATTCTGAAAACACAAGTGATATTAAGACGAAATCCATTAGAAAATCGAGTAATATTTATGGCCAGTGGACAAAAATCTTGTACTACGACGCCATACACTTTCACGCTTAAACTAGACATTCATGAGCCATATCTTAACGGTATTTACCAAATAATATAACTCCACAATCCTTAAATTGCTTTCCGCCTTGAGTTTCCTCCCGTGAATGGGTAAGGTCATAAGAGGTGGCAGCCATGTTTTAAGATGGCTCATGAATGTCTAGTTTAAGCGTGAAAGTGTATGGCGTCGTAGTACAAGATTTTTGTCTACTGGCCATAAATATTACTCGATTTTTCTAATGGATTTCGTCTTAAGGTAATTCCTTCGAAATAAAAGTTACACTGAAAAGTTTCTGAAACTTTCCCTAGTTGAACATTGCGATGGAATATTTCAAAATATTGAATAAAAAGAATAGGTCACCAGCCTCGCGAAAGAGATATAATCGACTAAAAATACCTCCTAATTCCTTACAAAATCAACAAAACCCACGTATTTTTTCACGTTTTCCAGTGATTATTAATTTTTCTGCACTGAGAATTGGTCTATACTCCTTGTATAGAAAGAAGATGATTACTAGACTTAAATTTGCGAAAAAAAATGATAGGTCCCCACGCTCGTTTACGAGAAAACGATCATTTACCTCTCTGGCGAGCGTTGCCACAAAGAAAAAGCCGCCATGTTTTTAATGTGCGCGCGCTAATTATGGCGCCGAAATTGTGCGCAGATTAAAGGATGCGCAGACCAAACTTGCAATACTAAGGAATGACGGCTTAAGGTGGCCCGCGGTTATTTTTATTGGAGCGATGGGGAGGTGTTTCCCTTTTTAGAAACTACTTGTTCGCAGTAGCGTGCAAGGCGTCACGATTTCTCTAGATTTTTGATATTACAAATAAGGAATCTTTAAATTTTTAGAAGGCTTTTAATTTTAGGGCAAACGAAATTTAAGATTTAGAGATACAAGCGCGTATCTATTTAGAGAAACCTTGTTTTTTTACGAAAATCGTCGCGAATATTGATTTTCATAAAACGAAGATAGATTTTTTTCTAATTACGATTCAATAAGTTTCCAAGACTTCAACTATGTTTACTGGTGAGGCAAGTTTCCGCAAAATCGGCTGCATAGAAATTGCTGCACAGTTCACGTTCTGAATTTTAGCTTCAAAAATAATATGCTCGTGTATGTTGCTTCATCTGTTGTCAAGAACGCTTCAATAATGCTAAGATCGCCACCTATTGTTAGAAAGCTTGATAGGCACCTAAACCTTTGGCTGAATAATCGGAAAGATCGGAAATTCCCAGTAAAAGTTATAAGCAAATGAAGAACAAGTGTTATAGTGCTCTTAATTTGTGAATTTTCAAAATATTCACGTTTGTTCGACTTGTGAAAAAACTAACTACCGATTGTTTTCCGTAATTGTTAAGTATGATAAAATCCAGCATATATAAAAACGACCTCAGCCTAGTTTTGGGCGTGTAGCCTCGACGAATCTCGGCGAATTAAGTCGTCAAGTTAGCTACTTCATGTCCTCCATTTTACCAATGCTTTGAAAACCCCTCGTCTTCCGTAAATTATTCAAATTTGGCCGCGTTGTGGGATTTATTTTGCACTTGGGAATTTTACGGATCATCGAAAATTTAAATGATAATGAACGATCAATGACATTCCATAGGGAAATTTTTCGATGATCCGTAATTCCCAAGTGACAAATAAATTCCAGAACGCGGCAAGTTTGAATAATTTACGGAACACGAGGGGTTTTTTCCCAGCATTTGTAAAATGGAAGACATGAAGCAGCTAAATTGACGAGCCAAATTCTCCGAGGCTTCATCGACGCTACACTCCTGAAACAAGGTTAGGCCTTTTGTATATATGCTGTATTTTATCATACTTAGAAATAAGCGAAAACAAATCGGTAGTTTTTTCAAAAGTCGAACAAAACTTGAATCTATCTTTAAATTCACAAATTACGCACATAAACATCTTGTTCTTCATTCGCTATAGCTTTTCCTCTTGGAGTTTCCGACAAGGGGGGGGGGTCTTTTCCGATTATTCAGCAACGTTTTAGATAACATTAAGCTTTCTCCAATGATAGGTGCGATATAATAATTATTTTAGCGTTCTTGGCAACAGCTGAAGAAATACACAAGCATATCATTTTGAAGTGAAAATTAAGCAGTGAACTGTGTAGCAATTTCTGTGCAGCCGTTTTTTGGTGGAAACTTGCTCACAGTAAACCTTGAAGTCTTGGAACTTATTGGGACGTAATTAGAAAAAAAATCTATCTTCGTTTTATGAAAATATTCGCTTTTTCTTAAAAAACAAGGTCTTTTAATAACGCTTGTATCTCTTAATCGTTTATTTCCGATTGCCCTCGAAATTAAAAGTCTTCTATAATTTGAAGATTCCTTGTTTAGATTACCAAAAATTACAGAAATCGGTTTAACGCTTTCATGCGTGGAAAATTAGTTTTTAAAAAGGGAGCCTCCGCTCCAATAAATAACGCGCGGGCCCACCTTAGAATAATCCTTAATTTTTCGGATTAATTTAGTCACACCTCAACAAAAAAAAATGCTTTCTGTCTAGACCATCATAATTCAGTTTTTTTTGTGCACACCTGCACAATGGAAAATAACCTTACAATGTTATTTTAAAGGAAGGAGAACATGGCCCAGTGGAGGTGGTATTTTGTGTGGCAAACCCACCTCACCAATCGATGTGCTGATTTTGATGTGCGATAGGTGTTATTCCTCTGGTGAGTAATTCTCATCCCCAAGAGGCTGCGATACTTTTTGGTCAGCTGAAAGTAGTGGGGGGAGGGACCATGGGGGTCTGTCCTGCTTCATGTACCTTGTAGTGAGATCCAGTTTCTTGCCCCTTCCGTTGTGGTTCCCGCCTCTTTGTAGCCTGCGTGGCAGGTGTTTTGAGTAATGTCAAACTGTACAACACATGAGCATGAAAAACACTTATATACAAGAGAAATTACAACCTCGATTGACTTTTAATCCAGGATTAGCGTTAATCGACTTTCGAATAACCGAGCCCAGCAACACAATTCAGGGGGATAACCTGCAATGAACTAGCATCTCATCCAGGGGAGTAGCAATACTCCTAGTCGGCTTTATGCTACGGAAACTGGGATAAGCTCCAGCAGTGAGGGCCAGTTTGGCCGCTTTACCTTACCTTACCACCATAATCTTGAGTGAACACATCAATTTTGTCTGTTATTAGGTTGGGCAGAGACAGCCTGGGTTGTTCGGTTTCATTGAGAGGACACTCGCAAAGACTCAAGATCACATTTGGTTTGAGAGAACAGAAATGAAGGACAGATTGATTGTAACAAGGAGGTAGCCTTGCCTTAATTGCTTTAACAACCTTTGATCTGTCTGTCACATCTACTGTATAACATTGCGGCAAAAGTTTGACATTCATGCATAACACAGTGAACTCTCTCTAAGACGGACACCATCGGGACCGGCACAAACTGTCCGTCTTAGAGAGGTGTCCGCTTATAGAGAGTTTAGATACAGTAAAATGACTGAAAAACGGCGTGCAGGGACCAACACCAAGTGTCCGTCTTACAGAGGTGTCCGTCTTATAGAGGTGTCCGTCTTATAGAGGTGTCCGTTAAGAGAGAGTTGACTGTATACCATTTGGAAGCCAGACATAGCTATTTTATCTTTTAGCACACTTTTAACTGCTAATTTTCCTTCCTTTAGGTTGAAAGAACATGTTGAAGATCCAGTAAAAACCCAATATTAATATTTCCAGAGGGTAAGTAGGTTTCGGCTAGTTCTTAAAAATAATCTGACCGTTGTTGAAAGCAACGTCGTGCTTTTTTTCTTTCTAAAGGCTAATCTACACGCTACGATTTGTCGGCCCGATTTGGCCAGATTTGATTAATAACATGACTGAGAGGACGAAAATCGGTCCGATTTATAAAAATCTGTAGCAACACCACAGGATTTTATAAATCGGGCCGATTTTCATCCTCGTGCTATACCAATAAAAGAGAAATCGGGCCAATTAGCCTTACGAGTGTGCCAACTAATCGGGCCGACACAACGTAGCGTGTAAATCAGCCTTAATACCATTTCTTGCTCGGTTTTGAATTTAAACGCGCAAGTAACAGTCGGTCGATCAGAGGCACTTCTCGTGTCTCTGTAGAGCTACGTCATCAGTATGGATTTTTTTTTTTTTGGGGGGGGGGGGGGGGGCGGGGGGGGGGGGGACTGAAAATTGGGTGCGCGAAGAGAGACTTAATTTTGCTGATAAATTAAACGCTGATCTCTGTTATTTCACTCTAGGAACATGCATTAATAACACGTCCGTGATGATGTTCAAGAAAGGCAGTTTTGAGATTGGCGGGGATATCTATCCAGTAGCGATAAAGGTAAGTCTGGAAATGTTTATTTGCTTCTAACAAGTACACATCAAATCGGATCGCATTTGGAAACCCTTTCCAAACCCTTTGGAGACCCTTTGGAAACCTGGTTTCACGGGATTTGAAACCCTTTGGAAACCTTTTTGAAACCCGGTTTCACTCCAATTGCAATGTTTGATCGTGAAAACAGCCAATAGGAAACTCTACCTACTGTCCTATTGTCCTGTGATCCTATGATATCATGGACAGTTTGGGGGAAAAGAGACAAACTGCACATTGTTGTTGTTGCCTTTTTTAATAAAACAAAATATTGCAAAATTACACAGCAAAACTCGACACCGATGTCGAAGCCAATTTCGCGCCAAAAGGACACGGCTGCTTCACCACGCGTGTCACCTCGCAGACTCGCGGTTGTTTGATCTAATTAATTTACTTTTTTTTTTTAGATTTATATTCCGTTGAAACAACCATAAAATGACTGGAAAAAAAATTTCTCAACAACCGCCGTAGCTCATTTAGAAAGCTGATGTTTCGAGTGTTAGGCCTTAGTTGGAGCAAAATGAAACGTTAGTTTTCCAAATTCGTTACGGCGGTAACTTACCTCTATCAACTTTAGTTAGTGTTTCTTTGCTCCGACGAGGGCTAACGCTCGAGACGTCAGCTTCTAGAAATTCGCTGCGGCGGTTAATTTACCTTTATCAACTTCGAGTTGATAATCAACTACAGTTTCATTAGAAACTTATCACTTTTTCCTTAGTGTTTCACTTTCCGACGCAGTACAACAGTTTCTTTAGCGAACTAATCGTTTTGTTGTAATTTCTGTTTTGTTTCTTAGTATGACCCTACATTTGGAAATGCATTTTGGAACTCCAGCACTGAAGGATTTGCAATGTACCTCTTCCTTCTCTTGACAAAACTGGGCACTAGTCTGTGATGTGTGGTATCTTCCAAAATGACGCGTCAGGTAATCAGTAAAATTTGAGAAAAAATAATGCAATCGGGAGAACAAGTACTAGTTGAAGGTGAAATCCCGCGTCCGAGACGGGACTGAGCCCGCGGTTTTCGTCCCGAAGTTGCTAAGCAACATTGTGTTATGCGATTGACATTTCGGAGTACTCGTGAGTGCTCGCGCTGTTTTTTGATTGAATAATAAGAATCGGAAAACTCTTCGAGTGCCTGAACGAAGATTGCCAAGAACGGCACTTGTTCCCCGACGGTTTAGTTTTGTATTTATATTTACGTATATTTGCCTCGAGCTCTCATTGGTTCATTGCTTTGTTTATGTGTGCTGTGATTTGGTCATTGTAATTGCTTTGGTTTTGGTTTCACGACCTGTTATTGAAAATCGCTCTATCGATGAGAGAACAGCTTTCATGTACCACCGAGTGTATCATAAGTGTTGTAACAAGATCTTTGTTTAATTTTCAGGAGGACGAGAGCGCTGCACAGTTTGCAAATCGTGTCAAGACAGAGATCGCTCGGCAAGGAGGACTTGTTGACCTTATATGGTACGTGCTTGATGTGTTTGTTTTACTGTGGTGTTGTGCTCCTTCGTGTACCGTGTACTCCCCCCCCCCCCGGAAAAATAAACCCCAAATCTCAGACGCAAAATTACCTCCGATAATAGATGATGCTTACTTTAAGCATCACGTTTGTTGATTGAGACTAATAGGATTTTCATTTGGGGTGTCCGCTTACGGGAGCTTAGAAACAAAAGAAAAATCCAAATCGTACCCCTCGAAAGTGTCCGCGGCCGCTTACGGTAATGGCCGCTTATAGGAATGTGTAAATACAGAGTTTGTATGAGAGTTCAAACGGGGCTTTGTCAAGGCGGTCGTAAGTAGAGCTGTCCGCTTACGAGAGTGTCCGCTCAGAGAGCTTCGACTGTACAGAGTTTGTACGAGCTGGAGTTCAAACGGGCTTTGTCAAGGCGGCCGTAAGTAGAGCTGTCCGCTTACGAGAGTATCCGCTCAGAGAGCTTCGACTGTACAGAGTTTGTATGAGCTAGAGTTCAAACGGGGCTTTGTCAAGACGGTCATAAGTAGAGCTGTCCGCTTACGAGAGTGTCCGCCCAGAGAGCTTCGTCTGTACAGAGTTTGTATGAGCTAGAGTTCAAACGGGTTTTGTCAAGGCGGTCATAAGTAGAGCTGTCCGCTTCCGCTCAGAGAGCTTCGACTTTAGCTTGTGTCTCTGACTGGTTTACATTATTGAGGGCACTGTTTCTTTCCTCGAATTTGTTGCTTTTATTGACGGATTTTGCTGAGTAAAAAAAACTTTTTTTTTTTTTTCCAGGGATGGTCAACTGAAGCGAACTTCGGTGAAACCCGAGTTCAGACAACAGAGGCAAGAAGACTACGCCAGCACACTGAAGATAGAATAGATAGGAAAGTGGAAAAACGCAAGCTGAAGGGACGAGGAGTGAATAAGTTGTGTATAGAAATCGCATAGTTTTACGTCGAGTTCCTTAACCAATGCAGTCAAAAGAGCATGATCTAAGAGAAGGATTCCCTGTGTTGCATGATAATTTTTGAAATCTATTGATAGTTTCGCGCCCATGCTGTGAAAGTTAACTTTATTTCCTTCTGATCGAGGCTCTGACATCACGTTACTCGAATTGACCAATCAGGTAGCGCTCTTAAAATAGCTCAGCTTTGGACTGAAAATTAAAAATAGATTTCAAAAATAAATTATCATTGAAACAGACCCATGTATGGGGAATACTTCTCTTAGATCATCCTCTCTTGATTCACTCCCAATCTCACAGTATAAATTCTCCTGACAGATCTACATACATAGTTGTAATGTTGGTACTGAGAATTTGTTGTTACATCAACAACAGTCTGCAATGTAAGGAAAAAAATAGCTGTTGACACTCCTGGATCAGAAAGTGGAGAGGGTGGGAGGGAGCAGGGTACAGGGTGGGGCAGGGGTGGGCAGAGATTTATCGAACGCGACAAGGAAGAAGTTCTAGTTTTGTAGACTAATTATTTGGGAGAAAGAACCGTACTGATACTTAACATATATAATATTTTTGCTAGCTTGATATTTGGATACCGTTTGTACCGTTTGACGAAAGGTGTCAATTTGTTAATTGTTACTTTATCAGTGAGAAGACAATGGGCGTATTTCTTGCGGTTTTTGGTTTATATTTGATAATTAATAATTTGCATGCAATGGTGGATCTAGGGCCCCCCTTTATGAGCAAGAAAAAGCCTACATCCTGGGCGGTGTCTTCACTCCTCTCCCCTCCTTTTGAACCTCTGGATCCGCCACTAGCATGTAACTAGTGTCAAACGCGGGAAACGTCGCGTGCTCCAGAGTCACGTGGTTTTAGCTTCGCACCTGATTGGCTGTCAGAAGAAATACTTCGCTCTGATTGGCTAGAGTACGTAGTAGTCATTGTAAAACCGTTTTTGTGATGTACAAAATTACTTTCACATTGATGGAAACCTCAAAATAAAAGTTAAATAAGGTAGAGAAACAGCAAAGATATAATAAGCAACCAAAAAAGAACAAGGATGGTTAAGGATGGAGAAGATTAAGACGGATTGCGAATGACGAACTTGAAAAATTTAGGCTAAATTTTTTAGCCTGCTCCATCCGCGCGTTTTCTTACATAGCAGGTAATGGGCTCCTGACATAGCTTAATTCAAACAGGAGAGAAAGTTTGTTAGAATTCGAAAGTTTATGTAACTAAACCCGAGCCGCAAGCGAGGTTTCTCTCAAACTATATATGGAAACATGAAGCGGCCATTTTCTATTTCTCTTTTTAAAACGAAGCAAAACAAAATGCAATGATACGTCATAACCGTGTTACATAGCCTCGTGCAACCTCGATTCCAGAGTCTCTCTCCGCTTTCCTCCATGGCGGGTGGGCGCGAAGAAGAGTCAAGAAGACCCTCGGTCGAAGAGCGGGTCGTCGCCAGGTTAAATATTGGAGATTTTGATTGTTTCAGAAATGGCGGCGTGCTCGCGATTGGCTATTTGTGGTCACGAGACCTGCTCTTCGCCAGAGTCTCTTAGCGCCCACCCGCCATCTTGAAAGCGGAGAAGACTCTGGGGACGAGGTTGACGAGAAGCGGCCGTTTCTATTTCTCTTTTTAAAATGAAGCCAAAAATGCAATGATACGTCATAACCGTGTTACATAGCCTCGTGCAAAACGACTACTTCCTTAAAACCAATCAGAGTGAGTGTTGTAGGATCAAAATTTTACAATAACAGGTCATAAACTCGTTTGATTACTTATTTTAACTAATACTTGTTTGAGTATATTTTTCTTTGAAAGTCAAGGCTGCGTTTTATCTTCAACCAATCAGTGAAGAGATTCATTGCTCGCGACATGCTTCGCAGAGTGAGTCACAGTAATATTTTCCACACATCAATGTGAAGCTTTTATCCCGCGCAAATATTTAAAAAACAAAACAAAATATTATGAAGACTTTCTTGATTTCGCGTCGCAATGATTTGCTTTTATAATTTTCAAAGTAGCTCACAAATTTTAATATATTGAAATACAATACACAGAATTAATAATTGCGTGACGCGCGTAATGAAGTGATAATTGAACTAGTCTTTGCAGCCGTTATTTGGACGGTAACGCAACGCCCCAGCACGAAGCGCTGCGTGACGATCCCAAGTACCAACCTCGTTCCCAGGGTCTCCCTTTCCCCGCCCCCAAGAGCTATTGGGGGCCAATCTCGTTCCCAGAGTCCTCGTTACCCTTGTCCAGCGGTGGAGAGGTCCTTGTTGGCCGCTCCACTGCTGGATAAGGGTAACGAGGACTCAGGGTACGAGATTGCTTGGGGGCGGAAAAGAGAGACCCTGGGAACGAGGTTGCCCAAGTACGGTTTGTGAAGGAGCCATTTTACTTCTATTTCGTTGCTAGTTGTATGATATTTATTATTAAATAAGTTTGTTAGGGTGTTGGGTGTCAATGTGGAAGCTGTAAATGCAAATGAAATTAACGTGGTTGACTTCAGTCTTAATTAGAAATAAAATTGAATATCCATTGTTGTCATTTATTTATTTATTTATTTGCGTAGCAAAATATTTCTAACTCGTTCTTTAAAGCCTGGTTTTCACTAGCGACGCAAGCATAAGCGCAAGCACAAGGATTATGTGCAAGTGAAAACGAACGCAAGCACAAGCACAAGAACGAAATATTCACCAGCAAGATTTGATCATTGTTAAAACCACGTTTTTGTACACTGATTTGACTGACGGAAAACACTTGAATTTTCACGGCAACGACGTTTTTAACCAGCAAGGTTTGTAGAATCAATGCAAGCCGTGAAATAAGCACAATAACTCACAAATAACTTTCGGAGATAATTCTCTAAACTAACCTTTGTTTTGTTCACAAATTCCTTCAAAATCATATCAAAATCACTGCTTTTAACATTATGCTTGCGTTAGGCTCCGACACTACGCCCATGTCACAGCGTTTTTACAGACCGGTTTATATCTTTAGATTCCTTTTTCCCGGAAAATGTGTTTCTGGTCCGTGTGTAATATGAAATGAAATAAATACATAAAAGATGGCGACCTAATTGCGGCCTGGTACGCGGTAACGCCAATTAATGATTATAAGGAAAAACGTTTGATTGTCTGGCGGGAATACGAATTCGCGGGAAAAGCGAATCTAAAAATAACCCGCCTTTAAAACGCTGTGACACGAATCCAGTCCAGTTGCTCGCTCCTAGTGATGGGCTCCTGCAATATGCTTGTGTTATGCTCCATCTTCATGTTCGACGCAAGCACCAGGATCAAATATTTTTATCCTGGTGCTTTATTCTTGCGTCAAGCTCAGCGTTTTCATGGCGAAATAAAATAAGGGCTCTTGCGACACAAGCGCAAGCAACATACGCAGACGGCGTGAATGGGGACATCAATTAAACCCCCCAAAAACCCCTAGGGCTTGAAGCGAAACCCCAAAAAATCCCCTGAACCACCATTTTGCAACGAGCCGGTATCACTCTGAAAAGTGTTCGAATACGTCATTCTGGGCTGATTTAGATGTCAGGGTGACATTAAGATGTAAACAAAGCATATTAAACTTGGAAACACCCGAGAAAAAGGGCGCAGGCAATGAATCAGAAACTTTTTTTTTTTTACTTTTGAAAAAATTGGGTCGGTCGGGCGATGGGAAACAAAGCATTTTACGGGGATGGCCACTGCGTACGGTAACATTTTTTTCTACCGCGGACCAAACCCCCAAAAATCCTACTAAAATCGAACTGCCAAAAAAAATACTTGAGAACATTTTCTTACCCAAAAAAATCCCGAAATCGTGAATTTGAAACCCCAAAAATCCTTCGCACCTTCCCGTCAGGAGTACCCCCCCTGGGACTTCGATGTCAACCAAAGCGCGGGAAAATTTTGCGTGTCTGTCACGTGTAACATCACATGATTATACTGTCACTTCGAGCCAAAACATTTTGGTTTCAGTCACTTTTACTCTGCTGTGCACGCGTTGCTTCGCGTCTGCAGAGATGACTTTTAGCAGCTCGTTTTGACGTTAAACCGCTGAATGGACCTTTAAAAACAAATACGCAGCCTGTAAACCAGCAAGACCACAGCCATGGTGTACGTCTTCATTCACAAATGCGGTTCAAATATCAACAGCTTCTGGCACACGTACGCTTACGTTGAATTGCACGTGGTGAGTTTTCGAACTGTAAATTATGGGTTTCGCCGACGGTTTCGCCTTGTCTAGCTTTTCTTTGCTCTGAACCGATTCACAGGGTAAATTCGAGGGTAAAAGGGCCAGTTATGTACTTTTTTCAAGGTGTATTTAGCGTGAAACAGTTCTTCACATCGGAAGGTGTGATCTTCATGTGCGCCTTCCCGCTTGTTGTTCGTGTTTATATCGTCCATGGCCTTTAAACCTGTAACTGGCTTTATTAAAGGGAGATAGGAATTTTTAAATCCCAAAGTACAGTTATTGTGAGAAATATTTATTTTTATTTTTTTCCTTTTAGATCGATGGACCGACTTGGAGACATTTTCACACCTCACAGAGAAGAAATGGTGAATTAACTTTTTTCTTTTAACTTTCCAGTATGGATGCTCATTTGACGACTGTACATGCATATTAACTTGTCTGTTTTTGTGTTTCGTATCATTATTTTACAGATTTACCATGCAGTACAGTAAAAACCCGCATAAAAGGGGTTCATACGGAAGCCGATAAGGGACAATCCAAATATATTTTCCAAATCCGTAAAATATTTTTCAAATCCGTAAAATTATTTTAAATCGCAATGTTTTTTGCAAATCACTGTTGAAGAGTTTGCCAAATCTAAAAAATTATTACAAATCCTAATAAGATTGTTAAATCCAAAAATAACTTTTTACAAATCCGAAATTAGTTTGCAATCCAAGAATCGTCGTCAAATCCAGAAAAATGTTTTGGAAATCGGAAAAAATAAACTTTAAAACAACGAACGGGGAACGGGGAACGGGGAATGGGAACGGGGAATTTTTTAGAGCAAGATGTACTCGTGAGAGTAAAACCATATACAGTAGAATCCCGATCTCTAGAAAAAATCGGGGGAGTTTGAAATATGGGAGGTAAAATTACAGTGAAAACGACTATTGGTTCGAGTTAGCGAGGTTTTGGAAATCAAGGGTTCGAGAAATCGGGATTCCACTGTTGTGGCAAGACTGGCGTCAGAACAAAGTGGTCAGTACTACGAATATCGAGACGAGATCAGATAAAAGACAGAACACTCAATTGAATTGATGCAAGAAACAGGAAGCGTGAATAGCGTGAATTTAGCAGATTTTACTCCAACACCACAGAGCCGGCCGCGGCTTACAGGTGGATTATGGCCTTTATATTTTTAATTGCTGAAGCACTTGCTCAAGAACTTGCCCCGCTGCTATCAACTTCACAAGTAGCAGCTTTTCCAGCTGCGGGGTCAGCTAGGTCTGCGGGAACAACGTGGTTAGCCACTAGCTACGGCTATTAGCCGCCCGAACTTGAGAGAGAGCAAGCCAGCAGCAGAGCACAACTTCTTTGAATGATGTAGTCTTCTTTCAGGTCCTTGTGAAGAGACTTATCGCTGTCGATTGGAACGGCTATAGCCACTGCTTTGCAGACGAGTTTGAGGAAGTTATTGACGAGAGTCTCTGTTACCCGACTGGCGAGAGCAGCTTGGTACCTCTTATAGTACTTTTTCACCACTTCCTCGATCAAGCGTTGGACATCGCCGTGGGTTAAGCGGCGGACGTCGATGAATTCTTTCGCTTTGCCTGTGGCAACCAGGATAACCAACTGCTCTCTGGGATCGTCCGGCGCCGTTCCGGTGGTGGCCTGCGAATACAGTCGCCTTCAATTCCATCGCGCTGCAAGCGGAGCGCGATGGAAGGCGGCTGTATTCGCAGGCTATTCCGGTAGCCGCTGCTTCAAAGATGTTGTTTCCGATAGCTGTAGCCGTCCCGGCGGTGGTAGCGGGGACAGCGGCTGCCGTTCCAGCAGGGGCTGTTTTCCCGCCTTCGAAGAGCGTGTCTTCTAACAGTTGGTGCGCATTTGACATGGCTGCTGTCTCAGGTGAAACAGCAAGAGTCTAATAGGATGTCATACTAATAGTCTAGTCTAATAGGAAGTGTACCGGAGGCTGAACACAAGGCGAGAGTACTTCTAGTTTGATAGGAGTTCTTTCCCCACTGGGCAGTCGCGGAAAGCTCTCCAGCGTAACTTTCGAATATAGCCTTCATGTCTTTCGAAGAGGGCGTGTAGAACAACACGATCGCAGCGACGTTTTCTCGAACCTACTGGACCGCGGAACCACGCAAACACAAAAAGTGGGACATAAGACACACCTGCCATGCCTAGCTCCGGCGGGCGCTAACGCCAGTAGACCCTGGGGTGGGGCGGAGGCCTGGGACCTCCAAGTGGCCGCAGTTCTTGCTGGCCTGGGGTCTCCAAGTAGCCACGGTTCCCGCTGGCCTGAGCTGGGCATCGATCTCTCACTCACTCACTCACTCACTCATCCTCGCCAAAGTGCGCAAGTCGCGGGGACCACGTACTCCTCGTCACAGAGGGCAAAGTTTTCAACGTCGTGCCAAGCGCCTACCCTATAGTAGCGCTCAACACATTTGCCGCCCCAGGCACACTCCAGGCCCACACTCCAGGCCGATGGGGCACAATGTACATGCATATGCACGGACGATTCGCTCCCGCCATGCATATACAGGGGCGGCCCGTAGATGTGCATTTATTGCTTTCTATCCCATGGCAACGCGCTCACGGATTTTAGCTTTGATTGCTTCGGTAATATCACACGCGGATTGTCCCCCTGGAGTGGATAGGGGCTCACTGCTGGGGCCACGGGTGGGTAGCGCTGGGGACTCGAGCTCTTAATACTCTACAGGCATCTCTTCTATGAGGTCATCCATAGTCGCCTTGTTGCCGGGCGGATATACCCCATGGCCCACGTTTCTCTAAATGGGTATTCGGGCAGCAGGGCAGGGGCTGGGGCCTGGGGTGTGGGCCGGCGAGGGGGTGGGCCAGCCATGGGGGAAGGGCAGCGGGGCCATGTACGCCGGGCCGGGGAGGGCTGGGGCCCGGGTAGCAGGAGGCCATGTACGCCGGGGCCGCTTAGCTTACTGGGCCAAGTTCGCGTACGCCGGGGCGTACAGCAATGTGGCTGAGCAATGGCTGGGGGGCCCACCGGGCGTGGGGAAGTGAGCCAGTACCCCCCTTATATATACTACTAACGGGCAATATTAATTTGAAGTATATGTTGTATTATGAGGACGACTTTCAAGCCTTCGACTGTGCTCAGGCTCTTCCCTCTAGCGAGGTCATGTTGGTTTCCGGTCTGTACGCCAGGCTTTCGCCCTCCTCCGTAATTCCGATGCTTTGCTTTGTTTTGATCACGGATATAATATTTTTCTTGGTCCAATTTCGTCAGAGAGTACTGTAGCTTCCAAGAGGCTATTGCATTTGGAGAAGAGATATATACTTTGCTAATTTCTTCCTGTTTCTTGCATCAATTCAATTGAGTGTTCTGTCTTTTATCTGATCTCGTCTCGATATTCGTAGTACTGACCACTTTGTTCTGACGCCAGTCTTGCCACAACAGTGGAATCCCGATTTCTCGAACCCTTGATTTCCAAAACCTCGCTAACTCGAACCAATAGTCGTTTTCACTGTAATTTTACCTCCCATATTTCAAACTCCCCCGATTTTTTTCTAGAGATCGGGATTCTACTGTATATGGTTTTACTCTCACGAGTACATCTTGCTCTAAAAAATTCCCCGTTCCCATTCCCCGTTCCCCGTTCCCCGTTCTTCCATTCCCCGTTCCTTGTTTTAAAGTTTATTTTTTCCGATTTCCAAAATATTTTTCTGGATTTGACGACGATTCTTGGATTGCAAACTAATTTCGGATTTGTAAAAAGTTATTTTTGGATTTAACAATCTTATTAGGATTTGTAATAATTTTTTAGATTTGGCAAACTCTTCAACAGTGATTTGAAAAAAACTTTGCGATTTAAAATAATTTTAGGGATTTGAAAAATATTTTACGGATTTGGAAAATATATTTGGATTGTCCCTTATCGGCTTCCGTAGGTTCAGGCTGATTTTGTTCTTATATTTCGGGTGTTTTCTGGTACTTTTTTGACCAAATTTGACCAAATTTCAGCCTGAGTGTTCTTAATCCACTTGTTCCTTTATGCGGGTTTTTACTGTATTCTTGTGCGCATCTAAAAAAGTTTCAGATCAAAATCCCTCCCTTGGAAACACTTTTAAAAGTACGCATAATTACTTCAGATAATAAGAGCTAATAAGGCCTGGTACCCCCGGAAATTAGCCCACCAAAAACCCTTTTGGACAAGCCCAGGCATTAGGGTATAAGCCCTGGTTATGACATGTTGTACCTTGTTTTCAGGACTGTGTCATTGATCAAGAGTACAGTCTACAACAAACTATCAGGGTACAGAGACGAGCCATTACCCAGTGGAACAGGTGTACTGTAGCTGTCAAAAGCTGTTGGTCACACTGACTAGTCATTGTAACTTTACTGGCTTGTGATAGTAACAAAGGAATGCAACTTGGATTTAAAAAATAATGTACATGTAGGTAGGTAAAACTTTACCTGTTTAACTTGAATTAGGAATTTTGACAGTTCCAAAAATAATTAATGCATCCACATTGAACAGGGTTCTCATTAAGGCCTGGTTTCCATATAATCGCAAGGATCGCAGTGATCATAGAAAAAAGTGTTCTGCGATCCTTGAGATCATATGGAAACCATAAAACTCTGTGATCATTGCGAATCACAGAGAGAAAAATTTCTATCTCTGCGATCCTTGCGATCGTGAAGTTTTATATGGAAACCCCTCATGCGATCCTTGCGATACAAAATGTCCCAGAAAGCAATGCAAACCAAAGCCTTGTATCCCATAATTTTTTCTTACTTTTATCGGATCCAGGCCTACTCAACGTTTCCTTGCGATCGCTGCAATCATATGGAAACCTGAGGTCTCAAGGATTGCAAAAATCGCAGCGATCGTCTATCACAATGATCACCGTGAAACCAAGCTTAAAGGGACACTGTCCCGGCGTATTTGCTCAAAACTGTTATAAATGCGCGAAATGGTCCCTAAATCTATGAAATAAGAACTTAAATGATAAAAAGCAATTTCTTAAAGAAATTCCATACTGCAACAAAATTTTTGCAAAATTTCAAAGATTTCCTAGCCAAATTTGAAACTTTGAAAAACTGACATCCTGACAGTTTTTCAAAAATCCATATGGCAATCCATTTCCATCCTCGCTGTCGTTTGTCATCCTCACTTGCTAATGGGTTCCTGTCATTTGTCGAGTGCTATTCTACAGAATCAAACCATTATTGTTCAACTTCCTATGATCTAGATATGTTTCTGAGCTTCCCAAAATCATGCTAAAATCAGGACAGTGTCCCTTTAAGTGCTGGCAGCAGGCTAAAAAACCCTGGCTACTTCAACTCCTGAGCCACATACTTTTCAAGAGCAAACATTTTAGTGTGGCACTAAATAACTCTGCTGCCAAATCACTAAATCTAGCTGTCTATTCACAAACTGTCATGAGAACCCTGTACAGTACTTTGACGGCTTAGTCCTGGTTCATTCTAGTGACATAATGACATACATGTAAGAACTTATACTTCTTGGTACATGTATGCCGTCCGTCAAAGTTGCCATGTTGAAAATTGTGCCTGGGATGGACTGGTTCAACAATTCATATTGCACTCTGATTGGTTCTTTTTTATGTTATTTTGTCAAATATTTTCACACTTGTTTTACTGAAACATAACATTGCAAGGAAAAGATCAGCTTTTTGCTTGTGTTGTGATGGTGATGTCAAATATTGTTATGTCCACATGTCCACACGTCCACACTACTGATGTAACGACATAACATCGGGAAAGTGCTTTTTTTTGTTATATCATATCATATCATTTTCTTTATTTATTTCTTTATGTAGTTAATATTTTATTCATTTAATATATTTATTTATATTTATTTGTTTATATACAGTCGAACTTCCCGTAAACTGACACCCTTGGGACCAGAAAAAGTGTCCGCTTAAGAGGTGTCCATTAGTGGAGGTTTGACTGTACTTCTTTCTAACTTTTTTCATTCATCCATTCATTCACCATATTTCTTCTATTTAGCCCCCCTCCCCCCCCCCCCTTCTAATAAGCCCAGCCTCCTTTCACAGATAAAAAAAGATTAATAAGCCCCCTCCCTCAATTATAAATTGGCCGTTTGCCTGCAAAATATTAAATTTTAACAACTTAATGGCTAATCTTATTTAATAAATTAATTTGTGACCATTTCAATAAGTGTACGGTCAATTTTTTGATAAAAAGCGAAATAACCTATCCTAAAAAGACGGCAAACTTTGTTTGTCGGCGTCGTTTTTCCATTCAGTGTTCATCAGAGCGGTTTTCCATTTCGTCCCTTGCTTCTTTTCTCTTTTTGTCGTCTGTTTTCAAACCATTTTTTCACTTGCTTTTCAGTAAGGCTCAGTTTAGAGGCCAGCTCTGCGCGCATTTCTTTCGACACATAGCGATCTCTGGTAAACTCCTGTTCCATTGTCTGCACTTCATCATGTGTGAAATGGCGTAACCATAAGTTAGGCCGGCTTACACCTTAAACAGAACCAAGAGAATAATTCGCTATGTAAAAATCGCGCTGTGATTGTTATTGTTTAGAACTGTCATCTACCTGTTAGAGTACAGGGACGAATGACGTCACAAATGGTGTGAAAACACGCGCGGGTGCCAACACGAATCATGCGTCGCCCTATATCAAACAGAGAAATATTTCTTCAAACTGGAAATATCAATTACGTGGGAAATTCAATTTTAAATCGGCTGTTCAAGCTTGGCTCATTGTGAAAAGAATCCGAGAAATTAGAGCGGGATTGAGCGTGAAGCGCCTTCAACTAGCAAGAATAACTCATCGAAAGTTCAGATTGTTTTTCCTCATGTCAGGAAGGAATAGAGGATAGTTTCTAAACATCTAATAATAAATTGTGCTTTTTGTGAAGAAAAATGTATCTTTGCGGATACGTTAGCTGAACTTTCAAACTTGAAATCTTATTATCCGAATTTATAAGCTGATTTTGCCTTTCCAAAAATCCTAGCTGACCAGTTTTTGTACCCAAACAAAAGGCATTTAATAATTTCCCATGTTAAGAAATGTTGAGATACTGAAGGGTCATCCTACATAAATATTTGATTATTATTATTATTATTATTATTATGATATTCCCTGACCGAGTATCTGAGGCAATTATAGGCACATTGTTCAAAAAACTGTGTTACGGTATTTGCATGCGATTTTTCTCGAAAACGAAGCGAAGTAGAGAACGAGTGAAGAACAAAAGCAACCAAAGATAGTAAAAATGAAAAAAAAAAACGACAAAAACTATTCGCCGATAGATTTCCCAGAAATCTGTCCATTTCATTTGTGCGAAAATACTATTTAAAATGGAAGCAAAAAAATTAAAAGAAATAATAATAAGAAATATCCCGGTATTGAGATTCGAAACTAGAATAACCCGATAACAAGTCGCGCCTCCTGACACATCGCCGAACCATTTGCGCCACGGATTCAATCTTGCGTAAATTAAGGTAAATTAAACTAGAAATTTCTCGGCAATGCTATTCTATGGGCTTTCTAAGGGATACAAAAGAATAGTGAAACTGCTGACCAGTTCATGATCATAACACGAGTAACATGTGAAAGTACCAACATGCCTTGCAGTTTCCGATTGAGCTTTTGAAAAGCGCGTACCCCGATTTCTGTCTTGTTGGGCAAGGAGCTTGTCTTACGCCAACTCCCTCTCTTGGTCCTCTTTTGGTTTCTTCTCCCCATCTCTTCTTTTCATTTCCTATCCAGTTCTAAAATAAATCATGCAATAAGTTAATCAATCAATAAATCAAATAAATTATATGAATAAATGAATTTATCTCATATTACTAGTTCAAGGCAACAGAGATCCAGATCGAGAGAAGCTGTTTTGAAAGCTATATGTTAACATCCAAAACTGGTCACACGAGGTGTTCAAAGTTAAAAGACATTGATTCTCTTTTCAGGCAGCCCTGTAGAGTTCATTGCAAGTTGCATCAAGTCTTTACAACTTGTTGTACTCATTCCCTCATCCCAAAGTTGCTTTAATGTTGAGACTTGCCCCTTGGTGAGAGTAGAGCGTGGCATCTGAAATTCAGATAAACCAAGTATAAGATGAGCTGTATACTAATGTCGTTACTTTCAATGTCTCTAAATTCACACTATATATAAGTATAGTTCACTAACCAGATGACAAATGAGGTCATAAAATGCTCTATGCTCAGTGAGTTTAATGCAAAAGAAAAGAAAACTCACCATCTTTGTGATAGGTGATATGGTTTGGGCATCGCTCAACTATTTCTCTATAATGTTCTGGTTGTTGGTAGATATAATCACAACTCTAACATAATAACCAGGAAGTGGAGGAAAAACTCCAACAAAGAAAGAACATCAAGTTCATGAAACAAAAATATTTGATTTGCCTTTTAGTTTAGCTGTAAATATATATATTCCCCGCTTTGTTTATGAAAAATTTGCCATCCTGAATTTTGATCTCAATTAATGGCTGATTCGCATAAATTTGGGATCATTAACAGTATCTGGCCAAATGTTTTTGTTTTCTTCCTGGTTCCGCAGCTGCTGCTGCATCATCCTTTCTTTCTGTTACCTTGTCACAATCATCATCGTTATCATCCTTCTTATTGTCACGTCCAGGATCATCTTGCCAAAAAATCAGCATCTAAAAAAGCACTATCACTGAATACTTCATGTGCCTCTTCTTCCGTCCGTTTTGGAACATGATCACTCTCCCTTCCTTCCACAAGTTCCCCGCACCAATGACACGAGGAACAAGTGGTCTGTGTAACGTCAAGTATAATTTAAGGTAATTGCCTTATAGCACCAAACCAATCGTAAACCCGTTGATATCTTGTCCCTGGCCTGAAACGGTGTTCAAAGGTTTTGTTAGCATAAGTAGCCTTAACAATATATCCTGCCATTGTGTCATCACGGGAACAAAAAAATTGTGTTGTTCTGATCACATTTTCTTTCTCCTGATTATGCGTGCTGGCCCCAGCTCCAGTGACTTCTTCAGTGTCAGAAGTTGACAATTTTGCTTGTCATTGAGCTTCCTATCTATCGGTATTCAATCCCTGCTCAAACTCCCTGTCTTGCTCTTGTTTAAAACAGTCTAAGTCCCTCTGATATTCTCCAGTTTTCATGCCTTGCTGAATAATCATCCAGTCCATTCAACAGTGTTTGTCTGATGGCAGCATGATCGTGTAAATTGTCTCCTGTTGTTATGTGTAACAAAATTTGAGTCACACTACTCACTCTTGTGAGAAGCAGTGCGACAGTGCGAATCACCCTAGAATAAAAATATAAATCATCCCACATTACAAATTCAAGGGTCAGGCAAACCCCAAGTTAAAATTGGATTAGAAAACAAAAACAAAAGACAATTAATTTCATTACTGGACAAGATGGATAACTTTATTTAACTAAATTAGGACTATGTAAAAAAAAATGCAATTACAAAATGCTGCAATAATCAAACTGGGGCTTAATTACCAAGCCATTGAAAAGGTTCCAAAGTGTGTGGAATGGTACAAAAATTTTTTATGCTTTATTGCACTTAAGGCTGAAGTGATTTTCTTACAAACACTCTGTAAGTGATATATACGCCGAGGGATTTTGTTGAAGAAACTACTGACAACTTTTTGGCTTTAAAAAGAAGATATTGTTTCAATTTAAAATCTCTCTTGAAATGACTGACACTAAAGTCTGGGCGATTCAGTTCTGCCTTGCACCGTGGACGGCCTTGTGCAACGTGTGTAGGCTTGTGCTGAGTCGGTAAGAGTTGTGCTTTCCCTTGGCCGGCTTGACGGAGACTGCAACCAGGGCTCCAAGCGACTCCTCCCACTTGCTGCCATCCAGTTTGAGAGAGTAGACTCCAGCCCGGCATCCCGGTAGCAAGCTATGCACCGATGAGTACTCGGAAGGCGTAACCGTATTCAAAATGAAATGAAAAAATGAAATGAAACCGTGGTTTAAATAATTAGTAAATAATAATAATAATAATATTATTAGGAACTGAAAAACATCAACAATTCATTGAGTTACTTGCCCATTTCCCCTGACAAAAAAAAATCGCTTTTGAAAAGCGCGTACGCCGATTTCTGTCGTGTTGGGCAAGCTTGTCTTATGCCAGCTCCCTCTCTTGGCCCTCTTGGTTTCTTCTCCCCGTCTCTTCTTTTCATTTCCTATATCCAGTTCTAAAATAAATCATGCAATAAATCAAATAAATTATAATGAATTGAATTGTCATGTTCACTGTATACACTACAGGCAGTGCATCCAAAGTGATTAATGTGATGGATATAAACATGTCTTCATGAACCATTCATCAATATGGGATCATTAACAGTATCTGGCCAAAAGTTTTTGTTTTCTTCCTGGTTCCGCAGCTGCTGCATCATCCTTTCTTTCTGTTACCTTGTCGCAATCATCATCGTCATCCTCATTCTTATTGTCACGTCCTGTATCATCTTGCCAACACAGGATGAACACGGCAGGATGAACACGTACAACGCCATGCAGTAACACAAGCTTGGTGGCACGTCCGCTGGCCTTTTCTTTTGGACTTGCTGCAGTCTCATAGTATCTCATAGTATCTCTTTGCCGACTGCATGCTGCAACCACTTGAAAGATAATAAGTTGTTTTATGTTTTGTTAGTTTCAACGTGTCTATTGGCAGCATCAAAACCATGTGTTTCACAGTTTCCAGTTGCAACCAGTACTAGATATTCAGTTTTGAAAATTGTGTAGAAATTCAACTTCTTATTCCCGGGTGTATCTGAGCGAGTAGCATTACATTATAAAACACTAATTTACATGCGACCTTACTTTGGTTCAATCTTTTCATCCGCCCACATTGGATTGGAAAACAAAAACAAAATTAGAAAACAAAAACAAAAGACAATTTATTGATTACTGGACAAGATGGATAACTTTATTTAACTAAATTAGGACTATTTTTAAAATGCAATAAAATGCTGCAATAATCAAACTGGGGCTTCACCAAGCCATTGAAAAGGTTCCAAAGTGTGTGGAATGGCACAAAAATTTATAATACGCTTTATTGCACTTAAGGCTGAAGTGGTTTTCTTATAAACACTCTGTATGCGATATATACCCCGAGGGATTTTGTTAAAAAGAAGAAGTGGTTCCAATTTAAAATCTCTCTTGAAATGATCGACACTAAAGTCTGGGCGATTCAGTTCTGCCTTGCACCGTGGACGGCCTTGTGCAACGTGTGTAGGCTTGTGCTGAGTCGGTAAGAGTTGTGCTTTCCCTTGGCCGGCTTGACGGAGACTGCAACCAGGGCTCCAAGCGACTCCTCCCACTTGCTGCCATCCAGTTTGAGAGAGTAGACTCCTCCACCCAGGACCTTGTACCAGAACAAGTTGGCCCTGCATCCCGGCAGCAAGCTATGCACCGATGAGTACTCGGGGCTCCTGCAAGTTGCTTTCCTCCTCCACCAGGCAGAATTCTTGTGCTTGCACTTATGCTTGCACTGGTGTGTGTGTGCAAGCGATCAGCACAATATCATCTGCGAAAGCACCGGAGTTTACTCTGATGTTTCCCACCATTGTTCTGAGAATGGATCTAAGTCACCAGTCAATTACCGTGTTGAATAGATGGACAGACAACGGGTCACCCTGGCGTACTCCTTGGGCCACATGGATCGGGTCGCTTTTCTGGGATCCAATTCTGAGGGTTGTCTGGGCGTCTCCGTAGAGTTCCGCCAACGACCCCAAGGATGGCGGTGGTACACCCAACCGTGCCGCGATCAGGAATGGATTGGTGGTTTACGGCATCAAATGCCTTCTGGACATCGATGAAGGCGATATTTAAAGTGTTGCAGATCACGTTGGTGTTGGCGAATGATGGCCTGGAGCAGCCAGATGGAATTGGCTGCTCCATCACCGGATTGGAAGGACTTCTGCCTTGGGTTAAATGGGAGATGGATTTCAAACTGCTAAGCCAGGATCCGGTGAAAGCATCTGATGATGATGTTCGCAATAGTGATTGGCCTGTGCTTCGCAGGGTCTCTGGTCCCCAACTTTGTTCGGTGGTTGTCTACGTAATCAAGCAGTAATGAAGAGACAAAGAATGTCTGAATCTCGAGTTCACTTGTAATTCTCAAAGTATATATTATTGGTATTGGCCAAGCAAAACGATGAACTACCAGAATAAAGTGTTGGCCCGAAGGGTTTGTTCTGGTAATTTATTCTGGTATTAAAATTAATGTCAACATTCTCGGTTGATGAGCTCATCCAATTTGTCGATGGCCATTACGATGAAGAGCGATGCACTGCTTTTGTGTCTGATGGATTTTCTCAGCAAAACGTATAAGTTAAAAAAGTAGGAAATTATATAGTACGATATAGCCACTGCCACTTAACTTTTAGAAAGCACTGTTGCTACATGTACTTGTAGAACAACACATGAATGTGCTTAATTACAAATAAATAGTAAAGAATAAATACATCAATTTATATACATACTAAAAACTTGTACAATACAAATAGAACAGATTAAAAAAGATACATGATAAATAGAAGCTACACTGTACATAATTTAATATGACGACATTTGGTAGTTGAAAAAAGTATCATTGATTTCAAATCGATTTCAGACACTTTAAAATGGCACCTGGGATGTTAAGCGGGGCCCAAATATTATTGACGGGTTAAAGGAAACGATAGGAGCGACACCCACCATCAAAAGACTGCTTCCTTTTGTTGTCTCTGGACAGCAAGCTCGGGGCGTAATTCCTTCACGTACTGTCTAAGTAGACAGCAGAGTTCACTTCCGTCCTGCAACCAGAAAGAAGAACGTCAAAACGGCAAGTCCCCTCCCCAAATCTAGGGGCGATGACAATAGTTGGGCATCCCCAGCCAAAAGGAACCTGACTCACCTCAAGTTCGATTTGCTCGTGGCCTGTGAACCTTCGTGTCTTGTGGAGCTGGATGTGGATGGTAACCACTCCGGAACGCCAGACTTAAATATATATTTAAGTCAATATTATATTATAGACATAATTATTTATTCTGTGTGATTAAATATTTTGCAAATAAATTGCTACAAAACTAAAGTTACATGATGTCATGTTCACTGTATACACTGCAGGCAGTGCATCCAAAATGATTAATGCGATGGATATAAAAATGTCTTCATGAACCATTCATCAATATGGGATCATTAACGGTATCTGGCCAATAGTTTTTGTTTTCTTCCTGGTTCCACAGCTGCTGCATCATCCTTTCTTTCTGTTACCTTGTCACAATCGTCATCGTCATCCGCCTTCTTATCGTCACGTCCTATATCATCTTGCCAAACAAAATCGCCATCTAAAAAAGCACTATGACTGAATGCTCCATGCGCCTCTTCTTCAGTCCGTTCTTGAACATGAGAACTCTCGATTCCTTCCACAAGCTCCCCGCGACCGATGACACGAGGAACAAGTGGTTCTGTGTAATGTCAAGTATAATAAAGGTATAAAGGTAATTGCCTTATAGCATCAAGCCAATCATAAACCTGTTGATATCTTGTCCCTGGCCTTGAAACGGTGTTCAAATGTTTTGTAAGCATAAGTAGCCTAAACAATATGTCCTGCCATTTTGTCATCACGGGAACAAAAAAAAATTGTGTTGTTCTGGTCACATTTTCTTTCTCCTGATTCTGCTTGCTGGCCCCACCTCCAGTGACTTCTTCAGTGTCAGAAGTTGACAATTTTGCTTGTCATTGAGCTTCCTATCTATCGGTGATCAATCCCTGCTCAAACTCCCTATCTTGCTCTTGTCTAAACAGTCTGATTCCCTCTGATATTCTCCAGTTTTCATGCCTTGCTGAATAATCATCCAGTCCATTCAACAGTGTTTGTCTGATGGCAGCATGATCGTGTAAATTGTCTCCTGTTGTTATGTGTAACAAAATTTGTGTCACACTACCCACTCTTGTGAGAAGCAGTGCGATAATGCGAATTGTCCGGCCATATTGGATTAGAAAAGAAAAACAAAATTAGAAAACAAAAACAATTGATTACTGGACAAGATGGATAACTTTATTTAACTAAATTAGGACTATTTTTAAAAATGCAATGAAATGCTGCAATAATCAAACTGGGGCTTTACCAAGCCATTGAAAAGGTTCCAAAGTGTGTGGAATGGTACAAAAATTTCTAATACGCTTTATTGCACTTAAGGCTGAAGTGATTTTCTTACAAACACTCTGTATGTGATATATACGCCAGATGGATTTTGTTAAAGAAACTACTGACACCTTTTTGGCTTTAAAAAGAAGAAATTTTTCCAAATTAAAATCTCTCTTGAAATGATCGACACTAAAGTCTGGGCGATTCAGTTCTGCCATGCACCGTGGACGGCCTTGTGCAACGTGTGTAGGCTTGTCCTGTGTCGGTAAGAGTTGTGCTTTCCCTTGGCCGGCTTGACGGAGACTGCAACCAGGGCTCCAAGCGACTCCTCCCACTTGCTGCCATCCAGTTTGAGAGAGTAGACTCCTCCACCCAGGGCCTTGTACCAGAACAAGTTGGCCCTGCATCCCGGCAGCAAGCTATGCACCGATGAGTACTCGGGGCTCCTGCAAGCTGCTTTCCTCCTCCACCAGGCAGAATTCTTGTGCTTGCACTTATGCTTGCACTGGTGTGTGTGTGCAAGCGATCAGCACAATATCATCTGCGAAAGCACCGGAGTTTACTCTGATGTTTCCCACCATTGTTCTGAGAATGGATCTAAGTCACCAGTCAATTACCGTGTTGAATAGATGGACAGACAACGGGTCACCCTGGCGTACTCCTTGGGCCACATGGATCGGGTCGCTTTTCTGGGATCCAATTCTGAGGGTTGTCTGGGCGTCTCCGTAGAGTTCCGCCAACGACCCCAAGGATGGCTGTGGTACACCCAACCGTGCCGCGATCAGGATGGATTGGTGGTTTACGGCGTCAAATGCCTTCTGGACATCGATGAAGGCGATATTTAAGTGTTGCAGATCACGTTGGTGTTGGCGAATGATGGCCTGGAGCAGCCAGATGGAATTGGCTGCTCCATCACCGGATTGGAAGGACTTCTGCCTTGGGTTAAATGGGAGATGGATTTCAAACTGCTAAGCCAGGATCCGGTGAAAGCATCTGATGATGATGTTCGCAATAGTGATTGGCCTGTGCTTCGCAGGGTCTCTGGTCCCCAACTTTGTTCGGTGGTTGTCTACGTAATCAAGCAGTAATGAAGAGACAAAGAATGTCTGAATCTCGAGTTCACTTGTAATTCTCAAAGTATATGTTATTGGTATTGGCCAAGCAAAACGATGAACTACCAGAATAAAGTGTTGGCCCGAAGGGTTTGTTCTGGTAATTTATTCTGGTATTAAAATTAATGTCAACATTCTCGGTTGATGAGCTCATCCAATTTGTCGATGGCCATTACGATGAAGAGCGATGCACTGCTTTTGTGTCTGATGGATTTTCTCAGCAAAACGTATAAGTTAAAAAAAGTAGGAAATTATATAGTACGATATAGCCACTGCCACTTAACTTTTAGAAAGCACTGTTGCTACATGTACTTGTAGAACAACACATGAATGTGCTTAATTACAAATAAATAGTAAAGAATAAATACATCAATTATATACATACTAAAAACTTGTACAATACAAATAGAACAGATTAAAAAGATACATGATAAATAGAAGCTACACTGTACATAATTTAATATGACGACATTTGGTAGTTGAAAAAAGTATCATTGATTTCAAATCGATTTCAGACACTTTAAAATGGCACCTGGGATGTTAAGCGGGGCCCAAATATTATTGACGGGTTAAAGGAAACGATAGGAGCGACACCCACCATCAAAAGACTGCTTCCTTTTGTTGTCTCTGGACAGCAAGCTCGGGGCGTAATTCCTTCACGTACTGTCTAAGTAGACAGCAGAGTTCACTTCCGTCCTGCAACCAGAAAGAAGAACGTCAAAACGGCAAGTCCCCTCCCCAAATCTAGGGGCGATGACAATAGTTGGGGCCATCCCCAGCCAAAAGGAACCTGACTCACCTCAAGTTCGATTTGCTCGTGGCCTGTGAACCTTCGTGTCTTGTGGAGCTGGATGTGGATGGTAACCACTCCGGAACGCCAGACTTAAATATATATTTAAGTCAATATTATATTATAGACATAATTATTTATTCTGTGTGATTAAATATTTTGCAAATAAATTGCTACAAAACTAAAGTTACATGATGTCATGTTCACTGTATACACTGCAGGCAGTGCATCCAAAATGATTAATGCGATGGATATAAAAATGTCTTCATGAACCATTCATCAATATGGGATCATTAACGGTATCTGGCCAATAGTTTTTGTTTTCTTCCTGGTTCCACAGCTGCTGCATCATCCTTTCTTTCTGTTACCTTGTCACAATCGTCATCGTCATCCGCCTTCTTATCGTCACGTCCTGTATCATCTTGCCAAACAAAATCGCCATCTAAAAAAGCACTATGACTGAATGCTCCATGCGCCTCTTCTTCAGTCCGTTCTTGAACATGAGAACTCTCGATTCCTTCCACAAGCTCCCCGCGACCGATGACACGAGGAACAAGTGGTCTGTGTAATGTCAAGTATAATAAAGGTATAAAGGTAATTGCCTTATAGCATCAAGCCAATCATAAACCTGTTGATATCTTGTCCCTGGCCTGAAACGGTGTTCAAATGTTTTGTAAGCATAAGTAGCCTAAACAATATGTCCTGCCATTTTGTCATCACGGGAACAAAAAAAATTGTGTTGTTCTGGTCACATTTTCTTTCTCCTGATTCTGCATGCTAGCCCCAGCTCCAGTGACTTCTTCAGTGTTAGAGGTTGACAATTTTGCTTGTCATTGAGCTTTCTGCCTATCGGTATTGAATCCCTTCTCAAACTCCCTGTCTTGCTCTTGTTTAAACAGTCTAAGTCCCTCTGATATTCTCCAGTTTTCATGCCTTGCTGAATAATCATCCAGGCCATTCAACAGTCTTTGCCTGATGGCAGCATGATCGTGTAAATTGTCTCCTGTTGTTATGTGTAACAAAATTTGTGTCACTCTACCCACTCTTGTGAGAAGCAGTGCGACAGTGCGAATCACCCTGGAATAAAAATATAAATCATCCCCAGGCCATCCCCAGCCAAAAGCAAACTGACTCCCCTCGAGTTCGATTTGCTTGTTGCCTGTGAACCTGTATATCTTGTAGAGCTGGATGTGGATGGTAACCGCCTCGGAACGCCGGAGGAGGACTACGTTCCTGTTGCGATAGTCGCCGACTTTGAAGGTTTCTGCCATCTCAACTTCGCTCAGAGTTTCGAAGGTGCGTATCTCCAGCCCCCAGGAAGGAGGAATGTGGCAGTACAGCGAAAGCAGAAGGAGGTTGGCTGCCAGCTGTGAAAATTTCCTTGTGTCGGCATGTCTCTCTGGGATTGGCAAATATTTGAATCTTTGGAAACGTTTTCTTGACAATAACAGATATAATAGTAATAGCTTATGGCTTTTGGATAATAATAATAAACGTCATCTCTGTGTCAAAAGGATTTAGCCGAATGGATAAAATGAAAATTAAAAGGAAGCCAACTGTGACAAACTTATTCAGTTGCAACATTTCCTGCCATGCATGGACACAAAACTCACCTGCAAATAATCTAGGTAGTTCTCGATGAGTAATTCCCTGACCAAATGTGGCTGGCGTCAATGGCGTTTTAGGAAAGAGTTCCTTCGCGAAACCTTGCCTGCGGAGGGGGGGAAGAACGGAGATGTACCGTGACTGATAAGAAAGATTTATAATACACAAGCATCACTCATTCACCAAACTACAAGGCAGTCAGTTAGTAATACATCCATAGCATTCTCTCTTCCGCCTTGCATACGTCGACAGTGATACACACTGTCCCAGTCATTGCAGTGAGTGAGGTCGGGTGATCAAGGTATTAACTTGCTTACATATAATATTGTTTGACTCTGTGAAACACCTTCTGATTAAAACAAATTTTCAGAAAGCTTGTGTTGGCTGAAATGAAACGGTTGAATAACTCAAAATCAATCAATTATTCGAGCTTTCTTCAGACAATGAGTAAAACAAATAGATTCATGTTTTTCGTTAGTCAAATGCACAATAACCTGGTTTTAACAATGTTCAAATATTTGTGGTGACTGCTTGTACTTGCGTCTGTTTTCACTTGCGCAGAATTCTTGTGCTTGCGCTTATGCTTATGCTTGCGCTTATGCTTGCACTTACACAATTACCGCATTGAATAGATGGACAGACAACGGGTCACCCTGGCGTACTCCTTGGGCCACATGGATCGGGTCGCTTTTCTGGGATCCAATTCTCAGGGTTGTCTGGGCATCTCAGTAGAGTTCCGCCAAGTACCCCAAGAATGGCGGTGGTACACCCAAGCGTGCCGTGATCAGGATGGATTGATGGCTTCAGAGTCAATGCTTTCTGGACATCAATGAAGGCGATGTTTAAGGGTTGCAGATCACGTTGGTGTTGGCGAATGATGGCCTGGAGCAGCCAGATCGAATCGGCTGCTCCATCACTGGATTGGAAGACCTTCTGCCTTGGGTTAAATGGGAAATGGATTTCAAACCGTTTAGCCAGGATCCGGTGAAAGCATCTGATGATGATGTCCGCAATAGTAATAATAATAATAATAATAGTCTTTATTGTGATAATAGAAACAACATACGTGTATCTTTACAAATCATTAACATCTACTTGAGATGGACAGACAACGGGTCACCCTGGCGTACTCCTTGGGCCACATGGATCGGGTCTGTAGTGATGGGCCTGTGCTTCGCAAGGTCTCTGGTTCCCAACTGTTTGGGAATCAGGACTGTCTCACCGCATCGCAGGACTGCTGGTTGGTACCCGGCTAACAGCCAAAGATTATTGTGGGCTGATAGCTCATCGCATTCTGATCACATTTTTTTTCTCCCAATTCTGCGTGCTGGCCCCAGCTCCAGTGACTTCTTCAGTGTCAGAGGTTGACAATTTTGCTTGTCATTGAGCTTTCTGCCTATCAGTATTCAATCCCTGCTCAAACTCCCTGTCTTGCTCTTGTCTAAACAGTCTAAGTCCCTCTGATATTCTCCAGTTTTCAATGCCTTGCTGAATAATCATCCAGTCCATTCAACAGTCTTTGCCTGATGGCAGCATGATCGTGTAAATTGTCTCCTGTTGTTATGTGTAACAAAATTTGTGTCACACTACCCACTCTTGTGAGAAGCAGTGTGACAGTGCGAATCACCCTGGAATAAAAATATAAATCATCCCCAGGCCATCCCCAGCCAAAAGCAAACTGACTCCCCTCGAGTTCGATTTGCTTGTGGCCTGTGAACCTGCGTGTCTTGTAGAGCTGGATGTGGATGGTAACCGCCTCGGAACGCCAGAGGAGGACTATGTTTCATGTTGCGATAGTCACCGACTTTGAAGTTTTCTGCCATCTCAACTTCGCTCAGAGTTTCCAGGGTGCGTATCTCCAGCCCCCAGGAAGGAGGAATGTGGCAGTACAGCGAAAGCAGAAGGAGGTCGGCTGCCGGCTGCGAAAATTTCCTTGTGTCGGCATGTCTCTCTGTGAGTGGGCAAATATTTGAATCTTTGGAAACGTTTCTCGACAATAACAGATATAATAGCAATAGCTTATGGCTTTTGGATAATAGTAATAAACGTCATCTCTGTGTCAAAAGGATTTAGCCGAATGGAAATTAAAAGGAAGCTAACTGTGACAAACCTATTCAGTTGCAACATTTCCTGCCATGCATGGACACAAAACTCACCTGCAAATAATCTAGGTGGTTCTCGATGAGTAATCCCTGACCAAACGTGGCTGATGTCAACGGCGTTTTAGGAAAGAGTTGCTTCACGAAACCTGTGGGGGAGGAACAGACGTACCGTGACTGATAAGAAATATTTATAATACACATAGCATCAGTCATTCACCAAACTACAAGGCAGTCAGTTAGTAATACATACATAGCATTCTCTCCACCTTCGCGTACGTCGTCAGTGATACACACTGTCCTAGTCGTTGCAGTGAGTGAGGTCGGGTAAAGAACGAGTCCGCCAGGAATGCGTGCAGGTCTAGCGGTAGCTGGTCGATTTTCAGCGCGTAGGCATGCGGTCTGTGGTATTTGGATGACGTCGCCTTGTGGTCTCGAATTTCTGCAAAGGATCTACATTTTTATGAACGCAAATTGGAAAACATGGGGTCTTCGTTTTGGAAACACAACCGGATTTAGCCCATTGACCTCTTTTCTCGTATATTTTTTTACTTCAACCCTACTGAGACAATGTATAAAAAGTATACAAGCACTTACCAATCCATCCATCGGTTGAGGGCTTGCAACTCTTCACGCATTTGTGGTCTGTCCACAGCGGCTCATTTCTGCAACTCTGTCGCTGTACTGCGAAGCTGTGCTATGATAGGAAACACCGTTGAACACGGGTGCCCGCTCGTGGTGTAAGTACTTCAACAGGTAGAGTAAAGAACTTGCATGGTTGCCTATTGTAGACGGGCTGAGCAAGCGTTTATCCTGCCGACATAAAAGAAACACCGATTAGATCATCAGTTTGATCCACCGTGCCCGCAGGTGTCACGATCGACCCTGCCGAACACAGAGAATGGGAGAATAAACAGTGCCTTCAAAGTATTTTCAAAGCGAAGCTCAAATGACTCAGCAGCGTTCGATAAGTACCATCAATGTATCTCGATTGTTGAAGGATCCTTGTACCATAATGCTTTATCAGGTGGAACCAATATAAAGATGTCTTTATTCAGTCCTTTCTCTTTTTCTTCAAGATGTTTATTTTCTACAACAGTTTTGTAGCAGGGATTGCATGCTGCACCATCCTCAATGGCTTCTGTGCAAATGGTACAGCTGCCCACTCCAAACATATCCACTCCACATTACGTTATTATAAATCCATGTAATGAGCTTGAGAATGAACTTGCCATGCTGCACGTTAATGCTGAATGCTATTTATATTGTGTCCTTTCTCTTCTTTCTCTTTTTCTTTCTTTTTTCTTTGTATTTTAAAAGTACTCCGTGTCTCTATTTTGCAAAGATTAAACTTCATGCAAAACCAACAAAATTGTAATGTTATGGACCACACAAAAATGGCATACATAACAAATTAAGTGCAAATTTTTAAATACATAAATCAATCAATAAAAAAATATCCTAAACAAAATAATAAAGAAATACTTATCGCTACAATTATTATTTATTTTTTATTTAAACAATATTTTTTCTCAACATTTGCTCTAAGAGCAGATGCTCATCTAGAGAGCTTACGTTGTTTCACAATTACAATAACACACGATCAGATAAAGACAAATTATAACAAAAGAAAAAAGAATTAAAAGGACAGGTACAAGCAAAAAATCACACAAAAATGGAAAAAAATTGTTGCTGGCGTATGCGAAGAGGTAGCTGGCGTATGCGAAGAGGTTGCTGGCGTATGCGAAGAGGTTGCTGGCGTATGCGAAGAGGTTGCTGGCGTATGCGAAGAGGTTGCTGGCGTATGCGAAGAGGTTGCTGGCGTATGCGAAGAGGTTGCTGGCTGGCGTATGCGAAGAGGTTGCTGGCTGGCGTATGCGAAGAGGTGGCTGGCTGGCGTATGCGAAGAGGTGGCTGGCTGGCGTATGCGAAGAGGTTGCTGGCTGGCGTATGCGAAGAGGTTGCTGGCTGGCGAATGCGAAGAGGTTGCTGGCTGGCTGGCGTATGCGAAGAGGTTCCTGGCTGGCTGGCGTATGCGAAGAGGTTGCTGGCTGGCTGGCGTATGCGAAGAGGTTGCTGGCTGGCGTATGCGAAGAGGTTGCTGGCTGGCGTATGCGAAGAGGTTGCTGGCTGGCGTATGCGAAGAGGTTGCTGGCTGGCGTATGCGAAGAGGTTGCTGGCTGGCGTATGCAAAGAGGTTGCTGGCTGGCGTATGCGAAGAGCAACCTCTTTCGCGCTGAAACGAAGTTTGGACAACCAGGAAGAATTCGTCTGTGGCCAGATCATACCCATTTTTAGCTTCCAGAGGCCATTATTAGGCCTTCCAGAGGCCAATCCGTATCATCAGTAACTAAAAAGGTGGAAGGAGCATCAGGCAGGGAGGGTTTACGGTCTTTTGTTGGGGGTTTGAGGATGTGGGGGCTTTGATGAGGGTTTGCAATGTTAATGCAATGGTGAAACCACCTGACCAGAATGTCATTTCCCCTTGTTGTGAGGTGAACTTTGTCACCCCTGTACATGTTCTTATTATACAGGACGACGGTAGATGATGAAAGAAAACGGAATCTGAAAATAATTGTTTGCACCTGAAAATAAATATCTGAGTTAGCATGAGTTACTTGTGAATTGAAATGATCAAACCTTGGTAATATCAGGAATAAATGAATAGTGGCAGTGAGGCATTTCTTTTGAAGTGTAAATAAAATGTCAATAACAGTTGCAGAGATGGTGGAGTTAACAGATACATTGTTGGTCCGCAAAAGAGATTAATGTGTGAAATAGGTGGCGGAAACTCCATAACTTCCACCCTGTAGAGAATGGCTTCCATAGTGTCGCCGGCGATGCCAGCGTTCAACACTGTGGAAGCAGGGAAATAAAATCGTAGGATGGCCCAAACCTCTTCAAATTTCTGGTGATAGAGTCACCTCATAAGAATGACTTCCTTCCCATCCACCAATCCATGTTTATGTTCTTGCAATTCTGCAGCTTTTCCGGGTCTCCGCTTCACCTCCAGGGGCTGTACACCTTCAGTTAGCTTGTATCTATACATAGAGTAACAACATCCATTGTATAAGCTAATAGTCAGTGAATCAGCAAATAAAACCATGTCCCATCTCCCCTCCTTTAAGCTAAAAGCTTAGTTAATATAATTTAATTACATCCCTGGCCCTTTTCTTTTACTCTCTGTGTATTGGTTATTTTTTTTATTTCTTTTGAATCACGGGCAGATCTGAAGTCACAAGTCTAAAAAGTTTTTACATGAAAGCGGCACTGAAAGTAATAACTACCTCAATGTGAGTAGTCAGAATTACGGTATCTTCATCCACTGTTCAGGCTTTCCCATGACTGCTAAAATTTCAGTTCAGTCAAAGATGCTCGGACATTTTCGTTCGCATTTCCAGAATGTTCCAACAACTTTGTTGATCCAATTTCTTGATCAAACGACGTAAAACAACTTTTTCCATCATATGTTCCATTTCTTTTAAGCAAAACATTTTTCCAACCCTTGCATTGTGGATAAAACGACGAATTATTCAGCAATCAAACTTTCTGAGAAAATTCTCACTTCAAACGGGTTGCTCACATCATCACGGGATGGCGTGTAGTATGGCCCACGTGACATACATCGGCCAATCATATTGCTCAGTTAACGATACTTGGCGGGAATAAGCCCGCAAATTTTTGCTAAGTGGGTGGTCCGTGTCGGGAAGAACAGGCAACACAGAAAAATGAAAGAAGAATGAGCTTCCAATCCCTGAACCTTTTTTTAGCGATCCTTGATCTAAAATAACGATATGCGAAGAGGTTGCTGGCGTATACGAAGAGGTTGCTGGCGTATGCGAAGAGGTTGCTGGCGTATGCGAAGAGGTTGCTGGCGTATACGAAGAGGTTGCTGGCGTATGCGAAGAGGTTGCTGGCGTATGCGAAGAGGTTGCTGGCGTATGCGAAGAGGTTGCTGGCGTATGCGAAGAGGTTGCTGGCGTATGCGAAGAGGTTGCTGGCGTATGCGAAGAGGTTGCTGGCGTATGCGAAGAGGTTGCTGGCGTATGCGAAGAGGTTGCTGGCGTATGCGAAGAGGTTGCTGGCGTATGCGAAGAGGTTTCTGGCGTATGCGAAGAGGTTGCTGGCGTATGCGAAGAGGTTGCTGGCGTATGCGAAGAGGTTGCTGGCTGGCGTATGCGAAGAGGTGGCTGGCTGGCGTATGCGAAGAGGTGGCTGGCTGGCGTATGCGAAGAGGTTGCTGGCTGGCGTATGCGAAGAGGTTGCTGGCTGGCGTATGCGAAGAGGTTGCTGGCTGGCGAATGCGAAGAGGTTGCTGGCTGGCTGGCGTATGCGAAGAGGTTGCTGGCTGGCTGGCGTATGCGAAGAGGTTGCTGGCTGGCTGGCTGGCGTATGCGAAGAGGTTGCTGGCTGGCGTATGCGAAGAGGTTGCTGGCTGGCGTATGCGAAGAGCAACCTCTTTCGCGCTGAAACGAAGTTTGGACAACCAGGAAGAATTCGTCTGTTAGCCTTCCAGAGGCCAATCCGTATCATCAGTAACTAAAAAGGTGGAAGGAGCATCAGGCAGGGAGGGTTTACGGTCTTTTGTTGGGGGTTTGAGGATGTGGGGCTTTGATGAGGGTTTGCAATGTTAATGCAATGGTGAAACCACCTGACCAGAATGTCATTTCCCCTTGTTGTGAGGTGAACTTTGTCACCCCTGTACATGTTCGTATTATACAGGGACGACGGTAGATGATGAAAGAAAACGGAATCTGAAAATAATTGTTGCACCTGAAAATAAATATCTGAGTTAGCATGAGTTACTTGTGAATTGAAATGATCAAACCTTGGTAATATCAGGAATAAATGAATAGTGGCAGTGAGGCATTTCTTTTTAAGTGTAAATAAAATGTCAATAACAGTTGCAGAGATGGTGGAGTTAACAGATACATTGTTGGTCCCGCAAAAGAGATTAATGTGTGAAATAGGTGGCGGAAACTCCATAACTTCCACCCTGTAGAGAATGGCTTCCATAGTGTCGCCGGCGATGCCAGCGTTCAACACTGTGGAAGCAGGGAAATAAAAATCGTAGGATGGCCCAAACCTCTTCAAATTTCTGGTGATAGAGTCACCTATAAGAATGACTTCCTTCCCATCCACCAATCCATGTTTATGTTCTTGCAATTCTGCAGCTTTTCCGGGTCTCCGCTTCACCTCCAGGGGCTGTACACCTTCAGTTAGCTTGTATCTATACATAGAGTAACAACATCCATTGTATAAGCTAATAGTCAGTGAATCAGCAAATAAAACCATGTCCCATCTCCCCTCCTTTAAGCTAAAAGCTTAGTTAATATAATTTAATTACATCCCTGGCCCTTTTCTTTTACTCTCTGTGTATTGGTTATTTTTTTTATTTCTTTTGAATCACGGGCAGATCTGAAGTCACAAGTCTAAAAGTTTTTACATGAAAGCGGCACTGAAAAGTAATAACTACCTCAATGTGAGTAGTCAGAATTACGGTATCTTCATCCACTGTTCAGGCTTTCCCATGACTGCTAAAATTTCAGTTCAGTCAAAGATGCTCGACATTTTCGTTCGCATTTCCAGAATGTTCCAACAACTTTGTTGATCCAATTTCTTGATCAAACGACGTAAAACAACTTTTTCCATCATATGTTCCATTTCTTTTAAGCAAAACATTTTTCCAACCCTTGCATTGTGGATAAAACGACGAATTATTCAGCAATCAAACTTTCTGAGAAAATTCTCACTTCAAACGGGTTGCTCACATCATCACGGGATGGCGTGTAGTATGGCCCACGTGACATACATCGGCCAATCATATTGCTCAGTTAACGATACTTGGCGGGAATAAGCCCGCAAATTTTTGCTAAGTGGGTGGTCCGTGTCGGGAAGAACAGGCAACACAGAAAAATGAAAGAAGAATGAGCTTCCAATCCCTGAACCTTTTTTTAGCGATCCTTGATCTAAAATAACGATATGCGAAGAGGTTGCTGGCGTATACGAAGAGGTTGCTGGCGTATGCGAAGAGGTTGCTGGCGTATGCGAAGAGGTTGCTGGCGTATACGAAGAGGTTGCTGGCGTATGCGAAGAGGTTGCTGGCGTATGCGAAGAGGTTGCTGGCGTATGCGAAGAGGTTGCTGGCGTATGCGAAGAGGTTGCTGGCGTATGCGAAGAGGTTGCTGGCGTATGCGAAGAGGTTGCTGGCGTATGCGAAGAGGTTGCTGGCGTATGCGAAGAGGTTGCTGGCGTATGCGAAGAGGTTGCTGGCGTATGCGAAGAGGTTGCTGGCGTATGCGAAGAGGTTGCTGGCGTATGCGAAGAGGTTGCTGGCGTATGCGAAGAGGTTGCTGGCGTATGCGAAGAGCTTGCTGGCGTATGCGAAGAGGTTGCTGGCGTATGCGAAGAGGTTGCTGGCGTATGCGAAGAGGTTGCTGGCGTATGCGAAGAGGTTGCTGGCGTATGCGAAGAGGTTGCTGGCGTATGCGAAGAGGTTGCTGGCGTATGCGAAGAGGTTGCTGGCGTATGCGAAGAGGTTGCTGGCGTATGCGAAGAGGTTGCTGGCTGGCGTATGCGAAGAGGTGGCTGGCTGGCGTATGCGAAGAGGTGGCTGGCTGGCGTATGCGAAGAGGTGGCTGGCTGGCGTATGCGAAGAGGTTGCTGGCTGGCGTATGCGAAGAGGTTGCTGGCTGGCGTATGCGAAGAGGTTGCTGGCTGGCGAATGCGAAGAGGTTGCTGGCTGGCTGGCGTATGCGAAGAGGTTGCTGGCTGGCTGGCGTATGCGAAGAGGTTGCTGGCTGGCTGGCTGGCGTATGCGAAGAGGTTGCTGGCTGGCGTATGCGAAGAGGTTGCTGGCTGGCGTATGCGAAGAGGTTGCTGGCTGGCGTATGCGAAGAGCAACCTCTTTCGCGCTGAAACGAAGTTTGGACAACCAGGAAGAATTCGTCTGTTAGCCTTCCAGAGGCCAATCCGTATCATCAGTAACTAAAAAGGTGGAAGGAGCATCAGGCAGGGAGGGTTTACGGTCTTTTGTTGGGGGTTTGAGGATGTGGGGCTTTGATGAGGGTTTGCAATGTTAATGCAATGGTGAAACCACCTGACCAGAATGTCATTTCCCCTTGTTGTGAGGTGAACTTTGTCACCCCTGTACATGTTCGTATTATACAGGGATGACGGTAGATGATGAAAGAAAACGGAATCTGAAAATAATTGTTGCACCTGAAAATAAATATCTGAGTTAGCATGAGTTACTTGTGAATTGAAATGATCAAACCTTGGTAATATCAGGAATAAATGAATAGTGGCAGTGAGGCATTTCTTTTTAAGTGTAAATAAAATGTCAATAACAGTTGCAGAGATGGTGGAGTTAACAGATACATTGTTGGTCCCGCAAAAGAGATTAATGTGTGAAATAGGTGGCGGAAACTCCATAACTTCCACCCTGTAGAGAATGGCTTCCATAGTGTCGCTGGCGATGCCAGCGTTCAACACTGTGGAAGCAGGGAAATAAAAATCGTAGGATGGCCCAAACCTCTTCAAATTTCTGGTGATAGAATCACCTATAAGAATGACTTCCTTCCCATCCACCAATCCATGTTTATGTTCTTGCAATTCTGCAGCTTTTCCGGGTCTCCGCTTCACCTCCAGGGGCTGTACACCTTCAGTTAGCTTGTATCTATACATAGAGTAACAACATCCATTGTATAAGCTAATAGTCAGTGATTCAGCAAATAAAACCATGTCCCATCTCCCCTCCTTTGAGCTAAAAGCTTAGTTAATATAATTTAATTACATCCCTGGCCCTTTTCTTTTACTCTCTGTGTATTGGTTATTTCTTTTATTTCTTTTGAATCACGGGCAGATCTGAAGTCACAAGTCTAAAAAGTTTTTACATGAAAGCGGCACTGAAAAGTAATAACTACCTCAATGTGAGTAGTCAGAATTACGGTATCTTCATCCACTGTTCAGGCTTTCTCATGACTTTGCTAAAATTTCAGTTCAGTCATAGATGCTCGACATTTTCGTTCGCATTTCCAGAATGTTCCAACAACTTTGTTGATCCAATTTCTTGATCAAACGACGTAAAACAACTTTTTCCATCATATGTTCCATTTCTTTTAAGCAAAACATTTTTCCAACCCTTGCATTGTGGATAAAACGACGAATTATTCAGCAATCAAACTTTCTGAGAAAATTCTCACTTCAAACGGGTTGCTCACATCATCACGGGATGGCGTGTAGTATGGCCCACGTGACATACATCGGCCAATCATATTGCTCAGTTAACGATACTTGGCGGGAATAAGCCCGCGAATTTTTGCTAAGTGGGTGGTCCGTGTCGGGAAGAACAGGCAACACAGAAAAATGAAAGAAGAATGAGCTTCCAATCCCTGAACCTTTTTTTAGCGATCCTTGATCTAAAATAACGATATGCGAAGAGGTTGCTGGCGTATGCGAAGAGGTTGCTGGCTGGCGTATGCGAAGAGGTTGCTGGCTGGCGTATGCGAAGAGGTTGCTGGCTGGCGAATGCGAAGAGGTTGCCGGCTGGCTGGCGTATGCGAAGAGGTTGCTGGCTGGCGTATGCGAAGAGGTTGCTGGCTGGCGTATGCGAAGAGGTTGCTGGCGTATGCGAAGAGCAACCTCTTTCGCGCTGAAACGAAGTTTGGACAACCAGGAAGAATTCGTCTGTGGCCAGATCATACCCATTTTTAGCTTCCAGAGGCCAATCCGTATCATCAGTAACTAAAAAGGTGGAAGGAGCATCAGGCAGGGAGGGTTTACGGTCTTTTGTTGGGGGTTTGAGGATGTGGGGCTTTGATGAGGGTTTGCAATGTTAATGCAATGGTGAAACCACCTGACCAGAATGTCATTTCCCCTTGTTGTGAGGTGAACTTTGTCACCCCTGTACATGTTCGTATTATACAGGGACGACGGTAGATGATGAAAGAAAACGGAATCTGAAAATAATTGTTGCACCTGAAAATAAATATCTGAGTTAGCATGAGTTACTTGTGAATTGAAATGATCAAACCTTGGTAATATCAGGAATAAATGAATAGTGGCAGTGAGGCATTTCTTTTTAAGTGTAAATAAAATGTCAATAACAGTTGCAGAGATGGTGGAGTTAACAGATACATTGTTGGTCCCGCAAAAGAGATTAATGTGTGAAATAGGTGGCGGAAACTCCATAACTTCCACCCTGTAGAGAATGGCTTCCATAGTGTCGCTGGCGATGCCAGCGTTCAACACTGTGGAAGCAGGGAAATAAAAATCGTAGGATGGCCCAAACCTCTTCAAATTTCTGGTGATAGAATCACCTATAAGAATGACTTCCTTCCCATCCACCAATCCATGTTTATGTTCTTGCAATTCTGCAGCTTTTCCGGGTCTCCGCTTCACCTCCAGGGGCTGTACACCTTCAGTTAGCTTGTATCTATACATAGAGTAACAACATCCATTGTATAAGTTAATAGTCAGTGATTCAGCAAATAAAACCATGTCCCATCTCCCCTCCTTTGAGCTAAAAGCTTAGTTAATATAATTTAATTACATCCCTGGCCCTTTTCTTTTACTCTCTGTGTATTGGTTATTTCTTTTATTTCTTTTGAATCACGGGCAGATCTGAAGTCACAAGTCTAAAAAGTTTTTACATGAAAGCGGCACTGAAAAGTAATAACTACCTCAATGTGAGTAGTCAGAATTACGGTATCTTCATCCACTGTTCAGGCTTTCCATGACTTTGCTAAAATTTCAGTTCAGTCATAGATGCTCGACATTTTCGTTCGCATTTCCAGAATGTTCCAACAACTTTGTTGATCCAATTTCTTGATCAAACGACGTAAAACAACTTTTTTCCATCATATGTTCCATTTCTTTTAAGCAAAACATTTTTCCAACCCTTGCATTGTGGATAAAACGACGAATTATTCAGCAATCAAACTTTCTGAGAAAATTCTCACTTCAAACGGGTTGCTCACATCATCACGGGATGGCGTGTAGTATGGCCCACGTGACATACATCGGCCAATCATATTGCTCAGTTAACGATACTTGGCGGGAATAAGCCCGCGAATTTTTGCTAAGTGGGTGGTCCGTGTCGGGAAGAACAGGCAACACAGAAAAATGAAAGAAGAATGAGCTTCCAATCCCTGAACCTTTTTTTAGCGATCCTTGATCTAAAATAACGATATGCGAAGAGGTTGCTGGCGTATGCGAAGAGGTTGCTGGCTGGCGTATGCGAAGAGGTTGCTGGCTGGCGTATGCGAAGAGGTTGCTGGCTGGCGAATGCGAAGAGGTTGCCGGCTGGCTGGCGTATGCGAAGAGGTTGCTGGCTGGCGTATGCGAAGAGGTTGCTGGCTGGCGTATGCGAAGAGGTTGCTGGCGTATGCGAAGAGCAACCTCTTTCGCGCTGAAACGAAGTTTGGACAACCAGGAAGAATTCGTCTGTGGCCAGATCATACCCATTTTTAGCTTCCAGAGGCCAATCCGTATCATCAGTAACTAAAAAGGTGGAAGGAGCATCAGGCAGGGAGGGTTTACTGTCTTTTGTTGGGGGTTTGAGGATGTGGGGCTTTGATGAGGGTTTGCAATGTTAATGCAATGGTGAAACCACCTGACCAGAATGTCATTTCCCCTTGTTGTGAGGTGAACTTTGTCACCCCTGTACATGTTCTTATTATACAGGGACGACGGTAGATGATGAAAGAAAATGGAATCTGAAAATAATTGTTGCACCTGAAAATAAATATCTGAGTTAGCATGAGTTACTTGTGAATTGAAATGATCAAACCTTGGTAATATCAGGAATAAATGAATAGTGGCAGTGAGGCATTTCTTTTGAAGTGTAAATAAATGTCAATAACAGTTGCAGAGATGGTGGAGTTAACAGATACATTGTTGGTCCCGCAAAAGAGATTAATGTGTGAAATAGGTGGCGGAAACTCCATAACTTCCACCCTGTAGAGAATGGCTTCCATAGTGTCGCCGGCGATGCCAGCGTTCAACACTGTGGAAGCAGGGAAATAAAAATCGTAGGATGGCCCAACCTCTTCAAATTTCTGGTGATAGAGTCACCTATAAGAATGACTTCCTTCCCATCCACCAATCCATGTTTATGTTCTTGCAATTCTGCAGCTTTTCCGGTCTCCGCTTCACCTCCAGGGGCTGTACACCTTCAGTTAGCTTGTATCTATACATAGAGTAACAACATCCATTGTATAAGCTAATAGTCAGTGATTCAGCAAATAAAACCATGTCCCATCTCCCCTCCTTTGAGCTAAAAGCTTAGTTAATATAATTTAATTACATCCCTGGCCCTTTTCTTTTACTCTCTGTGTATTGGTTATTTCTTTTATTTCTTTTGAATCACGGGCAGATCTGAAGTCACAAGTCTAAAAAGTTTTTACATGAAAGCGGCACTGAAAGTAATAACTACCTCAATGTGAGTAGTCAGAATTACGGTATCTTCATCCACTGTTCAGGCTTTCCCATGACTTTGCTAAAATTTCAGTTCAGTCATAGATGCTCGACATTTTCGTTCGCATTTCCAGAATGTTCCAACAACTTTGTTGATCCAATTTCTTGATCAAACGACGTAAAACAACTTTTTCCATCATATGTTCCATTTCTTTTAAGCAAAACATTTTTCCAACCCTTGCATTGTGGATAAAACGACGAATTATTCAGCAATCAAACTTTCTGAGAAAATTCTCACTTCAAACGGGTTGCTCACATCATCACGGGATGGCGTGTAGTATGGCCCACGTGACATACATCGGCCAATCATATTGCTCAGTTAACGATACTTGGCGGGAATAAGCCCGCGAATTTTTGCTAAGTGGGTGGTCCGTGTCGGGAAGAACAGGCAACACAGAAAAATGAAAGAAGAATGAGCTTCCAATCCCTGAACCTTTTTTTAGCGATCCTTGATCTAAAATAACGATATGCGAAGAGGTTGCTGGCGTATGCGAAGAGGTTGCTGGCTGGCGTATGCGAAGAGGTTGCTGGCTGGCGTATGCGAAGAGGTTGCTGGCTGGCGAATGCGAAGAGGTTGCCGGCTGGCTGGCGTATGCGAAGAGGTTGCTGGCTGGCGTATGCGAAGAGGTTGCTGGCTGGCGTATGCGAAGAGGTTGCTGGCTGGCGTATGCGAAGAGGTTGCTGGCGTATGCGAAGAGCAACCTCTTTCGCGCTGAAACGAAGTTTGGACAACCAGGAAGAATTCGTCTGTGGCCAGATCATACCCATTTTTAGCTTCCAGAGGCCAATCCGTATCATCAGTAACTAAAAAGGTGGAAGGAGCATCAGGCAGGGAGGGTTTACTGTCTTTTGTTGGGGGTTTGAGGATGTGGGGCTTTGATGAGGGTTTGCAATGTTAATGCAATGGTGAAACCACCTGACCAGAATGTCATTTCCCTTGTTGTGAGGTGAACTTTGTCACCCCTGTACATGTTCTTATTATACAGGGACGACGGTAGATGATGAAAGAAAATGGAATCTGAAAATAATTGTTGCACCTGAAAATAAATATCTGAGTTAGCATGAGTTACTTGTGAATTGAAATGATCAAACCTTGGTAATATCAGGAATAAATGAATAGTGGCAGTGAGGCATTTCTTTTGAAGTGTAAATAAAATGTCAATAACAGTTGCAGAGATGGTGGAGTTAACAGATACATTGTTGGTCCCGCAAAAGAGATTAATGTGTGAAATAGGTGGCGGAAACTCCATAACTTCCACCCTGTAGAGAATGGCTTCCATAGTGTCGCCGGCGATGCCAGCGTTCAACACTGTGGAAGCAGGGAAATAAAAATCGTAGGATGGCCCAAACCTCTTCAAATTTCTGGTGATAGAGTCACCTATAAGAATGACTTCCTTCCCATCCACCAATCCATGTTTATGTTCTTGCAATTCTGCAGCTTTTCCGGGTCTCCGCTTCACCTCCAGGGGCTGTACACCTTCAGTTAGCTTGTATCTATACATAGAGTAACAACATCCATTGTATAAGCTAATAGTCAGTGAATCAGCAAATAAAACCATGTCCCATCTCCCCTCCTTTAAGCTAAAAGCTTAGTTAATATAATTTAATTACATCCCTGGCCCTTTTCTTTTACTCTCTGTGTATTGGTTATTTTTTTTATTTCTTTTGAATCACGGGCAGATCTGAAGTCACAAGTCTAAAAAGTTTTTACATGAAAGCGGCACTGAAAAGTAATAACTACCTCAATGTGAGTAGTCAGAATTACGGTATCTTCATCCACTGTTCAGGCTTTCCCATGACTTTGCTAAAATTTCAGTTCAGTCAAAGATGCTCGACATTTTCGTTCGCATTTCCAGAATGTTCCAACAACTTTGTTGATCCAATTTCTTGATCAAACGACGTAAAACAACTTTTTCCATCATATGTTCCATTTCTTTTAAGCAAAACATTTTTCCAACCCTTGCATTGTGGATAAAACGACGAATTATTCAGCAATCAAACTTTCTGAGAAAATTCTCACTTCAAACGGGTTGCTCACATCATCACGGGATGGCGTGTAGTATGGCCCACGTGACATACATCGGCCAATCATATTGCTCAGTTAACGATACTTGGCGGGAATAAGCCCGCAAATTTTTGCTAAGTGGGTGGTCCGTGTCGGGAAGAACAGGCAACACAGAAAAATGAAAGAAGAATGAGCTTCCAATCCCTGAACCTTTTTTTAGCGATCCTTGATCTAAAATAACGATATGCGAAGAGGTTGCTGGCGTATGCGAAGAGGTTGCTGGCGTATGCGAAGAGGTTGCTGGCGTATGCGAAGAGGTTGCTGGCGTATGCGAAGAGGTTGCTGGCGTATGCGAAGAGGTTGCTGGCTGGCGTATGCGAAGAGGTTGCTGGCTGGCGTATGCGAAGAGGTTGCTGGCTGGCGTATGCGAAGAGGTTGCTGGCTGGCGTATGCGAAGAGGTTGCTGGCTGGCGTATGCGAAGAGGTTGCTGGCTGGCGTATGCGAAGAGGTTGCTGGCTGGCGTATGCGAAGAGGTTGCTGGCTGGCGTATGCGAAGAGGTTGCTGGCTGGCGTATGCGAAGAGGTTGCTGGCTGGCGTATGCGAGGAGGTTGCTGGCTGGCGTATGCGAAGAGGTTGCTGGCTGGCGTATGCGAAGAGGTTGCTGGCTATCTACTGAGACCAGCCTGGACATAACTTTTGTTTGTTTGTTTCTGGTTGAAGGGTCCAATGGAGCTCTTTGCATCACAGAGCTTGAGACAGCACTACAGCTGGGCACAAATGAAAACATGTTAGCACTGTCCTGCAGAACAATTCATAGACTGCAGCCTCTGCACTCTGAAAGGAACAAAGACAAGGTATTTTAAGCTTTTGTCACTAATGTATGTTGTTACACGTATGTGTGATTGTTAAACACGAAGACGTGCTATAAAAGGAGAGGTACCTAAGGTGCCTCAAAGGTCATTTGTCAATCAACAGTGAACGAGTCGATAGCTGAAAATTAGTCGTCAGTAGAGAATAAATAGATATTTCATATTTGAAGTACATAATTTTGAATTATATGTTCTAAAGTTTTAATTCACATCTTACTGAGAACAAACATGGAAATTTGAGACAATATTTAAATAAGGTTTCATATTCATAGTGGATACAAAAATTGTAAATGAATACAAGAATATTACAAAGCTCTAGCCTCCATGTGCAAAACTAAAATGCAAATTAGATGGTGATGAAAGTAGGAGGAGCTAAGTACATTTCACTTGGTTTCTGTCAACCCTCAAATTAATTCCCGTTGCCTTTCTCGTTATTGGCGATAACATTTCAAAATGAAAGCTGTGTTTTACACCGAGTTCAAGTGTCGTAAAAATAAACGATCGCGAGGTTCGTAATTTACTCACTGTTTTACGCCACAAGGTATTAAAAAGTGAAAACTGTAATCAGGTCAAGTAATAACGCAGGTTGATTTATCTAGAGAAATATTGCTTCTGTTCAGGTACTTTAACAGCGAATTAAACTGATCGAAGGTAAGCCCGCCGAACGTCCCCAAAACAAACACAGTGAAATACGATTCCTCTGTATCAAAACAACCCGATATATTTTATTTGCATGAGAAGGTCATCACAATTCACTTGAAATTAAAATACAGATCGTGTAACTAACCTTTTTCTTGAGCTGTGGGTAAAGGTCAAGAAGAATATAAACTTTACACAGCTTTACGCAATCTACCAAAGTCAAACCAAGCTGGGAAGAAGCCATTTCGTAAAAATTCCATTGAATCACGGGCAGATCTGAAGTCACAAGTCTAAAAAGTTTTTACATGAAAGCGGCACTGAAAAGTAATAACTACCTCAATGTGAGTAGTCAGAATTACGGTATCTTCATCCACTGTTCAGGCTTTCCCATGACTTTGCTAAAATTTCAGTTCAGTCAAAGATGCTCGACATTTTCGTTCGCATTTCCAGAATGTTCCAACAACTTTGTTGATCCAATTTCTTGATCAAACGACGTAAAACAACTTTTTCCATCATATGTTCCATTTCTTTTAAGCAAAACATTTTTCCAACCTTGCATTGTGGATAAAACGACGAATTATTCAGCAATCAAACTTTCTGAGAAAATTCTCACTTCAAACGGGTTGCTCACATCATCACGGGATGGCGTGTAGTATGGCCCACGTGACATACATCGGCCAATCATATTGCTCAGTTAACGATACTTGGCGGGAATAAGCCCGCAAATTTTTGCTAAGTGGGTGGTCCGTGTCGGGAAGAACAGGCAACACAGAAAAATGAAAGAAGAATGAGCTTCCAATCCCTGAACCTTTTTTTAGCGATCCTTGATCTAAAATAACGATATGCGAAGAGGTTGCTGGCGTATGCGAAGAGGTTGCTGGCTGGCGTATGCGAAGAGGTTGCTGGCTGGCGTATGCGAAGAGGTTGCTGGCTGGCGTATGCGAAGAGGTTGCTGGCTGGCGTATGCGAAGAGGTTGCTGGCTGGCGTATGCGAAGAGGTTGCTGGCTGGCGTATGCGAAGAGGTTGCTGGCTGGCGTATGCGAAGAGGTTGCTGGCTGGCGTATGCGAAGAGGTTGCTGGCTGGCGTATGCGAAGAGGTTGCTGGCTGGCGTATGCGAAGAGGTTGCTGGCTGGCGTATGCGAAGAGGTTGCTGGCTGGCGTATGCGAAGAGGTTGCTGGCTGGCGTATGCGAAGAGGTTGCTGGCGTATGCGAAGAGGTTGCTGGCTGGCGTATGCGAAGAGGTTGCTGGCTGGCGTATGCGAAGAGGTTGCTGGCTGGCGTATGCGAAGAGGTTGCTGGCTGGCGTATGCGAAGAGGTTGCTGGCTGGCGTATGCGAAGAGGTTGCTGGCTGGCGTATGCGAAGAGGTTGCTGGCTGGCGTATGCGAAGAGGTTGCTGGCTACTGAGACCAGCCTGGACATAACTTTTGTTTGTTTGTTTCTGGTTGAAGGGTCCAATGGAGCTCTTTGCATCACAGAGCTTGAGACAGCACTACAGCTGGGCACAAATGAAAACATGTTAGCACTGTCCTGCAGAACAATTCATAGACTGCAGCCTCTGCACTCTGAAAGGAACAAAGACAAGGTATTTTAAGCTTTTGTCACTAATGTATGTTGTTACACGTATGTGTGATTGTTAAACACGAAGACGTGCTATAAAAGGAGAGGTACCTAAGGTGCCTCAAAGGTCATTTGTCAATCAACAGTGAACGAGTCGATAGCTGAAAATTAGTCGTCAGTAGAGAATAAATAGATATTTCATATTTGAAGTACATAATTTTGAATTATATGTTCTAAAGTTTTAATTCACATCTTACTGAGAACAAACATGGAAATTTGAGACAATATTTAAATAAGGTTTCATATTCATAGTGGATACAAAAATTGTAAATGAATACAAGAATATTACAAAGCTCTAGCCTCCATGTGCAAAACTAAAATGCAAATTAGATGGTGATGAAAGTAGGAGGAGCTAAGTACATTTCACTTGGTTTCTGTCAACCCTCAAATTAATTCCCGTTGCCTTTCTCGTTATTGGCGATAACATTTCAAAATGAAAGCTGTGTTTACACCGAGTTCAAGTGTCGTAAAAATAAACGATCGCGAGGTTCGTAATTTACTCACTGTTTTACGCCACAAGGTATTAAAAAGTGAAAACTGTAATCAGGTCAAGTAATAACGCAGGTTGATTTATCTAGAGAAATATTGCTTCTGTTCAGGTACTTTAACAGCGAATTAAACTGATCGAAGGTAAGCCCGCCGAACGTCCCCAAAACAAACACAGTGAAATACGATTCCTCTGTATCAAAACAACCCGATATATTTTATTTGCATGAGAAGGTCATCACAATTCACTTGAAATTAAAATACAGATCGTGTAACTAACCTTTTTCTTGAGCTGTGGGTAAAGGTCAAGAAGAATATAAACTTTACACAGCTTTACGCAATCTACCAAAGTCAAACCAAGCTGGGAAGAAGCCATTTCGTAAAAATTCCATTGAATCACGGGCAGATCTGAAGTCACAAGTCTAAAAAGTTTTTACATGAAAGCGGCACTGAAAAGTAATAACTACCTCAATGTGAGTAGTCAGAATTACGGTATCTTCATCCACTGTTCAGGCTTTCCCATGACTTTGCTAAAATTTCAGTTCAGTCAAAGATGCTCGACATTTTCGTTCGCATTTCCAGAATGTTCCAACAACTTTGTTGATCCAATTTCTTGATCAAACGACGTAAAACAACTTTTTCCATCATATGTTCCATTTCTTTTAAGCAAAACATTTTTCCAACCCTTGCATTGTGGATAAAACGACGAATTATTCAGCAATCAAACTTTCTGAGAAAATTCTCACTTCAAAACGGTTGCTCACATCATCACGGGATGGCGTGTAGTATGGCCCACGTGACATACATCGGCCAATCATATTGCTCAGTTAATGATACTTGGTGGGAATAAGCCCGCAAATTTTTGCTAAGTGGGTGGTCCGTGTCGGGAAGAACAGGCAACACAGAAAAATGAAAGAAGGATGAGCTTCCAATCCCTGAACCTTTTTTTAGCGACCCTTGATCTAAAATAACGATAATCGCAAGGTCACATTTCAAGAGAAATCTTCAAAACGGTGTTGTACCTCTGCTACTCCGTTTGCAATCGTATCATCACCGAGTGAAATGGTCACTGGAGTCCTCAAAGGTAAGCCTTCAAAGGTAAGCCTTTTTAGACTTTTTATACCGGTTAATAAAATACACAGAAAAAAACAGCGCACTTTTAATCCACAAATCAACCGTGATCCTAAGTAATCAACAAATCTAACATCTATGCAACACGCGCCTCTTCGTTCGATGGACTTTCAGTAAACCGTTTTACGCTATTAAATCTCAAAACGGTCGCTATATTTTCCACTAATCTTACTTCTTTGAAAGTGAACTTAGTTTTAGTAGTGTCACGATTGTCTTTTGAACTCCAAAAGGTTCCAGGGTCAATCGAGGAGTAGTTTATGTCAGGAACTTGTCATCCCGCCGGGATTTGCATTTCGTCGATAAGAACTTCTCTACGGGAATTTCTAAACAAGATTTTTTTCCCGGCGAGAACAAAAATTCTCGCCGGGAATACAACCGGGATTTTTTTCTCGGCGGGATTCTCGCCGGGATTCGTGATGAGATTTTTTTCGCGGCGGGATCCCGGTAAGAAAGGATTTCCCGGCGGGAATCCCGCCAAGATCCAGGACGGGAATTTTTTCCCGACGGGATCCTGGCGGGAAAATTTTCATATAGGCGGGATCTCGGCGGGATCCCGGCGGGAATGGGATTCTTGGCGGGATCCCGGCAAGATCCCGGCGAGATCCCGGTGGCTATTTTACAAGGGTAACCCAGTAACTACTGGATTGTAATGGAGCAGTTATAACCCAGTAACTACTGGATTGTAATGGAGCAGTTATAACCCAGTAACTACTGGATTGTAATGGAGCAGTTATAACCCAGTAACTACTGGATTGTAATGGAGCGTTGTAACCTAGTAACTACTGTATTGTAATGGAGCAGTTATAACCCAGTAACTACTGGATTGTAATGGAGCGGTTGTAACCCAGTAACTACTGTATTGTAATGGAGCAGTTGTAACCCAGTAACTACTGGATTGTAATGGAGCAGTTGTAACCCAGTAACTACTGTATTGTAATGGAGCAGTTGTAACCCAGTAACTACTGTATTGTAATGGAGCGGTTGTAACCCAGTAACTACTGTATTGTAATGTAGCAGTTGTAACCCAGTAACTACTGGATTGTAATGGAGCAGTTGTAACCCAGTAAATACTGGATTATAATGGAGCGGTTGTAACCCAGTAACTACTGTATTGTAATGGAGCAGTTGTAACCCAGTAACTACTGGATTGTAATGGAGCAATTTGTAACCCAGTAACTACTGGATTGTAATGGAGCAGTTGTAACCCAGTAACTACTGGATTGTAATGGAGCAATTTGTAACCCAGTAACTACTGGATTGTAATGGAGCAATTGTAACCCAGTAACTACTGGATTGTAATGGAGCAATTTGTAACCCAGTAACTACTGGATTGTAATGGAGCAGTTGTAACCCAGTAACTACTGGATTGTAATGGAGCGGTTGTAACCCAGTAACTACTGTATTGTAATGGAGCAGTTGTAACCCAGTAACTACTGGATTGTAATGGAGCAGTTGTAACCCAGTAACTACTGGATTGTAATGTAGCAGTTATAACCCAGTAACTACTGGATTGTAATGGAGCAGTTATAACCCAGTAACTACTGGATTGTAATGGAGCAGTTATAACCCAGTAACTACTGGATTGTAATGGAGCAGTTGTAACCTAGTAACTACTGTATTGTAATGGAGCAGTTATAACCCAGTAACTACTGGATTGTAATGGAGCGGTTGTAACCCAGTAACTACTGTATTGTAATGGAGCAGTTGTAACCCAGTAACTACTGGATTGTAATGGAGCAGTTGTAACCCAGTAACTACTGTATTGTAATGGAGCAGTTGTAACCCAGTAACTACTGTATTGTAATGGAGCGGTTGTAACCCAGTAACTACTGTATTGTAATGTAGCAGTTGTAACCCAGTAACTACTGGATTGTAATGGAGCAGTTGTAACCCAGTAAATACTGGATTATAATGGAGCGGTTGTAACCCAGTAACTACTGTATTGTAATGGAGCAGTTGTAACCCAGTAACTACTGGATTGTAATGGAGCAATTTGTAACCCAGTAACTACTGGATTGTAATGGAGCAATTTGTAACCCAGTAACTACTGGATTGTAATGGAGCAATTTGTAACCCAGTAACTACTGGATTGTAATGGAGCAGTTGTAACCCAGTAACTACTGGATTGTAATGGAGCGGTTGTAACCCAGTAACTACTGTATTGTAATGGAGCAGTTGTAACCCAGTAACTACTGGATTGTAATGGAGCAGTTGTAACCCAGTAACTACTGGATTGTAATGGAGCAGTTATAACCCAGTAACTACTGGATTGTAATGGAGCAGTTGTAACCTAGTAACTACTGGATTGTAATGGAGCAGTTATAACCCAGTCACTACTGGATTGTAATGGGGCGTTTGTAACCCAGTAACTACTGGATTGTAATGGGGCGTTTGTAACCCAGTAACTACTGGATTGTAATGGGGCAGTTGTAACCCAGTAACTACTGGATTGTAATGGCGAGTTTGTAACCCAGTAACTACTGGATTGTAATGGAGCAGTTGTAACCCAGTAACTACTGGATTGTAATGGAGCAGTTTTAACCCAGTAACTACTGGATTGTAATGGAGCAGTTGTAACCCAGTAACTACTAGATTGTAATGGAACAGTTGTAACCCAGTAACTACTGGATTGTAATAGAGCAGTTATAACCCAGTCACTACTGGATTGTAATGGAGCAGTTGTAACCCAGTAACTACTGTATTGTAATGGAGCGGTTTTAACCCAGTAACTACTGTATTGTAATGTAGCAGTTGTAACCCAGTAACTACTGGATTGTAATGGAGCAGTTGTAACCCAGTAACTACTGGATTGTAATGGGGCAGTTGTAACCCAGTAACTACTGGATTGTAATGGCGAGTTTGTAACCCAGTAACTACTGGATTGTAATGGAGCAGTTGTAACCCAGTAACTACTGGATTGTAATGGAGCAGTTGTAACCCAGTAACTACTGTATTGTAATGGAGCAGTTGTAACCCAGTAACTACTGTATTGTAATGGAGCGGTTGTAACCCAGTAACTACTGTATTGTAATGTAGCAGTTGTAACCCAGTAACTACTGGATTGTAATGGAGCAGTTGTAACCCAGTAAATACTGGATTATAATGGAGCGGTTGTAACCCAGTAACTACTGTATTGTAATGGAGCAGTTGTAACCCAGTAACTACTGGATTGTAATGGAGCAATTTGTAACCCAGTAACTACTGGATTGTAATGGAGCAATTTGTAACCCAGTAACTACTGGATTGTAATGGAGCAATTTGTAACCCAGTAACTACTGGATTGTAATGGAGCAGTTGTAACCCAGTAACTACTGGATTGTAATGGAGCGGTTGTAACCCAGTAACTACTGTATTGTAATGGAGCAGTTGTAACCCAGTAACTACTGGATTGTAATGGAGCAGTTGTAACCCAGTAACTACTGGATTGTAATGGAGCAGTTGTAACCTAGTAACTACTGGATTGTAATGGAGCAGTTATAACCCAGTCACTACTGGATTGTAATGGGGCGTTTGTAACCCAGTAACTACTGGATTGTAATGGGGCGTTGTAACCCAGTAACTACTGGATTGTAATGGGGCAGTTGTAACCCAGTAACTACTGGATTGTAATGGCGAGTTTGTAACCCAGTAACTACTGGATTGTAATGGAGCAGTTGTAACCCAGTAACTACTGGATTGTAATGGAGCAGTTTTAACCCAGTAACTACTGGATTGTAATGGAGCAGTTGTAACCCAGTAACTACTGTATTGTAATGGAACAGTTGTAACCCAGTAACTACTGGATTGTAATAGAGCAGTTATAACCCAGTCACTACTGGATTGTAATGGAGCAGTTGTAACCCAGTAACTACTGTATTGTAATGGAGCGGTTTTAACCCAGTAACTACTGTATTGTAATGTAGCAGTTGTAACCCAGTAACTACTGGATTGTAATGGAGCAGTTGTAACCCAGTAACTACTGGATTGTAATGGAGCAGTTGTAACCCAGTAACTACTGGATTGTAATGGAGCAGTTGTAACCTAGTAACTACTGGATTGTAATGTAGCAGTTGTAACCCAGTAACTACTGGATTGTAATGTAGCAGTTGTAACCCAGTAACTACTGGATTGTATTGGAGCGGTTGTAACCCAGTAACTACTGGATTGTAATGGAGCAGTTGTAACCCAGTAACTACTGGATTGTAATGGAGCGGTTATAACCCAGTCACTACTGGATTGTAATGGAGCAGTTTGTAACCCAGTAACTACTGGATTGTAATGGAGCAGTTATAACCCAGTAACTACTGGATTGTAATGGAGCGGTTGTAACCCAGTAACTACTGGATTGTAATGGAGCAGTTGTAACCCAGTAACTACTGGATTGTAATGGAGCAGTTATAACCCAGTAACTACTGGATTGTAATGGAGCGGTTGTAACCCAGTAACTACTGGATTGTAATGGAGCAGTTGTAACCTAGTAACTACTGGATTGTAATGTAGCAGTTGTAACCCAGTAACTACTGGATTGTAATGGAGCGGTTGTAACCCAGTAACTACTGGATTGTAATGGAGCAGTTATAACCCAGTTACTACTGGATTGTAATGGAGCAGTTGTAACCCAGTAACTACTGGATTGTAATGGAGCAGTTGTAACCCAGTAACTACTGGATTGTAATGGAGCGGTTGTAACCCAGTAACTACTGGATTGTAATGGAGCAGTTGTAACCCAGTAACTACTGGATTGTAATGTAGGCAGTTGTAACCCAGTAACTACTGGATTGTAATGGAGCGGTTGTAACCCAGTAACTACTGGATTGTAATGGAGCAGTTGTAACCCAGTAACTACTGGATTGTAATGGAGCGGTTATAACCCAGTCACTACTGGATTGTAATGGAGCAGTTGTAACCCAGTAACTACTGGATTGTAATGGAGCAGTTGTAACCTAGTAACTACTGGATTGTAATGTAGCAGTTGTAACCCAGTAACTACTGGATTGTAATAGAGCGGTTGTAACCCAGTAACTACTGGATTGTAATGGAGCAGTTATAACCCAGTCACTACTGGATTGTAATGGAGCAGTTGTAACCCAGTAACTACTGGATTGTAATGGAGCGGTTGTAACCCAGTAACTACTGTATTGTAATGGAGCGGTTGTAACCCAGTAACTACTGGATTGTAATGGAGCAGTTGTAACCCAGTAACTACTGTATTGTAATGGAGCAGTTATAACCCAGTAGCTACTGGATTGTAATGGAGCGGTTGTAACCCAGTAACTACTGTATTGTAATGGAGCAGTTGTAACCCAGTAACTACTGGATTGTAATGGAGCAGTTGTAACCCAGTAACTACTGTATTGTAATGGAGCAGTTGTAACCCAGTAACTACTGTATTGTAATCGAGCGGTTGTAACCCAGTAACTACTGTATTGTAATGTAGCAGTTGTAACCCAGTAACTACTGTATTGTAATGTAGCAGTTGTAACCCAGTAACTACTGTATTGTAATGGAACAGTTGTAACCTAGTAACTACTGGATTGTAATTGAGCAGTTGTAACCCAGTAACTACTGGATTGTAATGGAGCAGTTGTAACCCAGTAACTACTGGATTGTAATGGAGCGGTTGTAACCCAGTAACTACTGTATTGTAATGGAGCAGTTGTAACCCAGTAACTACTGGATTGTAATGGAGCAGTTGTAACCCAGTAACTACTGGATTGTAATGGAGCAGTTATAACCCAGTAACTACTGGATTGTAATGGAGCAGTTGTAACCCAGTAACTACTGGATTGTAATGGAGCAGTTTATAACCCAGTAACTACTGGATTGTAATGGGGCGTTTGTAACCCAGTAACTACTGGATTGTAATGGGGCGTTTGTAACCCAGTAACTACTGGATTGTAATGGGGCAGTTGTAACCCAGTAACTACTGGATTGTAATGGAGCAGTTTGTAACCCAGTAACTACTGGATTGTAATGGAGCAGTTGTAACCCAGTAACTACTGGATTGTAATGGAGCAGTTGTAACCCAGTAACTACTGTATTGTAATGGAGCGGTTGTAACCCAGTAACTACTGTATTGTAATGGAGCAGTTGTAACCCAGTAACTACTGGATTGTAATGGAGCAGTTGTAACCCAGTAACTACTGGATTGTAATGGAACAGTTGTAACCCAGTAACTACTGGATTGTAATGGAGCAGTTGTAACCCAGTAACTACTGGATTGTAATGGAGCAGTTGTAACCCAGTAACTACTGGATTGTAATGGAGCAGTTGTAACCCAGTAACTACTGGATTGTAATGGAGCAGTTGTAACCCAGTAACTACTGGATTGTAATGGAGCAGTTGTAACCCAGTAACTACTGGATTGTAATGGAGCAGTTGTAACCCAGTAACTACTGGATTGTAATGGAGCAGTTGTAACCCAGTAACTACTGGATTGTAATGTAGCAGTTGTAACCCAGTAACTACTGGATTGTAATGGAGCAGTTGTAACCCAGTAACTACTGGATTGTAATGGAGCAGTTGTAACCCAGTAACTACTGGATTGTAATGGAGCGGTTGTAACCCAGTAACTACTGGATTGTAATGGAGCAGTTGTAACCCAGTAACTACTGGATTGTAATGGAGCAGTTGTAACCCAGTAACTACTGGATTGTAATGGAGCAGTTGTAACCCAGTAACTACTGGATTGTAATGGAGCAGTTGTAACCCAGTAACTACTGGATTGTAATGGAGCAGTTGTAACCCAGTAACTACTGGATTGTAATGGAGCGGTTGTAACCCAGTAACTACTGGATTGTAATGGAGCAGTTGTAACCCAGTAACTACTGGATTGTAATGGAGCAGTTGTAACCCAGTAACTACTGGATTGTAATGGAGCAGTTGTAACCCAGTAACTACTGGATTGTAATGGAGCAGTTTGTAACCCAGTAACTACTGGATTGTAATGGAGTTTTGTAACCCAGTAACTACTGGATTGTAATGGAGGCGTTTGTAACCCAGTAACTACTGGATTGTAATGGAGCAGTTGTAACCCAGTAACTACTGGATTGTAATGGAGCAGTTGTAACCCAGTAACTACTGGATTGTAATGGAGCAGTTGTAACCCAGTAACTACTGGATTGTAATGGAGCAGTTGTAACCCAGTAACTACTGGATTGTAATGGAGCAGTTGTAACCCAGTAACTACTGGATTGTAATGGAGCGGTTGTAACCCAGTAACTACTGGATTGTAATGGAGCAGTTGTAACCCAGTAACTACTGGATTGTAATGGAGCGGTTGTAACCCAGTAACTACTGGATTGTAATGGAGCGTTTGTAACCCAGTAACTACTGGATTGTAATGGAGCAGTTGTAACCCAGTAACTACTGGATTGTAATGGAGCAGTTGTAAC